>JARBWK010000004.1:10737500-11337500 GCA_030556195.1 Anolis apletophallus
TTTTCTATGAATTATGGGTTATGTAGTATCTCTGTGCCTCTGCAATTCTGGATTCTGGGTTCTGGGATCTGGGCCCATAACCTCTTCGGCGTCGAGTATTTATGCCACAGCGGAATAGGCAACAGAAATATAGAAGTTTAATTCCCCATTCGGCCCAATAAACTCCAGTCTCTGTTCGTGTGAATAATGACACTCTCAGTCAATTCACAAGGTAAAAATATAACTTTGTATTGAATTGAGTTTAACAATAATAAGCTAAGCATGGAAAAACAACAGCAATTACAGCTACCTTCCTACACATCCTTTCCTCACAAATATTTAATCCTAACTGTCCTCTTCAACTGACAAATCCCAACTGACAAATCTTAACTGACAAATCCTCAACATTCCATTTATCAGTCTCGAGACAGCGCCATCTGGTGTCAAACATGTCACACTGCAGAAAATACATCTTGTGCTGACTCATGAATTGCCATTCAAAATACAATAATCTGACAGGAACTCCTGTGTTTGAGTGTTGGACATAGTATATTATTTGAGAACACGGTCAAGAAACAATCGGGGACAGCTAATCACCTCTCAACAAAGGATTCCCCCAGGCAGTAACAAGCCACCCCTAAGAACTGTCAGGCCATCAAATGCTAATCCAGGTTGCCAACTGAAACATTCACACCGAGCTCAAACAGACAAGAGTTCTTTCTCCCACCCTGGACTTTCCACAGATATATAAACCCAATTTTCCTAGTTTCCAACAGACCTCACAACCTCTGAGGCTACCTGCCATAGATACAGGCAAAAAGGAGACAATGCTTCTAGAGGCCTGCCCGGGTCAAGGTGGGCTCTCGACCTATTGTGTAGCCTGTTGTCGACCTGTGCAACCCGAAAGACAGTTGCATCTGTCAAGTAGGAAATTAAGGTACCGCTTAGTGGGGAGGCTAAATTTAACTGATTTACGAGGCCATTAAAAAGATCTCCAGAAAACACACCGAGGAATGAAAGAGTGCGACAGCTCCCCCTGGTGGCCAGATGTTAAATTGCCTCTGTCTGTCTTGTGTGTTTGTGTGTCTAAATGTAATGTGTACATTGTAATCCGCCCTGAGTCCCCTGCGGGGTGAGAAGGGTGGAATATAAATGAAGTAAATAAAATAAATAAATAAATAGAACACGGCTATACAGCCCGAAAAACCTGCAAAAACCCAGAGCCTAAAAGATCTCAGAAGAGCCTGTGGCTGGCACAGAGAGTCTTCATGTTGCTTGTTTCCATCTCTTCCAACTTACACTATCGTCATCTTTGAAGTCATCATTGGCTGTTAGAATAGAGTGTTTTGAAATATGACAGAAATAAGCTAGCATTTATCTTGTTTGGCATCTCTAGCCATTCCCTCTCTTTTCTCCCTTTCCCCTAATCCAAGCTAATGCCTTCCAGATGAGGTGCTAGCAGCTGCTAATTGCGTTTGGATCCATCCTGATTTGAGCTTCAGTCAGCAAGGCACCTCACTAATGGATCAGAGATTTGGCAGTGGTCCTGGGCCCAGCGTCAAGGAAAACAGATGAGAGGGAGAGGGAGAAGCCAATGTTCAAGGAAGGGAAAGCTATCACAGCCAAAAATCTGAATCCTGATAAGGTCTGTGGCTCTCCCAAGCAAAACTGTATGTGTGGGATTTCAGACAGCACAACTTCATTCCTTTCTCCAGGCGGAAACCTGACACCTGCCCGCCTGGCCCTCCATGTTTCTTTCCGATCACATGGCAGGGAGAGCATTGCTCGGAGGGAGGCTCATGTTCTAAGGCTGACAGCCATGCGGAGCTATAACACACCTGGGCTTTATGAACGCTGGCCCCATGCAGGGCCTCCGCTGGCTTGAACGACTGGAAATAGCTTTCTTGGAGCTGAGCTTAAAAAAGAGGCCTGTCTGAGGGGGGAACGCTGCAAACCTGAGCCTAAAGCACGGCTCCTTCTTCGCCTTTTAAAATCAATCCTTTGCATTCATCATTCCAGTTTGCACGCATGGCAGCAGAAGAGGAAGCCATGTTGGCCCAAGGGGATTTCAAATCCTTGCAAGCAAGGTAGCAAGCTAGTGCTAGGAGGCAGGAAAGCAACGGAAGGGATATAGATACAAAGAACAGAAAGGAAATATGCAAGGAGGGAGGATGATAGGAAAACAGTATGGCGGGGATACTCTGATACAGTGTTCCCCAACCTTTTTTGAGCCGCGGCACACTTTTTACATTTACAAAATCCTGGGGCACACCACCAACCAAAATGACACTCTAACACAGTAATACATATAGTTAATAAGTTTTTAAATGTATTTATACACTCAGTGTGAAACCTGGGCCTGTTTCGATGGGAGTTGTAGTTGCTGGGAGTTATAGTTCACCCGCAATCAAAGAGCATTCTGAACTCCACCAATGATGGAATGGAATCAAACTTCCCACAGAGAACTCCCATAACCAAGAGAAAATACTATAAGTTCGGTGGGCATTGACCTTGAGTTTTGGAGTTGTAGTTCACCTATATCCAGAGAGCACTGTGGACTCAAACAATGTTGGATCAGGACCAAATTTGGCATGAATACTCAATATTCCCAAATGTGAACACAGATGGAGCTTGGGGGAAATAGGCCCTGACATTTGGGAGTTACAGTTTCTGGGATTTATAGTTCACATACAATCAAAGAACATTCTGAACCCCGAGACAACGCCTGCTCCCCTTCCTTCTTCTCCTTCTTCTGAGAAGTAAATAAGATTTGCATAAGGGGAGGGGGGAGCCTCAGGGAAAGGCGTGATGTGAACCTCTTCCTTCCTTCCCTCCTTGCACACGCCAGAGTGCACACTCGCAAAGCATGCTGGGAGGTTCCAATTTTCCACGGCACACCTAAGGATCGCTCACAGCACACTAGTGTGCCGGGGCATAATGGTTGGGAAACACTGCTCTGATACATCCTCATCTTTTCAACCAAGATATGTACTGAAAAGGAGTATTTTTACATAGTTACCATAAACAAAATGCAGTTTTGAGACACATCAACATTGCTTCTGACATGTATAATGTTTACTGGGAGATACAAATTATCTGTCTATTTTCAGCTAATACAGTGTAATACTCTGGAGTTCTGTTGTGACACCCGAGCCTTTGGGGAAACTATATTGTCTGGCTTTACTAATGGGCTATCTGATACCTTCTGTTAAGATTAAGACCCTTAGCAGACAGAGGCACTTTGCAGCAAGGTGAAAAGATAACCCAATGAGTTTACTGAAACAAGATGAATAAAGGGTTAACTCCACCTGGCACTAACATAGGATAACTTAAAACAATACATTACAAAAGGAGAACTTGCTGGTTTTATTATTATTTCGTATCAAAAGCATTTCATGAATTATTTATTATTTATTTATTAGTATAAATTAGTATAAAACTGATAAAAATAGAAAGAGTGCAGGCAGCTAAATATCTTTTGACCAAAAACAGGCAACAGCAACGGTATTGTCTGTCGCCTCCAACGATTCAACACTAAGTAGGGCATAGTGGACAAGCATACAGATGCGGAGTTGCCTGTTCTGCTCCACAGTCACACAAGGTGTGTGATTCTTTTAGGTAGTGCCATTTTGCCAGGTTGTCTTTTGATCTGCCCACTCCATTTCTGAGTTGGTTGAGGGACTTCCAAGTTGCCCATTCTTGGTTTGCCCCTGGAGGAAGACCCTCGTGGGGGGCCATCCCATTTGGGATTTCCCGGTTTAGCTGCCCAGAGGGATACTCTTGTTGTTGCTGAGGGGATGCCAAGAGGAGTGGTAGTTCTCATAAAACCTTTCCTTGATTTGAGTCTGCAGGCATCTTTCTGGGGTCTTTAAAAGTCTCTTTTGCCTCTGGTGACAAAACGATGGTTATAAACTGCCTTAATCTTCTTTCCTGTGAAGCTTGGCTGGCCAAAAGCTTCTTTTTATCCTTTGGACTGGTGGTATACAATACTGGTAAATGCAGCAGCAGAAGAAAGTGCTAAGAATGCCTGTTTGGACTGCTAGGCCTAAGATTCCAGACAAGATCCAGACCTTTAAGGCTCAACTTCAGAGAAGAGGGAGAGTCCAGCAAAGAGCTCTGTGGGGAAATGGAATAAACCAACTGAAGCAAGCCTCTGAAGGGTGTTTTAAGATACAATTATGCACAGACAATGTAATTACCGCTATGGTAACTGAGAATACACAAGATGAGACTACAAAATGTCAAAAATAGCAAAAATATCAAATATATTGAATCACAAGGCACGAGGTACACACTGTAAAGGGGCAGTGACAATAATGCCCCTCGGCGCTCACAATAACAACAATATTGGTTGAAATACCAGTCGGCGTGGTGTCCGAGCGGAGTTCAGGAGCTGGTGATGTAGCTCAATGGGGAAACAAAGTACGCTGGGGATGGGGATCGCAGCAATGAGATGAATGGGCGGAAAATACCGGCGCGATCAAGCCGTGAGCAATCAGTGGCTAAGGCAAATGCCTGGTTTGTAATCCCGCTCCCGAAGGCCGGTTGCCTGGAGCAAAGCGCGAAATGCGCCGCGTCTTGAGTCCCGAGCCACACACGTCGTCCTGGGAGGCTTTCCACGGGAGAAGCCCACACCCAAACAGCGGCTCAAGTGCCAAAGAAACGCCGGGCACGCGCCGCGGCTTCAGCTGCAGTGGGCCTGTCCGTTTCGCCGATTAACGGCTTTATCAAGCGGCCAGGTGCTATAATAATAGGCGTTTCATGGAAAATTATATATCTGTAACAACATAAACATTTCAAATAGAGGTCTACAAACATGCAGTAAACAAGAGACATGGAAAACACAATCCACAGAATAAAGGCATACCGTGCGATATCATGGCCCCATCATAGGTAATTCCATGGACCCGAAGGTGGATACAAACACTAGTTGCAAGGCTTAAGATGCTGCAGGGAGCGCATAGAAGAGTCACTGGATCATTTGGCCTGTCACTCTCACTCCCCACACAAAACATATTGTGGGTATAGTAAAAAAATTCTGGAATATCCTCCCAGACATTGAGCCCTTTAAGAAGTTCCCGGTTGTGGCCAATAAACGCACAAGAAGCTTTAAAGATGAATTGGGGCACTCTTCTATGTGCTCTAGTTCCTCTCCCCGCAGCATCTTAAGCCCGGGGTGTAAACCCTGTGGCCATTGTATTTGTTGCCCACAGGTCTACAGGGACAGGTCTTTAACTACCCCAGAGAGATCTAGACCTTATGAAATCAGAGTACATTCCACTTGTGCCACGGGAAATTGTGTATATGCACTCGTGTGTGATCTTTGTGGCAAGGTGTATTTGGGCCAGACCTCCAGAATTTTGAAATTGAGATTGGCTGAGCATTGCTCGAGGATCAGAGCTAGGGCTGATAATTCTATATTGTATAAGCACTTCCTTGAAGTTGATCATCATCCAGGCCTCTTTAAGTTTACAGTCTTGGAAAGAGTGAAGCAGCATCCCCATGGCAATAATCAAAACAACTTAATTAGGGCTGAAAGCAGACTAATTGCTCTCCTCAAAACAGAGCATCCAAACGGATTGAATGACTCTCTCAGCCTCAAGTCATTGCTAATTTAATGTCAGGGCCACCTGTTTCCCCCAATGGAGTACTTAAGCCTTGCAACTAGTGTTTGTATCCACCTTCGGGTCCATGGAATTACCTATGATGGGGCCATGATATCGCATGGTATGCCTTTATTCTGTGGATTGTGTTTTCCATGTCTCTTGTTTACTGCATGTTTGTAGACCTCTATTTGAAATGTTTATGTTGTTACAGATATATAATATTCCATGAAACGCCTATTATTATAGCACCTGGCCGCTTGATAAAGCCGTTAATCGGCGAAACGGACGGGCCCACTGCAGCTGAAGCCGTTGCGGCGTGCCGGCGTTTCTTTGGCACTTGGAGCCGCTGTTTGGGTGTGGGCTTCTCCCACGGAAAGCCTCCCAGGACGACGTGTGTGGCTCGGGACTCAAGACGCGGCGCATTTCTTTGCTCCAGGCAACCGCCTTCGGGAGCGGGATTACAAACCAGGCATTTGCCTTAGCCACTGATTGCTCACGGCTTGGATCGCACCGGGTATTTTCCGCCCGTTCATCTCATTGCTACGATCCCCATCCCCAGCATACTTTGTTTCCTCATTGAGCTACATCACCTCAGCTCCTGGAACTCCGCTCGGACACCACGACTGGTATTTCAACCAATATTGTTGTTATTGCGAGCGCCGAGGGGCATTATTGTCACTGCCCCTTTACAGTGTGTACCTCGTGCCTTGTGATTCAATATATTTGATATTTTTGCTATTTTTGACATTTTGTAGTCTATTCTTGTTTTAAGATACACCCAGAAAATAATACAAAAGAAGGTCTACACCAGGACTGCTCACAACATCGATCGTGATCGACCAGAACTGGTAGATTGCAGCCGGATTTCAGAGGGGTGCTTCTGCCCCGTGCATCTTCCGCTGGGCTTCCTCATGCTGCCCCTGAGGCGCCTCCCCTGCTTACATCCTCAGTGCCGTCGCAGCGTGGCCTGAGAAGGAGGGAGGGAGAAGAAGGAGGGCAGCAGAGTGAAGGAGGGGGTGGGCGCCCGGCCCGCGCATGTGCATTTGGAACGTGCGGTGGTGCGCGAAGTCGAGCCATGAGGGAGGACAACCACAAGGAGGCTTTAGCAGCCATTTCCTGCCAAAGCCATCTGCGACTGCGAGGAGTTCATCTGCTTGGCCACATTGATCAGGATTGAATGGCCTTGCAGCTGAAAGGTCTGTGTGCTTTCATTCCGCCAGTTTATATCCGTGAAATTATGTCAGGGTGGGACAAGGAACTCTTGTCTGGATGCATTTTTAATGCCCCATTGGCCCCATTGATCAGCATTGAATGGCCTTGCAGCTGAAAGGTCTCTGTGCTTTCATTCCGCCAGTTTATATCTGTGGAATGATGTCAGGGTGGGACAAGGAACTCTTGTCTGGATGCATTTCATGAAGTGTCCCTTATTTCTTCTATCAAAATATGGGTAGGTAGATCATTTTGACTTGGTTGTTTTATAAGTAGCTCGCATGCTGAAAAAGTGTGAGCACCCCTGGTCTACACTATTGGGAAAGCCTATAAACAGGGGGAACCGAAACAAAGGAGGAGAAGGCAAACCAAAACTTCACTAGGTCAAGCAGAAATGTTACTTCACCAAGTAGCACGCCCGATGATCATAGGAGCAGGGAAATTCTGGAAATTATAATCCAAATAATATTGTTGCAAGCTCTGAGTTGAAGTAATTACTAAGGTGAGGTTCAGGGGCCTGGAAACTCATGAGTCTCAAACACTCATTAATTGAAATGCCAAAATGTACCTTCAGGTTCATAGATGTTGTTAAAGTTCATGAACTTCTACCTGGTATACACATGATATTGCTAGTATGGCTAAAACATGTCCATGCAAGATGGAAGAACCTAAAGAGAACACTGGAATTGCTTCTCAAAGAATCTTGTGGTAAATCACATTTAAAAGCTTTATTAAAGTTTGGATGAGATAAGACAGACAGAAAGAAAGAAAAAAGATACTATCTAAATAACCTGCTGCAAACCATCTGAAATCAGAGCAGCCAAGTGTTATAGGGAATATTTCTCATTTTACCCCTGTAAAATAGAAGAGAAGGTTGACAGGAGGAAGTATATAATATATAATGCCTTGAGTTACAAGTTTAAATCATTCTGTGATGACCTCTTAACTCAAATTGCTCTTATCTCAAATTGCTCTTATCTCAAAGTGAATTTTCCCATTGAAATGCATTGAAAGGATATTAATCCATTCCAGTTCCCAACCACCCCCACTTCCCAATGTTTTTGTTACATGTTTTTAATTAGGAAAATGTATTTTATAAATAATAATAATAATAATGTATAAATGCACATTCACATGGAACAAAGCATCATTTTCTTCTTATTATACTCATTCCAGCCTCCCTCCTTCTCTTGCTCTCTCTCTCCATGAAGCCAAATACACCAGGAACAAAACCACACAAAATCAGCTAATTCAAAATTCTTCAAAGTGGAGAAGAGCAAAACAGACAGCAATCTCCCAAAGTGGACAAGAGCAAGAGTCACAGAAGGTGCTCCCTTGAAGCACTAAGTTTGTGCACTCTGCTGCTAGCTCTCTCTCTGGTGCTAGTTCTAAACTCAAAACACTACTCATATGTCAAGCACAAAACCAAGACTGAGCAATGGCTCTTAACTCAAAATGCTCTTAAGTTGGGATGCTCTTGAGTCAAGACTCCACTGTGAAATAAACATGATAGAAGAAAGGTTGCCTCAAAATACAATGAAGTACACTTTATTATATTTTGAGGAATAAGAGGTTTCCTTATACTCATTTTTGGGGATTGGGATGGAGGTAAGAAGACAAAGACATAGATTTTAGAAATTAGTCATTTTCTTAACTTTGATATGAGGTGTCAGGTGAGAATTTGTCTTTCATTTTTTGTGGTGTAATTCAAAGTATTCATTTTTATTCATTAAGTCCTAAATAAATTTTGTCCAGGGCTTGCTCCTTTTCAAAGCCTGTTCCCAGTGACTAAGATGGGCATCAGCAGTTCTGGTCCACCCATCACCAAAAGTAGGGTGGACGGTGATTGGAGTCAGGCTTTTTTCTGGTAGTGTTCCATTGTCCGGGTGGAATCCAGACAACAGACAATGCCGGCTCTTCGGTTTAGAAATGGAGATGAGCACCACCCCCTGGAGTCAGACACAACTAGACAAAACCTTCACCTTCTTTTTTTACCCATTAGAAAATGGAGAAGGGTGTAAGTAAACGGTAACTCCCACCATCCATTGTCATTGCCCCCACCACCACACCAATAGTTAATGGCCATGATGGGTACATGTGCCAAGTTTGGTCCAAATTCATTGTCAGCGAAGTCCACGGTACTCTCTGGATGTCAGTGGGCTTTAACCCCCATCATCTTCTGTCATTACCCCCCAAACCCTGTCAGTTATTAAAGTTGGTCATGATGGGTATGTGTGCCAAGTTTAGTCTAGATCAGTGGTTCTCAACTTGTGAGTCCCCAGGTGTTTTGGCTTACAACGCCCAGAAATCCCAGTCAGTTTACCAGCTGTTAGGATTTCTGGGAATTGTATGCCAAAACATCTGGGGACTCACAGGTTGAGAACCACTAGTCTAGATCAATCATTGGTGAGGTCCACATGGTTCTCTGGATGCAGGTGGAGTGTAACTCCCATCATTCTCTGTCATTGCCTCCCAAACCCTGAAAGTATTTAAAGTTGGTCATTGGGTGTCTGTGTGCCAAGTTTGATCCAGATCCATTGTTCGTGGGAGTCACAAGGCTTCCTGAATGTGGGGGAACTGTAACTCCCATCATGCTGGGTCAGTCACCCCAGCCCACCCCCAAAACCCCACCAGTATTTTCTGTTAGTCATGGGAGGGGAGCAGGCAGCAGGAGACGATGGGATCCCAGGTGAACTGTTTAAAATCTTGAAAGATGATGCTGTCAAGGTGATGCATGCAGGGGTGGTCTCACCTCTCCTGGGGGGGGTAGGCGAGCCTCATTTCTGCGCCCCCCCATGGCTGCTGGACGCAGCAGCCCACGCGGTGACGTCACACGCAGCTGCGCGGCGATGTCATGCCCACCTGCGCATGCGTGGTGACGTCACGCGCAGCTGCGCGAGTGCATCACGCACGCCTGCGCATGCGCAGTGGCGTCGCGGCTGCATCGCGCCTGCGCCGCCTGCGCGCCGGCTGCATCACCGGCTGCGCCCGGTGGGGAGGACTGGCTTCTGGGCAGGGAGGCGGCGGAGGGCGGTCAGCGTGGCGCGCCCCTCGGCGGCGACGCCCTCCCAGGACCCGTCGCCAGCCGCGGCGCTTACATGGCAGAATGCCAAGGCCGCACTGGATGCATGCCATATGCCAGCAAATATGGAAAAACACAAGAATGGCCATCACACTGGAAAAAATCCACTTATATCTCCATACAAAAAACGTAAATGCTTAAAAATACTCAATCTTTTGTACAGTGGCACTTATTTCACATGCCAGTAAGGTAATGCTCAAGATCCTGCAAGGAAGACTCCAGCAATACATGGGGAGAGAGTTGCCAGATGTACAAGCTGAGTTTAGAAAAGGCAGAGGAATGAGAGACCAAATTGCCAATATCTTCTGGATAATGGAGAAAAAGCAGGGAGTTTCAGAAAAACATCTATTTCTGCTTTATTGACTATTCTAAAGCCTTTGACTGTGTGGATCATAATAAATTGTGGCAAGTTCTTGGTGGTATGGGCATACCAAATCACATTGTCTCTCGCCTGAGGAATCTGTATAATGACCAAGTAGCAACAGTCAGA
Source organism: Anolis apletophallus (assembly GCA_030556195.1). Lineage (NCBI taxonomy): Eukaryota > Metazoa > Chordata > Lepidosauria > Squamata > Anolidae > Anolis > Anolis apletophallus. The sequence continues at coordinate 10,747,867 of JARBWK010000004.1, forward strand.
ACTGGCCATGGAACAACAGATTGGTTCAAGATTGGGAAAGGCGTACGGCAGGGTTGTCTACTCTCACCCAACCTATTCAACTTGTATGCAGAAAGACATCATGCGATATGCAGGGTTTGATTAATACAAGGCTGGGGTTAAAATTGCTGGAAGAAACATTAACAAACTTAGATATGCAGATGATACCACTATGATGGCCGAAAGTGAGGAGGAGCTGAGGAGCCTTCTATCCAAAGTGCAAAAGCTAAGTTGCTGTTAAAAATAAGAAAAACCAAGATTATGGCAACTGGACTGATCAATAACTAGCAAATAGACTGAGAAAACGTGGAAGCAGTGAAAGATTTTGTATTTCTAGGTGCAAATATTACTGCAGATGAAGACTGCAACCAGGAAATCAGAAGACGTTTACTTCTTGGGTAGTAATGAGAGCAATGTCCAATCTTGATAAAATAGGGAAGAGTAGAGACATCACACTGGCAACAAAGATCCACATAGTTAAAGCAATGATATTCCCTGTAGTCACCTATGGATGTGAGAGCTGGAGCTTAGGGAAGGCTGAGTGAAGGAAGATAGATGCTTTTGAACTGTGGTGTTGGAGGAAAGTTCTGAGAGTGAGAAGATTCAACCAGTCCATACTTCAGGAAATAAAGTCCAACTGCTTATTGGAGAGAAGGATATTAGTGGCAAAGATGAAGTACTTTGGCCACATCATGAGAAGACAGGAAAGCTTGGAGAAGACAATGATGTTGAGGAAAATGGAAGGTAAAAGGAAGAGGGGCCGGCCAAGGGCAAGGTGGATGGATGTTATCCTTGAAGTGACTGGCTTGACTTGAAGGAGCTGGGATGGTGATGGCCGACAGGGAGCTCTCATGAAGTCATGAAGAGTTGGAAGCGACTGAATGAATAAACAACAACAACAACATGAGATGGGAGTCTGTATTCCAAGTTTATTCCAGATCCATTGTTGGTGGGAGTAACAGGGCTTTTTGGGTGTGGGCGGACTTCAGTTCCCATCATGCTGGGTCAATCACTCCCATAGCCCTCCAGTATTTCTGTTGGTTATGGGGGTTATGAGGTCTGCGTGCTAAGATTGGTCCAGATCTGTTGTTGTTGGGAGTTTATATATACAGATGTGTAAAATAGTTTGAACAGACTTCCAGGTTGATCAAGAAGATAACTAAAGTCTACATTTCAAGAAGACTGTGGGGAAGAATATGAATTGCTTAGTTGGTGTCTTTACAACTGGCATTCCAAACACCCTTATCAGTAGGGAGTATGTATGTGTGTGCTTCAAATTGCCTATAAATATACAGCAATTCCACGAATTTCATAGGCTCTTCCTGGGCAAGGAATCTTCGAAAGTGGCCCTTTGAAGTTCAAAATAGCACTCCTATTTATTAGGGGCAGGCCCAGATTAACAGCTTTTTGCGCCCTAGGCCACACTTTGGAATTACGCCCCCCTTTAAGCCAACCTCTACCGCACCCCCACCTCTCCCCCCCACCTCCGCATCCTTCCTGTCTTGTGCCAATAGGGCTGAGGGGAAAGGTATGCGCACGCTGTCACTGAAGAAAAGGAAACGGGCCCCTTTGTGTGGCGGAGAGCGAGTTCATTACCCCTCGGGAAGGAGGCAGAGGAGGGCAAGCGAGTGCCGCAGAGCCGAGGCCCAAAGGGACGGGGAAAGCCAGGCTGGGTCCAGAGCATGCTCTTTGTCCGGGGCAGCGGCTTGAGAGGCGGCCCCACATGCGCTCATGGCCCAGAGGCTGCAGAGAGTCAGGGCCTTCCTCCACCTCAGGCTCCCCTTCGGGCCTCCACGCCGCCCTTCTTTCCCGCAGCCTCCTCTTCCCTCAGCAGCCTGCGAAGGAAGTCACTCTGAGCCAGGCCAGGCCAGGCGCCCCCTCCCCTCCCCTCAGGCTCAGAAGCACTGGCTCAGAAGCAGCGGCATAGATGGATGGGCTGAGGCTGATGCAGCAAGCACAAGCGCTGCCTCCGCGGAGCCCGGCCTTGGCTCCGCCTCCTTTTGGGTACCAGGCAGCAGGAGCCAATCGTGACTCGATTTTTTATTTTTTTATAATATTTTTTGGTCCGTGATCTGCGCCCCCCCTTGGCTTGCGCCCCTAGGCCATGGCCTAGGTTGGCTCTGTGGGTAATCTGGGCCTGATTAGGGGTCCCGAATCCAAATACTAACCAAAGCTGAGACTGCTTAGCTTCCAAGAGCAAATGGAAACTGGTACACCTTACTTCACAGTAAATTTATTAGCAATGTTAGATTGTCTCTGCATCTTCATCCTTTACGAATATTAAAATAGCCTGGCACATTATATATAAATTATCATGTCATAAATATAGGGGAAGCATACATTTAAAATGGGAAACCAAATGCAACATTTTCAAAATGCTTAAGGCAGCTATGCAAAATGGCTGCGAGATTATACAAAGCTCCTGGCAGTAAGGATACATTGGCAGGTGTGATTCTTTTTGCTGAAAGTTAGCAACCTGCACTGCCTAAACCACAACTACATCCCTTTTGTGTATATTTCCACATATAACTCAGCAAACTGTGAAGAAACCATTACATTCATGTTTCCCTAGGCTTCAAATCAAGGGACAAGCTTGGCCTGGACTGGGCCAATAGAAGCTCATCAAAGCACTTGGCTGAAAAATATTTCTTTCATCAAATTTGCAATTGTTGGCAGAGCTCAGAGGGAATTTCCACTAGACTATGATTCATTTACTGAATGAAATCTGATCTTGGCCAGCAAAGAATCGGGAGACAGAGAGAGAAACAGAGACACCACAAACTTTTAGACAAGGGCCAAAGAAAAAGAAGGAAGAATCTAAGCTCTGCCCACCCCACCCCCACCCAAAAAGTGTGTGTGAGAGAAAGAAAGACACAACTTTTCATGATGAAGGATGCTAAGAAGTTACATTATGATCCCCATATCTGCAGGACTGGTATCTGCAACTTCATTTATCCACTTGCAACAAAGTGCCTCCGGGCATTTCCTAGAGGCGCATCCAGACAGGGTGCAAAATGTGCGCCCTCTTGGATATTTGTAGGGGGCATCTAGATGACGCCCCACTAAATCGTGTATGCTTTTAACACAAAGCAGGAAAAACCTGCTTTATAAACAATTGATTTGTTAGTGGGTGTGTTCCGTGTCTTTTTGAAAGGCATGGGGCAAACCCACTATGGCTGCTGCCTGGACTGGCCAATCAGAAATCCTGGGACTTTTGAAGCACTGTCTGCATAGCTGTCTTGCATTTTCTGAATTGAATCAGACCCAGGAAATGTGAGAGGGCTGTAACCCCAAACACCCCTAAAAACCTTTTTAAAAATAAAATAACTTATCTGGCCTCCATTAGGGCCGGAGAGATAGCACAGTGGTAACAACAGCTGTGTTTGCAATCAGAAGGTTGCATGTTCAATTCCCGGGCTGGTCTGGACACCCAGCTGTGAGCCCTGTCCACTGTTCACCCAACAAATCGAAAACAAGCCAGCTGTGAGTAGATGAACTAGGGACCGCTCAGCGAGGAAGGATTTTTATAAGGACTTTACAACACCTGAATAAAAATAAGGAAGATCGGCTGCCGGAGGTGGAATGCGGAACCAGAGGCTCTCGTCTGAGGATGAAGCAACAGCACCCCCTTTAGAAGATACTTTCTGCTTCTGCAAGGCTTCCCCAATTTTTCTTACTTCTTTTAATAAGTTTTAATCATAACATGGAACCTGCATTTGCTCTCTTGCCCCCTCCTTCTTTCCCATACACCTACTGTTGTGATTGAACCTGCGACTCTGCCTGTGAGTAGGGCTGGGGAGGATGCTGAATCTACAGCGTCTGAGTGTAGTATGGAACTGGGTGGGGCTGAGAGTAACCTAAACGCTGGAGCAGGCAGAAAGAGGGCTGCAAGTGATTCCAGCAGGGAAAGTTTGGCACAACGGAAGAGAGTACAGCAAATACTTATGGCCCCTACTGACTCTGAGTCCTTTGAGGGTTTTTCCAGGGATGAGGAAAGCTCGTCAGAAGAAAGTTCTACTGAGTTGGACTGGACTCAAGTAAAAGAGATTCAGGATGTGTGTGATGCAGCCACCAGTAGTGATACTTTTCTGGGGTTTGATAGTGATAATGAATGGCCCTCTGAAACCTCAGGGAATGATTGGGATACGCTGAGTTTTGAAAGACGCTGGGGATCTTGAAGGGACTCACAAAGGGATTCAGCTGCAGAGAGAGAAGCAGCTGCATCGCCTAATCAGGGGGAGTTGTCCTCTTCGGGCGAGTCTGATCTCTAGGTCTATTTAATGTGGGCTTTTTTGGGAGTTTGCTTGCGGCAAGCAAGGAGTTGTTCTTGGTATCCTGATATTTTGCATCATGTTCCGGATCCAGTTTACTCGTGAGTTGAGGTTTTTCTCTGCCCTTTTGGGCTGAGATGCTGCTGCCGCAGTTGGGAAAGGTGGGTGGTTTGGGGTTACAGTGTTCTGTTTTCTGTCCAGCTACAGACGTGTGTTCCTTGTGGCGGGGTTTGAACTCTGCTGGACTTACTGTGAGTGTCACAAGCTGCAAGAATGGTATTGTATATATGGAGGGAGGTTGACAATGTGTTTTGTGGGGATTACGATGTATGTTGTCCCCGTGCATTTAGCTCCTGCGGACCTTGGATTGTCTCCTCGTTTCTCTGTTTCTTCTCCTGCCCACGATTCCGGACCGGTTTATGACTACGTTATTGGCTCAACCCTCTGAGGACGTCGCAGATGACGTCTTTAGTTTGCTTCTGATTATTCCTTCTGCAAATTTTGGGGTTTATCCGTGGGTTTCTTTTGGGTTTTGGCCGGTTAGGTTAGTTTTTTTTTTTATTATTATTATTAAATTTACATTTGTATACCGCTTCATCCCGAAGGCTCTAAGTGGTTTACATAAGATTGTGTGCCCATTGGCAGCACAAACAGGACAGTACAAAAGACATGGGGAAAAACACAAGGGTAGGGAAAGGGAGGGGGGGAGGGGAACGAGGTCAGCAGCGATGCCTACTGGAACACCACCCCACCATCAAAAGAAGGAAGGCGGGGAGGGGGCAGCAGGATCGCTGGTACTGAAGCGTAAGCAGGGAGCAGGGGCCGACGTCTCCCCCATGGGGGTCCGTCTTTAAGGTCCCGACCCGATTGCGCAGTGTCCAGGTTGACCCTCGCGGTGGTCTGCCGGGTCCTATGGAGCTGTGCCGACCTATAGCGGCGCTCAGAACGTCCTGGATGGGAATGTCCTACGGGGTCTTAGAGTCCTTGCTTCTGGGGCCCACCTACCAGTGAGCCAACCAGAGCTCCGGCCCTAGTGTCCCGGTTCCCTTGGGTTCTCCGACAGGGAGATGGGTCCAATCCGGGGCTCACGGTGCGTAGAGTGGGGAATTCACCTCCCTTCGCTTCCGGCGCCGTCTCCTCCTCCGGCGGCTGCGTCTCATCTTGCCCAGCCCACGGGGGTGGAAGAAGAGTCCTCCGGGGCGGGACCTCTAGGACTTCCGGCAGGGCACCACATCCGGGTACTGCCTCTTCCTCTCCAGGTCCTGGCACGTGGGATGGTCCGGCGTCATCGGGGAAGGAGTCCTCCAAGGGTGGGACTTCCGGGGGTAGTCTGGCGTCATCCGGAGAGGGGCCATCCGGGGGCGGGGCTTCCGGGGCATCCGACTGTCTGCTGCTTCCGGGTCCTGCTTCTTCCTTGGGGTCGAGCACATGGGGAAGATGGGTGGTCCCATTCCCATTTCCTGTACAATAAACTCTTTGTTATTCCTTTTTACTCTTGGGTTTGGCTTTAATTGGCATCTGCATCACGACACCTACACGTTTACTTCACTTAAGCATTTTTTCCTGTCAGTACTTTTTACTCTTGGGCACTTTGAAATATTTTAAATACATTCACACTACCCAGGTGTCTGTTGCAAAGACAGAGACACCGAGGATCTTTGAAAATATTTTATGTTTTTCTGGGAACAAAGAGTAAAGCATTTTCTCCCATTGTTTCCCATGCAGCACAGTGGCAACAGAGAAGTCCAGCGAAGTGGTAAGAAAACAGAATAATCACATATGTATATTGAAAAGTTAGTGCTAATATTTGAATCGATCCATTATGGTGACTTATAAACAAAAGAAACGTATAAGTTATTTTCTCAAGAAGTCTACCAATTACTTTTAAGTTTGTGCCTCAAGTACACATCATCTGGAATTTAAGAAATATTGTTTTACTCAGATGCAAATAATATGCCAATTCTTCAACCAAAACTCATCTAGCCATTCTTCCAAGATGTGTCTGTCTGGGTAACAGCATTAAAGAATAAAGTTTCAAAGGGAATTGATGCAATTTGATATCACTTTAGCTGCCAAGTCTCAATACTTTGGAATGGAAAATGAAGCCTTGCAAGATCCTTAGCCTTCTCTGCCAAAGCATGCTGGTGCCTAGGGGGCCTTCCACACAACCCGATATCCCACAACGTCAAGGCAGAAAATACCACAATATCTGCTTTAAACTGGGGTATCTGAGTCCACACTCAGATAATGTGGGATTTTCTGCCATGATATTCTGGGACATAGGGCTGTGTGGAAGGGCCCTTAGACAGAAGTGGCCCTACCCCACAAACTCTGTGTGCCAGAAATTTTACGAAATGTGTGGAGGGCACCTTTTTTTGGCCTGCACATAGGACTGAACTTTTGCGGTGATCCGCATAACCGAATCTCCACATATCTGCATCTTTCAGGGGTTTTTTTAAGCTGCTGGTTTGTGGTGGAAGCCCTGCAGCAACCTCTTGGGAGCCTCCAAATCTTGGAACAAAGCAGCAAGTCTGGACAACCTAAGCAGAAATCCCGGGACCAACAGGTCTGTATATGGACCAGTTCAGAGGTCCCAGGATTTTTTGCGCCAGTTTTGCGCCTCATGATTTAGTACTGTCTGGAAGCACCCTCAGATAATGTGGGATTTTCTGCATTGATATTCTGAGATAAAGGGTTGTGTGGAAGGGCCCTAACTAAACTATGAGAGCGGATCAATACGTCTGTGAGTTTTTGTATGAAACACAGGTTTTTGGATAAAAAATCATTTTATTCTTCAACGTAGTCTCCTTTGAGTTCTATACACTTTGTCCAACGTTTCTCCAATTTTTTTAACCCTTCCAAAAAATAAAGTTTGTCGAAGTCATCAAAATAGGTATTTGTTTGTGAGATGATTTCATTCTTGGAGTCAAATCTCTTTCTGCTGAGCCATTTCTTCAGGTTTGGAAACAAGAAATAGTCACTCGAGGGCTAAATCCGGAGAATAGGGTGGATGAGGGAGCAATTCGTATCCCAATTCACGGATTGTTGCCATGGAAACTGCACATGTGTGCACCCTTGCATTGTCCTGGTGCAAAATAATTTTTTTCTTGGCCAAATATGGTCATTCCCCCAAATCCTCATTAAATAGACCCAATAAGTTGGCATAATATTCGCCATTGATTGTTTTACCCTTTTGAAGGTAGTCAATGTGGATTATACCGCGTGCATCCCAAAAAAACGGTCGCCATGACTTTATTGGGTGACAAACCCACCTTGGCCTTCTTTGGTGCCGATTCACCCCGAGAAACCCACTGTTTTGACTGCTGTTTGATCTTTGTTGTGTTGTGGTGGATCCACGTTTCGTCCACGTTTACAAAACGGCGCAAAAACTCGTCCATATTGCGGTTGAACAACGCCAAACACTCCTGTGAAATTGTCACACAATTTCGTTTGATTGTGAGCAAATGCGGCACCCAACTTGCGGAAAGCTTTCTCATACCCAAGTGATCATTTAAAATTGAAACCACTGAGCCACATGAGATGCCTATGGCTTCCACAATCTCTCGCACTTTCAATCTCTGATCGGCCAACACCATATCATGATTTTTTTTCAATTGTTTCGGGTGTAGAGACCTCAACTGGGCGTCCAGAACGTTCAGTATCTTCCGTGCCCTTTCAGTTAAGAGGCGGGAAATTAAAAACGTCACGGACTTATTGATCCAACCTCGTACAAATCAATGCTACCTCAGCACTAATGTGCAGGATTGTCATATTCTGGTTCCTAACCCAGACATGTTTATTTGCATATTATGTTTTTTTTACTATGATTTTTCGCTTGTAATGGAAATTATTTCCCACTCAAAAACACTACTTTCAAATCTGCTTTATAGATTTAAAAAAAGAAAACTGATTTTCCCCCCTCAGATTCTTTGCATGTTGTGTTGTAACCTATGGGACAAGGAGCTACATGTGCTCTCCCTCAGGTGTTTTGTGTACTGTCCAAGGACATTGTACTTCATCACGAATGTACCACTCCCTCCTCACAGGCCTCCTTCCATAGCTGCAGGAGACGCCAATAGTCTACTTACATTATTTCTGCCAGGAAGGAGGATAAGAAGCACAAACTAAGTTTAGGATCCTGCTTGAGGCATAAAAATCAACATTAGTTCAAGTTGCAAGAGAAGTCAGACAAAAAGAGCTGTAAACAAATAGTTCAGACAGGAGAGGTTTCAGACTCAGACATGCACAGCCAAGGCACAAAAAGTGAATGAAAATTAATTGTAAGCACTTATACAGCAGCTAGGAACCAAGATATTTCTAGGCCAAGATATCTCTAAAATGCCCAAGGCATATGCAAACTGTTCATGTAAGTGAACTACATCAACAACCAGCTGCAAAAACCCTTTCAGCAAAGTTTAATATTTTTGAGACACGGAAGGTTGTAGCATGCCCCAGGCACAGAGTCTAAAGCCAATTCAGTGAAGAGTGGGAACAACATTTTTTACTCAATGAAATAATATACATTTGTTGCCGAACAATTTAGGATAGCCTGGCCCCTAAAGCGAGGATTTCAGCAAAAAAAACCCCTCAGGTGAGTTTTAAAAAGCAACTTAAAAATCCCTTTCCCAAATGATCTCACCAAAGAAGTCCGGAAGAAGATGCCACTGAAGTTTTTGTTCTTTTCAGCTGAGAAGGATGACCACTGCAGATTCCTTGTCGCAAAGCAGTCATAAAGATACATTGAAAACATATGCCATTTTTATACACTTTACAGAACTGTCAGATTTAAACTTTCCCACCCCTGCACGCTGTAGGCTTCATGATGATTGGATAGAATGCAGAAGCCAGTTGAAGCGGGAGCCAATATCGAAACAGTGCCGCTTTTGCCCTGGCGAATGGGAAGGGAGGGACAGGAATGTGTTCAAAACAAAGAGCAACTGGAGTTTTCTCGATTATATCATGTCCATATGTTAATGAAGATCTGAGGCTTTGACCTTTCGGGCCAAGGCAAGTCCTTTGTTCTTGGTGAAAAACAGGAATTGTCCTTAATGACCCTTCCTTGTTGACAAAGGGCCATATGTAGATTTCCCATGAGAGTTTTCAGTCTTCTGGATGATAAACAAATGAAATAACTGTAGCCATGTGCTGGTTTCCAAGGCCAGCAGTGATAGCCGGTTATGAAATATAAAATATAATTATGCCATATGTTCTATAAACGCGGGGCAAGGCTAATCTCAGAGGGTCCAGCGTTTATGAAACAAAAGGAGTCTCTCAAAAATGGGGAGAAGGGAAATTGTTCCAATGATTGGATTAAAGGGTGCAGCCAGGAATGTGGTCAGCCTGATCTCAAAACAAACAGCTGGGTCACGTAGCATTCCTTCATATTTTTAAAAACATATGGGAAAGGAAAAAACATGCAGGAAAATGGTTACATGGAAGGGGAGGGTCTCAGGGAAATGCCACTACCAATGTCTCATAATTATTTCATATGCAAGGAGTAGAAAGAAAGTCCATATGATCTTGAAAAGCATCAAGTCCATATGCTTTGGGGAAGTCCATAATAGAAAAGTCCATATAAAAGAAAAGTGCATCTGTGTCTTTGGGAAAACTATAAGAGATGAGTCCTTTTCGCTAATAGCCTGAGGAGAGTCCAAATACACAAAAATCCTTGGAAAACTATGTCTCCCAAACCGCTCATGTGCAGGAACATTGGAACTCCCTGCTGCAGGCCAAACCAATTAGGATGCAGATGGGCTCTTTCTGGGGCTCACCTTCACATTCACAACAGAAGCTCCTTCTTTCCATACAACCATTAAGGGAAATGGAAGCAAAATGGAAGCAATCATACTAACTCAGTGATGTAATTTCTTCTTAAAACGCTAGGATTGCCATGTTTACTCAACATTAATATGGGACAATTCTTTCTGTGCCCAGGTCAGGTCAAGACTTACTGGTACATGTTTTTCAGGCTGTATGGCCATGTTCCAGAAGCATTCCCTCCTGACGTTTCGCCCGCATCTATGGCAGGTATCCTCAGAGGTTGTAGGTCTGTTGGAAACTAAGAAAGTGGGGTTTATATATCCAGGGTGGGAGAAAGAACTCTTGTCTGTTGGAGGTAGGTGTGAATGTTTCAATTAGCCACCTCGATTAGCTGGTACCCATTATTCAGCTCTCAGATTTCCCGACCCAGTAAACTGAGGTAATATGAGTAGCAGGTGAGGCAGACACAGCATATTATTTGAGAACACAAAAATGCTGGACCACTCTAACAACTACCATGTCAGGCTACACAGAGAAGCCATTGAAATCCACAAGCATGTGGCCAATTTCAACAGAAAGGAGGAAACAATGAAAATGAACAAATCTGGCCACCAGTATTTTTTTAAAAAAACCTCTAAAATCATAACAGTAAATAAAGAGCAACATTCAAAAATAGGGGAACTTCAAACAAGAAACAATCAGAGACAGCTAATGACTTCTCAACAAAGGATTCCCCCAGGCAGTAAGACAGTGGTTCTCAACCTGTGAGTCCCCAGGTGTTTTGGCCTACAACTCTCAGAAATCCCAGCCAGTTTACCAGCTTTTAGGATTTCTGGGAGTTGAAGGCCAACATATCTGGGGATCCCTAGCTTGAGAACCACTGCAGTAACAAGCCACACCTTGAAAACTGCTAGGTCACTAATCAAGGTGGCCAAATGAAACCTACCTCCAACACCTACCTCCAACAGACAACAGTTCTTTCTCCCACCCTGGACTTTCCACAGATATATAAACCCCACTTTCCTTGTTTCCAACAGACTTCATAACCTCTGAGGATGCCTGCCATAGATGCAGGCGAATGCTTCTGGAACATGGTCATACAGCCCAAAAAACTTATGACTCAGTGATTCTGGCCATGAAAGACTTTGACAATCCTTCCTGGTACATGTTGGGCAGGTCTATATAACGCCCATCGCAAGTTTTGCAAGATGAGGTTATCTCACAACACTCCGAGACATGGCTTGGCCGACTCACCGGTCGAGCGGGTTGCGGTGTGGGGATGTCTTCACCACCATCTTGTTGAGGGGGGGGAAGGGGGCTTCTTCCTCCCAGAAGCCCCCTGGATGGCGGGAAGGTTTCCCGCCACCAGCGCTGGCCGGCCAATGACAGGGCTGGCTCCGCCCCACCCTCCGTCATCAGCCGGCCGGCCCTCACTTCCGCCCAGGCAGACTACTTAAGACTGCCTGGGCTGCCCTGCTGGCATGTGGGGCCAGATCTTTAATTTCCTCTCACCCTCCCTACTTGTATTCGTTGCTTGTTTGGTTTGCACTTTGTATTGCTGTATAATCGTTGTTTGCACTATGTTGATGTTTCTGTTGTTATTATGTTCTATGTCGCAACTCTGTGTTTGGCATGTGGCATGGGACCTGGATCTGGCTGGCTTATCGCCCCTTGGTGGTAAGGGGGGATAATGCCCAGGCCACCTGGGATGCTGAGTTCCAGTTGACCGGTATTGGGCCAGTAGCACCCAGGCATGCAAGCATCTTCGGACAACTGTGGGCTGTCCGACCCCTGAGCCAGGACCCATGCATGGCCGCCAACCCTTGTTCCTGTTTTCAATAAATGAGTTGTGGCCAATTTTCATTCTAACTTTTTGTGTTCGTGCTCCGTTGGTTTCCTGCCGGGAGGTGTATCACACATGCACACGCAAATAGTTCCCTTCCACACAGCCATATAACCCAGAATATCAAGACTGGGTTATCTGAGTCCGCACTGCCATTTATTCATGTTCAAAGCAGAAAATATGGGATTTTAGTCAGCTGAGTAGAAGGGGCTTTAGGTGACATTAGAGATCTTGCCGAGCCTGAAACTCTTAGAAGTCATCTCTCAAAAGACTTCATATGAGCCTTATATAGGTCTGCCTCACCTACTACTTATATTACCTCAGTTTACTGGGCCTGGAAATCTGAGAGATGAATAATCGGTACCAACCCCATTCAAAACAAAGATTCTTACAGCATTCAACATGTAATTTGAGACCATTCTATTGAATATTAAATGCCTTGGGGTCAGTCTGTTGCGAGTGCAGCTGAATCCCACTCTTCTCACTCACACCAGATAGAAAAATATGGAATTCGAAGTCACCTTTCTGATCAAACAAAAATTATCATAGAGAATGGTGCCATGTCAATCAGGGGGAATTGTGCCATGCCAATCACCATCTGAAACCAACCAGTACGTAAGGTCTCATTGCCATGAATTAAGTGCTCAGGGATGGCCATCTTGGAAGTGCAGTTGACCTCAAAAGGACGCAGGATATAGGACTGCAGTTCAAGCCACCAAATACAAAATGTCCTATATAGAACAAGATTATTGAGAGTGCTATGGCATAGTTACTACCAAAAGGCATTTACTGCATGTACTCTAGCTACCACTGAGCTATAAGCAAAGCCTTTGTATTGTTGTAGTCGAGCCCAGAAACTCCCGTCGCAAAATTAGAAATCTTCGTTAGTTTCCCGCAGCAGACCGTTCCTAGAGTGAACGGTCCCAAACACTTCACATACACGCCTGTTCCCGGACACAACACCTACCCTCCCTGCCCAAGATCCTTCCCCACAAGAACCTTTTGACATTTCCCGGCACTTTGTATTTTTAATTGAATTTTAATTTTTTTTTCTCTTTTTCCCTCTCTTGCAGGCGCCTCAAATGCGCAAGGAGAAGCCACTCTCAAAAGGGAACCACGGTGGCTCAACAGGCAAGGTTGAGGCCGCGGGGAACCAGGGGTCACCGGTTCGAGACCCCGCAAGGGAGGAGGGAAAGTTTCCTCTGTTTTTTGCCCCAGACCGGGAGTGCCCGGGTCTGGCAAATTTGACGTCTCTGGGCCATCCCATTGGCAAGAGATTCCCATTTTTCACATATTTTTGTAAAGGCACTCGGGACATATAAAAGCTCAACTGAGCTGTCAAAAGAAAAATCAATAAATTTGGCCTAAGAGGCTGGAGGCCTCATCTGTGCAACGGAACTGACAGCTGAGAATTGAAGTCACTGGGTTCGAGGCACGAAACCGGAAAGAATTCATTATTATGCATGTGTACCCTGTCTATTGCCGTCATCGTTCAAACTATAGAAATATTATCCTATCAGTCCTTCCCTTGACCCCATGTAGACCTTCCCCCTCCCCTTCCACTAGAATAGTTAAAAGGTTGCTTTTGAAATTATGTTTTACCCTGTTTGTCAAGAGGAATGTACCGCATATGCCCTGAGTCACCTCACACCTTTTGTCTCACCATCATACCTCATGTTTGCATGGATCAATAGCCATTAGCCAGGCCCTTGTGATGAAGATTTGGTCCTTCTCCTGTCTTTACACCTGGCTAATCCCAAGGCTGTCTAGATCTCTGAGTTTCGTCTACCTAGACCAGCCCTTGGGTATTGGACAAAAGAAAATCTTGAAACACAACAGGCCCCCTGTTTGGCCTCGGAAACCAGACAAGGCCCACCATAAGACTTTTGTCATTTCAGCCATCTAAGCAGATCATCTTAATCCGACCTTCCTTTCTTCCTTACTCAAACATGAGGAAGGGACATACGAACTTGATAATTACATTTCCTGGTGACAAAGCCAGAACCGGACTTTCTGCCCCAGGCTAGCACCTGGAAAGGACTTCCTTTGTTTACTCTCCATAATCCTTCCTGATGACAGCTTCACCCAACCCTCCTCATTCCGGAACCCCATATTTGGTGAGAGGCATCTGATTGGCCAGAACAGGCAAATGGAGAAGGACGCTGATAGGCTCCCTGGAGCCGACTTGCGTCCCGCCCATCAGCTGGTTCCAGCGTTCCGACCAATCATCGACAAGCCAGCCGGGAGGAGGCCCAGGAAATTCAAATGTTTGACAGCTCTGTAACCTTTTGGTCGCATCCTCTCAGCTGAGTAGAATAAATCATTTCGTGGCTTCTACCTTGCATCTTGGTGAGCATAATCTGACTTCTGGGCACGGGAAGGTTGGGGGACCTAGGTTGCTCCGGGCTCGCCAGGGTGTTCACGGACCCTCTTTGGACTGGGCTCCGCAGGCGGTTGGCGGGTCAGCCCAAAATCGTTGTTCGGGATCATTGTTTTTAGTCAAAAGTAAAGTTTGTTTTCACCCCTAACAATATAAGACAAGTGTATACGATGTAAACAAGTTCCAGTGTTTCAGCTCAGGTCGGTTTTATGTTTGCACTTTCAAGAGATAGGTTATGAATCTCAGTTATGAACCTAGTGGGACTTGTCTTCTCCATATCAGCTGCAACCTTTAGGTTTCACAAGGGATTAGTCAGTTCAGTTGTGCTGGAGGGTCATAAACTAAGAAACATCTGCACCAAGACCTCCTTCATATAATTTATTTTACCTCTGAGGGACCCTTCCTCCTCCGCTTCCTTTTTGAGATCTTGGGATTTGACTGGGATGTTTGTTTAAGATTACTCCAGGTTTCTTGTAAGTAAGACCTCTTGATTTATTATGCCCTAGTTTCAATAACACTGACTTGTGGAAAAGTAATCTGGGATTGTGAGCAGTAATTCCTTTAAAAAAACAAAAACATTAAGAGCATGTTACTTATCTCAGCCATTTCATACATTCTCTCTCTCTCTCTCTCTCTGTATCTCTATATATCTATATATATATATATATATATATATATATATATATATACAGTATATATAATAAATTACTGTACTTAGTCATGTCATGTTTATTATGAGAGGAACATAGAAGTGAAGGAAGAACCAAAGTATGTCATAACATTTCTGGTTGTCCAGAATTTTTTCACTTAACATGTTCATAGACTTATCTTTTAGTGGTTGCGTGTGCAAGGGTGATACACCTCGCGCCATGAACAATAACACAAACACAAGTAGTTGGATGAAAATGGCCACAACTCATTTACTGAAAACAGGAACAAGGAATGGCGGCCATGCATGGGTCCTGGATCAGGGGTCGGACAGGCCACAAATATCCGAAGGCGCTTGCAAGCCTGGGTGCCACCGGCCCAATACCTGTCCACGGAAACTCAGCACCCCAGGGGTTATCCCCTCACAAACAAGGGCAATAGTTCAACATCCAGGGCCCATGCCACATCAAACACGGAGTTGCAATCAAAGAACATAATAACAACAAACCGTAAACAAATGCAACAATGAAGATAAATATATAAACAAATGGAACATACCAATGCAATGAATGAAGTGGGGAGGGTGGGAGGAAAAACCAATGGTCGTGCTACAGAGGAATAGAGTATATGATCTCAGAAGTGAGGGCCGGCCAGCTGATGACAGGGGGTGGGGAGGGGCCATCCATCATTGGCCGGCCGGTGTTGGTGGCAGGAAACCTTCCCGCCACCCCCAGGGGCTTCTGGGAGGAAGAAGCCCCTTCCTTCTTGAAGATGGCAGTGAGGACAACCACCCCGCAACCTGCTCACGCCCCGCAACCTGCTCGGCCGGTAAGTCGGCTAAGCCCATATACCTTACACACAATACTTATTCAAAGTATCTTTTATTTTGTTCATTCTATATCTAATTTATTTTGTTTTCTAGGTCCTGCAGTATTATACGAGGGTTGAATGAAAAGTAATGCCTCCACCCTTGTAACTCCTCAACAGATGGGAGTACTGGTATGCGCCATGTACTGGCTTGTTCAGTAGATTCTCCCCTACAGTTCCATTTTGGTGAGAAGCCTTAGCATTGAACAGTTGTGTTGTTAAAGTGTGAAGTATGGAACTCTGCACAGACAGTCGGTCAATGCGACTTAAGTAACGTGCAGTCATTGAATTCTTGACAGCAGAAGGTGTCACCCCAAAGCTGTTTATGGTGATTGTGTTGATGTGAGTACTGTGCGTCACTGGGCAAGTAAGTTTAAAGATGTTGAGGTGGGAACATCTGACTTGCGTGACAAACAAAGAGTTGGACATCCTGTGACAGCAACCACCGAGTTTCACAAGCAAAAGGTTGACAATACCACCGTACGGCATCCTCCATTCAGTCCAGATTTAGCACCGTCTGACTTCCATCTGTTCCCGATAATGAAAGAAGATCTGCAGGGGCATCATTGTTGAGAGAACTGTTGAGAGAACTGTTAGACGCTGGTTGCGGAAACAGAGTGTCGACTTCTTCCGTAACAGCTTCAGAAAACGTGTTTATCATTGGCAGAAATGTATCCAATTGTCTGGTGATTATGTGGAAAAGTGAATAGTGGTAGTTAAAGAGCACATTCTAAGGATTATTTCTGCTTTTTATTTATTAAAATATTCCCATCCAAACCCAAGTATCGAAGGTAGAGGCATTACTTTTCATTCAACCCTCATAGTTTCACATTAGGAAAATATTCTAATCAGTTTAGATTAATATGTGGATGTAATTACCTATAACTTGACATTTAAACTGGAGCAAATAATAACTAGCAATAGTTATGGGGAGGCCCTACCTAGTATTCTATCAGATATTCAATGAAAAATTATAACAAAATGTGCTGCAGGATGTCCCACAAAAACAAATGTTTTGCACTTTGAAAAACTTTTTCCATATTTTGATGATACAGTTTATTTGGAAAGTAAGGTTACAAGGCACAGGGAATTTTCTCGGGGGGAGTTGGTATCACTGCCATGTAGCGGGAAGCCAGCAGAAGTGAACAAGCAGTGCCAGTCATCAGTAGCTCATCGACCAGCGTTGTGGTGAAAGTTAGAGGTGAGCGGCCTCATTCTCATTTAGGTAGTGTATTACAGCGCTGACTTTGCACTGGGAGGGAATCCCAGTGCAAAGTCAGCGCTGTAATACACTACCTAAATGCTAAGGGCATGAACATCACTGCGATTCATTGCAAAATGGTTTCAGTTTCTGGAGAGGATGTAATGTCAAGATAGCATGTGACAAAATGGGTGCGGAATATATTGTGAGACCATGAAGAGCCATCCAAAACAAATGTTGTGGGATACTGATGGTGGGTGTCTGTCTCCTTCATGACAATGCTTGTCCGCACACCGCTCATGCAACACAAGAGTTGTTGATTTCATTTGATTGTGATGTTTTAAGCCACCCCTCTCACAGTCCTGATCTCGCACCCAGCAACTATAATCTGTTCACTAAATTGAAGGAACGCCTTGGTTGAAAACAGTTTTGTGATGACGATGAAGTGAAAATCGAAGTGACAAACTGGCTGAAAAAGGCGGAGGGAAACTTCTATGGCACAAGCATCAAACACTCGTCTCACAAATGACAAAGTGTATTGAACTGAATTGTGATTATGTGGAAAAATAATGTAACATCTATACTGCAATCAGGGGCGGTCTAAGGTAATTCTAAGTTGTAAGCAAACACTATTTTGGCGCGCCAAAAAACATTATTCCCCCGCTCCTCCGGCTCCTTTCACGCGGCTCCCCCTCTTCTCCGCCACCCCTCTCGCCTTCCTGACTTACCGGAGGTTTTGCGCATACCCAGTGCCTACGGAGCTCAAGTGAACTCCGTAGGCACTGGGCATGCGCGAAAAAATCTTGTGCGCATACGCTGTACCTACGGAGCCCTCTTGAGCCGTAGATACAGCGCATGCGCTGGAGATTTTGGCGCAGCACATGCCCAGTGCCTACGGGCTCAAGTGAACTCCCGTAGGCACTGGCATGCGCTGTGTCTCCAAGACGCATGCGCTGTATCTACGGAGCCCTCTTGAGCTCAGAGATACAGCGCATGCGCGCAGAGATTTTCGCGCGCATGCCCAGTGCCTACGGAGCTCAAGTGAACTCCGTAGGCACTGGGCATGCGCGTGAAATCTCCGCGCATGCCCAGAAGGTCGTCCAGGCGCGACGCAGCGCGGCAGCAGCATGGAGGGCGCCGCAGCGCAGCAGCAGCACAGAGATACGGCGCTGCGGCGCCCCACGATGGCGCCCCACCCCGCCGCGTCCAAGATGGCGCTCTACGCGGTTGCGTAGTCCGCGTAATGGGAAAGACCGCCCCTGACTACAATCCATGTAAGTTTTATTAAAACATATTCATTAGGTGTGAATCCCGATGGATTACCCTACTCAATAGCAAATTTCCAACCGGGCTAAAGGAACCATTATCACTAAACGCCCTTTTAGTATAATCAGCTGTGTCGACCATCTATAAATTTCGCAGCCTGTGCGTGCTCTAGTTACCTTCGGGTCCACAGAATATACCATGAAGGTATCCATTCTCATAATGGTAGGACACTTTTCAAACTTTATCTTTCTAGCACTATTACTGTGGAAATTGGACTGTATATTAATTATATTATTACTATTGCAGAATTGTGTATATCTGTGATGTGTTGCATATTGCCGCTCATTTTGCCGCTTGAAAAAGCCTACCTCAAAGTGAAACGGATTGGGCCCTACAGCTCTACCATTGCGACCCATTTCCGCGTCCTCTGGTGGGTTTTCTCAGGACACAGATCTTTGTATACACCACCACCACCACTTGGAACACAGATCCACCTTTAACCTCATTTGGATTTACAATTTCATCGTTTGTGTGGATCACTTTTGTGTGGAACTCTTGTTTGGAACGTACAATTTTGTGTAGAACTCTTGTGTAGAACAGTCATTGTCAACCTGTGTGACGCGGCACACCAGTGTGCCGTGCGAGAGCACGTGGTGTGCCGTGAAAACGTCCCCTCCCCGCCTTTCTTCCCTCCTGCTGCTGCTGCTTGGAGGAGGAGGCCAAGCGGGCGGAGGCAGATCCGGGGCTACCGGGTGAGGCGGGCTCTGAGGTCTTGTGTGTGAGAGAGGGGAGAGGGTTGGAGGAGCGGGAGGGCACCGGGCTGGGGGAGGCTTTTCCGCCTGGCCCCCGTGCCCTTATGAAGTCGGAAGGACGCGAGAGCTGGGCAAAAAGCTTTCCCCGCGAGCCATCGAGGCCTGCGGGAGGCGTCTCCACCTGTCCCCGCGCCCTTCCCAAATGGGGACGGGCGAGGGCCAGGAGGAGCACTTCCCGAGGCAGCAAGGTCCTCGCTGCCTCAGGGAGGCGTCTCCACCTGTCCCCGCGCCCTTCCCAAATTGGGGACGGGCGAGGGGCCAGGAGGAGCACTCCCGAGGCAGCAAGGTCCTCGCTGCCTCAGGGAGGCGTCTCCACCTGTCCCCGCGCCCTTCCCAAATTGGGGACGGGCGAGGGGGCCAGGAGGAGCACTTCCCGAGGCAGCAAGGTCCTCGCTGCCTCAGGGAGGCGTCTCCACCTGTCCCGCGCCCTTCCCAAATTGGGGACGGGCGAGGGGCCAGGAGGAGCACTTCCCCTAGGCAGCAAGGTCCTCGCTGCCTCAGGAGGCGTCTCCACCTGTCCCCGTGCCCTTCCCAAATTGGGGACGGGCGAGGGCCAGGAGGAGCACTTCCCAGGCAGCAAGGTCCTCGCTGCCTCAGGGAGGCGTCTCCACCTGTCCCCGCGCCCTTCCCAAATTGGGGACGGGCGGGGGGCAGGAGGAGCACTTCCCGAGGCAGCAAGGTCCTCGCTGCCTCAGGGAGCGTCTCCACCTGTCCCCGCGCCCTTCCCAAATTGGGGACGAGCGGGGGCCAGGAGGAGCACTTCCCTAAGGCAGCAAGGTCCTCGCTGCCTCAGGGAGGCGTCTCCACCTGTCCCCCACGCCCTTCCCAAATTGGGGACGGGCGAGGGGGGCCAGGAGGAGCCCTTCCCCCAGGCAGCGACTTTGAAGTTGCAAGGCCATTAAATGCTAATCAACATGGCCATTTGCAACATTCGCACTTGCCTAAAGCAGGCAAGAGTTCTTTCTTCCACCCTGGACATTATTCCACAGATATATACACGTCACTTGCCTAGTTTCTAGCAGCTCACTACCTCTGAGGATGCCTGTCATAGATGTGACTGAAACGTCAGAAGAGAATGCTTCTGGAACATGGCCATACAGCCTGAAAACCTCACAGCAACCTGGTGATTCTGGCCATGAAAGCCTTTAGCAAAAGCTCTTTGATTTCTGCCAGGATATCTATGTTGTGTTCATTGAAACAGGCCCAGGTTTCACACCAGTGTATACTTTTAAAAACATATTAACTATATGTATTACTGTGTTAGAGTGTCATTTTGTTTCATTTTGGTTGGTGGTGTGCCCGGGATTTTTAAATGTCAAAAGTGTGCCTCAGCTCAAAAAAGGTTGGGAAACACTGGTGTAGAACATCGAAAAAACTCCCTCCAAGACTTACCTTAACACCTGTCTGGACTTACCTTTCCCGTGCATTTCTCCTAAAGGTACTGTGATTCAGCGGACATTATGCACTTTATTGTGTCCATTTGGACTTTAATGTGAAGACCTTGTGTATTGTGTATATAGCTGTGCTTGGCCATACTAGCCAATTTATTGAAATAAAAATATTTGATACTATTCATACAACGTTTGTCCCACTTTGTGGATATTTATAACCTAGGAACAAAAATCATGTTACATAGTGTTATGATCCACTTGGCATACCCAAGTTTTGACCCACACAATAAAATGCTTTAGTAAGCCATTTCCATTATCATCAGTAGCTGGGGAAAATGCTCAGGCAGTATCTACACCGCCCTGTATCCCAGGATCTGATCGCAGATCATCACCTTTGAACTGGATTATATGAATTTACACTGCCAGATAATCTGGGAAAACCAGATGATCTGGTATCAGATCCTGGGATATAGGGCAGTGTTGATTCAACCTCAGAGAGCCCAAATGACATAAATAACCACCGACTCAACCACAGGTTCTAATATAATGGGGAGCAGGGATGTCTCCCTGTGTCTAATTTCTCCATGCCATAATTTTCATAAACACCTCAACTTCTCTTTCTTCTAAACTAGTAAAATATAAACTCTCATCAAAGAAGTACTTGAACTCCATGATCATTTTAGTTGTTTTTTTCCCCCTGCATCCTTGGTAGTTTTAAATTTTATTTTTAAGATGTAGTAACCAGATGTATAGCCACAGACCATAAATTTGTATAAAGATCCCTACCTCATCCTTGTAAAAATTACGTCTCATCTAGAGCTGGAACACAAGTGACACCACTCGTTGAACTGCAGTAATTCCATAACTACCTCAAAATATTTCTTTTGAAACATTTAGGAAAGTCGGCTCTAATGGAGGTAAGAGCATGAGAAAATGCAATACTGCAGACATGTTTTCGTTGAATTCCCTCGTAGCTCAAAGGGCTGTAAATTATGGCTGAAGCTATACATGATTTAATGTTTCTTAGTAGTGCTCCGGAGGTGTATAAAAGAGCTCAGAAGTTATGTGAGGCCTGTTAAGGGATAAAAGATTCCTTGTAAAGATTCAACAAATCGTGTCTTGTGGCAATTAAAACTCCACACACACACACACACACACACACACCCAGTTTGTCACTTCTGCACAGGTGGTGTTTTTCACTCTTATCCAACACAAATCAATGAGCCAAAACTTCATTCCTGGAAACAGAGCCAAAAAAACTTGAAACATACCGAGAATGAGAGAGAGCGGTTCATTTAACCTCCCACTAAAAAATGTATATCTGCACATACTAAGTTAAAATGACTTAAATACAAAATTAAACTCTTTACTGAAACACAGCATGAATAAATAAGATGTCCCCTCTCTCTATATGTAACCAGTCCATAGGATTAAAATGCCATGCTGGTTAAATTGTAGCCAGGTGGGAAACACTTTGTACCAGTAGCAGACAATGGTAACAAACGGAACAATAAACTAAAAAGTTACGTTAAGATTTGTCCAAAGGCATCAGTTTGAATCTAGGACATTTTGTTTCACTCTATATTAAAGTAATGAAATTTAACAGCCTTGCTTTATGTTGGTAGCCCACCAGGCGCCTACTCGGATTTATATGTAGCATGCTGAAGTGAGCATGTCCCAGCTCTAAATAGAGACAATTTAATTAAAAGTTATGCAAGCAAAGATGTAACATTGATAGAAGTTGAGTTTCTATCATCAGTTATTTCCAGTAACATGAACACTTCTTTCCTGCATGACATGAGCAATACTTATCAGTTTTCTCTGGTCCAGCAAAAAATTCATGCTGTCCGACTATTACAGTTTGGCAGTGATAGTCCTAATCAATCCACTGTTTTGGGTTTTTTTGAAAATATCCGGGGTTCTGTCTTATCTTCTCTCTTTCTCCTTTGTCCTCCTATACCTTCACCAGGGCACACTGAGTTCGTATGGAAAAAGTAGTTTGCACTTGGTTAACTCAGCAAAAGATATAAGGGAGTAAGATCTCCCTAAAGAAATGGTCTTCCTAGGCTTGGAAAGGGTTAGTGCTGCTTCCCATTCCAATCAACATCAAGCGTTAATTCGCTGTGAAAATCACTGGATCTCAATGTTACGCACTGAGTATCCATTAGGACTTAATGCAGTGTTTCCCAACCTTTTATGAGCCGCGGCACACTTTTTACATTTGCAAAATCCTGGGGCACACCACCAACCAAAATGACACAAAATGACACTCTAACACAGTAATACATATAGTTAATATGTTTTTCAATGTATTTATACACTCCGTGTGAAACCTGGGCCTGATTCGATGAACACAACATAGATATCCTGGCAGGAATGGCAGAAAGACACAAACTTCCCACACAGAACTCCCATAACCAAGAGAAAATGCTATAAGAGTTTGGTGGGCATTGACCTTGAGTTTTGGAGTTGTAGTTCACCTATATCCAGAGAGCACTGTGGACTCAAACAATGTTGGATCAGGACCAAACTTGGCATGAATACTCAATATGCCCAAATATGAACGCAAATGGAGTTCAGGGGAAATAGACCTTGACATTTGGGAGTTGTAGTTGCTGGGATTTATAGTTCCCCTACAATCAAAGAGCATTCTGAACCCCACCAATGATAGAACTGGGCCAAACTTCCCACACAGAAGGAGGCAAGAGGAGGTCTCTACTTGGGGAAAGGGAGGCGGGCCTTCCCAATGCATGGAGAGGGAGAGACCAAGTAGACAACAGGTGGGGGGGGGTGTTTGTAATTTTGTACCTTTATTGAGGTAGGTTTCTTAGGGTTTTTATACTTCAACACACTAGACCAGGGATGGGCAATTACCGGCCCTCCAGGTGTTTTGGACTTCAACTCCCAGAAATCCTAACAGCTGGTAAACTGGCTAGGATTTCTGGGAGTTGAAGTCCAAAACACCTGGAGGGCTGGTAATTGCCCACCCCTGCACTAGACTCCCCCCACCCCCGGGGTCCCAATTTCCCACGGCACACCTGATGATCACTCACGGCACACTAGTGTGCCCCGGCACACTGGTTGAGAAACACTGACTTAATGAAATAATGTCCATTCAATCTTTGCTAATCTAATCACTCTCCCCCTACCTGGTGTGTCTAATTTTGACTATAATGATTGTGTCGTTATATTGAGCATGTACTGTGAGCAAATTGCCTTACTCTCCGTGTGTCTGGCCCGATCCTGACTGCTTGTTACAGATGGTTTGTATTTTATCACATTGATTGTATTATTATCTTAATTCTGAGTTGGATTGTCTGTATACTACTTGGACCCTTTTTGTCTTTATATTAGTGGATGCCTGATATTGCCTGATGATTAATTTGGGTTTTGATAAAGCATTAATAAGTGCGAAACAGAGCAGGAATCCTGTTACGTGTCTTCCGTCAACCCAGCTCCTGTGTTACTATTTTCTTTGGTGGCTCCACAAGTTATATCTACATGTATACTAACTACAATTGGATTTGAACATTCCTTATACTGGACATTATCGTGGATTGATCACTTTTGTTTCAAGAATTACGCAAGAGACTCTTTATTTATTTACTATTTTTATATGCCACCCTTCTCAACCCCGAAGGGGACTCAGAGTGGCTTACAGCAAACAACAATACTGCCAGAGTGGCTTACAGTGTACATATAACAGTATTGCCGGAGCGGCTTACAACAAACTGAAAAAACAACAATTAACATTACAACATATCGCAATATTGTTAGCAATATTGCATGTAATACAAATATATAAATTATAATATCATGATATTGTATCACATTATCATTGGCAGTATTATACTGTGTTACAATACAACACCACCAATACCAAATGCATATACCACATACCATACCATAAACATACTACTACTATTATTATTATTACATTACAATTATTATACTATAACATAATACAATATATTGACATTATATTATATTATATCAAATTGCAATGCAATGTAACACTATATTATATTATATATTATTATATTATATTATCTTTAAAATAATAAATAACATTATTTATTTAAACAAAATAGAATTACTTATTTAAATAAATAATTCTATGGAATCATTTTAAACAATTATATTAAATTATAATGCAATGTAACACTACATTATATCATATATTATTACATTACACCATACTTTCTATAAAATAATACATAACATTATTTATTTAAACAAATAAAATTACTTATCTAAATAAATAATTTTATAGAATTATTTTAAACACGGCAAGAGGGGCCCTGAGCTGATGGAAAGTCAAGGAGGCAAGATGGAGCTGCCTTTCTTCCCCTTCTGCCTTGACTCTGTCCCAGAGCAGCAGTTGGTGCCGGATTGAATTACCGTGGACTTTATATACCGGATTATCCTATATGCCTATGCTTTTTACTATACGCAGAGAAGTCTAATGTATCTGTGAGTACATATCAACATGACATTGTATCACCATTGATTTTTTTAAATAAAGTTTTATTAGAGGTTTCATATTCGTATCACCATTGATTTTGATGCCTTTATGAATTGCTATATACCTTTGTTATAGACTCTGGTCTTGATTATTGCTACTGTTTATATATTTACACTAAGATCATCCACTCGCTGTGAATTATATGCATATGGTTACTGCTTTAGAGTGTTGATTTTCTTGTAGCTTGGTCCTTCCTAGTTGCTTGGTGTAAGGACTCACCTGTCCTAAGTGGGTGGAAAGCCTGCTTGGAGGTTTTGCATTTCTGCTGGAAGATAGCTGGCATCCATTTTGGTAAGGGATTTGCAGCTAGCAGCCGTAAGGGGGAGGTCATAGCCAGAGAGGGGCGTGGCCTTAGAGTCAATCCTGCTCAGAGATAGGAGTGCCCTGTGATTGGCTGAGTGCCAGAGGGGAGGAGCAGAGCTGACTAAAGGAAGGATCTTGTCAGAAAGATTATCAGTCTTGGCCAGAGCTTTGATTGAGAGACATCTCAGCTCTAGCTGTCGTGGTTTGAGGTTGGAGTGACAATATCCTCCAAGCCTCAGCCATAGGATCTGCCCAGTCAGTTACTATAGTGACACATCCAGGGTGTTTGGGGTGACACTGATAGTTAGGTTAGAGCCATTAGGGCTGACTTTGTAGAGTCAAACTAAACACCTTGTCTCCTCAGTGTATAGAGGGAAAGGTGGGTTCTGAGGCTAGGAGTTAGCAAGGTAGCTAACTCAGTCAGGCAAGACTCAGGGGGATTTTCTAGTGGATAGGAGCCCCTAGTAGGAACCAGCTGTTCACTGCTATTTTCAGACAATAGGGTGACAGGTTTATATTTTAGTCAAGACACAGTACTGACTAGAATATTGTTAAGATCTAAGCTTATTGAACTATTATCTGTAACCGCACGCTCCAGCATATCATTATCTGTAACCATACGCTATTGTTGCCTCTCTGTAGAACCATTACGATCAGTGCCTCATTGATAGCTGTTTGTTAATTAATAAATTCTGTTTTATTGTTAACTTTAAGAAGCCTCCATCTCTCTATCTTTTAGTTCCTCACAGTGTGGTTGTTTTGGGTGGCTTGGTTAAAAGAACTACCAAATAAACATATTTAATTTAAAATCCTAATTTGAGCAATTAGGTTGGTGGCAGAACTACCGGGAGTATTATTTTTAATTAATAATCTCTAAAACCAGTGTCAGGTCATCACATATTAATTGGTGGCAGTGGTGGGATCAAAAATAGAAGGGTCCACCCTGCCCCAAGGTCCCAAAGGCCAAGTCATCACACTTGGCTTTTGTAGTAGTAACAGAACCTTCCATTTGCTTTTGTATAAGGGAGTAAGAGACAGGATGTTGCTTTTCCCAGGGCACTTCTACACTGCAGTTAAATGCGCACTGAAGTGGGTTAAAAAAACCCACTTCGGCACGTGTTTAAGTGTCATCACCCACCAAAAAAAAGGGTTTTCCCAGTGGGGTGGCTCTATGCCATCCCTGTAACTACTGGGAATGCGGCCAGCCACCCAACTCCACCCCCCAATAAAATCACCCTCACCCCTCCCATCTTCTGGTGTATCATTTCTACACGCCAGGAGGACTTCAGGACCATTTTAATGGCAGCCTGGTAAGCTTTTTTAAAACATAAAGCTTGTTTTGGAGGCTTGGTGAAGGCAGCAGGCACCATCTCACACCTTTGGGCTCGAGGAACCCAAAAGGTGCGAGATGACAGTGGGGACTAAGACAGGCCCAATACCCCATTAGACCCAGGCCTTTAAGGAAGGCCCAGCTCTAACGGGGTATCTAATTAATTCAGGATAAAGCAGGTAAACTCTGCTTTGTCCTGAATTAATTCACTTTTACCTAAGGAGACTTTTGAATGCCTCAGGTAAAAGTGCGAAAGGTCCCACATTTTTGGGCCTGTCTGGAAGCACCCTCAGTGGACTCAGGTAAAAGCAAACTGATACAGCCTCCCCTAGCTTGTGTGCTTTTGCTCTGGAAGTTGTAGTGTTGTTGTTGTTTTGTACTGCAACTTCCAGAGCAAAAGCACACAAGCTAGGGGAGGCTGTATCAGTTAATTAGGTTTTCCTGGCTCTGTTTTTTTTAAAGAACCAAACACCCAGAACCAGAATATTGTATAGAAAGGATCCTACTTATGGCTGGTAAGGGGATGATGTGCTCAGGGAACATATTTGTTCTTCTAATGGGAAATGCTGATCTTAAAGTTTTAAACTCTGAGAAATCCACAGGTTTTATGAGAAATTACAGATGAGGACAATATTTTAGGAAAGAGAACCTTTTAGCAGCCACCATATCTACTGCATGCATGCTCGGATTACCCATAAGGCCAATGAGGCCATGGCCTAGGGGCGCAGGCTGGGGGGGCACAGATCACCCCCCCCCAAAAGAACTGGTCTGCGCCCCTCTTTCCCCCTTTCTCATGCCCCTCCTTGCTCCTTCTCCTGGCAAAGTTTCTGCTCCGTCCCTCCGTCTCTCTCTCGCTTGCGCACTCTCTCTCTCTCTCGCGTGCTCTCTCTCTCACGCGCGCTCTCTCTCTCTCTCTCTCTCTCGCTCGCTCTTGCGCGCTCTCTCTCTTTCTCATGCGTGCTCTCTCTCTGTCTTGTGCACGCCTTTGGAGCGAGTTTGCACCCGCTGCGCTCTCCCCAAGCCTCCCGACTCCCAAGGAGACCTTCAGAGCACAGCGGAGCTTTCCAGCCAGTGGGAATGGGGACCTTGGAGGTGGCGGGAGGTTGGCTTGAAGGGGGCGTAATTCCAAAGTGTGGCCTAGGGTGCAAAAAAGTGTTAATCCGGGCCTGACTGCGTGTTAAGAGGTGTCATTTGCATATTAAAACAAAGAGCTGCTGAACTTGCAGCTCTTTGTTTTTGCACTGGAGTGCAAAATGCAGGTTCGAATCCGGGGAGCAGCGTGAGCTCCTGCTGTTAGCCCCAACTTCTGCCAACTTAGCACTTCAAAAACATGTTTAGATCTATAGGTACCGCTCTGGTGGGAAGGTAATGGTGCTCCATGCAGTCATGCTAGGACAACGCTGGCTCTTCGGCTTAGAAATGGAGATGAGCACCAACCCCCAGAGTCGGACACGACTGGACTTAATGTCAGGGGAAAACAACCTTGCATATTTTAACTAACACGTGTGAATGGAAATAACAATTTGCACAGAAGCAGTATTTTTAATGTAGGCACATGAATAGGGGGAGGGGGTAAATCAAATTATGAATACATTTCAAAATGGACAGGTAAGGGTGAAAAAAATGCCAACCTTATCCTTTAAATGCCTTGGGTATTATATATTGTATTTTTCTCCCCTGTATGGTGACTCTCAACTACCTAATCATCAGTTTACTTTTTTGTAATCCTCCTTCCCTTGATTTCTTTCCCCTTCAAGGTGGAAAGGGAACTGGATTTCCGCTCCCTTGTCTTCTTCTTGGCCCAAGTCTTTGATGTTAATTATCTGCCTGGCTGGAACACTGCTTAGCTGATTAAATCCAAGCACCTTCCCTGGTTTTGTTGACCCATGAATGGGGGCCACTCCAATGCTCACTGGAGTGCAATATCATTACCCCTCCTTACTGCCTCCCCCACATTTGGCATGATGGATTAATCCCACTATATATAGAGAAATGGGATGGGATGATGGAAGCAACAGGAATTTGGGGGGGGGGGCAGTAGGACAAAAGTACAAGAGCATCTAAATCTACTGCTCTTGCTTAAAATAACACCATTCACTTAAACAAGTCAAGCACACTAAAGGTTTATGAAACCGTGTTTCTGAAGTCCAGTGTTTCTGTTATGGAACTTTACATGTGCTTTGTAGAAGGCTAAAACAATGTTTTAACTAAAACAGAATGTACTTTAAATTATCTCACACTCTTCTCACAATCCTCATTGATTAAGAACACATGGTTGTACATATGTTTTGTATTTTCTAGTTTGCCAAAATAATTTCTGTAGCGCAAGTGGGTGAGAGCAAGCATGGTGCAGTAGTCTGAGCACTAGACTATGACACTGGAGACCAAGGTCTGAATCCCTGCTCGGTCACTGAAACTCACGAGATGACTTTGGCAAGTCATACTCACTCTGCCTCTGAGGAAAGCAAAGGCAAACTCTTTTTGAGGAAATATCAGCAGGAAAATCCCATGATAGGTTACCAATTACAATTCCTTCTTGCTGACATTAATTCCTTTGTGGATTCCTATTCCTAGATATAGTCTTACTTATTCATTCCAAATGATGGGAAATTGCTTACATTGTTAAGACGTATAATCTTAAAAACCAAGTTATTGGATATAGCATGCCACAATTAATTCCAGCTTCATAGTTTCCTTGGTTCTCAATGGTAGAATGGTGAGCATTAGTCTTAGACTTATCTGCTCCCTGGGACAAATGCACTGAATAGATGAAACTGCAAGCACAGCAACCATTCTGGAGTGTGGCGGAGGCTCCTTCTTTGGAGGCTTTTAAGCAGAGGCTGGATGGCCATCTGTCGGGCGTGCTTTGAATGTAATTTCCCTGCTTCTCAGCAGGGAGCTGGACTAGATTGTTTTGGCAACCATCCTAAGAGAAGGAAAACTCTGATTTCAAACCCGGGCAGATGGTGCTCATCTAACCTGTAATGTCAACCATCTAAGAGAAGGAAACTCAAATCAAACCTACGACCTGAGGACCTCGCTACCACCATCCCAGCTTGCTAGGCCCTGGCAGACGAACCTTTGGTTTAAAGGATGAGGCCAGTTCTGTGCACGCTTCGCTCCACCAGAAAAACTTATTGCACAGGCTTGAAGGACACATCCAGAGCCGGATCTTGCACTCCTCAAAGTAAGCATTTGTTTACCACTTGCCAATATGCAGGGGCGCATTTTACGTTGTCCCCATCACCCCACACCATGAGGCAGATAAGGAGGAGCGCTCTGGAGGCGGCCAGAGGTGAAGCGCCCCGGCTGCAAAACACTCCTCCCTCCCGGCCCTGTGGTGCGGGGCGATCAGTGGCTCCAGGCAGCCGGCCCGGTCCCGCGGAAGTTTCACACATGCACCATCGCCGCAGGGCGAGCTCAGCCACCCAGAGCCACCAACTGCCCCACACCACGAGGTCTAAAAGGAGGAGCATTCCTCAGCTGGAGGTGCTCTGCCTCTAGCTGCCTCCAAAACGCTCCTTCCTTTCGGCCCCGTGTAGGGCGATCAGCGGCTCTCGACAGCCGGGCCTGCCCCACGGCAATGGCACATGTGCGGAAGTTTCGCACATGCGCCATCGCCGCAGAGCGAGTCCAGCCACCCAGAGCCACCAACCACCCCCCACCACGAGGCCTAAAAGGAGGAGCATTCCTCAGCTGGAGGTGCTCTGCCTCTAGCTGCCTCCAAAACGCTCCTCCCTTTCGGCCCTGTGTAGGGCGATCAGCGGCTCTCGATAGCCGGGCCTGCCCCACGGCAATGGCACATGTGCGGAAGTTTCGCACATGCGCCATCGCCGCAGGGCGAGCCCAGCCACCCAGAGCCGCCAACCACCCCCCACCATGAGGCCTAAAAGGAGGAGCTCCATACAGCCAGAGGCGCCCCGCCTCTGGCCACCCAACGCTCCTCGCCCCTGCGTAGGGTGACCACCAACCCCGGGCAGCTGGGCCAGCCCCGTGGCAATGGCACATGCATGAAACTAGCTGTCTCCGCACTTCAGTGCACACACGCACCCTCCACGTGACTGGAGAGCGAGGGAGCGCCAAAATAAGGTTTGCTTACTATTTTAAATTACCTTAGTTCGACCCTGGACACATCCAACCTCCGAATCATCAACCCGCTTGTAGAAAGCGTGGAATGAGTCCTTCCTGAATCTTCGTTCACGAAGAAAAGCCAAGAAATATATTGCCAACACAGCTCCTTCAGAGTCAATGTGATGCAATTCTACTAAGGTCATCAACTGCAATTCTAGTTGCCACAGCTTCGACCAGAGCTTTACAGCTTTGCCAGCTACCAGTCCATTTCCTGCCAAAATTCAAAGTGCTGGTTATGACTTTTGGGTCTCCACTCTATCCAGTACTTTATCTTCCTCCATCCCACATTTTAAGATCTTCAGTATAGGGCATGACATGTTCAGTGAGGACACAGGAGAGATGCTGAAAGTGTGGAGCTCTCTTCCACTGGACGTTAAGTTGGCCCTTTCTCTGCTCTCTTTCTGTTGGCAGGCAAAGACATTTTTCATTTAGACAAGCCGACAGTGTTTTAATTATGAGGCAGACGTAAATGGTGTTTTGAATATGCTTTTATCTGTCTTTCAGTTATGTCTTAAATTTATTTTCAATTGTTTTAAAATGTGTTTTAATACTTTATTTAATTATTTTTAAAACTTTTATAAATATGATTATAGCCGGACTTTGTTTAAAATTTTTGTAAGTTGTTTTGACTGCCTTTTCTAGAGAGAGCTAGTATGTTTACCTTCTCTGGTGACTCCACCACAATCCACCACTGGATGTTTTAGGAAAGAAAGGGGCAATTAAAAGTTCAGGCAGACAAAAATATGTTTTCAAGCATTCAACTTGTATTTTCTTTTGGTGAGAGCTGAAGAACACTTAAAATCATAGAATTGGAAAAGACAATGGCCATGCCATCCAACCCCCTTGCCATGTAGGAAAACACAATCAAAGTACCCCTGAGAGATGCCCATCCAGCCTCTGTTTAAAAGCTTCCAAGGAAGGCATTTCCACCGCACTCTGAGACAGCTTATTCCACTGCTGGACAGCTATTATGGTCAGGAAGGGCTTCCTAATGTTTAGGTGGAATCTCTTTTCCTGCAGTTTGAATCCATAGCTAGTCTCCAGAGCAGCAGAAAGCAAGCTTGCCCCTTCTCAATGTGGCATCCTTACAAATATTTAAACATGGCTATTGCGCCCCCACGGGGCTTGGTTTTGTATCTATATTGGGTACATGTTTGCCCTTTACCTGCATGGGCCTTTGTCCTATTGTTTAGCCATGTGGACTGTGATGGGAGGAGTTGTGTTTGGTGCCAACCTGGCATCACCACCCTGAACTCCTCCCCTTCCTGAGTTTACCTGGGAGGCTGGACTTCCTTTCTGCCTCCATTCCAGGAGAGCACACGGACGAAGCAGGCGGAAATCTGGAGCCAACGCTCAGACAAAGCACCTTCATTCACGTATAGCCTATCCAACGCTCTCAAACCAAGATTACAGTAATAGGAAGGCCAGCCCCTCACCCAAAGACTGTAATCTCTGGGGACCCAAGGACTTCGTGTGCCAGAGGACCATTTGAGGAGCAACAGGAAACCTGGAACCTAAGAGAGGCACCTTCACTCTGCAAAAGGCAGGTGAACGCAATCCCTTTCCTCAAAGGACCTTTTCTAGCAACCAACAGCAAGCTTTTTGGGCCACCAGCATTTTTACTGGTTGCTATTAAAGTTTATTTTTTAGTCCTGAACTCATTGCTTAGAGAACCTCCAGTCTCTTGTTCATGGGAAGGCTAGAACACGAACCCCAGGGCCTATAGAGCTCGTCCATCCTTTTAAAGTCCCTTTTTGGCCCTGGCGGGACGCCACAATTGCTGTCATGTCCCAGCTCCCTAAGCGACTCCTCGTTAGGCTTGGCTTCCAAACCTTTTATCATTTTGATCGCCTTTCTCTGGATACATTCTAGCTTTCTTTCTTATATTGTTGTTAGCGTACTTCTAACTTCTCCATCTCTAGCCAGCATGCTCCACTTTACTCTCTGCATTGATAGTGGCCCACCCTTGCTTGGTGATGGACACATAGATGCCAGTCTTTATCTGAAGTATTTTCAGTAGCTTGTGCACAGCTCTTCAGTCTTACCAAGCCCACAGCTTCAAACCAATTCATTCAATGTGTTGATCAGCCCCAGGGCACATCCAGACAGCCCCTTTATTGCAGAAACTTCTGCAATAAAAAGGGGGCTGTCCAGGTGATGTTCTGGGCAACCTGCAATTAATTTGCCACAAACCAGGAAAACCCTGAGTTGTGGCAAATTAATTAGATAGTGGATTTATTCTGCACCTTCTTGGAAGGTACGGAGTAAACCCACTACTTGGTGTCTGGACTGCAGTCCAGATACCATTTCCACAATTTTCTGGACTAAATTAGTCTGGAAAACTGTGGGAGTCACAACTCCCTCTTCCAAAGCCCTAAACCCTCTTTTAAAAGTAAGGAAAACTTACCCGGCCTCCAGTATAGTGTTGCAGAAGCTCTCCCGGTACATAGACATGATGCACCACAATTTTCCTTCCCCCACCGCTCTCCTGGTGCATCGTTTCAACATGCCAGGAGAGTTCCAGGAACACTCTACTGGAGGCTGGATAAGTTCTCATTACTTTAAAAAAAGGTTTTAGGCCTTTGGGGGAGGGGGTTGAGTCTCCAGGTGTTCTCCCGGGCCAATCCCAGAAGAAC
This sequence comes from Anolis apletophallus, assembly GCA_030556195.1. Lineage (NCBI taxonomy): Eukaryota > Metazoa > Chordata > Lepidosauria > Squamata > Anolidae > Anolis > Anolis apletophallus. The sequence continues at coordinate 10,781,249 of JARBWK010000004.1, forward strand.
ATCTGGATACCCACCCCAGAAAGCGTGCACTTTCTGGGGTGATTGTGGATTGAGGCCCCGAAACATCCATGTTTTCTAAACGCGGATGCATCTGGGCTCCCATTAAGTTGTGGGGTCCCCCAGGGGGCCATCCTCTCGCCCTTATTATTTAACATTTACATGCGCCCCCTGGCCCAGCTGGTTCGTGACTTTGGTCTGGAGTGTTATCAGTACGCTGATGACACCCAGCTTTTGCTGAGAATGGACGGCAGGCCGGACACCGTACCTGATTGTTTCCATCTATGCCTTGAAGCCATGACTGGTTGGCTGCGTGCGAGCCGGCTGAAGGTGAATCCATCGAAGACGGAGATCTTGTGGCCCGGTCGCCCTGGGCTGGATGAGTGCCAGTTGCCTACCCTGGATGGCGAGCAACTTAGCCCATCATCCCTTGTTAAGAGCTTAGGTGTCCAATTGGACCCCTTGCTATCCATGGAGGCCCAGGTCTCCATGGCTAGCAAGACGTCGTTTTTCCACCTACGACAGGCTAGGCGACTGGCACCCTACCTGTCCAGGGACGACCTGGCCACGGTGATCCAGGCGACGGGCATCTCGAGGCTGGACTACTGTAACGCCCTCTACGTTGGCCTTCCCCTGGCGACAATCCGGAAACTCAAGCTGGTGCAGAATGCCGCTGCTCGCTTGCTGGTGGGAGCACCAGTAAGGGAGCACATCACTCCCATCCTCCGGCAACTGCACTGGCTGTCAATCGAGTACCGGATTGCCTTCAAGGTGTTGGTTTTAACCTTTAAGGCCTTGTACGGTCTAGGGCCTGCGTACCTAAGGGACCGCCTTACCCCATATATTCCCCCGAGATCACTGCGCTCGGAGGAGCAGAATCTGCTGGTTGTCCCATCACCCCGCTCCTGCCATTTATCCAGTACAAGACAGTGGGCCTTTTCAGTTGTGGCCCCCACGACCTGGAACCTACTCCCTAGCCACGTCCGGGCGATTCGGGAACTTGGCCCGTTTCGAAGGGCCTGTAAGACCGCCCTCTTTACGCTAGCTTTTGGCTAGCCGCGATTGTAGTTGGCATATCATCACCTGAGCTAAGAACTATATACTACTGGCACTCTGGTTGTGTACTGGTTTTACCGACTTTTATTGTATGTTTTAATTGTATGTTTTGTTGTTGTTGTGATCCGCCCCGAGCCTGCAGGGAGGAGCGGAATACAAAACCAAATAATAAATAAATAAATAAATAAAGGGCTGTGTGGAAGCGCCCCCAGGGATGTGCTACTGCTAGCCTGATAGGACAATTAATTCCAAGTTAAAGCTCCCAACAATTTTAATTTCTGTAGATTTTGCTTTTCTCTCCATGACAAGTTGCACGTACCGAAATTCTCCTTACGTGCAACTATGCAAGGAACCCTGTCTTTTTTGCCATCTGGTTACCTTACCACCAACCACATCATACAACCATGTCAAATTGAATGTGGGCATTTTTATAATTCTGACTGCTGCTCCATAAGTAGTTGACTTTATGTTGGTATTCCTATGTCCACCAATGACTTTAACACCTATGAGACTATTTAGAAAATGTGGTTTGAAGACTGCACTTTAAAATAATTTCTCCTCCTGCTCAGTGGCCTGGCTAATTTTCCACATTTCATGGAGTGTACAATCTTTTCCACACATGTAAGTGTATCCTAATGCATGGCAACCTTTTCTATAAGCCTAAAAAGGACACTTAAAAAATGATATAGACATTCACCTCACTTGTATTGCATTTGATATATTGAACTTGCTATACAAGCAAGATCTGACACATCCTTGTGCGCTTCAATTTTCAATAAATTGTTCACAATTTCTGTGCCACAGAAAACAGTACTCACTAATGTTTTATCATTATCATCTACCATTAAAACACTAGATAAATATGAGAGTCGCTGAGGTATAGTGGCTGAGTTATGACTTTGGAAACCAGGGTTCAAATCCCTGTTCAACCATGTTCAACCATGGAAACTCACTGGGTGACCTTGGGTATTTCATACACTTTATGCCTCAAAGGAAGGCAAAGGCACACAACACCAAGTGATAGATTCGTCCTAGGATTACTAGTTGGAAACTACTAGGGACACAACAAGGTAAGGCACCAGGGGCGGTCTAAGGTTATTTTATATGGTAAGCGAACATTACTTTGGCGCCCCCCATTGTCTTCACCCCCTTTCCATTTGTCTCCGCCCCCTCTCCCTTTGCCTCCGCCCCTGCCTGCCCAATTGCGTCACGTGACGTGTTTACAGGCTTCTGCGCCTGCAGGAGCTTCTGTGCATGCCCAGAAACTCCTGCAGGCGCCTGTAAACACGTCAGCACTCCGTAGTCGGCACGCAGGGGGCAGAGGCAAAGGGAGAGGTTAAGCCTCTCCCAGTGCCTCCGCCCCCTACGTACCAAATACACGGAGTGCTGACGTGACATGTTTACAGGCTTCAGCGCTTGCAGGAGCTTCTGGGCATGCGCAGTGGTTCCGGAGTTCAACTTCAGCTCCGGAGCCACTGCGCATGCCCAGAAGCTCCTACAGGCGCTGAAGCCGAAGTCTGTAAACATGTCAGCACTCCGTATTCGGCACACAGGGGCGGAGGCAAAGGGAGTGGATTTACCTCTCCCATTGCCTCCGCCCCCTGCGTGCCGAATATGGATGGAGTGCTGACATGACATGTTTACAGGCTTCGGCTTTAGCGTCTGCAGGAGCTTCTGGGCATGCACAGTGGCTCCGGAGCTCAACTTTAGCTCCGGAGCCACTGCGCATGCGCGAAAATCTCCGTGCATGCCCAGAAGCTCCTGCAGGCTAGGCGCTGAAGCCGACGCAGCAGCAGGGAGGTTTGCTACGGCGGTGCAGCTGGCGTGGGGGCGCCCTTCCCAGAAGATGGCGCCCTACGCGGCCGCGTACTTCGAGTATACGTCGGACCGCCCCTGTAAGGCACCAAACCTCACAAGGCTTCCACACTCAACTTTCTGTATAAAAAAATTATTGGAAGTATTAGAAATCCATACAATTTTGTAATCAGGTTTAAGGTTGAGAATAAGAAATCAGTAGGCTTCTCTGATGAGATGTTCTCTGTTCCCTACATTCAATGACACTTTCTTTCTGGCCTTAGGGCATGTCTGTTGGTGTTGGCACTACAAGTCCTTCTTCTTGGTCCAATTATTGAGTTAGACTTGCCAGATGTTTCAGGGCCAACTGGCTCTCAAAAGCAGCAAAAGAGAAATTGAGAGAGAGAGAGAGAGAGTCCTTCAGATGGAATTGGCAGACATTGTGTTTCCAAACACTAGAAGAGAGAGGGAACATTCTGGCTATGTAAACCAACTTAAGCTGCCACCATGGTGGATACTTTGCCAAGTGAACATAAAAAATAACATTTCTGTCCTCACACATAGACAGTGCTCAAGGGACGGTGAAGTGTGGAAAATGAGGTACAAGGGAATTTGAGATTTCTTTTTTTAATTGCTGGTGTGTTCTCAAAGAACTCTGCTTAGAGTCAGCCTGTAAATTTTAACTTGGCACCATGCTTGTTTTCCTAAACCAGTTCCAACCAGTAACTTTGGGAAGAGGCTCAAGAAACGACTCTTGCTCATCTGAAGATTATAATCAAGGATACCTGTTTCCATTTGTTAGTCTCTGACATTGTGCATATATGTACAATTCTATGTAAATATATTGGTTAATGCTCCCCCCAAACACTTCCCAAGTGCGAGGAAGTACAGGGTAACTTGTCAGACTCCTTCTGAATGAAAAAAAATGGGACAATCACAGTGTTCATTATTATAAACAATATGGCCTGAGTCAGAAACTCGACATTTCTGGAGAGGATCAGTTGTGAACTGCACTGTACAGTTTGGGCAAGTAGTAAGCACGCGGAAACTGATGGCAGGACTTTTTCCAAAGATACATTCATTTCCAAAGTATAATATTCATTTATGGAGTCTTCAACCCAAGAGTTCTCCCACAATCAGCCTATAAAACTAATAAATGCCAAGATGGGGTTTAGCAGAAGACTTCCCGTGAGAAACCACTCAATTCAGAGAGAATCACAAAACACTTGTTGCTCACTATATTGTTCTGGGGTAGAGAAAAACCTCACAAAGGGATCATGATGTGGTTATGTAAAAGTTAAATAAGATGTTGCAAGCAGACCAGAAGTAGAGTTAAGAGGTCCTCTTTGGGAAAATTACCGAGATTGGGTAAATGTACGTACTTTTTGGTCTGCAGCTGTCAGAATTCCCAACCAACAGTCCATAGAAAAATAAAATAAAATTTACCTAAGCCACGCAAGATAGCTAGTGGAGTAAATTGGTTTGCATGTTGGACACTGAGAGGCCAGGGTTTGAATCCCTGCTCAGCCATGAAAACTCACTGGTGACCTTGGGCAATTTATACTGTCTCAGCCTCAGAGGAAGGCAAGCACAAACTCTTTAAACAATCTCTGCCAATAATATTTTATCAATCTTGCCTAAGTGTCACTGCAAGTCTTGACTTAGAAGCACACAATAGCAGTAACAAGCCATTAGTACTATACAGTCACTGCATTATTATGATAACTCCCTGTTGTATTATCTTGGAGTGTCCCTTGTACTTTACTTAGGCGATTCCTTGTTGTCTGAGTATGTTGGCCTTCCAAGTACAGTGTTTTGGCGGTGGGTCTGTAAGTGACTGTGGAGCCCTATTCTTGACCCGTATGTTCTTCCACAGTGAGAACATTGGTTTCCAGGTGGAAGGTGTATTTTATGTATTTTAATATGTTGTAGTAGTTGTTTTTAAATTGTATAGGATTTAATTTTTGCTGTTATGCCGGTCTGAGTCCCTTGATAGAGGTGAGAAGGCCGGAATACAAAATTTTAAAATAAATAAATAATAAATAAAGGTGGTCCCGATCAGGGTTGGTTTGACACGCCTTCCTCTTGGCATGTTTCTCCCTTTCACCTTCCATTTGTGCCTCTTTGAATTCTGCAGCACTGCTAGTCATAGCTGACCTCCAGTTAGAGCTCCCAAAGGCCAGGGCTTCCCAGTTCTCAATGTCTATGCCAGTTTTTAAGGTTAGCTTTAAGCCCATCTTTAAATCTCTTTTCCTGTCCACCAACATTTCATTCTCCATTCTTGAGTTGGGAGTATAGTAATTGCTTTGGGAGACGGTGATTGGTCATTCGGACAACATGGCTTCCTGCAGAGTACTTAGGCAACCTAATCACCCCAAAACACAGGAAGGCGTTTACTTTGGCTAAATTCAACGTGCTCCCTTCTGCTGTACTGGAGGGAATATATAACAAAGTACCATACAATGAACGCCTATGTCCCTGTGAGGCGGAGGCAGTGGAAACTGTGGAGCACGTTTTGTTGTACTGCTCTTTTTACCCCGACCTTCATAAACACTTTATAAATCCAATTTTAGAAAGTCACTGTCAGGGTTGCTAGCTTCTGTGCAGCAGCAATAGCTTGTTGGCACAAGATGCTGTCACAGTCTTGGAAAGTTTTAATATTCATTTCAGTTTTACCATTGTCATTTTGGCATCTAAATGTTTAATACCATTTTAACTATCTTATTCAATATTGGGTTTTAAACTTTGCATCGACATTGTTTCTTGATACCTGGATATGTGTGTACCCTGACGTTTGTACATTTGTGTGCATGCATTTGTACATGTGTGTGTACCCTGACATTTGTACATCCTGATGTTTGTACATATTTTGATGCTGGTCATTGACCGTAATAAATTTTATGTGTGTAACATGGCCAGTCCAGTGGAGTTGATGGCGGAGGATCATCACTTCAATGGTCTTTGCTTCTTCCAGCACGTTGACATTTGTCCGGCTGTCTTCCCAAGACATTTGCAGGTTTTTTAAGAGGCAACGCTGATGGGATTGTTCCATGGGTTGACATCAGTAAACAGTCCATGTTTCACAGGCATATAGCAGGGTTGGGAAGAGAATGGCTTTATAAACAACCACCAATGGATGTCCTGGTCCTCAAACACTCTCTGTTTAAGGCTGGCTCTTCGTCCGGCTGGCCCAGACTTCCGGGGAAATGCTGCACTGGCCTCACAGAGCTCAGACTGTGTCCTGGTCCTCAATACTCTCTGTTTTTCAGGGGGAAATGCTGTGTCAATGGTGTCAATGTTGTCTGTCCTATGTATCCTGGGATTTATAGTTTTGGCGCAATATCTAAAACTATCAACTGCAAAGCTACAGTGCTGCGGTTCAAGAGGGTGGACTAAAAACTACAGCAGTTAAAACAGTGCTCCACAAAACAATAACTTCATGCCACTCTTCAAACTGTATTTATGGGCACTCTTGCCAAAAACGTTAGGCACACGCAATTTGCTAGGCGCATGTTTAGACTGTGTTATTGTAGCAAACTGTAACTTCAAGGAAGAACAACTGGGGGCAATTTTCCACACAGAATGTATATAATGAACTATTTTATTGGTCTCCAGCCTTGTTCCTGCTCTTCGGGGTATATCTTAATTTCCTCCTTTTCTACGTCTTTACTCAAAAGTAACAGCAAATCAGTTCAATTTTCCTGAACATAAACTCCCCTGCCAAATTATTCCCAAGCTCCCTGCTAACTCCATGCAGGTGCATGGATCTTGTTTTATTTTTTAAGTAATATTTCAACAGTTCGGGCTCTGGTTTCATCTGGAAAAGCACTGCCTGTTAACAAGGCATTCTTGTCACCCCGAAAATATTTCTCCCCGAGCAGGTGGCTGAAGCAACTGAAATGACAGAACCTCTTGTATTCTGCAGCTATGGCGGTGTTTTTACTTTAACCAGAGGGACTGGAACAGCAGCAGCTTTAAGAGGCATGTCTGGTGTTGAAAACTTCTGCCCCGGTTTATTTAAAAGACACAAAACCCTTGACTTTGAGAATCTCATAGGAAATCAATTCTCCCTCCTTTCAACAATGCACTCTCTGTGTTTGTTGGGAGTAAGTGAACACAAGGAAGGCAAGGGAAAGGATGTGGAACGGGTTTAATTAAGAAGCAAAACTTTCTCTCTGGCTCATCTTCCCAGTTTCTTATCTTTTGCTCCCTTCCAAGAAACACAACACAAAGCGCATTTTCTGCCAAAGTTGTAAAATGGCAAGTTTTCTGTTATTGCTGCGCGGTGGAGGTCTGGAGTCCCACGAAGCGCACAGCGCAGCCCAATTAAGCCCATCCTTAATGAGCAGCCCAGAGCGAGGAGCAGGCTTTTCCAACAGGGGAGAAAGCCTGGCTCAGCTGTGTGTAAAGTAGATATTGGAACACTTGGCCCTCACCTCCTCAAAGCTTTTCCACCCTGCTCCTCAACCTACCACAGTTTTGGACCCGTGTCAGGGGTGCCAGCTCTGCACTTCAAATCAAAAGGCTATTGAATAAAGGCTGAGTCTACTTGAAGGAGCCGTTGTGAGACTGTAAAGGTCTTTATTGAGCATCTGTTACCCCTAGAGCAAAGAGTGTGTGCAGTGATGTTCACAATGATGTAACCCACTGGTAATTTTTATTATTTTATTTATTTATTTGTCACGTTTCTATACCGCCCCTCTCAGCCCGAAGGCGACTCGGGACGGTTTACACAGGCAGTCTCTGCCCTCAATACAACACAGCAACAAGTCAACCCCCCCCCCAAGAAAAATTACATATAATAACAATTTAACAATTAAAAACATACAATTGCAGCCTCAGCGTCATGTTGAAATTAGTTCCCATCACATCGTCGTCATTCCTTATATCCAATTAAGCCTTATATTTCATCAACAAATGCCGGCTCAAATAACCAGGTCTTGACTTTCTTGTAAAACGTCAGGAGGGAGGGGGCCGATCTGATGTTTTTAGGGAGGGCGTTCCAAAGCCGAGGAGCCACCACTGAAAAGGCCCTGTCTCTCGTCCCCGCCAGTCACGCCTGCGAAGAAGGCGGGACCGAGAGCAGGGCCTCTCCAGATGACATATAACAGTAATAATAATAATAATAACCACCTTGATGAATGTTTGATTTTTTAAAAGTATTTGTACATGCATGTAATTGAGCATTTTTGCACAGAGAAAGTAATTACAATACTTTGCATAATTACAATGGAATGCAATGAGTACATGTAGCATTGGCAAATAAATTGAGGGGACATTATCTCCAACTATTTGGTAAAGTTCCCCAATTTGGCTCACTGTTCTTCCCTTCCTTTCATCCTCCCTTCTTCCTTCAGCTAATGTACTCTCTAAAGCAGGCGTGCTCACACTTTCTCAGCATGCGAGCTACTTATAAAACAACTAAGTCAAAATGATCTACCTAGCCACTACTCAGAGAGCCATAAAAGCAAAATATTTGGAAATTTATTTCAGTGAGAGCCATATAATATATTTTAAGATTGAATTCAATTAAATGTGAGTATAATAAGTCCCTGAATTTATTCATAAAAATGATGATGATATTCATTCAGCCTCTGCTACTACTAGTAGTACTAATAATAATAATAACAACAACAATAGGTTCCTAGAGTAGAAGAAGACCTCCAAGGGCCATCCAGTCCAACCTCCTTCTGCCATAAGGGAAAAACAGAATCAACACATTCCTCATAGATGGCCATTCAGCCTCTGATGGTGATGATGATAATAATAATAATAACAACAATGGGTTCTTAGAATAGGAGGAGACCTCCAAGGGCCATCCAGTCCAACCTCCTTCTGCACCTGGGCGGCGTCAGGAGCCTGCGGGGCGGGACTGAGCCTTCCTCCCGCCCTGCCTGCGATCCACCAGGACGCCCTACGCGATCTACCAGTAATCTACCTAATGAGCACCCCTGCTCTAAAGCCATGTTTTTCTCTTCCTTCCTTGCTTCCTTCCACATAGTGCACAATCAGTTTCAAAAATTATCACCAACTTCATTGGAACTACATAAACCAAGGCATTTTTTTCTCTGCTCCTTTTTTCCACATGTTAACTTGCTTCTTCTGCATTAAGCTAGAGATAGGTCTATACAGTGGATGGATGTTATGTTTTCAAAATTGGAGTATCAATCTTACCTTTTTGCCATATTTCTTTATCCCAGCATTTTTCAGGATAGGTTAAATAGGTTAAATAATTCAACCTAAAGGAACTAGCCGAATCTACAGCAAGAAGTTGGGACTACCTGCATCCTCTCCCATGTTCTAGCTTGGGACTCTGACTAAGAACTTCATCACATTAAGGTCCTCAAGCCAGATGGCACCAGTGGGATTTGCTGAGCAGCATGATGAATCCATGGGACAGTAGGGGAAACTGTCACCCCATGCCCCATATTACCTGTATTGTCACTTTCCCCATCACATGAGGGAAAGCATCTCTGCCTGGCTCCTCGCCCCCCACCCCACCCCCGGGTGCTGGCGCCATTCTAAGCAATGGCAGTGGCATAATAGCCACCGGTAGGGCCTCCCATGCCAGAGAGGTCACAACCGAAGGGTCTGATAAAGAGCGTCAATGGGCAGGATGGGCTCTCTAGCCTTTTGGCAACCATCCTAGGAAAAGGAAAACTCTAAATTCAAACTCGGGCAGATGGTGCTCGTCTAACCCTGTATGGTCGACCATCTAAGAGAAGGAAACTCAAATCAAACCTACGACCTGAGGACCTCGCTGCCACCATCCAAGCTTGCTAGGCCCCGGCAGAAGAACCTATGGTTTTAATGTGTGAGGCCAGTTCTGTGCACGCTGTGCCCCATCAGAAGAATCCATTGCACAGGCTCAAAGAACACATCCAACCTCCGAAAAAGCATCAATGCGCTTGCAGAAAGCGTGGGATGAGTCCTTCCTAAGTATCTTCGTTCGCAAAGTAATGCCAGAGATTTAACCCAGTCTGATACCACTTTAACTGCCATGGCTTAATGTTATGGGTTCACAGGAGATGTAATTTGGTGAGGCACTAGCACTTGCTTCCCGAGAAGGTTAAAGTTCTGGTAAAACTACAGTTGTCCTGATTGCATAGCGTTGAGCCATGGCAGTTAGTGGTCCAACTGAATTCATTCTACAGCATGCATGGGTAAACCTTTCTCCATGGGGCCATATTGCAGGCCTGGCCACGAGGGAGGGAGGGTCCAAGAAGAGGTGGGCCCAGGGGTGGGTCATCCTTAGGCTGTCTTCCCATCATAAGGATGGGGCTGCTTGCCCTATCCTTATGCCGGGAGTAGGGTGATACATGGCTGCTGAGAGCACTCTAGAGAGCTCTCCGCCACTGTGTCCCTTCCTCAAGCTGCCCTCCCAGCATAAGGATGGGGCTGCTTGCATCATCCTTATGCTGAGAGGAGGGCAAAAAAAAGGTGGTGGCTGAGAAAGCTCAGGAGACCTCTCAGTTGCCACCTATCTCCCTTCCTTGAGCTGTTCCCTTGGCATATCATGCTGGGAGGAGGGCCTGAGGAAGGCCTGCTGTGGCTGAGTCTCCAGATGGCTCCCAGCTACCGCTTGGCTTCCTCCTCTGTCCTTGCAGCATAAGGATAGGGAAAAATAGGAGGGCTGGACATAAGCCCCCAAAGGGCCACATCCAGCCCATGGGCCATTGTTTGCCCATGCCTGTTCTACGGTGTAGATGTATCCTTACAGGTGTGGCTCAGCTTAAAAACAAAATTCAAACTTCTCCCATATATCTTAATTTAAAAGGAAATTGCGCTGAAGTTTTGTCACCAACAGCAAAGTTGCTGGGGTACGGAGGTTGTTAGTTCCCACCCTCAGAAATCAATCATGGCAGAAGATCCTGCCACCTTACATCTCGGTCTTCATTAGCATTTCTGCTGCATTATGTGCATACACATCCCCTCTTCGATATAGCATCTGTGACATGGGGAAGCAATAATTTGTCACTGAATTTCAGCATCTACCCTTACTGAAATTCCCTCTTCTTACTAACTACCAATGGAGAAGAAACATAGCTACTTTTGGATTGTTGTAGGATTTTCGGGCTGTATGGCCATGTTCTAGAAGCATTTTCTCTTGATGTTTCGCCTGCATCTGTGGCAAGCATCCTCACGACCTCTGAGGATGCTTGCCATAGATGCAGGCAAAATGTCAGGAGAGAATGCTTCTAGAACAGGGCTGTCCAACTGGCGGCCCCGGGGCCGGATCCGGCCCCGTAGCCTGTTGGACACGGCCCCACCTATGCCCTCAGCCGCCATTTTTAAATTTTAAAAAAATCGATTTTTAAAAAAAAATGGCGGCCGGGAGGAGGGGGAGGCGGGGCAGGGAGGAGGAAGAGAGCTAGCTCCTCCTTTTCGGTGCCCCCTCCCTACCTAGGGGGGGAGCCGCGAAAAAGGGGCAGAAGGCGGCGCCAAGAGCAGCGCGTCACAGGCCTGGCGTGACGCGCTGCTCTTGGCACCGCTCTACTCCTCCTTTTCGGCGGCTCCCCGGCCTAGGAAGGGAGGGGCGCGAAAGGAGGAGTAGGCGTGCCAAGAGCAGCGCGTCACGCCAGGCCTGTGACGCGCTGCTCTTGGCGCCACCTACTCCTTTTGGCGGCTTTAGGAGGAGGCGGGGCCTGGGCTGGGGCGGGGCCTGGGGCGGGCCGGCGGCCCGCAGGTCATCAGTGACCTCTTATCTGGCCCTGGACCCGCCAGAAGTTGGACAGCCCTGTTCTAGAACATGGCCATACAGCCCGAAAAACCTACAACAACCCAGTGATTCTGGCCATGAAAGCTTCCGACAACACATAACTTAACTAGTTTTGTTTTGCTTGTGGAGCAATGTTATGATGCCGCCTGAGGACCAGAGGTACTTATTTCCATTGATCATAAATTCTGTTGAATATAAAATATATATCCTTTTAAGAAGCAAGCTGAATACCTCTCCATTGGCGCCCCCTTGTTGTGGGGGAGAGGCTTGCATACCCTAATGAAGTTGTGAGCTATGCTGGTGGTGGCAAAATAGTTATCGGTAGGGCCTCCCATGCCAGACAGGTCACAACCAAAGGGTCTGATAAAGAGCATCAATGGGCAGGGTGGGCTCTCTAGCCTTTTGGCAACCATCCTAGGAGAAGGAAAACTCCAGGCAGGTGGTGCTCATCTAACCCTGTAAGGTCAACCATCTAAGAGAAGGAAACTCAAATCAAACCTATGACCTGAGGACCTTGCTGCCGCCGTCCAAACTTGCTAGGCCCCGGCAGACGAACCTTTGGCTTAATGGGTGAGGCCAGTTCTGTGCACGCTGCGCTCCACCAGAAAAATCCATTGCACAGGCTCGAAGGACACATCCAACCTCCGTCATCAACACACTTGTAGAAAGCGTGGGGTGAGTCCTTCCTGAATCTTTGTTTGCGAATAAAACCCAAGAAGGATCCTCATCAGAAAGAAGGGCGAGCAGAGTCCAGTTTAACGTTGGTAGTAAAAACCTGGAGCAAATATTGAGGCAAATAATCAACAGAGAAAACATTGCTGCTGTATGCGTCTGCTTCATTTTAGTTGAGACTGGACAGCAGTCCTGTTTGGTGGGTAGTAGATCTTGGCCCTTACAGTTCATTTTAATTTTTGAGAAGGCACCACAGCATTTTTATTCACACAAGTTCTCCTCTCTCCCATCTGCTTCCATTTTTCCGTGGCCTTTCTTTCACTGCCCTTTATTTACTGCTCTGTATGAGAGCTATGTGCTAGGCATGCGGTAATAGCTAAAACCTAGTTTGTTTCAGAAGCATATGAAAAGCACTGAGAGTTATTGTCCCCTTCTTTGAGCCTTCAAAAGGCTGTCGTATTCACAAAGCACCCAGAAACAGGTGTACAACCAAAATATGCCAGAGGAAATGCTTTCTTTTGTACGTTTTAAAGCAGCTTAAGAAATGCTGTGATTTGTTCCCTGGAAAAGAATATTGGTGGCATCGGGGGGCTAGTTTACATTCAGTTTTCCATAGCAGCAAATCCAATGCCTCTTGGGTGCCCAGAAGCATGAAGGGATGCCATGGTTTGGGTTTTTTTTTTTAAGCCAGCAGCAATTCTAAGTACACCAGCTGAATGGGCATTTCCACCACTATAATAATCACTCCCCAGACCATCTGTAATTTATTTTGTTTAAATAAATAATGTTATTTATTATTTTAAAGATAATATAATATAATAATATATAATATAATATAGTGTTACATTGCATTATGATTTGATATAATATAATATATTATAATGTCAATATATTGTATTATGTTATAGTATAATAAATGTAATGTAATAATAATAATAGTATGATTACGGTATGGTATGTGGAATATGCATTTGGTATTGGTGTTGTTGTATTGTAACACAGTATAATACTGCCAATGATAATGTGATACAATAATTATTTTGTAATATTATAATTTGTATATTTGTATTACATGCAATATTGCTAACAATATTGCAATATGTTGTAATGTTAATTGTTGTTTTTTTTCAGTTTGTTGTAAGCCGCTCCGGCAATATTGTTATATGTACACTGTAAGCCACTCTGGCAGTATTGTTGTTTGCTGTAAGCCACTCTGAGTCCCCTTCGGGGTTGAGAAGGGTGGCATATAAAAATAGTAAATAAATAAATAAATAAATAAATAAATAAATAAATCTGTTGAAACAGGCCACATTGATACTCTGGTTTTCCCTGTTGGATGGAAGCATGAATGGATGTATGATGATGATGGTGGTGGTGGTGATGTTGATGTTTATTTATACCTTGCCTTTTCTCTCCACAAAGAAGACTCAATATATATACATACATGGCTGGGGGGGAGAGCATTAGTTAATCCACTTGAATCTACCTGCTTCTAGCAAAGTTTATTTGGCCCAGTTTGCCTTATATGATCCATATTATTTTAACACACTGATTAGAAAATTGAAAGTATGGGATATATCCAAGCCTTTGTACTAAACACAATGTGTAGGCATAGCTACCACAACATAAAGTCTTCATCAGGTGATGGGCTAGTCTAGATCAGTGTTTCCCAACCAGTGTGCCGTGAGCAATCATCAGGTGTGCCATGGGAAATTGGAACCTCCAATACCCTTTCTTCCCCCTCTTGCTGAACACTTTTTCTTCTCCACTCGGGCTCCCTTCTTCCCAGCCTCGCTCTGCTCGCTTTGCCTCGCTTTGCTCTGGGGTGAGTCTGTGCAGTAGCGCCCGCACGGGTCACGTCTTCCTCCCTCCCCCTCCCCTCCTGAACACGCTCACGCTGCCCCCTCGGATCAAAATGGCGGCAGAAGAAGAAGAAGAAAAAGTAAGTGTTCGGCAGGAGGGGGAAGAAAGGGCGCGAAGGGGAAGGGGGAGAAAGAGGTCTCCGTCGAAAGCTGGCATGGGCAAACTTGGGCCTTCCAGGTGTTTTGGACTCCAACTCCCACCATTCCTGGCAGTCTCAGGCTCTTTTTCTTTCCCCACCTCAGCCATTTAAGCAGAAAAGGGCCTCAGGCTGTTAGGAATGGTGGGAGGTGAAGTCCAAAGCATCCAGAGGGCTGAAGTTTTCCCATGCCTGTCTTAGGGACCTTAAAGTGGTGAGCCTCCTTCCAACATTGTGATTCTGGATAGAAAACAAACAACAACATAACATAACATTGTTTGAGTCCACATTGCTCTCTGGGTGTAGGTGAACTACAACTTCCAAACTCAAGGTCAATTCCAAAGCAAACTCTTTCAGTACTTTCTGTTGGTAATGAGAGTTCAATATGCCAAGTTTAGTTCAATTCCATTGTTGCAAGAGTTCAGGATGCTCTTTGATTGTGTGTTAACTATAAATCCCAGAAACTGTAACTCCCAAATTTCAAGGTCAATTTCCCTCAAACTCCATCTGTGTTCACATTTGGGCATATTGAGTATTCATGACAAGTTTGGTCCTGATCCAACATTGTTCGAGTCCACAGTACGCTCTGGATATAGGTGAACTACAACTCCAAAACCCAAGGTCAATGCCCACCAAACTCTTATAGCATTTTCTCTTGGTTATGGGAGTTCTGTGTCGGAAGTTTGTGTCTTTCTGCCATTCCTGCCAGGATATCTATGTTGTGTTCATTGAAACAGGCCCAGGTTTCACACTGAGTGTATACATACATTTAAAAACATATTAACCACAGTATATGTATTACTGTGTTAGAGTGTCATTTTGTATCATTTTGGTTGGTGGTGTGCCCCAGGATTTTGTAAATGTAAAAAATGTGCGGTGGCTCAAAAAAGGTTGAAAAACACTGGTCTAGATAGATTGTTTTTCATTCCCAATAGGATTTTTTAAAATCCTGTGCTGACTGATGTTATTTATGATCCATGGCAATGTGAGTCCAATTAAAGTGTCAATATCAGAGAAGGTAGAAGACAGTAGGAAAAGATGAAAACTACATTAATGGTAGCGGCTGGTGGCACAGCGGGTTAAACCGCTGAGATCCTGAACATGCTGACCAAAAAGCCAGCTGTTTGAATCCAGGGAGCAGGGTGAGCTCCCACTGTTAGCCCCAGCTTTTGCCAACCTAGCAGTTCAAAAACATGCAAATGTGAGTAGATCAATAGATATCACTTCTGTGGAAAATTAACGATACTCCATGCAGTTCTTATGTTCTTATGTTCTTATGCAGTCATGCTGGCCACATTACTTAGGAGGCGTCTACAGACAATGCCAGCTCTTCAGCTTAGAAATGGAGATGAGCACCACCCCCAGAGTAGAACACAATTAGACTTAATGTCAAGGGGAAACCTTTACCTTTACTTTTACCTTTACATTATAGGCGGATCGACTAAATCAAAGAAACCACAGACTTGAGTTTGCAAACCTGAGCAGAGCTGTTGATGACAGTGTCAAGGGGAAACCTTTACCTTTCCATATAACTCTAACCATGAATAACAATGAAAAGACGTATTACATGTTCCTGAAACAGACGCCGATTTGCCAATATTCGTTTGAGGGAGCTCACAACACAATTGCACTACAGCTTGGGATCACACCAGCAACAAACCCTGTGTTTGTTGAGGTTTAGCACTTGGCGTATTTTATACCATTTCTGTACATTTGACTTTGGATGAAGGTTGCCACTTCATTTGGGGATTGTTGCCACTCAAGTGGCTGTGGCTTAAGCACCGACAGTTAATCAATGGAGTTCAGATAGGCATCATTGAGTAGAGGACAGCAATCCATGTCTTTGGTTCTGTGCCTCATGAAAGTTTACACAGCTTGTGAAGAGGGACTGTACAGTAAACTAAAACTCTGTAGTGCTCGCATGTCATCTGCCAGCCTTTCTCCTGGCCCACAGCTTCCTCTTCCTTTCCAAGGTGCTTCTCATGGCCATAAATATTGTTTTTGCAAGTTTCTGTAATACTGAGCAGGTCTGTCTGTTATAAGAAGGAAATATGAAGCACAAAACTGAATGTCTGGCAGAACTGTTTTTATGATTTTGGGATGGCTGCCTCAGACCAAGAATAGTATGTGTACTGTACTTTTAAGTGTCAAGTACAGCCGAGCACGTTCTCCTGGACCTGCACGTAATTTTGTAGACACAATAGGATATGTGTTCACTTTTATACACCAAGGTTATATGGCTGTCCAGTGTCCACCGTTCCCATGATAGTTGTTAGGAGTGCGATAACGCTGAGCAGTGAAGAGTCAAAATGCCTCAAAGCATTAGATACTATAGTTTGAGAACACGATGGAGAGTCCTCTCCATTGGCGCCCCCTTGTCGCGGGGGAGAGGTATGCGTACCCTAATGAAGTTGTGAGCTATGCTGGCGGTGGCATAATAGCCACTGGTAGGGCCTCCCATGCCAGACAGGTCACAACCGAAGGGTCTGACAAAGAGTGTCAAAGGGCAGGATGGGCTCTCTAGCCTTTTGGCAACCATCCTAAGAGAAGGAAAACTCTAATTTCAAACCTGGAGGGATGGTGCTCATCTAACCCTGTAAGGTCAACAATCTAGAGAAGGAAACTCAAACCAAACTTACGACCTGAGGATCTCGCTGCACCCGTCCAAGCTTGCTAGGCCTCGGCAGATGAACCTTTGGTTTAAAGGGTGAGGCCAGTTCTGTGCACGCTGCGCTCCACCAGAAAAATCCATTGCACAGGCTCGAAGGACACATCCAACCTCCGAATCATCAACGTGCTTGTAGAAGTGTGGGATGAGTCCTTCCTAAGAATCTTCGTTCATGAAGTAATGCCAGAGAGATAGTATGAGAGACACATATTGTCTTTCCTGCTTGTCTGTCCTAGCACTTCTGTGATGTAAACTGGTACTCTTATAGCAGTGTTTCTCAACCTGGGGGTCAGGACCCCTGGGGGGGTCGCGAGGGGGTGTCAGAGGGGTCGCCAAAGATCACCCAAAAACCCAGTATTTTCTGTTGGTCATGGGGGTTCTGTGTGAGAAATTTGGCCCAATTTTATCATTGGTGAGGTTCAGAATGCAGGTGCATTGTTTGAGTCCACAGTGCTCTCTGGATGTAGGTGAACTACAATTCCAAAACTCAAGGTCAATGCCCACCAAACCCTTCCAGTATTTTATGTTGGTCATGGGAGTTCTGTGTGCCAAGTTTAGTTCAATTCCATTGTTGGTGGAGTTCAGAATGCTCTTTGATTGTAGGTGAACTATAAATCCCAGCAACTATAACTCCCAAATATCAAGTCTCTTTTCACAAACTCCACCAGTGTTCATATTTGGGCATATTGAATATTCTTGCCAAGTTTGCTCTAAATCCATCATTGTTTGAGACCACAGGATGTAGGAGAACTACAACTCCAAAACGTGATGTCTATGCCCACCAAACCCTTCCAGTTTTTTCTGTTGGTCATGGGAGTTCTGTGTGCCAAGTTTGGTTCAGTTCCATCATGGGTGAAGTTCAGAATGCTCTTTGATTGTAGATTAACTATAAATCCCAGCAACTACAACTCCCAAAGGACAACATCAATGCACCCCCCAACAACCCCAGCAGTATTCAAATTTGGGCATATTGGGTATTTGTGCCGAATTTGGTCCAGTGAGTGAAAATACATCTGGCATATCAGATATTTACATTACGATTCATAACAGTGGCAAAATTACAGTTGTGAAGTAGCAACGAAAATAATTTTATGGTTGGGGGTCACCACAACATGAGGAACTGTATTAAGGGGTCATGGCATAAGGAAGGTTGAGAACCACTGTCTTATAGGTTATTTTTCCTCCTCTTCTCTTCCCATCAGTCTTCTATCAGCTCTTCCCTAGAATGATGCTAGACTAGTATCTATGTTAGCATGGAGTTCCTTTACAGTCAGCCCTCCAGGTTTGCTGGGTTCGGAACACAGGATCCTCACAAAAGTGAAAAACCCATGAATAAAAAGCCCTACTTTTTTACCTGAGAGAGAACA
Source organism: Anolis apletophallus (assembly GCA_030556195.1). NCBI lineage: Eukaryota > Metazoa > Chordata > Lepidosauria > Squamata > Anolidae > Anolis > Anolis apletophallus. The sequence continues at coordinate 10,799,521 of JARBWK010000004.1, forward strand.
TCATGTTGTAATGTTTACTTATGTTTTACTTAACTATGTCTTATTAGATTGTTTTGTTTTTCATCACAATGCTTAATTCTTTGTTGTAAGCTCACTGTTATCATTGTGCTGTATTATTTTGATACGTTTGTATCAGGCCCGGATTACCCATAGGGCCAACCTAGGCCATGGCCTAGGGGCGCAAGCCGAGGGGGGCGCAGATCACGGACCAAAAAAAAGTTATAAAATAATAATTAAAAATCACGCTGCGATTGGCTCCTTCCGCCTGGTACCCAAAAGGGGGCAGAGCCAAGGCCGGGCTCTGCGGAGGCAGTGCTCGTGCTTGGCGCGTCAGCCTCAGCCCATCCATCTACGCCACTGCTTCTCAGCCAGTGCTTCTGTGCCTGAGGGGGGGAGGAGGGGCCTGGCCTGGCCTGGCTCGGAGCGGCTTCCTTCGCAGGCTGCTGAGGGAAGAGGAGGCCACGGGAAAGATGGGTGGCGTGTGGCGTGGAGGCCCGGAGGGGAGCCTGAAGTGGAGGAAGGCCCCGATTATCTGCAGCTGCTGGGCCATGAGCCACATGTGGGGCCGCCTCTAAAGCCGCTGCCCCGGATGAAGAGCATGCTCTGGACCAAGCCCAGCTTTCCCCATCCCTTTGGGCCTCGTCTCTGCGGCACTCGCTCGCCCTCCTCTGCCTCCTTCCCGAGGGGTAACGAACTCGCTCCCCACCACAGAAAAGGGCCCGTTCCCTTCTCTTCAGTGACAGTGCCTGCACACCTTTCCCCTCAGCCCCATTGGCACAGGATGGGAAGGATGCAGCAGCACGAGGCAGGGGGGGGATAGGTGGGGGGTGCGGTAGAGGTTGGCTTAAAGGGGGCGTAATTCCAAAGTGTGGCCTAGGGCGCAAAAAGCTGTTAATCCGGGCCTGGTTTGTACTCAACTGAGGCATTGAATGCTTGCCTTTTTGTGTGTAAACCACCCTGAATCCCTCCAGGGAGAGAGGGCGGTCTAGAAATAAAGTTATTATTATTATTACATGGGAAAGTAAGGTTACAAGATATTTTTTAAAATACAAAGAATGAGTATATTTTAATAATACTTCCATGCATGGGCATTACATTATTTTTCCACATAATCACCATTCAGTTTAACACATTTTGCCATTCGTGGGACGAGGTTTCAATGCCTTTGTCATAGAAGTTTCCCTCCGCCTTTTTCAGCCAGTTCGTCACTTCAATTTTCACCTCATCCTCGTCGGAAAAGTGTTTTCCACCAAGGTTTTCTTTCAATTTAGTGAACAGAAGATAGTCACTGGGTGCGAAATCAGGGCTGTGAGAGGGGTGGCTTAAAGCAAGGCTGTCCAACTGGTGGCCCGGGGGCCGTATAAGGCCCCCCAGCCCCTTCCCTGCGGCCCCCTAAGCTTTTTAATAAAAAATAAAATAAATTAAATAAATTAAATAATAATATTTTAATAATTATCCACTTCCGGGTTCTGGAGCAAGTATCGCGAGACTACGGAAGCCACACGGGATTTCGCTCTCAACGCATTGAGAGCGAAATCCCAGCGTGGCTTCCGTAGTCTCGCGCCGAAATCTCGGCTACTTAATCCCTGCGCGCCCACGCAGACGCGATTTGGACCTTCTCGGCTGCTGCCTCGGTCGGTCGTCGCCTCTGCTCGTGGTCCGGCTACTCCTGGATCCTGTGCGTTTGGGAAGGTAGGCTAACCTTTCTGTTATTATTATGTAATTGTGTATGGATGCCCTTATGTATTCCCTCCCTGCATTTCCCCTTAGTAAAAGATTATATTTGATTGTATGGATGCCTCTTATGAATTGTAAGTAAATTGGAGCCGGGGGAGGGGCGGGGGCGGGGGCAGACCCTTCGGCCCCCCAGGTCATCAGTGACCGGAATTCAGGCCCCTGGGCCGGTAGAAGTTGGACAGCCCTGGCTTAAAGCATCTCAATCAAATGAAGTCAAGAACTCTTGCATTGCATGAGCGGCATGCAGACATGCATAGTCATGAAGGAGAGAGACTTCCGCTGTCAGCATCCCATTACGTTTGTTTCCGATGGCTCTCCAAAGTTTCTTCATGGTGTCACAATATATTCTGTAGCCATTTTGTCACATGCGGTCTTGACATTATGTCTTCTCCATAAACTGAAATAATTTCATGCTGAATCACAGTAGTGTTCGTGCCCTAACAACAACAACAACTACTACTACTACTACTACTACTTTATTTTTATACCCGACCACCATCTCCCCAAGGGGACTCGGGGTGGCTTACAGAGGGACAAGCCCAAAACATTACAAATAGGGCAAGACACAATTAGAATAATCAAATAAAAATAATACAAACATAACATAATCTCCTGATGCCTAAACTAAAAGTTCAACTGTTCAAAAGTTAGTGCAGCGTTTCTCAACCTGGGGGTCGGAACCCCTGTGGGAGTTAAAGGGGTCGCCAAAGACCTTCAGAAAACAATATTTATTGTTGGTCATTGGGATTTTCTGTGGGAAATTTGGTCCAATTCTATCGTTGGTGGGGTTTTGAGTGCTTCTTGTTTGTAGGCGAACAATAAATCCCAGCAACTACAACTCCCAAATATCAAGGTCTATGTTCCCCAAACTCTACCAGTGTTCACATTTGGACATATTGAGTATTTGTGCCAAGTTTGGTCCAGATCCATACTTGTTTGAGTTCACAGTGCTCTCTACAAGTCCAAAACTCAATGTCAATGCCCATCAAACCCTTCCAGCATTTTCTGTTGGTCATGAGAGTTCTGTGTGCCAAGTTTGGTTCAATTCCATCATTGGTGGAGTTCAGAATGCTCTTTGATTGTAAGTGAACTATAAATCCAAGCAACGACAACTCCCAAATAACAAAATCAATGCCCCCCCCCAACCCCACCAGTATTCAAATTTGGGAAGATCAGGCATTTGTGCCAAATTTATTTATTTATTTATTAAGGCGACTTGAGGTGGTGTACAACAGCAAAAACTGCTTAAGACAAACATATCAACAATTATTAATACAATACAATTCCAACATATACAAATTAGCATTCAACGTTAAAAACACAATATCAGCGTCTCATTAATTAAATCGACTTCCAATTGCATCATAGTCGTTCCTTAGATCTCAATTTGACAATCATACTACATCTGCAAATGCCCGGTCAAATAGCCAGGTCTTAACCCTCCTGCGAAATGTCAGAAGGGAGGGGGCCAATCTGATGTCATTAGGAAGGGCGTTCCAAAGCCGAGGAGCCACCACTGAAAAGGCCCAGTCTCTCATCCCCACCAATCGCGCCTGCGAAGCAGGCGGGACCAAGTGCAGGGTCTGTCCAGATGATCCTAAGCATCTTGAAGGTTCATAGGAAGAGATGCGTTCGGACATGTAAGTTGGACCAGAACTGTTAAGGGCTTTAAAGGCCAAAGCCAGCACTTTGAATTGTGCCCGGTAGCAAACTGGTAGCCAGTGGAGCTGGCGCAACAGAGGTTTTATGCGCTCCCTGAGTGCCGCTCCTGTTATCAACCTGGCTGCTGTCTGTTGAACCAGTTGAAGCTTCCGAGCAGTCTTCAAAGGCAGTCCCACGTAGAGGGCATTGCAGTAATCTATACGGGATGTAACCAGAGCGTGGACTACCGTGGCCAAGTCAGACTTCCCAAGGTACGGGAAATTTGGTCAAGTGAATGAAAATACATCCTGCATATCAGATATTTACATTACGATTCATAACAGTAGCAAAATTATAGTTATGAAGTAGCAACAAAAATAATTTTATGGTTGGGGGGTCACCACAACATGAGGAACTGTATTAAGGGGTCATGGCACTAGGAAGGCTGAGAACCACTGAGTTAGTGTGATGTTAGAAATTTGGAGAATGAAGGACAATTTCATGGGGGGGGGAACAAAATTAATATTGGGGGGAGCAATCCCCCTTCCCGTGGCTGCAACCACACTCCATCTGGTTTCTGTGGTTTGCTTGCTTCTCTGTCCTTTCCTCCTTGTGTAACTTGTCCTACGAGTCCGTGGCTGTTTGTCTCTGTGAGTTTCAGGGCCTGAGCTGTTTATCTACTGTTTATCTATTTAAGAAAGCAACCATTCTCCAAGATCCTGCTATGGCGAGTGATCAAGAGGGATATGCAATCGTATGAGTGTGATCATATGAATGTATACACAACCGGCTCCCTCCGCCCGCACTGACGCCAGTATCATTCCCTTGCTTCTTCCCTCCTAGAGTTCACTTTTTTTGGAAATATAAAGCTCTGTACACGCAGGGCGGCTGGCTGCCTTCCAGAAGCTTATGAGCTCTGGGGCCCCTGGCATAAATTGAGATTTGAATTTCATAGGACACTGAAATCATGGGTGTCAAGACTATAAAAACATTAGTGTCTCTAGGAAAGAGGGCTGTAAATTCTTCAGAAGTCCCACCAAGAGTGTTAAAGCTTTCTTTCTTTTCCCAGGGCTTTATGAGAGAGGCTCTGCAATAAATTTGGGAGCTTGCACACATCAGAAATGCCCCGAAGCAGCTGCTTTTTTGATCTAATTGGTAGATTCCAGCACACATTACTTTCCTTAAGATGATGATTCAGAGCCCGTTTCTTGAAGAGATTTCAACAGGATTTACAAAGAAGCATTTATTTTATTTATCGTTGCCCCTCACCCACCAACCAGGCACAAAGACACTTTAAAAACAAAGAATTGCCACAAAGATAATGTTTGGGCTTGATCATAATATACAACAGAGATACTCAAGAATAAGAAACAGCCAAACCAATCTTATGAATATCTACTTACAAATTAGTGTTATTAGATTTAATAAGATGTACTCAGTATGGTGTAGTGGTTTAAATGCTAGACGATGACTTTGGAGATCAGGATTTGAATCCCTGCTCTGCCATGTAAACCTATTGGATGATCTTGGGTGAATTACATACTCTCAACCTCAAAAAAACATCCTGTGGTATGGTCTCATTAGGGCAGTGGTTTCCAACCTTTTTTTGACCAGGGACCACTTGACTAGGAACCACTTTCCAACATTAGTACCAAAAGGGTTTTTGCATAGTTAAAGCTTGTGCACCAACTGCGCCCGTACCTTGGGAAGTCTGATCTGGCCACAGAATAGATTACTGCAACGCGCTCCAAGTGGAGTTGCCTTTGAAGACTGTTCGGAAACTTCAATTAGTCCAATGGGCGGTAGCCAGGTTACGCACTGGAACGACATACAGGGAGCATAGCACCCCCCTGTTGCGTCAGCTCCACTGGCTGCCGGTCCATTTCCGAGCACAATCCAAAGTGCTGGGCTTGGCGTATAAAGCCCTATATGACTCCGGCCCAGCTTACTTAAGAACATAAGAACATAAGAAGAGCCATGCTGAATCGGGCCTCAGCCCATCTAGTCCAGCATTCTGTGTCACACAGTGGCCCACCAGTTGTACACAGGGATCTCTAGCAGAAAGGAGGGCAAAACCCTCACCTGCTCCCGACCCCCACAACCAGTACCCGGGAAAGTCCTGCCTGCCTCCATCAACACAGAGGTGGCACTTGGATGTCCATTTCAGTAGCTACCGATACACTTGGTATCCATGAATCTGTCTAATCCTGCCTTGAAGCTGTCCAGGCTGACAGCTGTCACAACCTCCTCTGGAAGTGAGTTCCATAACCCAATGACCCTCTGGGTGAAGAAATATTTCCCTTTATTAGTCCTAACTTTCCTACCTTGGAGCTTTAGGAGTGCCCCCTAGTCCTAGTGTTGTGTGACAGAGAAAATATTTTTTCTTTATTCACCTTTTCTATCCCATGCATGATTTTATACACTTCGATCAAGTCACCTCTTAAACGCCGTCTTTCAAGGCTGAAAAGACCAAGGCGTTGCAACCTGATTTCATAAGGGAGCCGCTCCATCCCTTCGATCATTTTTGTTGCCCTTCTTTGTACCTTTTCCAGTTCCGTTATGTCCTTCTTGATGTGCGGTGACCAGAATTGTACACAGTACTCCAGATGTGGCCTCACCATAGATTTGTAGAGAGGCAATACAACATTTGCCGACCTATTTTCGATTCCCTTCCTGATCATGCCAAGCATAGAATTTGCTTTTTTCACTGCTGCTGCGCACTGGGTTGACATCTTCATTGAGCTGTCCACCAAAACCCCAAGATCCCTTTCCTGGTTTGTCTCAGAAAGCTTTGATCCCATCAGTTGATAAGTCTATTTGGGGTTCTTTGCCCCGATGTGCATGACTTTACACTTGTTTAGGTTAAAATGCATTTGCCACTTTGTTGCCCATTCACTCAATTTCGAGAGATCTTTCTGGAGCTCTTTACAGTCAGTTTCATTTTTAACTACCCTGAACAGTTTAGTGTCATCTGCAAACTTTGCTACCTCACAATTTACTTCTACATCCAAATCATTTATGAATAAATTAAAAAGCAACGGTCCTAAAACTGAACCTTGGGGTATGCCACTTCTCACCTCTTTCCATCCAGAGAAGTGTCCGTTTATTACCACCCTTTGTTTCCTACAGTTTAGCCAGGTTCCAATCCAGGACAAGACCTGTCCTCTGTCCTCTGATTCCATGGCTGAAGAGCTTATTTAGGAGCCTTTGGTGAGGGACTTTGTCAAAAGCCTTTTGAAAGTCCAGGTAAACAATATCGACTGGGTCCCCTTTATCTATGTGTTTATTTACACCCTCAAAGAATTCTATCAAGTTAGTAAGACATGATTTGCCTTTGCAGAAACCATGTTGATTTTCCTTCAGCAATGCCTGTTCTTCTATGTGCCTAGTAATATTTTCTTTAATAATGGTTTCCATCACTTTGCCTGGAACTGAGGTTAGACTAACTGGCCTATAATTTCCTGGATCACCCCTGGATCCTTTCTTGAAGATCAGAGTTACATTTGCCTCCCTCCAGTCCTCGGGTACAGTGCCTGTTCTTAGAGAAAGGTATTATTGCATTTTGAATAGCAATTCATGAGTCAGCACAAGATATATTTTCGCAGTTTGAGATGACCTGCAGTGTGACATGTTTGACACCAGATGGCGCTGTCTCAAGACTGCTAAATGGAACCTTGAGGAATTTCCGTTACAAAGTGACAGTTGGGATTTGTCAGTTGGGATTTGATATCTGTGAGGAAAGGATGTTTTAGAAAGGTAGCTGTGATGGCTGTTGATTTTTGATGTTTTGCCAGTTATTGTTAAATACAATTCAATACAAAGTTATATATTTACCTTGTGAATTGAATGAGAGTTTCATTATTCACACGAACAGAGACTGGAATTTTTGGGCCGATGGGGAATTAAACTTCTATATTTCTGTTGCCTATCCGCTGTGACATAAATACTCAACGCCGAAGAGTTACTATATGTTGGAAATGACTGCAAGGCACACAACAACAAACTTCCAGATAAGTGAGTACAGAATTGTCCATTTCAGTGTACTGCGAGTTACTTCTGAGTAAGCACACATATGCTTGCTCTGTAACAATAAAGTATTTTAGTAGCACAAGAAAAAAATTCACCATGAATATTGCTAAAATTTTAAAACTAATTATCTTCCTCTCTTAAAGTGGTTATTGGTATGCATCTCCATCCGCTCCATCAGTGTGGGGTTTAGCACTGATTTGCTCTCTGGACTACTTTGGGATCTATAAAGGATATCCGATTCAATAATATCAGTAAATCTGGAAGCAAGACAGCTTCTTCTTTTTTCCCCTCTCGCTTTAATTTATTTCACATGAAGCAGCTATGAGTCCTACTGAGATGGGGAAAGCACAAGTACCTGTGTGTCGGGGTATTTTATTAATTAATTATTTATTGACATCATTTATATTCTGCCCTTCTCACCCCGCAGGGGACTCTGGGCGGATCACAATGCACATATAGCCTACAGGCAAACATTCAATGCTTACTGACATACAACATATAGATAGACATAGAGGCAATTTAACATTCCAGCTTCTGGCCACCAGGGGGAGCTGTCACATTCCTTCATTCTTTTTGTGTACTTCCTGGAGATTTTATGGCCTCGTAAATCAGTTAAATTTAGCTTCCCCACAAAGTGGTACCTAAATTTCCTACTTGACAGATGCAACTGTCTTTCGGGTTGCAAAGGTCAACAACAAGCTACACAAATTGTCCAAGAGCTCACCCCAACCTGGGCAGGCCTCAAACTCATGACCTTCTGGTCAGTAGGGATCTTATGCAGCTGACACCCAGCCAGCTGCGCCACATTCCCGGTGCGACTCTGTTGATGCGATGGGAAAATCTAAGGAGAAGGATAAAGAGCCCCATGGTGCGGCTCTAGTTAAAACGAAGTTTCCTCTACTTCTTTAGAAGAAAAACTAGAAATGCATTGGGAAGCCAAACCAGAATCTGCCACATGTATAGCAATGATGCATAAAAGTCCAAGTGTTAACAGAAAAGTGTTAAATGTTTACAGCAAATTTATTTTACTTTTGGGGACAACAACTTCCGGCATCCCCTAGCCAGCATGCAGAAGTAGAATTGCAACCTTCTCAAGCAAACATCGGCATTTGTGCCTGTTGTTGTTGTCTTGTTGTTTGGCTTCAAGTAATTTCTGACCTATGGCAACCAAAGGCAAACGTGGTCTTCTTGGCAATATTTGTTTAGAAGAGGTTTGCCCTTGCCTTCCTCTGAAGCTAAGAGAGTGTGACTTGCCCAAGATCACCAATTGTAGGCATCCTCAAATTATGGCTCTCCAGCTGTTTGGGCCTCCAACTCCCAGAATTCCTGAACAAGCTGGCTAGGGCTTCTGGGGATTGGAGGTCCAAATAGCTGGAGGGTCACAGTTTGAGGATGCCTGACCTAGTGGGTTTCATGGTCAAGCGGGGATTCAAACTCTGGTCTTCAGTCAGGGTGGTCCCTGGTCAAAAAAAGGTTGGGAACCACTGCTCTAAAGTTTAAACTAAAAGTCTGAGTGCACTCTCTACTCACATGGGAGCCAATAACCATCACACTTCGGTGGACTGGATTTGCTTTCTGTACCAGAGGACTCTTTGATTCACTGTTTTCAAATCCCTGGTCAAGTGGTTCCTGTTTGTTTGTTTTCTTTAAAAAGGTTGGGAACCACTGCTGTAGGCAATATTTCAGAGGAAGGAACTGGAAAAATGGCCTCTGGGTATTCCTCAACTAAGAAAATCCTATGAAATCCACGAGGTCACCATAAGTCAGCAGGTGACTTGAAGGCACATGGACACATTCATCTACAAGATGGACCAGAAATCATAAAGGGATTTCAATATTTAATATGTCCTTTATTTTCTGTTTTTAATTTTCAATACCATAGCATCATATACAATATAGATGGGAAATAAATTTACATTATGTGTGGGGAAAAATGGTGTCTATCATCATAGCATCATATACTGTAGTGTATACAGTGTTCCCTCACTTATCACAGGTGTTATGTTCCAGGAGCACCCGCGAAAAGAGAAAATCCACAGAGTAGGGATGCTCTCCCCCCCCCCACGGGTCCCCCCTCCCTCCCGACCCACCTGACATTCGCCCCTCCAGACCTGTCCATCATCCTTCCCTTCCCATCCTTCCCGTCCTTCCTTCCCGTCCTTCTTTCCCTTCCTTCTCCCGCTTTCAACCTGGAAGGGCTCCCATCTGCAAGGGAGAGTGAGGGAGAGGAGGAGGAAAAAGCAGGTGAGGGGGAGGAGCTGGGCGAGTAGGGTGCCTGCAGGAGGCGGCTTCCCAGGCTGGCATCTCCCATGATGGCTTACCAGGCTGGCAAGGAGAGGTGCAGCTCCACTGTAGATCTATACATTACTCTATTTATTGCAAAACCGCAAAACAGAGAGTCTGCAAAACCGAACCAAGTTCAAAGCCTGCCCGGGTCGGGGTGAGCTCTCGACCAATTAGTGTAGGAAGTATGTGAAGAATTAAAGAATGCGGTAGCTCCTCCTGGTGGCCAGAAGCTGGAATGTTAAATTGCCTCTGAGTGTCTGTCTATGTTGTGTGTCTATGGCATGGATGTTTGCCAGTATATGTACATTGTAATCCGCCCTGAGTCTCCTGCGGGGTGAGAAAGGCGGAATATAAATGATGTAAATAAAGAAATAAAGAAATAGGATGGATATAAATGTCTGAAATAAATAAATAATAAAGATATAACATAGGGAAATTAATCACCTGGTAGGCTATATTTCAGTGGAAGGAATTGTCAAAACCACCTGAGTATTTCTTGCCTCAGAAAACTCTAGGACACTCATGTAGTCACCATAATGTGTTAGAAGTTAAAGGTGTATATGGCTCTATCCTACAGCTTCTGTGTCTTAGATCCAGAAAGCAGATTTTTAAAAGGGTAGTACTGTATTTCTGTCTCCCTGATGACATGTGCATAGCAACACTAAAAGTCAATGACTTATTGCTATTCCTGACCTTGGCTTGACTTCAAAACATATGTGACATTGCCAATAGTAAGTGGCCCTTTCAGTGACATGAGACCAGCTCAGAATCTGAGCACCGAGTCCCTTGATGCATTGCTATTTGTTTTCTTTCTTGAGCAGCTGAAGCCTTTTTAAAGCTAACCCTTGAAAGCAATGCATTCCTAATCACATAAAAGTGTCTGTGAGCTGAAGAGGCCATGGGCACTTTAATCTTTGCATACCCCTTTCTTTCTTTTTTCAAGTATCTCCCCTGCACCCACTTACACACACACACACACACACACACACACACACACACAGCTCACCTCCCTCCATCTTCTATGCCAGAATATAATGCCAGAGAGCAAGGAAAGAGGAGGACGAAGGCTGTCCACCCGCCCCCATGCTGGGCCCGAGGAGACTTTGTGAGAAAGCTCCCCTCCATCTGCAGCCCGGCCCGGTGGGAGTCAATTAATTCTGAATAACCTAAACCGACAGAGGTATTTGCATTCACAACCTGACTGATGACCGTATAAAATTGATTTATGAATTGAAGTGCTTCCCCACCCCTTATCCCCGATTCAGGCCATAATTGATTATATGTGCTGCAGCGAAATTAAAGAAAAGGGGAGAAAATTAAAATAAATGGGGGGTGGGGGGAAAAAGAGGCCTCACAGGCTCTCCTCTATATTCTCATGGTTTCCTGGGATTAGTTGTTCTATTCATCACTTAACTTGTAAAAAAAATTAAAATCATGCTTCCCATCCTCATCACTGATGGCCAACACAGGCTTCATTTATTCCCCTGCCCTTAAATGCGAAATGGAATGACAGGGAAAGTAGAATGCATTGCCTACGACTCATGCGCAGTCAGATGGCATATGGGATACTAGGTTCATTCCTAAATATTATATCTATTGATTGGACCCTGTGTAAGTGGATCATTTTTTTTAAACTATACTCTTCATTTCATAACTTACAGATCTAGCTTGTAATATTTATATAGTGCCAGGTGTTTTGACAACCAAAACATAGCTCTTGCTCTGAAGCCTCCTTTTGCAATTGCTGCCAAGTTAGTGAAACAGGTCCTGTCATTGTGAGCGTGGGTTTATTTATTTATTTATTTATTTATTTATTTATTGTTTCGATTTGTATACCGTCCTTCCGATTTGGCTCAGGATGGTTTACAGTACATCGACCTAAACATTAAAACCATAAAACCATACAATCAACATTAACAATTAGAACCAAGGAATGGCTAGAGATTAAATGCCTGACGGGAAAGAACTGTTTTGCAGGCTTTCCGAAAGGCCGGCAGTTTACTGATTGCTCGAACTTCAGATGGCAGGGTGTTCCATAGGCTTGGTGCTACAACAGAGAAGGCCTTCTGCCTAGTCAAAGGCAAATGGATAGTTGGTAAGGAAGGGATCTGTAAGAGGTTGTGATCCTCAGATTGAAGAGATCTCTGGGGAACATATAGGAGTAGACGGTCCCTCAAGTACACCGGCCACGGACCATACAAGGCCTTAAAGGTCAAAACCAACACTTTGAAGATGATCCGGTGCTCAATTGGCAACCAGTGCAGCCGCTGCAGGGTTGGAGTGATATGAGCCCTGGCTGGTACTCCAGCCAAGAGTCTCGCTGCCACGTTCTGCACCAGTTTAAGCCTCCGGATGACCGACAAAGGAAGACCAATGTAAAGGGCGTTACAGTAGTCTAGCCTTGAGATGACCGTTGCCTGGATTACCATGGCTAGGTCGCTTCTGGTGAGGTAGGGAGCCAGCCGCAGGTGAAAAAAGACAGATCTGCTGACAGCCAAGAGTCTCGCTGCCACGTTCTGCACCAGTTTAAGCCTCCGGATGACCGACAAAGGAAGACCAATGTAAAGGGCGTTACAGTAGTCTAGCCTTGAGATGACCATTGCCTGGATTACCGTGGCTAGGTCGCTTCTGGTGAGGTAGGGAGCCAGCCGCCTAGCCTGCTGCAGGTGAAAAAAGCAGATCTGCTGACAGCCAAGAGTCTCGCTGCCACGTTCTGCACCAGTTTAAGCCTCCGGATGACCGACAAAGGAAGACCAATGTAAAGGGCGTTACAGTAGTCTAGCCTTGAGATGACCATTGCCTGGATTACCGTGGCTAGGTCGCTTCTGGTGAAGTAGGGAGCCAGCCGCCTAGCCTGCCACAGGTGAAAAAAGGCAGATCTGCTGACAGCCAGGAGTCTCGCTGCCACGTTCTGCACCAGTTTAAGCCTCCAGATTACCGACAAAGGAAGACCAATGTAAAGGGCATTACAGTAGTCTAGCCTTGAGATGACCATTGCCTGGATTACCGTGGCTAGGTCGCTTCTGGTGAGGTAGGGAGCCAGCCGCCCAGCCTGCTGCAGGTGAAAAAAGGCAGATCTGCTGACAGCCGAGACCTGAGTCTCCATTGTCAGCAACGGGTCCAATTGTACCCCTAGGCTCTTTACTAAAGACGACGAGTGTAGTGCCTCGCCGTCCAGAGTAGGCAGCTGAAGCCCACACCCACCTGGGTGACCCAGCCAAAGGATCTCCGTCTTCAATGCTGAAGGCAAGAAGGCAGTCTCTTTTGGTTATGGACATATCTGTATGTCAATCCTTTAAGTTTTTTGTTTGTTTTTCAAGGACAAGTTGTTTATGATATGGTCTATTGGTAAATTTCAGAAGCAACCAATTGTGGGAAAGTCATGCTGCTTACTTGCCATCTCACATACGTAGTATTGCACATATACTTACAAACAAAATCAACCTGTAAACCAGTGCTTCTCAACCTTCCTTGTTCCACGACCCCTTAATACAGTTCCTCATGTTGTGTTGACCCCCAACCATAAAATTATTTTCGTTGCTACTCCATAACAGTAATTTTGCTACTGTTATGAATCGTAATGTAAATATATGATATGCAGGATGTATTTTCATTGACTGGACCACAGTTGGCACAAATACCCAATATGCCCAAATCTGAATACTGGTGGGGCTGGGGGGGGACACTTGATTTTGTCATTTGGGAGTTGTAGTTGCTGAGATTTATAGATAAACTACAATCTGAACTGATGGAAGTGAACCAAACTTGGCACACCGAAAATATTGGAAGTGTTTGGCTGGGCATTGACCTTGAGCTTTGGAGTTGTAGTTTACCTACATCCAGAGAGCAGTCTGGACTCAAACAATGACAGATCTGGACCAAACTTGGCATGAATACTTAATATGCCCAAATGTGAACGCTGGTGGAGTTTGGGGAAAATAGACCTTGACATTTGGGAATTGTAGTTGCTGGGATTTATGGTTCATCTACAATCAAGGAGCATTTTGAACCTCACCAACGATAGCATTGGGCCAAACTTCCCACACAGAACCCTCATGACCAACAAAAAAATACGGTGTTTTCTGATGGTCTTTGTTGACCCCTCTGACACCCCCTCATGGCCCCCAGGTTGAGAAACGCTGCTCTAAACACTAGGAGTATTTTTAATAGAGTGTTGTACTCCTATGAAAAATCATACTACATATATTTGACTTTTATGCAAAGCATAAAAGTGCCCCATGATCAAAAAGAAAAAAGCTGTGTGTCTGCCAAATCATGTATAATCAGATAATATATTGTGGGAAGTTCGTTTTGAAGCAGAGATGCATGCACACTGGCTGTTCTCACAAAGGCAGCAACATGCCCTCCGACATTTCACAGTTGAAAACTGGGACACGTGATGTGACTAAGAATATGAAAATATGGACAAGATGAGAAAGAACAAAGTAAGACATATTGTAAAACTGTATTTCTTCATTTCCATGACACCCCCCATTTTATCTATCTATCTATCTATCTATCTATCTATCTAAAAATGGGTTTCCAATATAAACACCTCTAGAGACCTAGCGCACCTTAAAAATCTAGGCTGCTTTTGCATGTATGTATGTATGTATGCATGCATTTAGCACAGTAGTGGGATAAACCTCCAGGTACAGAATATCTTGCTGATCGGAAGGTTGGCAGTTTAAGCCATGGATCGGGGTGAGCTCCCGCTGTCAGCCCTAGCTTCTGCTTACCTAGCAGTTTGTAACTGTTTTATTAGGTTTTCAAATTTTATAGACATGACAAAACATAAAAAGATATCGTACACGAATACATAAGGAAAGGGAAGGGGGAGGGAATAGGAAACGTATCTTGACTTCCGTTCTAGTTCCATATTATGTCATATTACATTATTATGTTATTTCTTTGATATTTGGGCATCCTAAAGTGCTCTTACTTATATATTTTCGTACAGTTTCTGACATTATTTCATTCCATTTTCTTTAATTTTATATATTCATTAACCATAGTCCAATCTGTCATCATATTCCCATTGCCATTATTCTGGCGTAGCCAGTAGGTTAGTTCATCCATTCCTTTGATCTCCAACACTTTCTCCAGCCATTGTTCTTTGTCTGGGAGGAGATTTTGTTTCCAAAGCTTCGCGAAAGCTATCCGTGCCGCCGTGGCAAGGAACACAAAAAGTTTTTGTTGATTTTCACTTTCAAAAGTCTTTTCATCTATTAATCCTAATAGGTATAGTTCCGGATTTTTTGGAAAATCCATTTGTAATATTTGTTTACATTCTTGATGGATCATTGACCAGAATTCTTTCGTCTTGGGACAGGTCCACCACATGTGGTAGAAGGTACCTTCCTGTGCCCTGCATTTCCAGCATTTATTATCTGTATTTTTGTACATCACGCTCAATTTTTGCGGTGTGATATACCAGCGATGGATCATTTTAAGCCAATTTTCTTTCAAATCAGTAGCATATGTAATTTTAAGATGTTTACGCCATATTATTTCCCATTCTCTAAATTGTATTGGTCTCCCAATGTTTTGAGCCCACTTAACCATTGTTTGTTTGATTACCTCTTCCTCTGTTATCCAGGTAAGAAGCATGGAGTAGATCTTTGAAACTGTTTTCTTTTCTGTTTGCATGATTCTATCCCAAGTTCCTTCTGTTTCACTAAATCCTTTGGTCTTATCTTTGTTGAACCACTCTCTTAGCTGAAAATAATGGAGCCATCGGACATTCCGATTGCTTACCTAGCAGTTTGAAAACAGCTATGTGAGTAGATAAATAGGTACTGTGGAGATTCGATGTTAACTGTTCACCTTTATCAAAACGTGGCAAGGCAGGCTATCCCACCGCTGCCACCAATCGTAAAGGATCGGAAAACGCCGCCTAAAGCTAGCGTCGATCCTGCGGTGTAACAAGGATTTGCACTGTCTAAATACAAAGAACTTCGCTGCCACCATTAATTTATTTAGGCTTGACCATTGAGTTGTAAAGAGTGGTGAGGAGACTGGTAATTCAAATGAAGTCACGGAGAGAGAGCTTTGAACCAAAACTTAAACAGTTTATTTCACACAACTGGGCACAAAGCTTGGTTTGATACTTTTATAACACTTCCGAAGAGGCACGACTTAAAAAGGTTACAAATGTTCTAGTTGTAACTAATACACAGTTGCAATGTTTAACTATTGCTATTATTTAGTTAGATCAGCGTCTAACAATCTCAAACATACAGGCACTCTTGCCTTCTAAAGGCACCTTGCCTCTATCTAGCCCTCAGGCTTTACACAAACTGGCTGGCTCGCAAGCTCAGCCCACCAGAACTGTCTCCCTACAGCTCTCGAAACAGAATCCCCAGCCGAAGCTACACTCTCGCTTCGCTGACAGGAAAACTCTAACTGCTCTCTCTGCAGTTTCAACAACGTGATTCCTACTCCTCTCCTCAGAGTAGAATCTAACAGACCCTTCTGGCTTGACAGCCAGGCACCAACTGACTCTCTCTAAGAATTTCGAGCTAGCCTTCTGGCTGGCTCCGCCCACCATCACCATGGCAACACATTCCCCCAGGAGGGAACTGCCTCCATTATCACAGTTAACCCTTTGTGGTCTGTCCATAACATGACTACTTAATATAACACAAATAACCACCTCATCACAGGTACCATTTTGGCATGGAGGTAAAATGTGACCCTGAAGACATGCCGGTAATTCGATCAGGAAGGCGTCCATGGACAACAAGCTCCTCAGCGTAGAAAAACTGAACAACAGCACCTCCTAATGGCTGAGTTGAGCACAGCCACACGGATGCCGGATATGAAAAAGAGGGAAGCCTTGCCTCTTTGTCTATGTACTGTCTGACTTTGTTGTTAATTGTGTAACGGCACTGAATGTTTGCCATATATATATTCTGTAATTTGCTTTCTACCTCAGGGAGATAGAGCGGAATATAAATAAAGTATATTATTTATTTATTTATTTATTATTTACTATACTTTTATACCGTCCCTTTCAGCCCGAAGGCAACTTGAGGCGGTTTACACATGGCAACCAGTGCCCACAATGTAAAATACAATTAAAAACAGTTGTATACTAATAGATAAAAACAATAAACAATTAGCAATTAAAATTTTTAAAAAATACAGTTCCCAGAGTCTCATCATTAAAATAATTTTCCATCGCATCATCAAATCATTCCGTGATCACAATTAGATAGTTATAGTTCATCTGCAAAAGCCTGCTCAAACAACCAGGTCTTAGCTTTCTTTCAAAATGTTGGGAGGGAGGAGGCTGATCTAATGTCCCTAGGAAGGGCACTCCATAGCCGAGGGGCCACCGCTGAGAAGGCCCTGTCCCTTGTCCCCGCCAATCGGGCCTGCGAAAAAGGCGGGACCGAGAGCAGGGCCTCTCGAGACGATCTTAAGCACCTGGATGATTCATAGGGAGAGAGGTGTTAGGACAGGTAAGCTGGGCCAGAAAGCCAGCACTTTGAATTGTGCCCAGTAGCAAACTGGCAGCCAGTGGAGCTGGCACAACAGAGGAGTTGTGCGCTCCCTGAGTGCCGCTCCTGTTATCAACCTGGCTGCTGTCCGTTGGACCAATTGAGGCTGCCGAACAGTGTTCAAAGGCAGCTCCACGTAATATTATTATTATTATTGTGTAAAAATGGTTGGTAGCATTGAAAATAGTGTGTCATTACAGTTGATGATGTCTTAGAATTGAAGAAATACCATAGTCTGCTTTTTCTTGAGCCTACTGGGAAAAGCACATTTCAATTCCCTTGTTTTCTCTTCCACCTGCTGAGTTAATTGAGTACAAACTTACCGGTACTTGTGCACTTTGAACATAGTTTGTAGCTGTTTAGTCATAGGCTGGAGACAAAGGGATAAACTGGGGAAAGGAGGGGAAAACTGGAACATTTTAAAAGAAGCTGAAGAAATGGGACAGCAGAGGATTAATTAGAACTGGGCAGTTAATACAGAATGCAGCAAATGAGGAGCAAAACTCTTCCTGTTCTGTGTTGCATTGTTACTGGTTCACTTTTAGTTTCTGAGGCTTTACTGCGCTAGTTTCTCTCTCTTTTCAATTGCGTTAACTGTATACATTAATAAATATTATGAAATGTCTTTCTTGTTTAAACTATAGTCCTGCCAGATCCCAATATGTAGTGTTATAATTGTGGAATAAGAAAGGGTAATTTGAAAATTCTCATGTGCTTAATCATTTGCTTTTATAGTGTTAGCACATGCCACAAAACCTCTGTTATTGCAGAAGTAGTGGGAAACTATTCTGCCAACTGCCTGCACACCTGCACAACTATACAGGGATTTGGGGGGTGGGGGTGGGGGTAAAGTAAAAGGACCAAATGGTCATTGAAAGCTTGTGTCCACATGGAAAATTACAGTAACTTTTAGAATGGCTGATTAATGCCACCTAGCATCTATAAGGGGTGGGATAGAAAACAGTAATATATTTCCTGCCATTAATCTGTTCCCTTTCCTAAGGATGAAGATGAGAATTCAAGTAGGGATAGATGAAAACATTATATAACCAATTTCCAATACAGTTTTCAATCCAATGGGTTAAAAACCCTTGTGCTGGCTGGACTGCTAACCTGGAAGTTGAGTTGTCTTTTGTGAAGGTTGCTGGTTCGAATCCACGAGATGGAGTGAGCTCCCATCTGTCAGCTTTAGCTTCTGGGGACATGAGAGAAACCTCCCAGCAAGATGGTAACACATCCAAGCGTCCCCAGGGCAACATCTCTGTAGACAGACAATTCTGGTATAGTATGCCTAATGTTGCAATGCCATAATATCAAGAAAGATGCACACCAAACACTCCAGAACAGACTGTTCCCTGAATCTGATGGTTGTGGTTTCATAGGTTTGAACAACAGTGGCTTATGTGGCTTAAAGTTGATGGGAACTCTATCAGAGGGATTTCTGAGCAAGATTTGTTCAGGGGGTGTTTGCTTTGCCTTCCTGTCTTCCTCTCTGCCTGAGGCTGACAGAAAGTATGAGTTGCCCAGTGTCACCCAGGGTGCTACCAATATGCCGATGACACTCAGCTCCTGCTGAAGCTGGAGCCTGGCGCAACTTCGGTGCCCGAAAACTTCACTCGAGGTCTGGAAGCAGTAACAAAATGGCTCCGTGCCCACAAACTCAAAATAAATCCATCAAAGACGGAGATCTTATGGCCGGGCCGCCCAGAACCACCTTTCCCACTGCCCCCCTTCGAAGGGGAACCATTGATTCCGTCCCCCTCAGTAAAGAGCCTTGGTGTTATCCTGGACTCCAAATTGTCGATGGAGGCCCAGGTTGCCTCCACGAGCAAAAGGGCCTTCTTCCACCTGCGCCAAGCGAGACAACTGGCGCCCTACCTCCCAACGGAAGCGCTAGCTACAGTAATCCATGCCACGGTTACATCACGGCTGGATTACTGTAACGCCTTATATGTGGGTCTGCCCCGGTCACTAACCCGCAGGATCCAGATTGTGCAGAACGCGGCCGCCAGGCTTCTCACAGGAACATCGATGAGATGCCACATTACACCATTCCTGCAGCGCCTGCACTGGCTGCCCGTTGAGTATAGAGCCTTACATAAGACCTTGACCTTGGCTTTCAAAGCCCTACGGGGCCGGGGCCCAACATACTTAAAGGACCGCTTGCTGATGCCTGCCTACTCAAGGACACCGCGGCCGGCAAACAAGAACCTCCTTTGCGTCCCGGGCTTGAAAGAGGCCCACCTGGGGGCCACGAGACGGAGATCGTTCTCCATTGTGGCCCCCGTTCTCTAGAACTCGATGCCACCGGACCAGAGAGCCTCCCTCGACCTGCCCCAGTTTCTGACCGCTCTGAAGACCTGGCTATTTAGGAAAGCCCATGGCTAATGCAGAACCAGGAACTCAACTACCTGAGCCTGGCCCTTGCATTTAACCCCTAAATATTTTAATCTAATTTTTTA
Source organism: Anolis apletophallus (assembly GCA_030556195.1). Taxonomy (NCBI): domain Eukaryota; kingdom Metazoa; phylum Chordata; class Lepidosauria; order Squamata; family Anolidae; genus Anolis; species Anolis apletophallus. The sequence goes on from JARBWK010000004.1 coordinate 10,819,181, forward strand.
TATTTTTAATATTTTTAATTGTTGAATTGCTATGTGTAAGTCGCCCGGAGCACTAACGTGGAGGGCGACTCAGAAATAATAAAGTCAGTCAGTCAGTCAGTCAGTCAGTTTTCATGGCTGAATGAAGATTTGAACCCTGGTTTCCCAGAATTGTAATCCAACACTCAAACTACTACACCATGCTGGCCACCGGGACAATCGGAGGGAGGTTAATTCCTGGGAAATATAGAAGTAGGATTTGAAGGAGAACGTTAAAGATGGAACATCCCTTTTGGAAAGCATAGGTAACTAACCAGATGTGGGAGTCAGCTGCATAAGATCTCTACTGACCAGAAGGTCATGAGTTCGAGGCCTGCCCGGGTTGGGGTGAGCGCTCGACCATTTGTGTAGCTCATTGTCGACCTTTGCAACCTGAAAGACAGCTGCATCTGTCAAGTAGGAAATTTAGGTACCATGTTGTGGAGAGGCTAATTTAACTGATTTATGAGGCCATAAATCTCCAGGAAGTGTGCAAGGGAGTGAAGGAGTGTGACAGCTCCCCCTGGTGGCCAGAAGCTGAAATTGCCTCTGAGTGTCTTGTCTATACATGTTTGTATGTCAAAGGGCATTGAATGTTTGCCTGTATGTGTGCATTGTGATCCGAGTCCCCTGCGGGGTGAGAAGGGCGGAATATAAACAATGTAAATAAATAAATCTGAAGGAACATTTAGTATTGCTTATGCAACATCTTCCATTTGAAATTGTCCAATTAGCTACTTTATCTGCTATTTGTGAAAACCAGGCCAAAGAATGGGAAGCCAACTGCAATGCAAGTCTTATAGCTGACAGATCTTAAGAGAAAATGGAAAGGGGAAAACACAGGCCAACACAATGAAGGCATGCAAAGAAAAACAGAAATGCTGACCCATTATATTCTGCTGCCTGAAAGAGAAGTGCTTCCTTTCAACCTCCACAAATGTATTCTTCTCAACCACAACGCCATATGCCCTCCCACCAAATATGTCAATACTGGGCAGAAAGTCTTTCAGCACCATTCCTACCTTTCTCCATCCATAAGAACATAAGAAGAGCCATGCTGAATCGGACCTCAGCCCATCTAGTCCAGCATTCTGTATCACACAGTGGCCCACCAGTTGTACGCGGGGATCTCGAGCAGAAGGGAGGGCAAAACCCTCACCTGCTCCCGACCCCCACCGACCAGTACCCAGGGAAATCCTGCCTACCTCAACCAACTCCGAGGTGGCACTTGAATGTCCTTTTCAGTAACTACCGATACACTTGGTATCCATGAATCTGTCTAATCCTGCCTTGAAGCTGTCCAGGCTGACAGCTGTCACAACCTCCTCTGGAAGTGAGTTCCATAACCCAATGACCCTCTGGGTGAAGAAATATTTCCCTTTATTAGTCCTAATTGTCCTGCCTTGGAGCTTCAGGGAGTGCCCTCTAGTCCTAGTGTTTTGTGACAAAGAAAATAATTTTTCTTTATTTACCTTTTCTATCCCATGCATGATTTTATACACTTCGATCAAGTCACCTCTTAGACGCCGTCTTTCAAGGCTGAAAAGACCAAGGCGTTGCAACCTGATTTCATAAGGGAGCCGCTCCATCCCTTGGATCATTTTTGTTGCCCTTTTCTGTACCTTTTCCAGTACCGTTATATCCTTCTTAAGGTGCGGAGACCAGAATTGTACACAGTACTCCAAATGTGGCCTTACCATCGATTTGTAGAGAGGCAATACAACATTTGCTGACCTATTTTCGATTCCCTTTCTGATCATGCCTAGCATAGAATTTGCTTTTTTCACTGCTGCAGCGCACTGGGTAGACATCTTCATTGAGCTGTCCACCAAAACCCCAAGATCCCTTTCCTGGTTTGTCTCGGAAAGCTTTGACCCCATCAATTTGTAGGTGTAGTTGGGGGTTCTTTGCCCCAATGTGCATGACTTTACACTTGTTTAGGTTAAAATGCATTTGCCACTTTGTTGCCCATTCACTCAATTTCGAGAGATCTTTCTGGAGCTCTTTACAATCAGTTTCATTTTTAACTACCCTGAACAATTTAGTGTTGTCTGCAAACTTTGCTACCTCAGAATTCACTCCTACATCCAGATCATTGATGAATAAATTAAAAAGTAACAGACCCAAAACTGAACCTTGGGGTACGCCACTTCTCACCTCTTTCCACCCAGAGAAATGTCCGTTTATTACCACCCTTTGTTTCCTACAGTTTAGCCAGGTTCCAATCCAGGACAAGACCTGTCCCCTGATTCCATGGCTGAAGAGCTTATTTAGGAGCCTTTGGTGAGGGACTTTGTCAAAAGCCTTTTGAAAGTCAAGCTAAACAATATCAATTGGGTCCCCTTCATCTATGTGTTTATTTACACCCTCAAAGAATTCTAACAAGTTAGTAAGACATGATTTGCCTTACCATTCTCCAAGCAGATTGATTCACTTGCTGCAGTAGGGCCAAATCTGGTGACAGGGCTTGTGTGCCTTTAAAAATTAAGTAGATGTAAAATTTTTAGCAGGTACAGGTTTTTTTTATCACAGGTAGATCAATTTCATATTTATTTATTTATTTATTTAAGTATTTATTAATCGCTCTGAGTGATATGCAGGGCCAACACCGAGAGAGGCGTTCCCGTAGGTATGCCGGTCCTTAGCTATGCAAGGTCTTAAAGGTTAGTACCAGCACCTTTTGAGTAATACGGAACTCGACCGGAAGCCAGTGCAGTCGGTATAGAGCAGGTGTTATATCGTTCCTCTCGGGGGGTTCCCGTGAGGAGTATGGCCGCCGCATTCTGTACCAGTCGAAGTCTCCGGGTCACCGACAGGGGGAGGCCAACATAAAGTCATGATGTTACCGTGGGATGAACCACTGTGGCCAGGTCATCCCCAGACAGGTAGGGCACCAGCTGCCTAGCCTGCCGAAGATGGGAAAAAGCCAACTTACTGACAGTGGAGACCTGGGTCTCCATTGTCAATAATGAGTCAAAAATGACACCAAGGCTTTTGACGGTAGTAGCTGGAGAGAGAGGTTCACCGTCTATGGTGGGCAACTGAACCCATATAAACATTACTTTGAACATAAAGTTGAAGTTACAAAATTGTCCTTTTTTTTGAACTGAATTGCTCTTTTTACAGAGTTGGAGAATAAGTAAGAGTAAAGGTTTTCCATTGACATTAAGTCTAGTCGTGTCCAACTCTTGGGGGTGGTGCTCATCTCCCTTTCTAAGACAAAGAGCCTCCAAGGTCATGTGGTCAGCATGACTACATGGAGCACAGCTAGTTTGGCAGGAAGGTAACGGTGCTCCATGAAGTCATGCTGGCCACATGACCTTGGAGGTGTCTACGAACAATACCAGCTCTTTGGCTTGGAAATGGAGATGAGCACTACTCCCTATGACTAGACTTAATGTCAAGGGAAACCTTTATCTTTACTTTATTACAGTAAGCAAATGCCTTATATTAAGTTTGTCTATGCAGTTATGGATAAAGTGCCATTGTGTTGGGTGAATGCTATTGCTTTGGAGAACTTGACCAACATATGGACCCGCCATCCATCTCTCTTAAAATACTGATGGAATCATATTCCAGATAATTATTTGTCCCTCTTTGTTTTAAGAACTGCAGACCTAAAACCTAAAGCATTCCAGAGTTTAAATATACATCAAATCTTCTGGCACAATAAAGAAGAAAATATATCTATACTGGTTTTGTGCTGGTTTTGACCTATAAAGTGCTGGTTTTGACCTATAAAGCTCTATATGGTTCTGGCCAGCTTACTTGTCTGAATGCATCTGCCTCTATGTCCCATCTCGTAACCTAAGATCATCCAGGGAGGCCCTGCTCTCGCTTCCGCCAACATCTCAACTGAGGCTGGCGGGGATGAGAGACAGGGTCTTCTTGGCTGTGGCTCCCCCCGCCTGTGGAATGCGCTACCAAGCAAAATACAATCAACACCATCCCTCCTGGCATTTAGAAAAAAGGTAAAATCTTGGCTATGGGATCAGGCCTTTGCACAGTAACCCAATGCAGCACTTTACTGGGAATAGACTGATATGATGACGGACATGAGAATACGGCTTACCGTTACTGACTGGATGCTGACAGGATACAGACTGAAGATTATTTTAATTTTAATTTAATTGATTGTGATTTGTTTAACTGCTGTTGTTTTTAATTGTGCTTGTATTTTACATTGTCTATTGTTGCCAGCATCTAATTGCTGCCTTGTTAGCCGCTCTGAGTCCCTGTCCCCCCCTCGAGGGTTGAGAAGGGCGGGGTAAAAATACTGTAAATAGATAAAAAAAATAATAGTGTCTTTAGCTGAAAGAAGTCCACCAATATCGCCACCATAAGCAGGAGGGGATTTTCATCCAGTGCAGTCTGTTAGAACAGTGTTTCCCAACCAGTGTGCCAGGCCACACTAGTGTGCCGTGAGTGATCATCAGGTGTGCCGTGGGAAATTGGAACCTCCAATACCGTTTCTTCCCCCTCCTGCCGAACACTTTTTCATCTCCACTCGGGCTCCCTTCTTCCCAACCCCGCTCTGCTCCCTTTGCCTCGCTTTGCTCTGGGGCGAGTCTGCGCAGTAGCGGCCGCACGGGTCACGTCTTCCTCCCCCCCTCCCCTCCTGAACACGCTCATGCTATTTTCCCCAAACTCCATCGGTGTTCACATTAGGGCATATTGAGTATTCATGCCAAATTTGGTCCTGATCCAACATTGTTTCAGTCCACAGTGCTCTCTGGATATAGGTGAACTACAACTCCAAAACCCAAGGTCAATGCCCACCAAACTCTTATAGTATTTTCTCTTGGTTATGGGAGTTCTGTGTGGGAGGTTTGTGTCTTTCTGCCATTCCTGCCAGGAGATCTATGTTGTGTTCCTCAAAACAGGCCCAGGTTTCACACAGAGTGTATAAATACATTTAAAAACATATTAACTATATGTACTACTGTGTTAGAGTGTCATTTTGTGTCATTTTGGTTGGTGGTGTGCCCCAGGATTTTGTAAATGTAAAGAATGTGCCGCGGCTCAAAAAAGGTTGAAAAACACTGTGCTCGAAAATGAGACTCAACAAGTGTGTTAGCAGGATGTCCTGTTATATTCCAAATTGGAAGGATGGGGAGTGGAATGGGGTAAAGAATATCACTTCAGAGTGGTTTTCTTCCCATTTCATTCCCTTTAAATGTAAATTCCATCTGTTTCTTTCTTACAAAACCAGGAGCTGACACTGAGATACTGCAGATGACACGCATGAAGTCTGCATCGTCGTTGTGCATTGTTTCTTAATTTTGGAGAAATGAAGTTTCCCAGAAATAATGTTGCCTCTTCCAACTCTGACTGGCTATCTCTGCAATGTGGGCAGGGGGAGAAGAGAGTTTAGAAGACATTCTTTATTTCCCCCCACAGCTGCCCTCTGAGCTCTCCTCCCTCCCCCTTGCCCCGGCGCATTCTGGGTAATGCCATGTATTCTTAGACTCCCAATGGCCCCCATTACTGTCAATTAGTTACGGAATGCTACTGGGATTCATGCCTGACAGCTCCGGCAAAGCAGGAGAAATGGTCTCAGTAGGGAGCAAGGGGCCTGCCTTTTCTCTTCCACAAGAAATACCTTTCTCAGCAAGGCTTTTTCACGGCCACCCCTGCCCCCCATCTACATACATCCATACACATGTGTATGCATGCATATTGTCCTCAATTGTGAGAACTCTTGGTACAGGAGGCTCCAAGAAAGTTGACCGATGCTGAAAGAAAAGTGTGCAAAAATCTGGCCTTTTTCCTCTCGGTGGCCACCCATGAAAGGAGCGGTTTTAAATGCCGCATCCTGAATCGCATGGGTGTAAAACATTGCTTTCCTTCAGCTTCCATGATTTTTGCCCTATAAGAAAAGGAACACAAGCTTTGGAAGAGGCGATGGAGTTCAGGAAAAGGACAGAAGTGGGAATTTTCTGCTTGCAAACTGCAGCAAACCCGATTTCTTACAGAACTGCCTGCTCCTCCGTTGTTGTAGCCCTTTGTGACAAAATGCAAAAGGTATGATTAATAATTTTTCAGAGGGCCCACACAGTCCTATATTCCAGAATATCAAGGCGGAAAATCTCACAGTGTGGACTCAGATAACCCTGTTCAAAGCAGATATTGTGGGCAGGGGCGGACCTACCTGTTCCCGGGGGGTACGCGAAAAAATTTTGCGCCCCCCTTCCAGTTGCTCCCGAGGGGAGCCCAGTGCACATGCAGGCGCTGTAGCGCCAATCTGCACATGCGCACAGCGCACTGACTGGCCGGCGCAACGGCGGGGCGGGGCAGCGGCACCAGAGGGCGCCTCCCGCTTCCCAGGTTGAGGCCAGTGCGCTAATGGATGCGCCAGTGTTCTGAAACTGAGGGCCCTTCCACACAGCCCTATATCCCAGAATATTAAAGCGGAAAATCCCACAATGAACTGGGTTATCTGAGTCTATAAATCCCATAATTTGTGTGCACCTAATGCACCCCCCTTTAGGGGTGAAGGCCATTAAGTTAAATACTCACCCTAAAGTTAAAGTTGATGGGTGAAGTAAAGTTAAAATGGCCTGGAATGGGAAGAGGCAGGTCTCAATATATTGAGAATAGACCTCTCACCAGGGGCGGCCTGACCTCTCCCGGGGAAGCGAACATTATTCCCCCGGTGCCTCCCGGCCGTGCCCGTGCATGCGTGAAGATTCGCACATGCGCGGGCGCGTCCAGCCCGGCAGCGCGCACTGACTCCCGACCATGCCTCCAGCCTGGAGGCGTGGTCGGGAGCCAGTGTGCGCCGGGCCTCCGCAGCCGGTGGGCGTGGCCACACCGCTGGGCTGGAGCCTCCAGCTCGGTGATGCGGCCACGCCACCAGCTGCGGAGGCGCTGGGCGGGTCGCACTGGTCTCTGACCACGCCTCCAGCCTGGAGGCGTGGTCGGAGCCAGTGCGTGCCGCGCCTCCGCAGCCAGTGGGCATGGCTATGCCGCTGGGCTGGAGGTTCCAGCCTGGAGGCGCTGCGCGAGCTGCACTACCTCCCGACCACGCCTCCAGCCCGGCGATGCGGCTGGCTGCGGAGGCGTGGCGGCGGGGCAGCATGGCGGCGCCCCTCCCGGGTGGCGACACCCCTCCCAGGAGGCGTCTCCCTACGCGGCCGCTTACTCGGCCTAATGGAAAGACCGCCCCTGCCTCTCACTCATTTCCCGCAGGCGTGGGCATTGCCGGCCCTCCAGGTGTTTTGGACTTCAAATCCCAGAAATCCTAACAGCTGGTAAACTGGCTAGGATTTCTGGGAGTTGAAGTCCAAAACCCCTGGAGGGCCGGCAATTGCCCAGGTCTACCTTAAGGGGTTGTCTGGGTTGGATAATCAGGGAATCCAGGTGTTTCACCTGCAAATTACTTATTGGAGCCGGGTACGGAGGCTACCTGGATTGGATACACCACATTCCTGACACCCCTTGAGTGAAAGTTAAGGAAAGTTAAATAAGTACCTCCCTGCCAAAGCAGTACCTATTTATCTACTCACATTGCTGTTTCCGAACTGCTAGGTAAACAGAAGCTTGGGCCGAGAGCAGGAACCCACCCCGACCAGTGACTTGAACTGCCAACCTTCCAATTGACAAGATTTTCTGTAGTTGGCAGTTTAATCTGCTTGCTAACTGCGGCCCCACAAAAGCATGATAAAACCGAAATTGAAATTTTGCATCCATGCCCCCAAACCAGAGTGGTTCCATGATGGGAGTTACATTATTAATGAGTTATTTTTGGGAGCTATCGTACTGTCTATTCTCCTCTATGGGTCTGAAACATGGGTCACCTATCGCCAACACCTACGACTCCATCATCAGCGCTGTCTTCCACAATCCTAAATATACACCAGACTGACTATGTGACGAATGTTGCTGTCCTTGAGCAGGCAGGGATCACCAGCATTGAGGCCATGCTATTGAAAACACAGCTGTGCTGGGCAGGGCACGTCTCTAGGATGGAGGACCGCCACCTCCCAAAGATGCTAATCTATGGTGAACTCGCCACGGGTCAGCGCAAGAGAGGCGCCCCAAAAAGAGACATAAGGACAGCATCTCAGGCTCGGCCAGATTGATCACCAACAATGGTCCACCCTGGCCTCACATCGGGAGGCATGGAGACGCACTATCCACGATGCTGTGGCCTCTTTCGAGAAGACACGTCGAATGAGTCTCGAAGAAAAACGACAACGCAGAAAGAACCGCCACTTGGAAACAACATCACCCAAGGAGACTTTCTGCTGTGCTTTCTGCAACCAAACTTGCCGATCTCGAATTGGCCTTCTTAGTCATCAACGTGCTTGTAGAAAGCGTGGGATGAGTCCTTCCTGAATATTCGTTCGCAAAGAAAAGCCAAGAAGATGATTTTTGGGAGAAGAACATATGGAATTAAACTTGGATAAGAATGGAAGTTTAATGACACCATGTGAAGAGCACTCCACACTCCCCTCAGTTGATGGCATCCACTTGCTATTCCACTGGAAACTGAATATGAAAAAGCATTAAAAGACAACAGTTGCTTGAAAACAAGAAGTAATGGTGAGGAGTTGGCAATTAGAGCTGTTTGTGCATCGCATGGCCTGCTCTGTGCTCCCGAATGGACTCTGGTGCCCTCAGGTGCAGCACTGAAATGTGTATCTACAAGAGAAGGGCATCCTATCCTTTTCCTCAAACACCTACTTATTTTGAGCTGGTCATTAGTCCCAGCGGTGGCAATGCATGTTTTCCTTCAGACTGAATATCTGCTTTGCTTGGGAGTATAGGTTGGAATAAAAAGACATTCATCCTTCACCCAGCAAAAATTCTCATCACACACATACACATACTATTAGTTTTTTAAAGAAAAAAACACACTCTGATGTGATGCCAAGTGATATGTTCAACACCACATGTAGCCTGGCCTTGTGCCAGTGGCCATCACCGCAGTCAGTGGCAGCTAATTCCAGGAGTTAATCATGCGTTGTGTGAAGATGCGTGCTCTTTTGGCAGTCCTGCATCTCTTGCCAGCTTAGTTTATTATGCAACTCTGAATTCTACTATTATGAGACAGACACAGTAAAACTTCCTATTTACTCTACACAATTCATAGTTTCATAAAACTTTATCAAGTCCTGCTCTGTCCCTTAAATCAACTTTCCTCCCTGCAGACTAAAAAGATTCCCTATTTAGCTTAATGGGAATGAGCCTACTGGGAGGGGCTGTATAGAAATTGGAATTGGAATAATAAATGATTCTCATTTTTTTACTTCTGTATGTACATGCTGACCTCCCTCCCTCCCTCTCCATGCACAGAGTTTGCCATAATGCCATAATGCTATAATAATTTAATATGAGAAAAATTATGTATTGTTGAACACTTTCATGGCCGGAATCACTGGGTTGTTGTGGGTTTTTCAGGCTGTATGGCCATGTTCTAGAAGCATTCTCTCCTGACGTTTCGCCTGCATCTGTGGCAAGCATCCTCAGAGGTTGTGAAATTTGTTGGAAACTAGGAAAATTGGGTTTATATATCTATATTTATATATCAGATATATAAACCCAATTTTCCTAGTTTCCAACAAACCTCATAACCTCTGAGGATGCTTGCCAAAGATGCAGGCGAAACGTCAGGAGAGAATGCTTCTAGAGAACATAGCCATACAGCCTGAAAAGCACACAACAACCCAGAAAAATTTATTCCGTCCGTCTTCTTGAGCAACTATCACACCCTCTTTGAGAGTCTCGCCCTACAGTTGGACAATCACTGTTTTAGCTTTTCCACAGAAGAAAGATGGTCCAAGTCACCAATATGTTCTATAAATTGCCATTGCAATGTATGTGACTTGCCAGCAGCTTTCTATCTATAGCTTCATCCATAATACAGCAGTATCTATCAATGCATTCCAAAAGAGATTTGGCGAGATGATTTTTAAGTTGAGTCTTGTCAATCAGGAAGCAAGATCCCAGCTCACGCCTGTGGTCGTTTGGACAGACACCACTTTCTCTGGCTAGAGAACCAGTGGACTATCCCTGAATCGACTAATCGGGATTAAATTTACATTGTAATGCAGCCTGATAGCCATTCCGAAGTGTTGTAGATGTGGAAATAGCAACCTTTCACAGGCCTCCTATACTAGTTATTTGTTATATATATAATCCTGTTGCTTACTTATATATGTATGTCTTGGTATGCAGCTGTCCCTTGAGTTTGTGGGCAGGGCTGTGGACCACGTGATGAGGTCTGGGATTATTCAGACTGAGACCCCTTTTTAGGAGTCAGAGTGTTGTGTTGTGTTAAGTAGTGTATTGTATAGTCATTATTCGTTATGCATTAGACCAGTGTTTCCCAACCTTTTTTGACCCGCGGCACACTTTTAACATTAAAAAAAAATAAAAATAGAAAAATGACACAAAATGACACTTTTTTAAAAACAGGGGAAGCTGTGCAGCAGCTGCTGGGTGCCAATGCCAGGGGAGGGCAGGCCCCACTATGCCCCTCCCCCTCCCCCTTTCAGTTCCCAAAGCTTTGCCAGCCTTGAGGGGCAGTGCCACCGAGGCACTGCCCCTGATGCTGGTGGGCTGTGGGAGCGTTGGCTGGGAGGGGCGGAGCCTCCTCGCGCCATGCCCCGCCCTCCCCCCAAGTTCTCCAACAGCTGTTGTGATGCATTGAGGGGCAAGCCAGCATTGTGCTGGCTCTGCCATCGCTGGCTTGGCACTGCCCCTCCCAAGGCTGGCGGCTGTGGGAGTGCAGCCGGGGGGGAGGGCGGAGCCAGGGCTGCGTCATGCCCCCTGCGGCTTCAGCTCTCCAAGGCTGAGTGGTGATGCTTTGGGAGAGGGGGCGGAGCTCAACAAGTGGCTGGGGGCGTGGCTGGGGCTGGTGTGGGCCGGGGCGTGGCCGGGGCTTGGCCGAGTGGCCCCAGGTGATCAGTCACCAGAAGCAGGCCCTTGGGCTGGCAGGAAGGGACAGCCCTGAAGTAGTGGCACACCTGATAGTCATTATTAGTGTTATGCATTAGACAGAAGACAAAGAAGAGACTGCAACAGAATGTCTTAGAGAACTTACTGTTTAAACTTTCAGCTGATAAGCAATGTACCTGTATACTGAATACATGAAGTTTGTAAGTAAACCAACTATGTTACTTTTAACGAAGACTACTTATTTTTGTCTCTTGAGAGCATGATTTAAACCAAGATGTTTTAAGGGAAAGAAGATGTTTCTGGGCAACTGAAATAACACTTCTGAAGACCTGCTATTTTGTGCATTGGCATAATCTTTGTTCCTAACCATTCAAAGTGATACCCCGGTATATCAGTCTAACAGCTGAGAAACCTAATTTGCATTGCAGGAATATTACAGATGCAGGTGAAACATCATGAGAGAATGCTTCTGGAACATGGCCATACAGCCTGAAAAACCTACAATAACCCAGTGATTCCGGCCATGAAAGCCTTCGACAATACATTGAACTTTATTGGTTCACTTCCAGGAATGGATATAGGCAAATCTGTGCTTAAGTCCGTTCAGCAGTTCACCTACCTGGGAAGCATCATCTCTTCAGACACCAAGACTGATAAAGAGATAGATCACAGAGTAGCAAAGACATAGAGTGCATTTGGAAGGCTTCACAAAGGAGTCTGGAGCGACAAGCACCTGAGGCAAAGCACCAAAATCAGCGTGTATAGACCTATCATACTGTCTGTTCTCCTTTATGGGTCTGAAACATGGGTCACCTCTCGCCAACACCTACGACTCCTCGAACGCTTTCATCAGCGCTGTCTTCACACAATCCTAAATATACACTGGACCGACCATGTGACTAATGTTGCTGTCCTTGAGCAAGCAGGGATCACCAGCATTGAGGCCATGCTATTGAGAACACAGCTGCGCTGGGCAGGACATGTCTCTAGGATGGAGGACCACTGCCTCCCAAAGATACTACTCTATGGTGAACTCGCCACAGGTCAGCGCAAGAGAGGCGCCCCCAAAAAGAGATATAAGGACTCCCTGAAACAACATCTCAGGCTCGGCCAGATTGATCACCAACAATGGTCAACCCTGGCCTCACATCGGGAGGCATGGAGACGCATTATCCACAATGCTATGGCCTCTTTTGAGAAGACACGCCAAACGGTTCCCGAAGAGAAACGACAACGCAGAAAGAACCGCAACTTGGAAACAACATCACCCAAGGAGACTTTCTGCTGTGCTTTCTGCAACCAGACTTGCCTATCTCTGATTGGCCTTTTTAATCATCAATGCGCTTGTAGAAAGTGTGGGATGAATCCTTCCTAAGAATCTTCATTAGCGAAGAAAAGCCAAGAAGAAGAGAAGACTTCCAGGAATGGGAGTAGATGCCTCATGTCCTAGGACAGTGGTTCTCAACATTTGGTTCCCCAGGTGTTTTGGCCTACACCCCCCAGAAATCCCAGCCAGTTTACCAGCTGTTAGGATTTCTGGGAGTTGAAGGGCAAAACACCTGGGGACCACTGTCCTAGGATAACCTGGCTGGCTTTGGAGTCCATACACCTCGACTTAGGGCCCTTCCACACAGCCCTATACCTATATCAAGGCAGAAAATCCCACAATATCTGCTTTGAACTGGGTTATCTGAGTCCACACTCAAATAATGTGGGATTTTCTGCCTTGATATTCTGGGCTATAGGGCCGTGTGGAAGGGCCCTTAGATCAGTGTTTTTCAACCTTTTTTGAGCCGCGGCACATTTTTTACATTTACAAAATCCTGGGGCACACCACCAACCAAAATGACACAAAATGACACTCTAACACAGTAATACATATAGTTAATATGCTTTTAAATGTATTTATACACTCAGTGTAAAACCTGGGCCTGTTTCGATGAACACAACATAGATCTGACTTCCTCTCACATACTTATACATGGCTATTGTCGCCCCCTTGGGCCCCTTGGCACTTGACCTCCCAGACAACAGACAAGACAGCTGAGGTACAACAAGCTTTATTGATTAATAGGTAGCAAGGTGAGTATATATTCCAGGAAGCCTTCAATATGCAGCCTCTGGTTAGCAGCAAATACTGAGTCAGCAAGGCTTAAGAATCCGGAGTAAGTTCAGGAACAGCAGAATCTCAAGCGGAGTAAGTTCAGGAACAATTGCAGGGATGCGATAGATAGTCTCTGAGCCCCCAGCCCCCCGGCCACGCCGCAAGCAAGAAGGCTGGGTGGCTGGACAGCCCTGCAATAGATACTGAGCCCCAGCCGGCGCAGGCAGGAACAAGGCAAAAGTATCACAGCTTCTCCACAGGGTTCTGCGATGAACTGGAACAAGGCTTGATGCATGAACGAGGCAGCCGAAGAAGGCTGGTTGGCAGGGTCGTAGTAGCTGGCCGAAAGGCCCGGTTCACAATAGCATCATGGCAATAGCGGCCAAGCAGGATCTCACAGCTTTTATAGGATTTCTGCCAGCAGGGCCCAGTGCGTCGAACATCAAGTTGGATGATGGATGGGCCCCGGGTTGTTTTGAGAACCTCAGTCTTGAAGAATGTGGAGCCTCGTTAGTGTGAACCACCTGGGCTGGGAGTAGCGCTTACTGCCCGAGTACCCGCTTCTGCTATCAGCCTGGTGGGCTCCGCTTGGCCTTGACATGCCTTTAGCATGGCATGTTTCTTGGGAGGCACAGGAAAGCAGCAAAGAGGCCCACTGCAAGAGCCGGGAGTTAACCCAGCTGTGCTGGAAAGTTTCTTAGAGTCAAACAGGCAAAATGCAGCCCCTAGGAAAGATGCCGTCTGAGGTTGTTGGGGTGCAACACTACCCCTCCTCTCACGCCAGGCCCCCCTCCTGCTGGTCAACGGCCCAGGCTTGTGAGGATAGGCCCGGTGGAACTGCTCCATTAGCTCAGGGGCATGTAAGTCCGCCGACGGAATCCAGCATCTCTCTTCAGCCTCGTACCCCTCCCAATCCACCAAGTACTGCAATTGGCACCGGAAAATCCGGGAGTCCAAAACCTCAGCCACTTCGTATTCCTCTTCCCCATCTATTAGCAACGGAGGGGGTGCAGGCTTACCCTTTTCCGGATGAACCTCGTTGGCCAGGCGCAAGAGCGCTCGATGGAACACGGGGTGGATTCTCATTCCTTTAGGCAGCTGGAGTCGAAAGGCGATCGGGGACAGCTTAGCCACAATCTTGTAAGGTCCAATGAACTCGGCACTAAGCTTCCGGCAGGGGTGCTGGGAGGGCAAGTGGCGGGTGGACAACATCACCCGATCCCCCACGTTCAGCGCTGGCCCCTCCTGGCGATGCCGGTCCGCCGTTCTCTTGTAATCAGCTTTGGCCTGGTCCAATTGTGCCTTGATCACTTGCTGCACAGCTGCCAATTCCTGAAGCCGTTGCTCCGCGGCCGGGACGGTCCCGGGCTCCACCAGCTCAGGGTAAAACCGCGGGTGGTATCCCATGTTGGCAAAGAACGGGGTCTGCTGGGTGCTGTCATGCACGGAATTGTTGTATGCGAACTCGGCCATGGATAACAAGGAGGCCCAGTTGTCTTGCTGGTAATTTACATAGCACCGTAGGTACTGCTCTAAGATCCCATTGTTCGCTCAGTTTGCCCGCTCAGTTTGCCCGTTTTCCGTCTCCGGGTGTCAGGCCGAGGACAACTGAGCGAACCAATATTCCAAGCATCCGTCAGGCCGAGGGTCTCCCTTCCTTCCAAAACTGGGACGTGAATTGACTGCCACGGTCCGTCACCAAACTTTTAGGCAATCCATGGAGCTTGAACACATGATGCAGGAACAGGTCTGCAGTTTCTTTAGCGGATGGTAGGCCCGGGCAGGCAATGAAATGGGCCATCTTGGTAAGGCTATCCACAACCACGAGAATTGTAGTGTTTCCCTGGGAAGTTGGCAAATCGGTGATGAAATCTGCGGACAACATCTCCCACGGGCCCCCCGGGGTGGGCAGAGGCTGCAACAGTCCCTGGGGTCTGCCCACCACCTGCTTAGCCTGCAAGCACACTGGACAGGTTGCCACATACTTTTCAATTTCCAACCGCATCTTGATAATCTCTGGTTATCAACTGGATAGTCTTATACAGGCCAAAGTGGCCTGCTGCCTGGCTGTCATGACACATCTTTAAGATTGTCTGCCTTGCAGGGCCCCGGGGAACTTAGACTTGGGTTCGGTGACACAAGAGTTCATTTTGCACGCTGAACGGGTACTGTACCTCCTTTGCCAGTTGCTCCTGGACCCAGGTGTCTTCCTGTTGCCCGGAACGAAGCTGTTCGTCCAGGGGAAGGGCCTGCTGGGGTTGCGAAGCGGGACTGGGCCTCGCCGGAGGCGAGACGGTCGGGGGTGTAGTTTCCACTGCTGCGGCGGCAAAGTTTCTCTGCTGGAGGATCTGCCCTTCTCCGGAGTCTTCGACCCCCCGGCTTCCAGGACAAGGCGTCGGCCTGCTTGGTGTAGGTCGGCGTAACATAGTGGATTTTGAACTGAAACCGTTCGAAGAACAGGGCCCAGCGTTGTTGGTGCTGGTTCAACTTTTGCACCGTTTTCAAATGCTCCAGGTTCCGATGGTCAGTGTGAACTTGGATCTCATGCCGCGCCCCTTCCAGCCAATGTCGCCAGAACTGGAACGCCGCTTTGATGGCCGAAAGTTACTTTTCCCATATGGTATAGTTCTTTTCCGCCGGGGTCAACTGCCTGGAGTTGAAAGCGCACGGCAGCCAATCTTCCCCCTGGGGCTGGAACACGACCACCCCAATTGCCACATTGGAGGCGTCGGCTTGAATGCGGAAGGGCTTGGCCGGGTCGGGATGCTGTAGGATTGGCTGAGTCACAAACAGCTGTTTAAGTTGCTGGAACCCCCCTTCCGCCTCGGCGGTCCAGCGGAACGGGGTTTTTCCTCTCAGGCACTGAGTGATGGGCTCGGAACACTTGGCAAATCCCGGGATGAACTTCCAGTAGTAGTTGGCGAAGCCCATAAACTGCTGGATGTCTTTGTGGCTCGCTGGCGCTTCCCATTGCACCACGGCCTCTACTTTCACCGGGTCCATAGAAATGCCCTGGGCCAAAATGCAATGTCCCAAAAAATCCACTCTGTCCACCTCGAAGGTGCATTTCTCCAATTTGGCATACAGGTCTTGAAGCTGAAAATCAACAGGTCGTCCAAATAGCAGAGCAGGAAACGGTCTAGATAGTCTCTAAAGATGTCATTCATGAAGTGCTGGAATGTGGACGGGGCGTTGCAAAGGCCGAAGGTCATCACGAGGGACTCATAGGCTCCATATTTGGTCTGGAACGCCGTCTTCCATTCGTCCCCCGCCCTGATCCGCACAAGATTGTAAGCCCCCCTCAGGTCCAACTTGGTGAACACCTTGGCTCCTCGCACTTGTTCCAACATTTCAGAAATCAATGGGAGGGGGTACCTGTTGCGGACGGTGATGTTGTTGAGGGCCCGGTAGTCATGACACAGGCGCATCTCGCCGGTTTTCTTCTTCACGAACAGTACAGGGGCACCGGCCGGCGATTGACTGGGGTGGATGAATCCCTTCCGTAGGTTGGTATCCAGAAACTTCTTCGCGGGTGGCGGGGCTGGAGCCTTCCGGTTCCAGATCTGCTGGGCCCTCTGGTGCGCATCCAACTGCAGTGCCATCGCGATCACCCCCTCCAAGGTGAGCGGGATATCGGGGGTCCGGGATACTTCTGTCTGGATCTCAGGGCTCAGTCCTTCCAAGAACTGAGAGCGTAGGGCATCTGCGTTCCAGGTCACCTGGTTGGCCAACACACGGAACTCTGCAATGTATTGACCCATGGGCATGCTGCACTGGTAGTGGCGACGCATCTGCTTCTCCGCCAGGTCTCGGTTTATCGGGTGCTCCCAGGTCTCCAGGAGATGATCCAAAAACCCCTGGGCAGTGTTGACCTGGGGCGCGTTGGCATCAAGCATGGTGGTGGCCCACGATGCCACGGGGCCATCCAGCAAGGTATACACAAAGGCCACGTGTTCCGCCTCAGTGGCGAAATTGGCTGCTTGAGCCACCAGGTAAGCTTGGCACTGTCCACGGAAGGTGCGAGCAGCGGCGGGCTCCCTGCTGAAGCGGACAGGAAGGGCCACCGGGACCTGCCGGTTAGGTTGCCGTTGGGCCTGGATCACCGCGGCGAACTGCTGCTGGAGGGTGGCGAGCTCAGCCTGCATCCGCTGGAAGTCCGCTGCAGAGGGTCCTCGGGCCATGGCGGGCGTTCCTCTCGTTGCCCGTGGGGGCGTCTGCATCTGGGTCTTGGGTTGTCCAGGGAGTAAGGGATCTCGTACCAAACTGTCGCCCCCTTGGGCCCCTTGGCACTTGACCTCCCCGGACAACAGACAAGACAGCGGAGGTACAACAAGCTTTATTGATTAATAGGTAGCAAGGTGAGTATATAGTCCAGGAAGCCTTCAATATGCAGCCTCTGGTTAGCAGCAAATACTGGAGTCAGCAAGGCTTAAGAATCCGCAACAGCAGGATCTCAAGCGGAGTAAGTTCAGGAACAATTGCAGGGATGCGATAGATAGTCTCTGAGCCCCCAGCCGGCGCAAGAAGGCTGGGCGGCTGCGGTACTGCAGGCAGGAACAAGGCAAAAGTATCACAGCTTCTCCACAGGGTTCGGCGATGAACTGGAACAAGGCTTGATGCGTGAACGAGGCAGCCGAAGAAGGCTGACTGGCAGGATCTTAGTAGCTGGCCGAAAGGCCCGGTTCACAATAGCATCATGGCAATAGCGGTTGTTGGTACGAGATGCTGCCAAGCAGGATCTCACAGCTTTTATAGGATTTCTGCCAGCAGGGCCCAGTGCGTCGAACATCAAGTTGGATGATGGATGGGCCCCAGGTTGTTTTGAGAACCTCAGTCTTGAAGAATGTGGAGCCTCGTTAGTGCGAACCACCTGGGTTGGGGAGTAGCGCTTACTGCTCCGAGTACCTGCTTCTGCTATCAGCCTGGTGAGCTCCGCTTGGCCTTGACATGCCTTTAGCATGGCATGTTTCTTGGGAGGCACAGGAAAGCAGCAAAGAGGCCCACTGCAAGAGCCGGGAGTTAACACAGCTGTGCTGGAAAGTTTCTTAGAGTCAAACAGGCAAAATGCAGCCCCTAGGAAAGATGCCATCTGAGGTTGTTGGGGTGCGACAGCTATCATGTCTTCTCTCAGCCTTCTCTTCTTCAGGCTAAACATGCCCAGCTCTTCAAGCCGCTCCTCATAGGGCTTGTTCTCCAGACCCTTGTGAAATTTCACCCTGAGTGAAACTTGCTTCCAGATAACTATGGATGTCATGAAGCTGTTATAAACAGTTCCTTGGGGGGGGGGGGGGAGGCAACTCTCAAAAAATCCAGTAAAATAGTAAAAAAAATAAACATTTCCAAGCGGAGAGGCTCAATTTGTTTCTTGGAAACCTGTGAATGCTTCAGCCTCCCGATGCTCCCAGGTTCGCTCACTGCCCAAATCACCAACGTGGAGCTTCCGGCATTCGGTGGAGCCCTTCCTTTGCCTCGGGGAGGATCTTTGGGGAGGGAATGAAGGAGAAAGAGCTGCTAGGAGGGGGAAGAGTGCCAATTTCCCACGGCACACCTGCTGATCGCTCACGGCACACTGGATGGGAAACACTGCCTTAGATGAAAGGATGGGGGACTGCCTTTTTCTGTTCTGCCTCAGACTACAAAATGTCTTTGGCTAGTCCTGCCTCCCATCACACAGTAGTTACAAGCACAGAGTTAACAACCTAGTAATGATTTAACGAGTCTCTCCGTTTCAGGGCTCGTCTTATCTGGACCAGACTTCTGTGAATCAACTGAAAAAATAAATAACGTATTTGCAGGTCTAATGTTTCTGTCACAATAATAGATAAGAAGCTGGCCTGTCTACCTCTTATCACATTGATTGGGATAAGGGGGGAAATGGCACACAAATCATGCCATTTCCAAAATGTTGGGGTAGGGGAAAGAGTTGATAGGAATTTGGGGCATGAAAAGGCTAAATGGTCACAATAATTTATTATCTCTTCCCCCCCCCCCAAAAAAAGAAAAAAACACCCCATTCCTTCTCTGAATCCCATCATAAACCCCCACCAGAGGCTTCTTTTAAAAGGATAGTGGGGAGAGAGGGGGAAAGAGAGAGACTTTTATGGCTGATTATAAATATATCATTGATGGGGTCAAGAGCCCTTGCTCCCCCTGCTTTTGGGGTCGAGTTGGGTAACTAATTGCCTGGGACTGCCGACTCCAAAGACAGCCGGCAAATTGTCAGAGAGTGGGAGAAGGGTATGGAAGATATTATTTGGCGTGAAATGTTCCCACAGCAGCAGTGTCGGTTTGCCAGTGCCGTGAGCATGTGATGTAGTGTGAAATGTGCAGGCAACCCATTGTGCCATTTTCTTCTCAAGGCGAGAGTGTAACTAACATGTGTGTCGCTATCATACATCAGGCTTTGTCTCTTGTGTATGGACTAGGGCCAAGGACAGGAGGGGACGAAGGGGCCCCCAGAGAGGATGAATTTAATCTGCAAGGGAGAAACTTCTCATTTCCCAATAATATTGACACCTTGGGGACAGGCTCAATGCCCCTCCGCAGCCATCTGTTGTAATGGCTTTTAAGGGGATACATTAAAATGAACTGAAAACACTGAACCCACAAGTTTGGGGCTGATGATGATGACAGGTTCCTTTGCAGGCCTTGTACCTTTTGTGCCTTTGAAGAGTAATGTTTTGGGCACTCCCCAAACACATGGCGAAGATAGTTTCTGTCGTTCCTGATTTTCACATCCAGCTTCCTTTCTGTCAGCCGACCTACTTGTTTATTGTTTTTCATCTATCCAAAAGGCGTTCAGTCTTAACCTATGCTTGCACCCTGGTCTCCATTGATGAACTGTAACTCTCTGAATGTATTGCAATGATCTCTTTTGTATTCCTGCCAGATGCAGCTTTGACGGAGGAAGAAGAGCTTGCATTGGGACTTTTAAAAGCTGTAATTAAGTACAGTTGTGCCAATAGTTACGAGGGCGGGTCAATAAGTCAGTGACTTTTTGAATGAAACACAGGTTTTTGGATAAAAAATCATTTTATTTTTCAACGTAGGCTCCTTTGAGCTCTATACACTTTGTCCAACGTTTCTCCAACTTTTTTTATCCCTTCCAAAAAAATAAGATTTGTCGAGGTCATCAAAATAGGTATTTGTTTGTGAGATGATTTCATTGTTGGAGTCAAATCTCTTTCTGCCGAGCCATTTCTTCAGGTTTGGAAACAAGAAATAGTCACTCGGGGCTACATCCAGAGAATAGGGCGGATGAGGGAGCAATTCATTTCCCAATTCATGGATTGTTGCCATGGCAACTCCACATGTGTGCACCCTTGCATTGTCCTGCACTGTGAGCAAACGCGGCACCCATCTTGCGGAAAGCTTTCTCAAACGCAAGTGACCATTTAAAATTGAAACCACTGAGCCATGTGAGATGCCTATGGCTTCCACAATCTCTCGCACTTTCAATCTCCGATCAACCAATGCCATAGCATGAATTTTTCCAATTGTTTCAGGTGTAGAGACCTCAACAGGGCGTCCAGAATGTTCGGCATCTTCCGTGCTTGTACGGCCACAACGAAATTCAGTAAACCACTTTTTTACCATTGAAATTGATGGTGCAGAGTCCCCATAGTATTTATCAAGCTTAGACTTGGTTGGAGTGATGGGTTTTTTCCACAAAAAATAATACTTAATGAGCACACAAAATTCACTTTTTTCCCTTTTCTGCTCAAATCACGCAGTCGTCTGCTATCAATGGCTGTCAAACACAAACTAAATGACGCAGCTTGTTCAAATTTTGACAGGAGTCAACTGACAGATGCCTGCTGACAGGAGCAATGTTGCCCTTTCAGTTAAGAGGCGGGAAAATCAAAACGTCATTGACTTATTGATCCGCCCTCGTAGTTACCATTCTATTACACTATCAACAATAAAATTTAGATCAGTGTTTCTCAACCTTCCTAATGCCGCCATCCCTTGATACAGTTCCTCATGTTGTAGTGATCCCCAACCATACAATTATTTTCATTGCTACTTCATAACTGTAATTTTGCTACTGTTATTTATAATATAAATAGCTGATATGCAGGATGTATATCAGCTGGTCCAAATTTGGTCCAAATTCACTGGACCAAATTTGGCACAATTACCAGTTGCGCCCAAATTTTGTCATTTGGGAGTTGTAGTTGCTGGGATTCACAGTTCACCTACAATCAAAGAGCATTCTGAACTCCACCAACAATGAAATTGAACCAAACTTGGCACACAAAACTCCCATGGCCAACAGAAAATACTGGGTTTGGTGGGCATTGACCTTGAGTGTTGGAGTTGTAGTTCACCTACATCCAAAGAGCACCGTGGACTCAAAAAATAAAGAAGATGTATCTGTACCAAACTTGGCACAAATCTTCAGTATGCCCATATGTTTGGGGAAAATAGACCTTGACATTTGGGAGTTGTAGTTGCTGGGATTTATAGTTCACCTACAATCAAAGAGCATTTTGAACCTCACCAATGATAGAATTGGGCCAAACTTCCCAGACAGAATCTCCATGACCAACATAAATTATGTGTTTTACGATGGTCTTTGGCGACCCCTCTGACACCCTCTTGCGACCCTCCCAGGGGTCCCAACCCCCTCGGTTGAGAAACGCTGATTTAGAACCATGAAGTTTTAGTAGTAAAATAAAGGTTTTCCCCTGACATGAAGTCCAGTCGTGTCCCACTCTGGGTTGTGGTGCTCATCTCCATTTCTAAGCCGAAGAGCCGGTATTGTCCGTAGACACCTCCAAGTCATGTGGCCGGCATGACTGCATGGAGCACCGTTACTTTCCCGCCAGAGTGGTACGTATTGATCTACTCACATTTGCATGTTTTCAAACTGCTAGGTTGGCAGAAGCTGGGTCTGACAGCGGAAGCTCAGGCCGTTCCCCGGATTCGAACCTGCGACCTTTCGGTCAACAAGCTCAGCAGCTCAGCGCTTTAACCCACTGTGCCACACCTTTTCTAGAATCAATACAATGCCATAAACATGATTATCTTTTGATTTCTTTAAAAATGTTCATCTAACTGAATAGAAACATTTTTAAAATCTTGTTATTTCAAAGTAACTAAACAACTTGTTTTTGTTGTTATTCTTGATGTTGTGTGTTTTAAAGTAATTTTTGAGTTATGTGACCTGAGGGCAAACCTATCACAGAGTGTGCTTTGCAAGATTTGTTCAGAGAAGGTTTGCCCTTGCCTTGCCCTGAGGCTGAGAGAATGTGACTTGCCCAAGGTCATCTAGTGCAGTGTTTTTCAACCTTTTTTGAGCCACGGCACATTTTTTACATTTACAAAATCCTGGGGCACACCACCAACCAAAATGACACAAAATGACACTCTAACACAGTAATACATATAGTTAATATGTTTTTAAATGTATTTATACACTCAGTGTGAAACCTGGGCCTGTTTCGATGAACACAACATAGATATGACTTCCTCTCACATACTTATACATGGCTATCATGTCTTCTCTCAGCCTTCTCTTCTTCAAGCTAAACATGCCCAACTCTTCAAGCCGCTCCTCATAGGGCTTGTTCTCCAGACCCTTGTGAAATTTCACCCTGAGTGAAACTTGCTTCCAGTTAGCTATGGATGTCATGAAGCTGTTATAAACAGTTCCTTCCTTGCAGTTGGAAGCCATTGTACCACGTCCTAGTCTCCAGGGCAGCAGAAAACAAGCTTGCTCCCTCCTCCCTACGACTTCCTCTCACATATTTATACATGGCCATCATGTCTCCTCTCAGCTTCTCTATAGCATTGAGCCATGAAAGTTAAAATGGCGTCAAAGTATATTAATTCTGAAATGTTGATGCACCCTTAGCCCAACAGTCAAATCATTACACCAGTGTTTTTCAACCTTTTTTGAGCCGCGGCACATTTTTTACATTTACAAAATCCTGGGGCACACCACCAACCAAAATGACACAAAATGACACTCTAACACAGTAATACATATAGTTATAGTATATATATATATATATATATATATATATATATATATAGCCTACACACACAACAGATATAGGGAGAAGAATGGGAATTGTAGGTCAAAACACCTGGAGGGAGGGCCCAAGTTGCCCCACGCCTGCCTTAAGTGAGCAAACCCTGTTAGTTTTCGGCCCTTGCTTAAAGATGCCTCAACCCTGTGTCCCAAACGCCCCTTGACCCGTCTTGGTTGAGTGCGAGGGAATCACGGGAGTAGTAGTTTGACACTATCCTAAGCCTCCCCAAACTACAAATCCCGGGATTCCCCAGCCTTGAGCCCTGGAAGACCAAGGGGTGCCTCACTGCATGAATGCTACGGTGTAGATCCGCCCCTGGCAGACGGGGGACCTGGGGAAGTCCCATCCCAGGATCTTCTCTCTCTCAGTGCGGCTCCTTCCGCCTGACGCAGACCCCACCTTTTGGCTCAAACCCTTCCAAGGCCGAGGAAGGAGCGGAGGGGAGGAGGAAGCCCAAGAAGGCAAGTGGTGAGTCCGGCAGCACAAGGCTTCCCAAAAGGAGGCTGTGTTTGCGGGACTCAGGCAAGGGATCGAGCCCCCGGCTAGGGCTTCCCGGTAGGACAGGAGGACTCTCTCTCTCTCTCTTCTATCTCCAATTTCCCATGGCACACCTTATGATCGCTCATGGCACACTGGTTGGGAAACACTGCATCACACCATGCTACCTCTCATCTTTTGGTTACTCATAGAAATGCTACAAACCATTGGTTTGTAAGAGTTTAAAGAGTTTAGGTGGAGCCGCTTCTAAAGAACTCCCAATAGCACATGCGCGAAACTAGCTGTTTGCGCGCATGTGTGCTCTGGCGCACGCGTGCATGTGCCATCGTTACCAAGCTGAAGAGCCAGGGGGCGCCCAAAAAAGGTTCACTTACTACTATTTTTTTACCTTTGTCTGGTCCTGGTTACACAATTACAAAACTGTTCAAAACAGAAGAGTCAATTGCTGGAGTATGCAAAATAAACAGAAAAGTAAACATTGAGAAATCAAGTGGTAGTAGGTGACAAACAGAAATAAAGGTCCGACTAGTTAGAAAGATGTGGGTGGCCAAACAGCAAAAATATCTCTGCCAACCTCAAGATCAGTTCCATCCGATCACATTGAATTGACGTACATTTGGACCAAAGAAAACACTTGTTGACTGAACTGTTCTCCATGTTCTTTCAAACTCTTTTGTTGTTGTTAAGGATCCCCCCCACCACCACCACATTCTTTTTTACTGCAGAAAGGGGAAAAGGAATGTAAGGGAATTGGAGTTGGGAGGGGGGAATTGCATACTTCCAGTTGAATTTTTTTTTTAAACCCCTCTCCTTTCTATTGACTTCTGAATGGCTAAAGATAAAGAGAACCACATGGGAATCATTGTTTGAAATGAGAGCTCCAGAGCCTGGCCTCCCCTTTCCCATTATTGTGCTACTCTACACCCCCCAACCTCCTTTCTCCAGCAGGCCCTTACTCTTCCTCCCCACCCTCTGGGCCCTGCCAGACCACCACCCTCCCATTTCCCCTTGTAAGTCCCAGAATTCCGCTTTCTTCCAAACCTGCACAGCCTCAGGCCCCTCAGTGTTGCTTGAAGCCCCCCATTCAGAGTCACTGGATTGGGTAAAATCCCTTATTCACCTCCCCTTCCAATTTGCTCTCATCAGCTGAGCTTCAGTTCAGATTCCACAAAACAAAACCCACCGCACACACACACACACACACACAAAAACCCAGCCATATAATTGATGGATCCTGCAGAAGGGCTCTCTCATTCCCAATGGCTCCTGCTCTAGCCAGCTTCCCTTTTCAGCATCTTCTCTCCTTCCACTGTTGGGTATGTGTGCGCGCACTGCCCTTCAGTTAACAAGCATGCACTCAAAGGCAGTGCCTCCTCCATCCTATTAATTATTCCTCTTTACATCAGAGTTCAGACTTCACCAATGCCCAGCCAACATCTTTAATTCATATATATACAGTGTGTGTGTGTGTGTATATATATATGTATGTATGTATGTATATATATATATATATATATATATATATATATATGACTCCTCAAGGCCATGGCCACCCTGGTTAGTATACACACACACACACCTGGCTGCTCTCCATGTGCCCAGGAGTAACTACACAAACGCAATATTCAATATCAAAAATATATGTAATGATAATGGCACTGGGAAATATATAACATACAGCAAGGACCTATGCATATACTATACCAGTCGTTGACGGAATAGCTTCACACGACACCACAAAAAAACGATACAATGTCCAAGTGACAGATAATTCAGATAAAGTCCTAATAAGTCCAGGATCACGTGTGATAAATCCGCAAAAGGTCCTAAAGATGATACGTAGTAAATGATCTTATAGTATAGGGCTGTCCAACTTCTACCGGCCCAGGGGCCTGAATTCCGGTCACTGATGACCTGGGGGGCCATAGGTCTGATAAAGGTACTATAGTAGACAGGAAGGAGTACCCCCTTATGTTTACAAAGGCACACCACAATGTCCAATAAGTGATCAAAATAAATGTATTGAATTCTCAATAGTAGAAGAACAGTAACGTTGTATACATATCCAGCAGTAGTCCCAAATACAAAACCAAACGTTCTGTGTCTTCAATCCTTTCCATACATGACAGGTATGGTGCAAACTTCTTTGAACCAAATATAGAAGTAGACGAGGAGGGATGTCCCCATGCAGTCCGTGGGGACCTCCACCCTCAGGGCCAACTCCACTGATGTTTACAGGGTCCCCACTCGTTTCGCCCCCTCAGGGGTCTTTGCTTATCGTCAACTAAACACTAATGTAGGTGGGTATATTCCATAAGAGTTATTATACATCCATCCAAAATAGGTATAAGCAATCCTGCCTGAAACATAAACAAAACATACAGTAAGAATAGGTATAATTAACACCCAAATAGGTAAATAATGCAGTTATGGCAACCAAGATATTACATATGATATGTAGCATACCAAATCCAAATGTAAAGAGGTATGTATCCTCAAAGAATGCTCTGGCTGATGCCTCAATCACACGGCGAATGCAAAGTACTAGGGGTTCAACACAGTGAAATAGCAGGCATCCCATAGATTAGTGGAACGGATAAACCTGTGAATAACCTAAATGATGAGGTCAGAGATCCCTAGTTGCTCGTTAAGTCCTATGGGAATCTCACTGTGGAGTTCTTGAATCCAGAAAACTTCAGCCCTCCGCTGTAAACATCAGTTGTCCTCGTTGGCCCTGAGGGTGGAGGTCCCCACGGACTGCATGCGGACATCCCCTCCTCGTCTCTACTTCTATATTTGGTTCAAAGAAGTTTGCACCGTACCTGTCATGTATGGAAAGGATTGAAGACACAGAACGTTTGGTTTTGTATTTGGGACTACTGCTGGATATGTATACAACGTTACTGTTCTTCTACTATTGAGAATTCAATACATTTATTTTGATCACTTATTGACCTTGTGGTGTGCCTTTGTAAACATAAGGGGGTACTCCTTCCTGTCTACTATAGTACCTTTATCAGACTTACATAGTTTTGGGCATCTTTTGCAACTTCCCCAGTGATTCACTGGGGGGCCGTAGGGTCTGCCCCGTCCCCGGCTCTGCCCCGGCTCCACCCCACCCTGGCTCCGCCCTCTCCCGGCTCCCACCCCACCCCGCCCGCCCCTGCATGCATACAGTCAAATATAATCTTTTACTGAGATAAAATGCAGGGATAAGATATTAAATTATTTTAAATTAATATTAAATAGATTTAATTCCACCCTCCCCTCTCCCCTTATTTTATTTGAATATTAAATATATTTAATTCCATCCTCCCCTTGTTTTAATTTAATATTAAATATATTTAATTCCATCCTCCCCTTGTTTTAATTTAATATTAAATATATTTAATTCCATCCTCCCCTTGTTTTAATTTAATATTAAATATATTTAATTCCATCCTCCCCTCTCCCCTTATTTTATTTTAATATTAAATATATTTAATTCCATCCTCCCCTCCCCCTTGTTTTAATTTAATATTAAATATATTTAATTCCATCCTCCCTCTCCCCCTTATTTTAATTCAATAGTAAATATATTTAATTCCATCCTCCCTCTCCCCTTATTTTATTTTTAATATTAAATATATTTAATTCCATCCTCCCTCCCCTTATTTTAATTCAATATTAAATATATTTAATTCCATCCTCCTCCCCTTAGTTTAATTCAATAGTAAATATATTTAATTCCATCCTCCCCTCTCCCCTTATTTTTATTTAATATTAAATATATTTAATTCCATCCTCCCCTCTCCCCTTTTTTAATTTTAATATTAAATATATTTAATTCCATCCTCCCTCCCCTTATTTTAATTTAATATTAAATATATTTAATTCCATCCTCCCCTCTCCCCTTATTTTAATTCAATAGTAAATATATTTAATTCCATCCTCCCCTCCCCTTATTTTAATTTAATATTAAATATATTTAATTCCATCCTCCCTCCCCTTATTTTATGTATCCCATCTCCCCTTATTTCATCTTTAAATATATTTAATTTTATATTTAATACATGAGGGGAGATGGGGGAGGAATGAGGAGCCCCTGAGGAGCCCCCTGCTTTGGCCTACCTTTTCCAAACGCGCAGGACCCAGGAGTACCCGGACAACGAGAGAGGCGATGACCGACTGAGTCGAAGAAGGTCCTAATCACGTCTGTGGGCCTCAGCGATCCAGTAGTAGAGTAGCCGAAGAGTATTGTGAGAATACGCAATCCACATGGGATTTCGCTGTCAACGCCGGCGTGATCTCGCGTTGACAGCGAAATCCCGTGTGGATTGCGTATTCTCGCGATACTTGCTCCAAACCCGGAAGTAGGTATTTTTTAAAAATTTTATTATTTATTTTATTTTTCAATTTTTATTTTTTATTAAAAAGCTTAGGGGGCCGGAGGGAAGGGGCTGGGGGGCCGTATACGGTCCCCGGGCCGCCAGTTGGACAGCCCTGTTATAGTATATGCATAGGTCCTTGCTGTATGTTATATATTTCCCAGTGCAATTATCATTACATGTCAGATCTGGGAAATCTGAGCTTGGAAGAAGTTCAGGTTTCCAGCCTGCCATGAGGTGGCTGACCTTTGTCCCAGTTCTCTGGGACCTTTGCCCTAGTTATTGAAGGACATGCTGAGTCAGTGTGGGAGTGATGTAACTTCCAGGTGCCTCCAGGGGAAGTGAGGTAACCTCTTCTGGACTTGGACATTGGACAATGAACTGTTAATGCTGACTCAGAGACTAATGAGGTCACATCCCTTGGGACTATGGGATTTGCTGATTCACCGGATATGGCAACCCTGCCTGACATTGCATGAGCAAGGGGAGGGGGGGTTGGGTATAAAAGGTGTGTTTGTGGGGCGGGACGGTGCTTTAGCTTTACAAGTGCTGTACCTGCAATAAAATCGTGTTGGACCGTGCTTCTATCTACGCGTGATCCTTACCGAAGTTGGAGCGTCATTACAATTACATACTGTAGATTTTTGATATTGAATATTGCCTTTGTGTAGTACTTGTGCATTTACGCAACCCATGCTCTATCCCCTCCCCCCCCCCCCTCCCCGGAGTAACTAACCAGGGTGGCCATGGCCTCGAGGAGCCACAGTAGTAGGTGGGGGCAAAAGAAGAGATAAAAACAAGGGGGATTAATTGGGTGGCACAAGAGAAAAAGAGAAGAAGGTCAACTTAGTTAATGGGCTGCATCAAAATTAAACCGCGCTTTGCTTTTCTCTATTATGCCACACCACTGCACTTGCCATTATGAGACTTCCCTGCTAAAAACAAACTAAGCATGTGTCTTGGCTCTAATCCCAAATGCATCGGAATGCAGTTCTTGTTTCCCCCAAAATTACGAGTGCTTCCACACTACAAATACCAAAAATCCTTCCAGATGAGCCTTTTATTGTGTCCAGAGTAATTCATGGAATTTTTAAGAAGGTCCAAAATAATATTGCTTTCCATTTGTAACTTCCCCATGTTTCCCCAACATTTCTTACACATTTCCCTTGCCCAACCGCACCTCTAAAATTGAGTGTGCAAAAACTGAACTATTTATTTATTTTATTCTATTTCAAATATTTATAACCCCCCTTCTCTACCCCCCCCCCAGGGGACGGCGACACTCAGGGCGGTTTACAACCAGCAGCAATTCAGTGCCCCACATACACAATCAATAAGAAAACAACAATTACACAATAAATAATACATTAATCAGATTTAAAAACCAATTAAAAGTACAAATAGTCCAAGTTCTGCAATCACAAATTCATCTGAAGCCAGTCCATTAGACTGTTTTCATAACACTGTCATCATTGTATTGTCCGCCTGCTACCAGAATATCTAACCAAATGCCTGGCCCCATAGCCACGTCTTCAACTTTTTCCTAAAGGAAAGGAGGGAAGAAATTGACCTAATTTTGCTTGGGCATGAATTCGATAGGCAAGGGGCCACCACTGAGAAGGCCCAGTCTCTCGTTCCCACCAGACGTATATGTGACAAAGGTGGGATAGAGATCAGGGCCTCCCCGTAAAATCGTAAATTTCGAGGTGGGACATAAGGGGAGATGTCGAAACCCCCACAGATGGCTCAAAGACACGCCAAGCTAGTAAAAGTATTTACAGTTTATTTAGAACAGAAACACAGCCACAGTCCAGCATAAAAGGAACCCACAAAAAACCCTGTAAACCAAAACAATGAAGACGTCCGTCTTTTGAAGTCCTTGGCTTTATTCTGGCTTGAAGTCTGTTGCGATGTGAAGACCCGTCCAGAAAAGGAAAGGAGGAGTGCTTCTCCAATTCCAGGAGAACAACACAGGAAAAGCCAAACGAAACGCAGTAGTCAAGCTTGCTGGGAAACAGGAACTGCGATACAAGAAACAAGAGCACCAAATACAAGAACCAGCAACCCACCAGCAACACCTTGGCCGACCGCAGAGTCCCAAATCCCCAGGCCTTACTTTAATACCCTTACAAATCAGAGTCATCAGACTCCCCACCCAACTCTGCCCCATTCCCCTCAGCTGCAGCCCTGGGTGTGTTCCTCCAATCTTCCCACCTTTGCTGAGCAGTTAAAGGACCCCAGTCCGATTCAGCATTCCCACTAGGCCAAGCAAGGTCACTCGAAAAGCCAAAAAAGGAGCTTTCGCTGGACTCAGCATTTATCACATCCCTGACATCTTGCACCAGTGCTGAGTCCAGCTCGGTATCACTCTCTTCTGAAGGTAACTCTACATCAAACCCCTCAAAAGTATCATCACTGGTAGGCTCCCTAAGTATTTGTCGGACCTTTCTCCTGTGCTCTGCCTCTTCCAAACTCTCAGCACTTGCAGCCCTTTTCCTCCCAGCTGCAGTCAGTCCGCCTAAACCTCCCTCTTCCAGTGACATGTCCAACACAGAATCCTCCTCCGAGTTACTACCTGTAGCAACTACAGGCTCAGTTTGCTCAACTACAACAGGAGATACGTTCGGACAAGTAAGCTGGGCCAGAACCGTATACATTGGATTTAACTTTAAATGCAGCAGAAGCAGCAATTGACTTTCCGTACTTTGAAGGAAGATAGTAAATCCAGTACAAACACACTAAACGGGGAGAGTTGCTGAGCAACTAAACACCAACAATAGCAGGGTAATAATTTGTTTAAGACAAATAATTCTTAACCAATGAAATAAAGTCACAGTAAATCATAACCCGTGTGGGTTCCTACCAGTGAAATAATTATGTCCTTTATATCCATATGCAAAAGTTCAGGTAAGTACACAGTACACGCAAATCCCAAGAACAATCCAATGTGTTTAGGTCATAATCTTCTGACCGTTCCTCATGGTTGGGATTGCTCAATGCAAGTCACTGGTGAATATATCCAATATGTGAATGTTCAACACAAGTCACTGGTAAGTATATCCAATATATAAGTCACTGGTCATTAGTTAAGAAATCCAAATTTTGTAATCCAGTCCATGCGGGATATCGTAACCGCTGTGTATCCAATTACATAGAAGGCAGCCATTGTCACTCAGTTCATCCTTCCCCAATAGCAGTTGAACCAGGCCGAAGAGGACATAAAGACTTCAGGAATCCCTCACTCGTTTAGACCCTTACGGGTCTTTCTCAAGGCCTATCGACATGCAATATGGGCCTTCTCAATATCGCATATTCAAAATCATACAAAAGCAGTATACATGGTATATTTTGGAAGGGTAGTCGAAGCTTTTGTATAATTGGAAACAGGTTGCAGAAACAAACGTCAATAGTCAAGAGCCTTCAGCAAGGACTGCCACGGGAACAGAGACTCAGTGCTTGGAACAGGAACTCCCCTGAAGCAGGTCAGTTGCCATCATATTTACAAGTGTGAGAGACTGAGGATTAGCCCAATTGCTGTTATTGAAGAACTGTAAACAAACTGAATAAACAAACAGTTTAAATTCTCATATTGCTTATTATGAAGCTTTGCAAAAGTGTTGCCTTGACACCTCTCAATTTCTGATTTTTTTTAAAAAACGCCGCTGCACATTTGACGGTCAAAATTAGCAGCATTGCTGGCAAGGCTAGGTTCACTTCAGAATTAAAAGGAAATGTTAACTGTTCTAGTTTCATGTCACAAATGATTCCTGTAAAGTATTTTTGTACTTTTATTTCAGTATATTAATAAAGTGAAACTTGGAAAAACAAAAACAAAAAACAAACCGTGAGAGCAACTACTTGAGCAGAAAAGGAGAATAGTGAGGATGCTGCTGCTTCACTGAAATATATGAACAGATACCAAACACACAAAGCCAGTAGTCTCTGCACGCAAACCAGCCTTCCTCAGCTCTTTCCAAGGACTGCAACGATCTTTAGTAGTCACCACAAGCAATGGTTAGGCAGGCCCGGATTAATACCTTTTAGCACCCTAGGCCACACTTTGGAATTACGCCCCCTTTAAGCCAACCTCTACCCCCCACACACACACCACTCAGACCCACACTTGGCTGGCTTTCGCCATGGTGCCTCTGGAGCAGAAGAGAAAGGCGAGTAGGCACCATCCCGCCACCTCCAAGGTTCCCATTCCCACCGGCTGGAAAGCTCCACTGTGCTCTGAAGGTCTCCTCGGGAGGCTTGAGGAGAGCGCAGCAGGTGCAAACTCACTCCAAAGGCGCAAACGAGAGAGAGAGAGACAGAGAGAGAGAGAGAGAGAGAGAGAGAGAGCGCACGTGAGAGAGAGAGAGAGAGAGAGAGAGTGAGAGAGAGAGAGAGAGAGAGCAAGAGAGAGAGCGAGAGCGAGAGCAAGAGTGAGCGAGCGAGCGAGAGAGAGAGAGAGAGAGAGAGAGAGAGATGTCCACTTGGTGTGCGCTCCCACAGAGCGAGGGAGGATTCAGGTTGGGGTTTGTGTGCCTTTTGTTCGGCTGCTCCCGAAGGCAGGAGAGCCAGACCCTAGCCTTGATCCTTCCCTCCCTCCCTCCCTCCCGCGGCTTCCTTTGGCCAAGCAGCCCACCCCGGTTTGGTCTGAGAGTGCAGGAGCGAGCCTGGGTTGGTGTGGTCTCGTGCTGGGGACCTGGGAGAGGTCCACCCAAGCAACGCCCTTTCTCTCCCCTCAATCTCCCTCCCTCTCTTCCTTCTTTACTTTCTTTCTTTCCTCCTAGTTGCCTCCTTCTCCTCCTTCTCCCCTCACTCGCACCGCCCTCTCCTGGACTCTGCCGCTCGGCTCTGGCTGCAGGAATTTACAGTCTGCCGCCGGAGGAGCCGGGCGAGTCGCCATGGAGACAACTTCCCCGGGAGCCAGGAGGTCAGGCCAGCCAGAGACCCACGGGCAAATCAATGGATCAATGTGAGGGCCCCACCGCAGCCCAGAGAGCGAGAGATGGAGGAGACAGAGCAGAGACTTTGCCGGGAGAAGAAGCGAGGAGGGGCATGAGAAAGGGGGAAAGAGCGGCGCTGACCAGATTTTTTTTGGTCCGTGATCTGCGCGCCCCCCGGCTTGTGCCCCTAGGCAATGGCCTATGTTGGACTTATGGGTAATCCGGGTATGTGGTTAGGGATGTTGGCACTGTAGTCAAAAGCATGGCAGGCAACAGTATTTCAATTCCTCTTAAAGATCACCTTTCTCTTCCTTCCACTGTGTCAAGCTTTTTTTAGATCATAAAATTTAGGTTCCATTTTCTATAGAGCAAACACTAAGTTTACATATATACACTGAGGAAAGGTGTAGGAAGGCCAAGGTTCAAATCCTTACTCTAACATTCCAGCCTTGGAGGAAGGCAATGCCAAACCCTTTCTGAGCAAATGTTGCCAAGGAAATTCCAAGATAAGGTTATCATAGGGTTAAACTGAAGACACACAACAGCAATGACTGATGCATGCAGTTACTTTCCCAGTATCAAATATCCATGTTTTTATAGTCGATCTCAACAGCTTTTTCTCATCCATTGTGAGAAGAAGAAAAAGAAGGCTTAAATAACCACAAAACATATTTCAGATGCAAAGTATCAGACTTTCTGGGGCCTTATAAAAACAGCAATCATCGTTGCCTGCACTACTATTTCTACAGAAAAATCATGGAATATATTAACCCAATTATTTTTGAAACATGTAGATAGCTGATAGATGAGTTATGAGCTGCTCTTTGAGTCTTTGCCATGGAACAACGCCAATGATTGAGGATTGTAGTTTTCTGTCTGATCGTCTGTCTCTCAGGGAATACTGCATCAAATATTCAGAGGCCCTATAGAATATTTGTCATGGATATTCTGTGCATTGCCACAAACTCAAGAGCACACGTTGAGTCTGTGAGGCCCTTTCTTGCCTCACATGAAGCATGAACTTCCAAAATCCTCCAAGTAGCATTCTGAAGCATAAACAACACTCTTCCATTCATTGCTGGGGAAGATTGGTAGTGATGGGAAAGCTGTCTTTCAAAGAAGTGTGCCCAATGTTAATAACAGTCTCAATAAAGAATGCTTGATAATCTTCCAAGGGACTATATTTTAAGGGACTTTCTTTGGTACAGTTTAATAACTGATCTAGGAACCAGAGACAATGCTGCCCTTGTCGCCCACACAGAAGTGGCCCTGCAGTGCCTTACATCCTGCTTTGCAACAGCTGCAGAGCTGTTTGGGCTGGAAGTCAGCCTGAAGAAAATGGAAGTTCTCTACCAGCCCGCACCACAGGAAGAACACCATCATCCCCATGTCAGCATAGGCAAATCTGTGCTTAAGTTTGTTCAGCCGTTCACCTACCTGAGAAGCATGATCTATTCAGATGCCAAGATTGATAAATTCTACAATGTAGATGCATCTCAAGATAACTGGCTATAGCATTCATTTTGTGAATTCAAAAGAATTCCATTATTACTGAAACTTTTTTAAAAAAATCTCACAATATTAAAATTTTCCCTAAAACAATTTATTAATATGGTTTTCCAGCATGAATCATCATAATGTTGGATTGTAAACATATACTGTACACCTCTTTCCTGTGTCAACCAACTTTAGCCACTTGTTGACAAACTCTGAATGCTTTGTCTGCATCTTGGAATGAAACAGATCGCTTGAATCTGTTTCATTCCAATTGGATTTTAACACAGCAAAATCTTTCTTTTCAATCTGTTTCATTTCATTGGATTTTAATACAGCAAAAACTTTCAAGATGGGCCTAATCTTCACTTTGCCCAGAATTGTTTGCTACTTGTGTTTCTCCATTACTGGCCTTACACGGCAATAAGTGCAAACTCAGAAATTGCTTTATTGCTGAAGCAATGAAAAGTCCATTAAAAGTAAATCAGCCACCGCCTCCAGCAAGCTATTTTTCAGCCTTTTGCTGCCTCTGTAACAATTAAAGACTTAATGAATGTGTATCTGCTTAGATAGTTGTATTAAGAGTTTTCATACTTGTATCTTAACAGGCTTGAGTATGATTGCCTTTTAGGTGATTTTCCTTATGAGCGTACATATTTGTTGCACTGTGCCTTTTCTTAAGTAGAATCTTTTTAATCTCCTGTCAGACACTTTTTAGACACAGATCTCCCCCCCGCAACTGCCCCCTAATGTAAACACTGCTCTAAAATTATCTGTATAAATAGGATTTAATGAGCTTTTGACATTTTGGAAGACAAGGAAAAAATGAGAGCATAATCCCAGTGCTTTTAACCAGCTCAACTCTTGATTAACTTGTATTTTTTTTACAATCCAAAGAAAAGGTTATTGTACAGTTCCATTTTTTTTAGTTTCTTTATGTCGTGTGTCCCCCGATATGTTACATTCTACTAGAACAGGGTGCTCAGAATGGTGATCGGGATCACCAGGGTGATCTTTGGACCTCATCCTGGTGATCTTCAGGCCCCTGACCAGGTTTTTTTTTGCAGTTTGTCCTCTTCACGCGCCCCTGCATGCTGCAAAGAAGTCCTCCGTTGTTGCTCCTCCCTGCTCACGTGCCGCCCCCAAAAGCTCCAGAGTCCAAGAGGCAGAATGGGCCCCCTCTTTTGGATTCCTCCTCCTCCCTCCGTCCTTCTCCAGCCACTCAGAGTCGTAGAAGACCAAAGGGGGTGGGCCTGGATGACGCGATGCATGGCTGGCCCCCGCGCGCATGTGCAGAAGCGCCAATTCTGCCTCTCGGACTTCTCGTGAGCTCTTGGAGGCAGCATGCATGCTGGCAATGTGGAAATAGGAGCAATGACGGAGGAGAAGAAGAAGCACGCTTTGGGGTCATTTCCTTACCGCATCTCAAAGGTCGGTCTTTTTACTTTGGGGTGGGTGCTTGATTGTTCTGTGGCATGTCTCTTTGTTTATTTTTAATGTATAAAAATGGCCTTTTAGCTCCAAAGCCTCTCTGCTTGCTTTGTTCCTTGAGAAATATATGTTGGGGAATATGGAAATGTGGGAGAAATGGGGTGGTTAGATGTATTTTTGCATGCCCCTTTGTTTACCTTGCTGAGTATTAAATGGCCTTGCAGTTCAAAAGCCTCTCTTCTTACTTTCTGGCTGATAATATGTGTGGTAATATGGCAGTGTGGGAGAAATGGGGTGGTTGGATGTATTTTTATGCTCTGTTTTATATTGTTGTTATTAAATTGAAATGTTGATGTTTTATAACTTCATTGTATGTAAACTGCCCCGAGCCTGCTGGAAGGAGCGGTACATAAAAATGAATAATAAATAAAAATAAATAAATAAGAAAATAGTTATACGTTTTACATTTCTGGGTAGGTGATCTTTGGGACTTGGTTTTTTAATCAGTAGCTCACATGCTGAAAAAGTGTGAGCACCCCTGTACTAGAACTTATGGAATCAGCATCTTCACAGAAACATGCAAAAACATAGCACCCAATAGATGTATTTTTGTTGTTTTTATTCATCCTTTGTCATATCAGAGCCAGAGGATTCGTTGCTTTCTGTCGAAGTACTGTACATCTCCCATTATCTCTAGGCACTGGCCATGGTGTCTGGGGCTGATGGAAACTGGAATCCACCTTCATCTAGATTCCCCTACCTTTGCGGGTACTGTAGAACCAGGTTCATGATAAGATTTTCAGATCACAGATCTATGCATTCTCAAGTGCTGTGCACCCTGAACGTCCAAAATAAAATCTGTAATCAAGAAATCAGAAGAAAAGTAGTCTAGTTATGACAATATGCTGTTATTTTGCAATTATTCCACCTTAAGTGGCATGACAGCATGGTATGGAATCCTGGGATTTGCAGTGTAAGGGAGAGGCATTAGGAACCACAAACCCCAAATTCCATTCAATGTTTATATGGCAGTTGAAGCAGCATAATGGTGCTATAACAGTGTAGGACTTAGGGCGCTTCCACACAGCCCTTTATCCCTGGAGCATCCACATTTTTAAAATGTGGATGTTCCTGGACCCCTATCCACATCCACCCCAGAAACCACATGCTTTCTGGTATGGGTGTCCAGATATTCTTCTGAGACTGGCTCAGGAGAACATCTGGAGACTCTACCCCCTCCTCCAAAGCCCCCAAACCCCTTTTAAAATTAAGGAAAACTTACTCGGTCTCCATTACAGTGTTTCTGGAGCTCTCCCGGCAAGTAGAAATGATGCACCAGGAGACTGGTGCATCATTTCTACACACCGGGAGAGCTCCAGAAACACTGTAATGAAGTCTGGGTAAGTTTTCCTTCCTTTAAAAAGGGTTGGGGGCTTTGGGTGAGGGGTGGGATTCCCAAAGTTTTCTGGACTAATTTAGTCTGGAAAACCGTGGGAATGGTGTCTGGACTGCAGTCCAGACACCGGAAGTAATGGGTTTATCCTGCACCTTTCAAGAAGGCATGGAATAAACCCACTATCTAATTAATTCATCACAAACCAGGATTGGGATTCGGGATTGTCTAAAAGGTTGTCTGGATAGCCCCCTTTTTATTGCGGAAATTTCCGCACTAAAGGGGCTGTCTAAATCCGCCTTTAGAAAGACAACTATGAAAGAACTAGGCAAGATACTCATGTGTGAAAATAGATTATTGACTATTAAAGTCAGTGTCCTTGTTAGTATTTTCAGTTCCTATTTATGGTTGTGAAAACTGATAGGAAGAGAATCAACTGATTTGAAATGTGATGGTGGAAGAAAGTTCTGTGGTTAATACAGACTGCTAAAGAGACAAATGATCCCTAGAGCAAGTCAAGCCTGAACTCTCTCTAAAAGCTAAATTATATGTTGTACCTTGGCTATATTATTCATGGGGTTGCAATGCAGGATTGCAGTTCTTGCTCAGTAGCTGCTAGTCATCATGGCCATGTGCTACTCTAGGCCTCTCAACTCCAGGAATTCTTGGTAGACACTGATTATCTAGATCTGGCACAGTCTGGTTTTAGGCCGGGACATGGTACCGAGACAGCCTTGGTCACCTTAGTGCAGTGTTTTTCAACCTTTTTTGAGCCGCGGCACATTTTTTACATTTACAAAATCCTGAAGCACACCACCAACCAAAATGACACAAAATGACACTCTAACACAGTAATACATATACCGTGTTTCCCGATAGTATGACACCCCCAATAGTAAGATGTATCGGGGTTTCAGGGTCGGCTAATATAAGCCGTACCCGAAAGTATTACCGTACCCCCAAAGACGCGACGCAAGCGCCCGCCTCTTGTTCCTTCTCCTTTCCCACTCGAATGGACGAAGGAATGGAGGGGGAAAGAAGGAGCAAGAGCGGCGCTAAGGGGCGCGCGTCAGAGTGACGCGACGCCGCTTCGCCCGCCTCCTGCTCCTTTCCTTTCCCCTCCCCTTCCTCCGTTCATTCGAATGGACGAAGGAATGGAGGGGGAAAGAAGGACAGAGAGGCGCTAAGGGCGCCGCGTCAGAGTGACGCTGCGCCGCCGCCCCGCCTCCTGCTCCTTTTCCTTTCCCCTCCCTTCCTCCGTTCACTCGAATGGAAGAAGGAAGGGAGGGGGGAAAGAAGGAGCAAGAGGCGGCGCAAGGGGCGCCGCGTCAGAGTGACGCGGACGCCGCCCCGCCTCCTGCTCCTTTTTCCTTTCCCCTCCCTTCCTCCGTTCACTCGAATGGACGAAGGAAGGGAGGGGAAAGGAGGAGCAAGAGGCGTGGCGGCGGGGTACGTCTTACTTTATATAAGACGTACCCGAAAGTAGGACGTAGTGGGGCTTTTGGGGGGTAAAAAAAAGTAAGACGCTGTCTTACTTTCGGGGAAACACGGTAGTTAATATGTTTTTTAATGTATTTATACACTCAGTGTGAAACCTGGGCCTGTTTCGATGAACACTATATATATATATATATATATATATATATATATATATATATGACTTCCTCTCACATATTTATACATGGCTATCATGTCTTCTCTCAGCCTTCTCTTCTTCAGGCTAAACATGCCCAGCTCTTCAAGCCGCTCCTCATAGAGCTTGTTCTCCAGACCCTTGTGAAATTTCACCCTGAGTGAAACTTGCTTCCAGATAACTATGGATGTCATGAAGCTGTTATAAACAGTTCCCGGGGGAGGCAACTCTCAAAAATCCAGTAAAATAGTAAAAAAACAAAACATTTCCAAGCGGAGAGGCTCAATTTGTTTCTTGGAAAATTGGGGGGGGGCTGCTAGGGGGGGAGGAGTGCCAATTTCCCACGGCACACCTGAGGATTGCTCACGGCACACTGGTTGGGAAAACTGCCTTAGTGGATGATCTATGCCGGGAGCAGTACAGGGGGAGTGTGTCCCTGTTAGTTCTGATGAACGTCTCAGTGGCCTTCGATACCGTTGACCACGGTATCCTTTTGGGACGCCTCACGGGAACGGGCCTTCGAGGTACTGCTCTGCAGTGGCTCCAGTCCTTCCTGGAGGACCGTTCCCAGATGGTGCTGTTGGGAGACTCCTGTTCAACCCCTCATCCATTGTCTTGTGGGGTTCCTCAGGGTTCAATCCTGTCTCCCATGTTGTTTAATATCTACATGAAGCCACTGGGGGAGGTCATCCGGAGTTTCGGGGTGCGGTGTTATCTGTACGCAGATGACGTCCAACTCTGTCACTCCTTCCCACCTGCTACTAAGGAGGCTGTTCAGGTCCTGAACCGGTGCTTGGCCACTGTGTCACACTGGATGAGAGCGAACAAATTGAAATTGAATCCAGACAAGACAGAGGCACACCTGGTCAGTCAAAACAGGGCATAGGGTTACAGCCTGTGTTGGATGGAGTTACACTCCCCCTGAAAACCCAGGTTCGCGGTCTCGGTGTGATCCTGGACTCATTGCTGAGCCTGGAACCCCAGGTTTCGGCGGTGACCAGGGGAGCATTTGCACAGTTAAAACTTGTGCACCAGCTGTGCCCGTACCTTGGGAAGTCTGACTTGGCCACAGTAGTTCGTGCTCTGGTTACATCCCGTATAGACTACTGCAATGCTCTCTACGTGGGGCTGCCTTTGAAGACTGTCCGGAAGAGTCAATTGGTCCAACGGACGGAAGCCAGGTTGATAACAGGAGCAGCACTCAGGGAGCGCACAACTCCTCTGTTGCGCCAGCTCCACTGGCTGCCAGTTTGCTACTGGGCACAATTCAAAGTGCTGGCTTTAGCCTTTAAAGCCCTAAACGGTTCTGGCCCAGCTTACTTGTCCGAATGCCTCTCTCCCTATGAACCATCCAGGTGTTCAAGATTGTCTGGAGAGGCCCTGCTCTCAGTCCCGCCTTCTTCACAGACTCGATTGGCGGGACGAGAGACAGGGCCTTCTCAGCGGTGGCCCCTCGGCTATGGAACGCCCTACCTAGGGGCACAGCCTCCTCCCTGCTAACATTTCAAAAGAAAGTTAAGACCTGGCTGTTCGAACAGGCTTTTGCAGCTTAAATATAACTATTTAATTGTGATCATGGAATGATAAGAAGATGCGATGGAAAATGATTTTAATGATGAGACGCTGGGAACTGTATATTTGATTTTAATTGCTAATTTTTATTGTTTTTATGTGTTAGTATATACAGTAACTGTTTTTAATTGTATTTTATATTGTGGGCACTGGTTGCCATGTGTAAACCGTGTCGAGTCGCCTTAGGGCTGAGAGGGGCAGTATAGAAATAAAATAAAATAAATCATATCACCACCAGTGTCGTCCTGTTAAAATCATTATCCAGCAGCATCGTCTAGTCATTCCGTGCTCAATTATTTATTCCTCTGCATTTCCAAACGCTTGTTCAAAAAGCCAAGTTTTTACTCTTTTTCTGAAGGTTGGGAGGGAGGGGGCTGATCTAATATCCCCAGGGAGGGAGTTCCACAGCTGAGG
This sequence comes from Anolis apletophallus, assembly GCA_030556195.1. Taxonomy (NCBI): domain Eukaryota; kingdom Metazoa; phylum Chordata; class Lepidosauria; order Squamata; family Anolidae; genus Anolis; species Anolis apletophallus. The sequence goes on from JARBWK010000004.1 coordinate 10,859,984, forward strand.
GGCCACCACTAGGAAGGCCCTGTCTCTCATCCCCACCAGTAACTTGGTCTCATTTGTTCTCTAGGGCCTTATGAGGTTTATTTGGTGCTTTCTCTCTCACCCCCCCCCCCCGAGATTACCCAGTAATAGACATTAATTTGAGTCGTGTCATCATATTTTTGGTGACTAATATACCAACAACCCGTCCCAGGAGAGGATAAAGAATTGCATTGAATAGTTGTTCTCAGATGAACTTATTGACATGCAATGGAAGTTTATGCTGACCAACCAAAGTGTATGCAATTAAGATCTCTTGGTATTGGAATAATGATTTATGTTTCAATATGCTTTAACGAAAAAAGAAAACGAAGTGACATTTTGCAGGTATGCAACAGGAGAGGGAGAGCATTAGTTTTAATTTGGAAAACTAACATAGTTGTCTATTAAAGAGACTGGGATTGTTCCTTTTACCAAGACGTTGCACCTGAACAAACGTTCTAGAAGTGCCACATTCAGAGGAAAACTAATTCAATAAAGGAGATCTCACCTACTGTATATTTAAGCAACTTACAAGGACTATTTGTTATGGGTCATGTGTTCAAAAAAGGTTAGCATCGTTGGAAAAGAAAAGTCACCTAGACTTTAGCATAACAGTTTTAAATACTGCACTAAAGAAAGCCACCACCTGGTGCCCTCCGGTTTTAATGGGCTACACACCCCATGGTTGTTTACCAAGCTGGCTGTGGTTGTTGGGGATTGTTTAACCCAACATATCCTCAGTGCTCCAGGGAAGAGAAAGCCACTACATGTGTAATTTATAACCAGACTCTGAGGCCAAAACTGTGAGATCAAACAACTTTATAGAAGAACTGTCCACACTTAAATACTGCATACATGCAATTCTGCAGAAAAGCAATTCTAGTGGGTTACACGGTGTGGTGAAGTCATATTCTTTTATTACAGGTTTTAAATATGGTGTGTGTGTGTGTGTATACTCTCTCTCTCTCTCTCTCTCTCTCTCTCTCTTTATATATATATATATATATATATATATATATGTTGAAGGGGTAAAACCTTAGCAAACCCTAAAGGGTCAACAGAGATATTAGTGTGCAGAACCTCCAAGGGGTTTCCGTTACCATGGAAACAGGAGGCGGAGCCTGCAACTGGCCTTAGAATCTTCGAATTCAAACTTTAGCAGTTGGTGTTGGCAGTAAAAGTCAAAGGAGAGAGGGTGTGTGGAGACTCTGACTCTACTCTGTGAGAGAGTAGAAGAAAAGCTGTGTTTGAACTGCTAGGAAAGCAGTTGGGTTTAAAGGACAAGCAGTTAGTGTAAAGACTGCTGAGCTATTGGTTCTAGGAGTACGGCTATATAGTATCAAGTTGCATCTCCATAGTTAGTGTATTGTAACCTTAAGATACGTGCCTCTAAGAAGATACTGTAATCACCTAAGCTTTGAACTCTGAAAGCTCCACGCTTAGAACATTGAATAAACTTTGCAGTTCTTTAACGAAGATATCTCCCCGCGTAGTTCCTTCACATACAAGCCTCAAAAACAACTTCTTCCTAGTGGGTAGCCAAGTATAGTGAATAGTAGCAGCGAAAGTTAACAGATAGTGTCAGTGAGAGTTTGGGTTAGAGGGATACCCTGCCCTGACACAGTAATCAAAGGTCAATGGGAAAGCTGACCTGTATGAATACTTATTACATTATATTGTGGCAGCAAGTGGAAATAAAAGGAGTCTTTATATAAATTGGTGGTAAGGGTGGAATAAGAAAACTACCCGGCCACAGTTGTAGGTGAAAGATAGAGAGACCTCACACACGGGAATAAAGGATAGGGTCCATATTGAACAGGATTAACCATCTGAAATTTGTCAGTAGGAAACACATGCCAAAAACAAGGCAGGATTGGAGATTAATTGAGAATGGATGTGACTAAAATATGTTGATTCCAGTCAAATTGATAGACTAAGGATCAGTGGTGATCCCTGGATAGCTTCCGGGAAAGAAAGATGTATTTGTAGCCGATGTGCACTAATTTGATGCTACAATTTGGAAGGTCGGGCTATAGCCCAGCTGGTAAATCACCACCAGCAGCCATAAGATCTACCAACCGAAAGGATGCCAGTTCAAAGCCCGGGTCAGAGTGAGCACCTGACTGCCAGCCCAATTAGATAACAGCTTAGAGCTGTAAGTACAGAAATTAGGTACCACTAAAAAGTGGGAGAGGTATTTTACGACACCATAAAAGACACAATGCCAGCAACCAAATGGAAGGAAGAAGTCCTGATGGCTCTTCATCATAGAGGATGGAGCAACAGCACCCCCTGTAGCTGGATTTGAGCACAACCTCCAAAGGCGCCGAAAAGCTGGATGTCGACACAATATACCTCCTTTCTGTCTGTCCTGTCCTATCTGTCCAAATGGTATTGAATGTTTGACGTGTATGTGTATCGTGATCTGCCCTGAGTCTCTTTGGGGAGTTATATTGGAATATAAATAAAGTGTTATTGTTATTATTATTACACCCAGGTACATTGGGGGCAGGGCAACCTACCAGTTCCACTGGTATATAGTTTAAGGAGTACTTGGGACAACAATCCCTTCTCTCATGCAGGAATGCAATCACAGATTTCTGTATGACATCTTTAAAGAAGAGCAGTCTATAATCTAGGCCAGGGGTCGGGAACCTATGGCTCACGAGCCATATATGGCTCTTTTGATGATTTTATCTGGCTCCCAGGTGCAGCAAGCCTGGCATCCGGCCCCTCCCCGCCCAAGCAGTTCCCAGAAAGCGGCCCTGGGCTGTAGAAAACGATGCATGGCGGGCCCGAAACCTGCAGCGAGAGAGGCGGGGAGGACTGGGGCAGGCCAGGTCCGCCACGTGGCGTTTTACGTGGCCCAGGGCCGCTTTCTGGCAACTCCTTGAGTGGGGAGGGGCAGGATGCCAGGCCGCAGGTTTCTAAGAAATTCAAGAAGACTATCTCCTGTAGGGAGACTAAATAACAGACCTAACAGAAGCGTCTGGATGCTGGGCCACAGGCCCCTCCCCACCCAAGGAGTTGCCAGAAAGCAGCCCTGGGCTGCGGAAAAAGCTGTGTGGTGGGCTCTACTGGGCCCGAAACCCACAGCGACAAAGGCGGGGAGGACCAGGGCAGGCTGGTCCCACCATGCGCCGTTTTCCGCGGCCCAGGGCCGCTTTGGCAACTCCTTGAGTGGGGAGGGGCAGGATGCCAGGCCGCAGGTTTCTAAGAAATTCAAGAAGACTATCTCCTGTAGGGAGACTAAACAACAGACCTCACAGAAGCGTCTGGATGCTGGGCCACAGGCCCCTCCCCACCCAAGGAGTTGCCAGAAAGCAGCCCTGGGCTGCGGAAAAAGCTGTGTGGGGGGCTCTACTGGGCCCGAAACCCACAGCAACGAAGGCGGGGAGGACCAGGGCAGGCTGGTCCCACCATGCACCGTTTTCCGCGGCCCAGGGCCGCTTTCTGGCAACTCCTTGAGTGGGGAGGGGCAGGATGCCTGGCTGCAGGTTTCTAAGAAATTCAAGAAGACTATCTCCTGTAGGGAGACTAAATAACAGACCTAACAGAAGCGTCTGGATGCTGGGCCACAGGCCCCTCCCCACAAGGAGTTGCCAGAAAGCAGCCCTGGGCTGCGGAAAAAGCTGTGTGGTGGGCTCTACTGGGCCCGAAACCCACAGCGACAAAGGCGGGGAGGACCAGGGCAGGCTGGTCCCACCATGCGCCGTTTTCCGCGGCCCAGGGCCGCTTTCTGGCAACTCCTTGAGTGGGGAGGGGCAGGATGCCAGGCTGCAGGTTTCTAAGAAATTCAAGAAGACTATCTCCTGTAGGGAGACTAAATAACAGACCTAACAGAAGCGTCTGGATGCTGGGCCACAGGCCCCTCCCCACCCAAGGAGTTGCCAGAAAGCAGCCCTGGGCTGCGGAAAAAGCTGTGTGGTGGGCTCTACTGGGCCCGAAACCCACAGCAACGAAGGCGGGAGGACCAGGGCAGGCTGGTCCCACCATGCACCGTTTTCCGCGGCCCAGGGCCGCTTCTCTGGCAACTCCTTGAGTGGGGAGGGGCAGGATGCCTGGCTGCAGGTTTCTAAGAAATTCAAGAAGACTATCTCCTGTAGGGAGACTAAATAACAGACCTAACAGAAGCGTCTGGATGCTGGGCACAGGCCCTCCCCACCCAAGGAGTTGCCAGAAAGCAGCCCTGGGCTGCGGAAAAGCTGTGTGGTGGGCTCTACTGGGCCCGAAACCCACAGCGACAAAGGCGGGAGGACCAGGGCAGGCTGGTCCCACCATGCGCCGTTTTTCCGCGGCCCAGGGCCGCTTTCTGGCAACTCCTTGAGTGGGGGGAGGGGCAGGATGCCAGGCTGCAGGTTTCTAAGAAATTCAAGAAGACTATCTCCTGTAGGAGACTAAATAACAGACCTAACAGACCTCACAACCGCTGGGGATGTCTGCCATAGATATGGGTGAAATATCAGGAGAGATTGCTTTTGGAACATGGCTATATAGCCCGGAAAATTCACAGCAACCCAAAAATAATTTTGTTGCTATGTATCTTCAGGCTAACTCTAAGGTGACTCAATCATAGGGTCTGTGGATAAGATTGATTCAGAAGAGGTTTGTCATTGCCTTCCTCTTAAACTGACTGGCCCAAAGTAATCCAGTGGGTTTCCACAACTCAGTAGTATTTATATTTTGATCTCTTGTGATCCTAGCCCAGCACTCAAGCCATTGCACCATATTCACTGACTAGAAATAATAGAACAACAGAGATATTCAAGAAACTAGCACCACTAAAAACCAAAGAAAGTGACACAGAATTTCACATCACAATATCTTCTTAAAATAAAGACTCTAACAATGTGTGGAAAGCACTAGAAAGAAGAGTGAGATGGAATACCTTTAGAAGTCTCTGCATTACACCCAATTAAAACTAACTTGGGGATAATGCAACACATAAAAAAGGGGTTGTAAACATGATTCCATATCACAGACTTCTATTGGAGAAGGCAGGTATTATAGAGATTGATATTTAAAGAAACATTAACCCCCGGAGCTTGAAAAAATCGTTTTGGATTACAGCTCCTAGAAGCCCAGCCAGGCTTTGAAGCTACAAGGCCATTCAATGCTAATCAAAAGGTGGCCAGTTGCAACATTCACACTTGCAGACAAGAGTCTTTTCTCCCACCCTGGACATTCCACAGACATACAAACCTCACTTGTCTAGTTTCCAACAGACATCACAACCTCTGAGGGTGCCTGCCATAGATGTGGGTGAAACGTCAGGAGAGAATGCTTCTGGAATATGGCCACTAGGCATGAGAAAAAAGTTATGAAAATGAAATGATTCGTAAGAAATTCGTAAGAAATGCTACTTTCGAGTATTTCCGCACCTGGAACGCCAACCAGGAAGTGGACTTTCTTTATAGAACTTCGAGGGCCAGGATTTTCTTAAGTGTCGTTATTAGGTCGTAAGGGGGCACCTCCTTCTCTCTCACCACCCTCCCGCCTCCCTTGCCAATAAGTACTATGGCAAGACAAGCCCTAAACTCGCTCCTTCTTTCGGCTGGAAGCCGGAAAAATGTAAACAGAGAGGATTACTCAGAAGTAAATCTGCAAAGGAGGGCACTTTGGATGAAGGGCCCTCCTTTGTGGATTTTACTTCTGAGTAAACCTCTCTGTTTACATTTTTCCAGGCTTCCCTGCCTCTCCTGCCCTGCCAGGATCTAAAGCATCAAAGAGTATTGGGGTGAGAAACCAACCTAATGTATAATAGAATGAATGCTACTGTAAGTGCCTAATATTATAAGTAATCCAACTGGTCATATACCTACATTCCATGCACATGCAATAATACAGCAGTAATAACAATAACAAGAGGTAAAATTCAAACCGAAGTATTCTGACTGGTCTCTCCTCATGCGGTGCAAAGCGGGCTCTTCTCTGTGAGCCGGGAAAAGCCAGCGTTTGCTGCTTGGAAGCACACACATACATATTCTTGGGGGGATTTGCTGCAGAATCCGGGCTCATAGAGAAGATTCTGCAGCAAATCCCCCACAGAATATGTATGTGTGTGCACCCAAGCAGAAAACTGCTTTTCCCGGGCTTTTCCCGGGCTCACACAGAAGAGCCCGTTTGCACCGCATGAGGAGGGAGCACAGTCAGAATGCTTCGGTTTGAATTTTACCTCTTCTTATACCCATTGTTATTACTGCTGTATTATTGCATGTGCATGGAATGTAGGTATATGCCCCGCCGGGGCAAACTTGGGCCCTCGCGCCCTCGGGATCCGGGTGAGTGTGGGAGCGAGGGGGGGGGGTGCTCCTCCTCCTTTTATTTTGCTGCTTCCAAGAATAGAATACCCCCTCCCTCCCTCCCTCCTTCCCTCCCTCCTTCCTATTTGGAGAGTCCCATCTAGAATTCAGTGTGATTTATTCAAGTTTTGGCCTACAACTCCCAGAAATCCCAGCCAATTTACCAGCTGTTATGATTTCTGGGAGTTGTAGGCCAAAACCATCTGGAATGAGCATGCGCTGGCATACGAACTACTAACGAATTTCGTTAGTAATTAAGTTACATTTTAGAAAATTTTGGAAAATTTTTTGTAAGTCTTTCTTTTACTAATCAAAAAAAATCCCCCCCATTTGATTTTAGAATCGCCATTTTTGGGTTCGAAACCATGCCTAATGGCCACATTGTCTGCAAAACTCACAGTAACCTAGCTCCCAGAATCTTCCAACAGCATAGAAAATGAGGATGGCAGCTAGGAACACTAGTTAAAAATTAAATTTCCGAAACTCTTTTCCTGCTCCGAAAAGCACCTAAATAGAAACCAGAGTGTTTTGTACTGACTCTGTTTTGATATAGATTGCTGGTTTTCCTATGGTCAATGTACCTTTTTTTTAAAAAAAAAAAGAGCAATTGAGCTTTTTGTTAAACACTTTATTGCTTTTTATTGAACTCTCTCCTATTTCCCCACTTTTAGTCCCTGGCCATATGATGAAATGCTCAATGGCACTCACCCCTTTTCACAGCCGCGGCTGTGTGTTTGATTTATCTCCATAGATCCGTTTGACAGATATTGTCTCATAAAAACTCCAGAGCACAAAAGAAAGCGCTGCTATTCTGCGAGGGCTTATGAGCTAAGTAGTTATGAGGAGTGCCAAGTGTAGGCCAGAATGCGTCCTCTGAAGAGCTTTTAGCTATCAATGCGCGGCCAATAACAGCTTGGCAATGAAAAGAAATTCAAGAAGACAATCTCCAGTAGGGACACTAAATAGAGAACTGGGATATTTCTTCTTTGCACCATAATCGTGTGCACTGTGGGCATTCAAAGTCTCTGATAAAATGGTTTCTTCTTGGGGTTATGAAATATTATAATAATAATAATAATAATAATAATTCTTACCCGCATCTTAACCACTCTGAGTCCCCCTGGGGAGACAAGGCAGGTTATAATTAAAGGTTATTTGAAACACAACAATAGTAGTACACAGCAAACAAGATCACTCTTCTGGCCGTTGTATTGGATCACACGTTGGACACTTCCCAAGTGTCTAGGACTGTGTGATGTATCGGCGAATAACGCATGCAGATCCCAGTAGGGTGGCCTTTTGCAGCTGGCAGGTGGTAATTTTGTCAGCGCCAAATGTGTTTAAATGCAGGTTTTTGGATAAAAAAATCATTTTATTTTTCAACGTAGTCTCCTTTGAGCTCTATACACTTTGTCCAACATTTCTCCAATTTTTTTATCCCAATTTTTTTTTGTCAAGATCATCAAAATAGGTATTTGTTTGTGAGATGCTTTCATTTTTGGAGTCAAATCTCTTTCCGCCGAGCCATTTCTTCAGGTGTGGAAACAAGAAATAGTCACTCGAGGCTAAATCCAGAGAATAGGGCGGATGAGGGAGTAATTCATGAATTGTTGCCATGGAAACTGCACATGTGTGCACCCTTGCATTGTCCTGGTGCAAACGAACTTTCTTCTTGGCCAAATGTGGTCGTTCCCCCCCCCCCAAATCCTCATTAAATCGACCCATTAAGTTGGCATAATATTAGCCATTGATTCTTTTACCCTTTTGAAGGTAGTCAATGTGGATTATACCGCGTGCATCCCAAAAACAGTCGCCATGACTTTATTGGCTAACAAACCCACCTTGGCCTTCTTTGGCCCCGATACACCCCGAGAAACCCACTGTTTTGACTGTTGTTTGGTCTCTGGTGTGTTGTGGTGGATCCATGTTTCGTCCACGGTTATGAAACGGTGCAAAAACTCATCCATATTGCGGTTGAACAACGCCAAACACTCCTGCGAAATTGTCACACGATTGCGTTTGTGGTCGATTGTGAGCAAACGCAGCACCCATCTTGCGGAAAGCTTTCTCATACCCAAGTGATCATTTAAAATTGAAACCACTGAGCCATGGGAGATGCCTATGGCTTCCACAATCTCTCGCACTTTCAATCTCCGATTGGCCAACACCATAACGTGAATTTTTTCAATTGTTTCAGGTGCAGAGACCTCAACTGGGCGTCCAGAACATTCGTCATCTTCCGTGCTTGTACGGCCACAACAAAATTCAGTAAACCACTTTTTTACTATTGAAATTGATGGTGCAGAGTCCCCATAGTATTTATCAAGCTTAGCCTTGGTTTGAGTGATGGTTTTTTTACGCAAAAAATAATGCTTAATGAGCACACAAAATTCACTTTTTTCCATCTTTTCCTCAAATCACGTGGTAGTCTGCTATCAATGGCTGTCAAACACAAACTAAATGACGCAGCTTGTTCAAATTTTGACAGGAGTCAACTGACAGATGCCTGTTGACAGGAGCAGTGTTGCCCTTTCAGTTAAGAGGCGGGAAATTTAAAAAGTCACGGACTTATTGACCCGCCCTCGTAAATATGGTCAATAAATAAATAAATCATCAGTACTTCTAGAGCAGTGTTTCCCAACCTTTTTTGAGCCGCGGCATACTTTATTACATTTGCTAAATCCTGGGGCACACCACCAACCAAAATGACACAAAATGACACTCTAACAAAGTAATACATATAGTTAATATGTTTTTAGAATGTATTTATACACTCTTTGTAAAACCTGGGCCTGTTTCGATGAATACAACATAGATATCCTGGCAGGAATGGCAGAAAGACACAAACTTCCCACACACAACTCCCATAACTAAGAGAAAATGCTATAAGAGTTTGGTGGGCATTGACCTTGAGTTTTGGAGTTGTAGTTCACCTATATCCAGAGAGCACTGTGGACTCAAACAATGTTGGATAAGGACCAAACTTGGCATGAATACTCAATATGCCCAAATATGAATGCAGATGGAGTTCAGGGGAAATAGACCTTGACATTTGGGAGTTGTAGTTGCCGAGATTTATAGTTCCCCTACAATCAAAGAGCATTCTGAACCCCACCAATGATAGAACTGGGCCAAACTTCCCACACAGAACCCCCAGGAGGCAAGAGGAGGTCTCTACTTGGGGAAAGGGAGGTGGGCCTTCCCAATGCTGCTGCCATTATTGACCCTGCTGTTTTAACTATTGTATAACTGACCATGACTGCCATGGTATTTTAAAATGTTAGTATGCTTTTAGTATGTTTTTAGTTGTTAACTGGTAGGTTTTATCTTTTTTAAAATAAATTTTATTAAAGGGGTTTCATATTTTATACAAGCAACATATAAACATAGGATAATAACATACATGGTGGAAAGGAAAACGTAGACAAAAGGGAGGTAAAAGTGACTGGTAAGTTTTATCTTGATGTCTTGCATATATGCTGGAAACCGCCCTGAGCCTCGGGGAGGGCGGGTTATTAAGTTGAAATAAATAAATAAATAAATAATAGAGAGGGAGAGACCAAGTAGACAATGGGGGGGGGGGGTGTTTGTAATTTTGTGCCTTTATCGATGTAGGTTTCTTAGGGTTTTTATACTTCAACACACTAGACTCACCCCCTTCCCCTCCTGGAGGTTCCAATTTCCCACGGCACACCTGATGATCGCTCACGGCACACTGGTTAGGAAACACTGTTCTAGAGAACAAAAAATTACATAAAATACTGTTGACACTCCCTATGCACAGCTTTACTTTTAGCAGATTTGATTATCTGCCAGAAGTTGAACCTAGATATTCTTTTTATAAAAAAAAAACAAAACAAAACACACTTTTCTAGACATCTGTAGGCCTTCCAGAGCAATTCTATGGTCAATTTCTAACAGATTGCTAGAGAGATGTTCTCTCGGGTAAAAAGAAAAAAATAGCGCTTTTTAATATATATATATTTGGGGGTTTCCCACTTTTATGAACTCTAATTGTACAGTTATTTGCCTTGAAAATTTCCTTCAGTAAGAAAGATTCATATTTTGTGTAAGTAAAACTGTTGATGTCTTGTTCTTAATTCACATCCTGAATAGATTACTGCAATGCACTCTACGTGGGGCTGCCTTTGAAGACAGTTTGAAAATTGCAACTAGTCCAACGGGCGGCAGCCAGATTACGAACTGGAGCTACACACAGGGAGCATACCACCCCCCCCCCTGTTGTGTCAGCTCCACTGGCTGCCGATCCACTTCTGAGCTTAATTCAAAGTGCTGGTTTTGACCTTTAAAGCTCTATACGGTTCTGGCCCAGCTTACTTGTCCAAACGCATGAGCCGCTACGTCCCACCTCGTGATTTAAGATCATCCAGGGAGGCCCTGCTCTCGCTCCTGCCAACTTCTCAAACTCGGTTGGTGGGGATGAGAGATAGGGCCTTGTCAGTGGTGGCTCCCCGCCTGTGGGATGTGCTTCCAAGCGACATACGATCAACCCCATCCCTCCTAGCATTCAGGAAAAGAGTAAAATCTTGGCTATGGGACCAGGCTTTTGCACATTAGCACAATGCAGCACTTTGGATTGGAATTGTAATGGCAGGTTGATGGATATGGCTCAATGCTCATGTTGTGGACGGAACACTGTTTTTAACTTAAGTGAATGTGTATTACGTGTTAATGCTAACTGTATTTTAATGCTGAAAGTTTATGTTTTTATATTGTATTTATATTGTTATCCTGCATCAAATTGCTGCGTTTTGTCAAGCCGCTCTGACCCCCCTCGGGGGTTGAGAAGAGCGGGGTAGAAATGATTAAATAAATAAAATAATATATAATTAAAAAATTTTTTTTTTCTCCACCAAAGAACTCTAATGCGCTGAAACGCAAGGCGGTCACAAGTCAATATAACTAATCTCAGTATTACAGCATTTGCTGCCCTCTTGTGGAAAACTCCTCATTGACCAGTTTTGCAAATAGCTTGTGCCAGAGTCTTTGCAGTTCGATCTTTAAATCCTCATATCATGTCAGCTTTTCCAGTTGTTTCTCTTCAATCCTGCTGGAATTGCAATATCAACATGATCGTGAGGTTAGGAGTATTGTGCTCCAAAACTCTGTCGGTCTGAATTCGGAAGTCCCAGAATAGTTTGATATGTTCATTTTATGTAACTTTATCAGGCTTGTGATCCCACCAGTATTGTCACAGGCAGATGGTATTTGTGGCACAAGTTCCAATAAATAATCTGAACAAGGGTGTTATGCCTCTACTTGTAGTCTGTCTGTGCAATCTTCTTGCAGCGGCTGAGGATGTGAGCTATCGTTCCGTCTGCTTCCTTGCAAATTATTATTGTTGTTGTTGCTCCACCATTATTATTATTATTATTATTATTATTATACTTTTTTCATACCCGCCACCATCTCCCAGAAGGGACTCGGGGCGGCTTACTTGAGGCCAAGCCCAACAACACATAGTAAAATAACACAACAGCAAATAAAACAATCACTATAACTTACAATAACCAATAAGCAACAACACAGTTTAAAAGCATTATGGGCTGGGCCAGATGTAAATTATTAAAATTTAAAATAAATAACACTGTGTGCGAACAGAGGTAGAATGTGTGTCATTAGAGGGTTTTTTAGAAAATAATGTGGAGCAGACAACCCAACAGGTGACTAAAGTGCTTCTGAGGACATTTTGCAAAGGTTGTTCAGAGCAGGGCGTTGTTTACTTTATTCCGGGAAGGCACATTGGAACAACCATGTTTTCAAGCTCCTCCTAGAAACTGCCAGTGTGTGGGCCTGTCTGATATCCTTAGGGAGCAAGTTCCAGAGTCGGGGGGCCACCACAGAGAAGGCCCTCTCCCTCATCTCCACTAATCGTGCCTGCGAAGAGGGTGGGAGCAAGAGCAGGGCCTCTCCAGATGATCGAAGAGATCGCCTGGGTTCGTAGATGGAAATGCAATCACGAAGGTAGGTGGGTCCCAAACTGTTCAAGGCTTTGTAGGTAAGAACCTGCACCTTGAATTGGCACTGGAAGATGAACGACAGCCAATGGAGCTTCTTAAACAGGGGGGTTGACTGCTCCCTGTAAGTCTCTCCAGTTAGTAATCTAGCTGCCACCCGCTGGACCAATTGAAACTTCAAGGGCAGCCCCACATAGAGTGCATTACAGTAGTCCAATCTGGAGGTGACTAAGGCATGGACCACCGTGGCCAGATCCGACATCACGAGGTATGTTTGCAGCTGGTGCACGAGTTTTAGTTGTGCGAAGGCCCTCCCAGCCACCGCAGATGCCTGAGCTTCAAACATTAGCGACGAGTCTAGGAGGACACCCAAGCTGCGGACCTGTTGCTTCAGGGGAGTGCAACCCCATCGAGCATAGGTTGCCACCCTATATCCCGATCTGGCTTACGATCGACCAGGAGGACCTCTGTCTTGTCAGGATTGATCTTCAGCTTAGGATTGATCTTCAGGATTGAGTTTCACCATATGGCAATATGTATGAAAATACCTTTTCCCTCTGGAAATGCGCGCGCACACGCACACACACACTTTAATGTCCACACCCCATATTTTAAAGGCTTTCTTCCACCACATTTTAACCTGAATGCTCTTTATTTTTTCAAATTCATCTTTTCAGGATAGCGACATGATTTCACCTCTGCACAATAGGAAGAAATACTACATGATGTATAAAACCATGAAAGAAAGAAAAAACAACCCACCCAGATGAAATAAATTTTTCTAGACTTGACTCTGGAGGTTTCCAGGTATTGGCTCAGTATATTTGGGAAAGCAAGCTAATGAGCAGTGCACAACTAAAGCTTTTGTGATGCTTCTCTAGTGACCTAGTACTTGTGAAGAGAATGCCTGTGAGGTTTTAGTGCTGTGATGAAATCTCCTTGTGAAGAACAGGCAGTGTGGTCAGCCCGGTCTGTTGTCATCAGTGGTCTCAACACAAGACTGAAATCATGGATTCCGCTTGCATATCACACCATTGAAGCTTGGTTTTAAGAAGTGGCAAAGTGAAAGTGATATTATTTTAAAAGGTATGATGTGCAAAAAAAAATAATTCAGTATTTATTTGTGCCAGGTAATGATATCACCAAGGCGTGCCTTCTTGTTTTTTAAAGTCCATGATTTACGTTATCATAGATCTCAAAGGAGTGGGATGATTCTTCCAACACAGTCGATAACTCTGATCTTTTTCTATAGGAAGACTGCTGGGAGAGGATCTTCAAAAGGTATTCTTCGCATTTTGCACATATATCCACAGAAGGCCAGTCCATCATGCTTTTTGTACGAGAGGCAAGAGGTGGCGATACACAGTGGGGCTCCAACACAAGAGGAACTCTGGAAGGCAGAAGGAGAATTCAGGCTATTTTCAAATATTTCTGGAGACCACGATTCCCTGTCTATGCAATAAAGTTGAAGTGAAGTATAAATTTACAAATGGTTAAATAAAAACAGGTAGGTATCCATCTACTCCCAAATAAAATGACAGAATAGGTACAGTGTTAGGAGATCCACAAAGGTTGATAGAATACATTTGACTAATACTTTAATAGAAGTGGTCATCCATTCCCCCACATTGACTTCCCCACATGTTGTTGCGCTGCCGTCTTGAAATTATTTTATGACCATATTTTTGCCATTTGATTTACACAATATAAAGGTAAAGATTTCCCCTTGACATTAAGTCCAGTCATGTCCATCTCTGGGTGTGTGTGTGTGCTCATCTCCATTTCTAAGCCAAACAGTTGGCATTGTCCATAGACATCTCTAAGGTCATGCATCCAGCATGACTGAATGGAGCACCATTACCTTCCTGCAGAAGCTGTACCTATTGATCTACCCACATTTGCATTTTTCAAACTCTTCCAACTCTATGATTCTATGTGGTCATGTGGCATGGGAAATGCATGCAGGTAGACTGCACTTGTTGACTTATGGGGCCTCCGGAGGCAGCAGGTGGCTAAATAACGGATCTCAATCAATCAATCAATCAGTTTTTATTACTTGCTGTCGCCCTCCACCAGCGGTGCTCTGGGCAACTTACAACATAAAACCAATAAAACACTTTAAAAGAATTACAATTAAAACAACTAATCAAATGCTCTGCCAAAGAGTCAAGTCTTCAGTGAGACAGTAAAGCATCTCAGTTTGCGCATGGCTCGGATATCGGGTGGCAGAGAGTTCCATAGTTTTGGGGCGAAGGCTGAGAAAGCTCTCTGCCTAGTGACCTCCAGGCGGATTTCTCTAGGGTCCGGTATATGGACGAGATTCTCTTGGGAAGATCGAGGTGACTACTGGGGTTGATAGGGGGGGGGAGGCGGTCCCTAAGGTACGTCGGCCCCTGGCCGTACAAGGCCTTAAAGGTCAATACCAGCCCCTTGTAGGAGATCCAGAATTTGATCGGTAACCAATGCAGCTGACACAGGATAGGTGTTATATGACATCCCACAGGGGTTCCTGTAAGGAGCCTGGCAGCTGCATTTTGAACCATACGGAGTTTGTCACTGACAAGGATTAGGAGAGGGAGCATAAATGTATTACCTTGTTGAATCCCAGTGTTCTATTTCATATAATAGCCGTGCAGTTTTCTTTTCTTTCAGGACCAGATATTCTTCCTTGGTAAGTCGTATGACCTCAAAGAAGTTAAGTGGAAGGCGTATACAGGGCCTTACAGGCATAGACATCTAGACAGGAATATTGTGACAGATATTTAGAAAACATTTGAAACTAGGAAAGGATAACATAGGGCCAAGTGTTATTGGACTATAATTGGATTGTAGACAATAATCAGGAATTGTGGGAATTAGAGTCCAACATCATGGTGAAGAATATACTGGCTTCCCAGCCCAACAGAAGAAAAAGTTGCATTTACATAGTGTTTCATAGCAGAAAGAGATTTCTATCACCATTGACCTAAACCAGTAAGAACATAAGAACATAAGAAGAGCCATGCTGAATCGGGCCTCAGCCCATCTAGTCCAGCATTCTGTGTCACACAGTGGCCCACTAGTTGTACACGGGGATCTCTAGCAGAAAGGAGGGCAAAACCCTCACCTGCTCCCAACCCCCCACAACCAGTACCCGGGAAAATCCTGCCTGCCTCCATCAACACAGAGGTGGCACTTGGATGTCCATTTCAGTAGCTACTGATTCCCTTGGTATCCATGAATCTGTCTAATCCTGCCTTGAAGCTGTCCAGGCTGACAGCTGTCACAACCTCCTCTGGAAGTGAGTTCCATAACCCAATGACCCTCTGGGTGAAGAAATATTTCCCTTCATTAGTCCTAACTTTCCTACCTTGGAACTTCAGGGAGTGCCCCCTAGTCCTAGTGTTGGGTGACAGAGAAAATATTTTTTTCTTTATTCACCTTTTCTATCCCATGCATGATTTTATACACTTCGATCAAGTCACCTCTTAAACGCCGTCTTTCAAGGCTGAAAAGACCAAGGCGTTGCAACCTGATTTCATAAGGGAGCTGCTCCATCCCTTGGATCATTTTTGTTGCCCTTCTTTGTACCTTTTCCAGTTCCGTTATATCCTTCTTGAGGTGCGGTGACCAGAATTGTACACAGTACTCCAGATGTAGCCTCACCATAGATTTGTAGAGAGGCAATAAAACATTTGCCGACCTATTTTCGCACTGGGTTGACATCTTCATTGAGCTGTCCACCAAAACCCCAAGATCCTTTTCCTGGTTTGTCTCAGAAAGCTTTGATCCCATCAGTTGATAAGTGTATTTGGGGTTCTTTGCCCCGATGTGCATGACTTTACACTTGTTTAGGTTAAAATGCATTTGCCACTTTGTTGCCCGTTCACTCAATTTCGAGAGATCTTTCTGGAGCTCTTTACAGTCAGTTTCATTTTTAACTACCCTGAACAGTTTAGTGTCATCTGCAAACTTTGCTACCTCACAATTTACTTCTACATCCAGATCATTTATGAATAAATTAAAAGTAACGGTCCTAAAACTGAACCTTGGGGTACGCCACTTCTCACCTCTTTCCACCCAGAGAAATGTCCATTTATTACCACCCTTTGTTTCCTACAGTGTTTCTCAAACTGTGCTCCTCCAGGTGTTTTGGACTTCAGCTGCCAGAAATCCCAGCCAGTTTACCAGCTGTTAGGAATTGTGGGAGTTGAAGTTTATTGTTTATTTATTAATTTATTTATTTAAAACTTTTTATACCCCGGCCTTCTCACCTCCGGCAAACAGCAAGAATTCAATGCTAACATTTAAATCTAAAAACATCATAAATTTACAATAAAATTATCAAATACAAATACAATAAATACATTTTAAAGCCTTTCGCCAAAGTAATATCAAGTCCAACCTTATCCATATATTCGGTCTGTATCAAGTGGTTAGCGACTGTAGTCGCTTCGCGATCTCCTCCTTCATTCTGCGAAGGCCTCCTTGCACAGCCATGTTTTCACCCACTTCCTAAAAGTCAGGAGGGAATTCCACAGCTGGGGGGCGTCCCCACCAGACGCGCCTGTGAACGTGGTGGGACCGAGAGCAGGGCCTCTCCAGACGATCTTAGCACTCTTGATGGTTCTTAGGGGAGAATACGTTCGGACAGGTAAACTGAGCCGGAACCGTACAGGGTTTTGTAGGTCAACACCAGCACTTTGAATTGTGCTCGGAAGCTAATTGGCAGCCAGTGGAGCTGGCACAACAGGGGAGTTGTACGCTACCTATACCCCGCTCCCGTTAGTAGTCTGGCTGCTGCGCACTAGACTAATTGCAGCTTCCGGGCAGTCTTCATAGGCAACCCCACGTAGAGAGCATTGCAGTAGTCTATGCGGGATGTAACCAGAGCGTGGACCACCGTGGCCAAGTCCGACTTCCCAAGAAGTCCAAAACACCTGGAGGGGCACAGATTGAGAAACTCTGCCCTAACATATAGACTAGGATAAGACGCTGAGCTTTTATGTATTTCTTTTAAACAGTAGATATAGGAGCTTGAACGAAGTTTTTTTTTAAAGAAAATGAACAAGTATCATTAAGCCAAAAAAGAAACCACAAATAATAGGTTAAAAATGAAAAAAAGAGGAACAAATTGTTAAAAGAACAAATTGTTAAAAGATTAAAGTCTTCACGATATAAGTAAAACATTAAAATATCCATCAGCAGAGTACAGATTTTATACATGTGTTTTCAAAACAGCAAAACACTCTCTTAATAAGTTTAACAAAATCTCCTAAGCAAAAGTATTCATGGGATAGTACAACAAGTCTTACTGTGAGTAAACAAATTGTAAAACATAGAAGAATTATTTGAAGAGTACTCACTTTGATGCAGCAATCCTGACAGATCACACTAAGGTAAAATGAAAAACCCATGCTTTAGTTGCAAGGATGGTAATTTGCACAAACAAAGTGGTGGAAAAGCAAACCTCAGCCAAAGTAACGTACCCTCATGGGATTTGGGGTAGGTTTTATATAAATATGCCTCACGTGTACTATACGGACCAGTCTTGTGCTGGAAAGTTGGGTAGGCTTCCAGGGTCAGAAAAACCTGAAATATGGAATATGCCTAAAATGCCAAAAAAGCAGTGTACTACCATAACCGCACATCAACCATATAATGAACTGCCTTTGTGGATTTGAATTTCAGCTTATCCATCATGCACACAGAAAAGGGAAACTAGCATGCATGCCACTCTTCTATGCACTTAAATCCACCAGTTCTTAGCAGCTTTGGCAAGGTGTTGCAGGGATAATGAGAAGTCCATTCTGCCAGTTCAATCAATCAATCAATGACCAGCACATAAAATAGGGCACAGATGTCCAAGAAAGGGGAATCGCAGTTCCCAAATAGACATTCTGCCAGTTGTCGCTGTTCTATTGAGAGAGCCTTGAATATATTCCATGCAAACAGAGGCGGCCCAAGGTAATTTTAAATGGTAGGCGAAAATTATTCCCCCCCCCCCGCAAACCAAACCTGGAGCAGGCGCGGAGGCGGAGTTACCAACCGGCACGGAGGTGGAGTTTCCAGCATGCATGGAGGTGGAGCCTCTACGCATGCTGGAAACTCCGCCTCCACGCCTGCTGAAAACACAGCAGAGGCGGAGTTTCCAGCTGGCGCGAAGGCGGACTTTCCAGCCGGCGGCGGTGCGTCCCTGCAGATCGGGCGCTCTCGGCGGGCGCCTACTCTGCTGAGTGCGTTAATCCGCCCCTGCATGCAAATCTACCTTCGGTGTAAGTATTGGTTGTTGTTTTACATCTGAAAATGTCCTTCTTGTTCAACTTACCTGCTGCAGAGATGGCACATATAAGGCCATACGAAGTACTGGTCATGGCAAATGGAACAAACCTATAAAGGGGAATACACAATTTGTAAGCTACAGTACGTAACTATAGTCAGTCAGTCACGTTTATTGAGTAACCGTCAGGTCATTTCAAATAAAAGCTCCAACAGCAGAGTAGTATACAAAATAAGGATAAAATCAGTACCTAATGTACAAGGCAAACAATGTAACACATTAAAAACTAAACTTATTGCAATTGTCTTGCGTCAACACATAGGAAGGGAAACTATTAGCATAGGATACTTAGGAGGCCCGGTGATCATTTGATGTGACGCTTATTACCGCTGTACCGGGCTGTTCCATGCCGCCTACTGGAACTCATCCCCCCGCACAGTTGACTCCAATAGACTCCATATACCGCTGTCTCTTTTTATATGCTCTAAATAGGTAAGCAGCTACCTTATACACCGTTTGAAGGTTAGAGTCTGAGAGGAGGAAGCTAATTTTAAAGGTAGAGGGCCAAAATGTCCTTTTGGATAGTAAATAGCTAAGGTATTTCTCCCTCTCCTCTGAATACATGGGACAGATCTGGTAGGCCTGGTAGGCCGCAGACACAGACTCTGTCCCTATAGGGTGTGGCAGCATATCTGCCGGCCCTCACCATAGACTCGAATTGCTCGAACCTAGCTCTAGTTAGGGCAATCCTAAGGTGAGGTAGGAGCGGGCGAGCCAGATACGGGGCAGTAACAAAGTGGTTGGGCTGTTGGGCTAACCAGTGCATGGATTTGACCCTAGCCAAATGGGCTAGGTCATCTTGGGCACATACATCGAGTACCCTCTGCTTCACCCGGTTCATCATTGAAGTCACTCTGATGTTCGACGGATCCACCTGGAGCCCCTGTAGGTTGAGATATGTCATTATGGAGCCCCCCCATGTTTTCTGAGAGGGAACTCTGAATTGCTCCATCAGGCACAACTTGGGCAGTCGTAACTATAGTAGATTCTCATATCACCCATATCAGATAAATGTTGTTTCTGGCTGCTTGAAAGTTACTATTAAAATAGGCCTAACTAATATTATACCAGACCTATACCACACCATATTATATATTGACTTGATATGGATGTTGATACACTGGTATTTGTCAGAACACTGGTATTTGTCAGAATATTGAGCTCCTTAGCTGTGTGGAAGAAAATAGTAGGCTGATGAAATCCAGGCACATACATTGCATCATACATACATTGCAATATACATTGCACCTCATTTACATTTCATCTAATACATAAAACATAATACTTTTACAGTCAGCACACATTTTTGGTGCCTCAAATATTAGCCTTGTTTCTGGGTATATCTGACCTGCTGATTCCAAAAACGGCACCAGTTTTGACCTACCAGCGCTAATTTTTGAGAACATATCATATTTCATTGCATAATGGCCACCATTGCATAATAGTAGCACACTCAGTTTTGGGTGCTCAAATTAGTATTTTAGAATTCCTCGCATAATAATCACATCCTTGATTTAGACAGCCTCTCTGCTGTAAAGGTCTAGCAGTCCCTTCCATGTGTCTTGCTGCCCTGTCCTAAACATTTTTATCCACTTGCCCACCCCCTTTCAGCAGGGGCGCTTCACTCGCATGCCCGTTCATCTGTCCACTCACCCGCCCACCAAATGGCGCTTCATACCTGAGCCCTTGAAGAGATACATAGGTTTCTCTGGGTGGCATATTTCATTTCTGAATATCTTGTTCCAATCAAATCTGCAATGGCTGGTAATGATAATGCTGTCGATGTTTTTTGATTGTAGGTAGGAAATGACTGGGAATCAAAAACATTAAAAATGGTCACTAGGACTAATATAAATTCAACAAGTCTAAAACATATTCAACATAGTCAGATCCTAGGCGCTCTTCTGGACTCTAACCACCTTTTGGACCAAGTGTCCTTAACAATTTTTACTAATTCTTCTCCCTGAATATATTTAGGGGAGGAGAGAAAATGGTCAAAACACTTTTAGGTTGCCTAAGTCTTGCTTGTATTAAATGAGAATTCAGAAGTACTTGAAAATATAAAATAAATATGCTGAGTCACTTAATACAACCCCTTTACAGCAGGGGTGCGCACACTTTTTCAGCATGCGAACTACTTATAAAACAACCAAGTCAAAAAGATCTACCTTCCGGCGGTACACCTCTGCGTGGCGCACCATCTGCGCGGCGCAACTTCCGCACGGCGCACCTTCCATGGTTGCTTCCGGACGAGAGAGAAGCAGGGCGCTTCGCCCTGCCTCTCTCTCGCTGGCAACGGAGGCTCCAAGGTTGCTTCCGGATGAGTGTTGCGCCCCAAAGACCTGGAAGACCCCTCAGTAAATGGCTTGACACTAGTCACGTTTAAATGCTTTATTTAGAATAACTGGATATAGTAAAGAGGCTAGGATTATAGTCTAAAGATGTGTTCAAGCATCAGTAGATAGCAGCAAATTGTCCAACCGAAGCAGGATAGCAAGGTTATAGTCCTTTGGTAAAATAGGAACAAAGCAAAGAGAATCTTCTTGCCCCAATGGGCTAAATCCAGGAAAGTTAAGTTCTTGGCACAAGGCTTGGCAAACAAAGTTCTAGGCAGGCCCAATGGCCAGGCAGGGTTCCGTGAAGGCTTGGCTTGGAGTTCTGAATGTTGGCGAAAGATGGCTTAAGTAGGTCTCATACGCTTTGAAGTTACGACGCCACCAAGATGTCGGACTGGGTTCTCATAACAGCTCTCCAGCTGGGCCTTCTCGGGCCTTTCACATGGGAATGGTATGTGATCCCAATTAGCCATAGAACCTGGGCTGGGCAAAAGGGAGTCGTCCCATCTCCGCTTATCGGGCCGAGAGGGAGCCGAGCTCCACTTGTCCTTGAACGATGAATGAACTGGGAGTCTCTGCAAAAGCTGCCTGGCTGCGGCTTGTCTTTTGGCCTAACAGGCCTGACTGAAATAACATGGCTTTGGTCTGGTTTGACCAAGGAAACAGGTTGGGAACCAGGCTGGGGTGTGACAATGAGAGGTAGGGCAGAGCGTGGAGCGGGGCCTCCGGAGGTCTGCCTGTCTCTTGCCCGGCCCCACGGTTGCTTCCGGACAAGAGAAGGCAGGGCGGAGTGCAAGGCTGGGCCTCTGCGCTCCGCCCTGCCTCTCTCTCGTCCGGAAGCAACCGTGGACGGTGCGCGTTTGTGGAAGGTGTGCAGGGCAGAAGCACCCCATCCGGCTGCGATCGACCTCCTTTGGACCTGCGACCGACTGGTCGATCGCGATCGACTTCGTGGGCAGCCCTGCTTTACAGGTTGTATTTCCTTCCTCCTGCTAAGAGAAATTACCAGAAAGACTGACTCGTTCTTTCAACTGATTCTGTATTTGTCTTATTTGGTTGTAAAATACTTGTTTATTCAAGTGTTGTCTGAACAAAATCTACAAAATTAGTTTTAAAAAGAAAGAAGAGGTACCTTAGACTCCGGGCCGGAAGTGGGACAATCCAGCCGAAGCCTTTTAGCATTTGGAAAGTGTAATGGGCTTCTGTTTTGCTCAGAGAAGATGCTGCCACTTGGAGAATTCAAGACAAACTTCTGAGAGTTTTCTGAAGAGAAAACACGTAAATGCAAAAACACAACATCAGGGAAAAGTATGAAACTAGATTGTGCATTTCCATGGATCTGATGATGAAGCATACAGAACTGTTACAAGTCCAACTTCTATTATGCTACAGATCTGGTTGGAATTTTGTTTTGCCTTCAATTGTTTAAGTTTAAATCAGTAATCTATCTATATAATAAAAGTCAGTGTTTGTGTGTATGTATGTATGTATGTATGCATGCGGATATGTGGCAGCTTTCCGATTGGTTGCCACTATGGGGATTATTTGCATAATGCCTCTGATTGGCCAGCACCACCAACATTCTGACACTCTAAACTGCCAGAGGGGGTAGCTCCCAGCCTCTACATTCTAACAACATTATTGGTTGCCACTGAGGGAGTATTTGCTTAACGCCTCTAATTGGCCAGCTCCACCAACATTCCGACACTCTAAAGTGCCAGAGAGGGGTAAGGAAAAGGAAAATGGTGGGAGTTTAAGGCCAAAACACTTTGCGGCGCCCAACAATGACAGAACAAGACCACACTTGGCACACAGAGGCCCAATGACCAACTTTACAAGCTGGAGCAGTTTAGGGCAGGATGGGTCACAATGATGGGATTTGCAGTACCTTCACCCGATTCACTTCCCACAGAACACTGTAGTCCTACAAGTCACAGACCAGGCCCAAACTTGCCACACAGAGCCCCATGATCCACTCTGGTTTCTGATTGGCCAGCCTAAACATTCCGCCCCTCTTCACTCACTTCCTGAGACCACTGCAAGCCAAGTAAACAACCGATAAGGATCAAACTTGGCACCCAATGTCTTTCTCAAAGAACCCAGGCAGGGCCGGGTCCTCAAACTAGTAGAATAATAAAATCATAGAATTGGAAGAGATCTCGTGGGCCATTCAGTCCAGGAAAATAGCATTCAAAGCACCCCTGACAGATGGCCATCGAGCCTCTATTTAAAAGCCTCCAAAGAAGGAGCCTCCACCACACTCCACGGCAGAGAGTTCCACTGCTGAACATCTCTCACCATTAGGAAATTCTTCCTAATGTTCAGGTGGAATCCCCTTTCCTATAGTTTGAAGCCACAGCACCCCTCTGTGGCTGCAATTAAGCATAACCTCCAAGGGCCGAAGTTGGAAAATGCGAAATACCCCTGTCTGTCTTGTATGTCTAAAATGGCATTGAATGTTTGCCGTATACTAGGCATGAGAAAAAAGTTATGAAAATTAAAAGATTCGGAAGAAATTCGTAAGAAATGCTACTTTTGAGTATTTCCACATCTGGAACGCCAACCAGGAAGTGGACTTTCTTTATAGAACTTCGGGGGCCAGGATTTTCTTAAGTATCGTTATTAGGTCGTAGGGGGGGGCACCCTCCTTCTCTCTCACCACCCTCCCGCCTCCCTTGCCAATAAGTATTACGGCAAGGCAAGCCCTAAACTCGCTCCTTCTTTTGGCTGGAAGCCTGGAAAAATGTAAACAGAGAGGTTTACTCAGAAGTAAATCTGCAAAGGAAGTAAACAGAGAGGTTTACTCATGAGTAAATCTGCAAGGAGGGCACTTTGGATGAAGTGCCCTCCTTTGTGGATTTACTTCTGAGTAAACCTCTTTGTTTACATTTTTCCAGGCTTCCCTGCCCCTCCTGCCTGCCAGGATCTAAAGCATCAAAGAGTATTGGGGTAGTATACCTACATTCCATGCACATGCAATAATACAGCAGTAATAACAATGGGTATAAGAAGAGGTAAAATTCAAACCGAAGTATTCTGACTGTGGTCCCTCCTCAAGCGGTGCAAACAGCAAACAGGAGGCAGCCTCTCCCGGGAAAAGCCAAAAGCCCGGGCACAGCGTTTGCTTGCTGCAGAATCCCGGGCTCATAGAGAAGAGCCCGTTTGCACCGCTTGAGGAGGGACCACAGTCAGAATACTTCGGTTTGAATTTTACCTCTTCTTATACCCATTGTTATTACTGCTGTATTATTGCATGTGCATGGAATGTAGGTATATGACCAGTTGGATTACTTATAATATTTAGGCACTTACTCTATAAGTTAGCATTCATTCTATTGAAGCAGGTTTGGTACTTTTCCGAGCATAAAAAGTACAGTCAGAGAGTGATGCTACTTGCGTGTCAACTCTGAAAAAGAGGGTTTTGGTGCCTGGAATCAGAAAGGCACATGCTATAGAAGACTAACACCCTGATTAAATGCATTTTAATCCACTCTGTGCCAAGTTATACCATATATGCTAGATGAGTGGGAATACAGTGCAGTTTGAGCTATGAAAGTAAATGGGATTCTTAATGTGAATGGAAAACACCATTGCGCATGGCAAAAGTCCTACCTTCTCTGCTGGCAGGAAGCCCGGAACTAATGTTGCAAGAAAAGAACAGAGAGAGGCTAAAAGTTGATAGCTTGCACTGTGAGAAAGAATGTTTATAGAAGGCTATTGTTCTCATTTTCTAGTGATGACAGAGACATGATGCAAATGATTTGTATAGTGTTTATTGGATCAATGAAATGCCATGTAACAACAGAAATCACCAGCCAATTATGATTGTTAAAACCATGAAGAAGGGGTGGGTTTAACTGGATGGACTCCATTACGAGTATAAATGTCTTTGTATGAGATGTATCGGGGTCCTTTGCCCCTATCTACAGCCGTGTTCTGTTGGCAAATACCCACCAGCTGGTGAAAGATAATAAACCTTTTTGTTTTTCACCCTACTTCACAGTTGTCACGGTTTTCCCTCTTCCAAGTATCCGCACGTTCGGGCAGCGTTGGTAAGATTAATTTGGTACTTGGAGTTCTAGAACTCCCGGTTTCTGCTTCACTATTATACATTAGGTTGGTTTCTCACAGGATCTAAAGCGTGCCAAGCCTTGATGCGCTTTAGATCCTGGCAGGGCAGGAGGAGTGGACGGCTCTCCCTGCTCTCTGCCTGCCAGGATCTAAAGCCTTGAAGAGGCTTCATGACGGGCCAACTTCAGCCCTCCAGGTGTTTTGGACTTCAACTCCCACCATTCCTCACAGCCTCAGGCCTCTTCCTTTTCCTCTCAGCCTGGGCAAACTTGGGCCCTCGCTCCCTCAGGATCGGGGTGAGAGAGAGGCAGCGAGGAGCGAGGGGGCTCCTCCTCTTTTTTGCTGCTTCCAAGAATAGAATACCCCCTCCCTCCCTCCTTCCCCTCCTCCTCCTTCCTATTTGGAGAGTCCCATCTAGAATTCAGTGTGATTTATTCAAGTTTTGGCCTACAACTCCCAGAAATCCCAGCCAATTTACCAGCTGTTAGTCTTTCTATTACTAATAAAAAAAATCCCCCCCCCCCCTTAGATTTTCAATTTCCTATTTTTGGGTTCTAAACCATGCCTACCATATATGTGTGCATTGGGATCCGCCCTAAGTCCCCTTTGGGGTGAGAAGGGCGGAATATAAATACTGTAAATAAATAAAGGAAGGAAGGAATGAAGAGCAGATGTTAGGGAAGAATAAGACAACGGAAAAAATGGGCATCCATGCCTAGTCCCTGCTTTGGGCCTACCATGAGACCTTGGTAGCGATTGGAGTTTGATTCCAGGACCCCATGGATACCAATATTCATGCCCAAGTCCCAGCATATAAAAATGGCACAATAAAATGGTGTCTCTTATAGAAAATGGCAAAATCAATGTGGGGTTGTTGTTTTTTTTGCAATTTAACAAAACAAACATTTTAAAGCTGTGAATGATTGAACCTGTAGATGGAAAATCCCTGGATATGGAAAACCAACCATTTTTGATTTTGGCCTTAATCACCAATAACAGTATACAGACTTTGACCACCTCCATATATAGGGATGCAGGTCATGGCCATTTCAAAATAGTTCCCAGTTTCAAAATAGTTCCCAGACCCAATATTTAGGTATACCTTTGCAATAAATATGTCTCCTTTCTGTAAGGGTTGGGCGAAGCATTGGTGGATTTTTCACTTCCATCATGAGTTGAGCATGAAGGCTGAGCTTTCTATAGGGTCTCTCTTTTAGTTTGCGCACTGATGCCTACCAAACAAAGTAAAGCAAGACATACAAAGATACAAATCTGGTTCTTCATTTAACTTTTAGCACATATCAGGTGGAAATACAAGTACTTCCCACGATTCAAGTGAAATCTCTGGTGATGCAGAAATAAATGTAATATTCTCAATATATTTATTTCCTATATTTATACTCCACCCTTCTCCCCCCCGAAGGGGGACTCAATATATGAAGCCAATGTGGGGAAAGGGTGGTCATTCAAATACTATTGGGCTGCACTCTCAGCATTTCTCACCACCAAGTGATGGGAGCTGTAGTCCAACAAGACATGGGGAGTCAACATCTAGCCAACATCTGATATAAATGATGAGATATTAGTCTAGTCCTTTCTGAGATCTAGAAAATAAGCATTGGGCATGTAAGGTACTACTGCAGGGAGAGAGTTGATACGGTATACTAAACAATAGAAAGTCTGCAAAAAAATAATGCCAGAAATAAGTGAATATGGGTATGGAAAGGCTGACAACTCTTATCAAATATTATTTTTGCATGCTTTCATGCATTGTTCGTAAGATCACCTATGCCATTTAGACTTCCAACCTATTTCTATCCTGTTACTTTGACCTATGAACTGAAAGCTGCTATCTAGCGGTGTTTACTTGAAAAACTCTGTCCACTGGGATATGGCACAGCTGGTTGGGAGTCAGCGGCATTAAAATCACTACTGACCGAAAAGTCATGACTTCATAGCCAGCCCGGGTCAGAGTAAGCTCCCGACCATTTGTCTAACTTGCTGTCGACCTTTGCAGCCTAAAAGTTAGTTGCATCTGTCAAGTAGGAAATTTAGGTACCGCTTTATGCGGGGAGGCTAATTTAACTAATTCATAAGGCCATAAAGATCTCTAGCAGTGTGCAAAAGAATGAGGAAGTACTCCATCGGTGTCATGAGTGAACAGTGCAGCGACAGCTCCTCGGGTGGCCAGAATTTGAGCATACCCTCATTTCATTTCATTTCAATTTATTCTTTCATGAGTCGCTCTCCACCGAAGTGCTCCGAGCGACTTACAATAGCAATAAAACATACATATATATCATCACATAATTACAAGTTAAAAGCTTTAACGAAGAGCCAAGTTTTAAGAGCCTGGGTGAATGACCGCAAATCGGGCATGGCTTTAACATATGGAGGCAAGGAGTTCCACAGGGTTGGAGCCAGGACTGAAAAGGCCCTACGCCTTGTGGAATCTAGACGTGCTTCCCTGGGGCCGGGGATAGGTAGAAGGTTTCCCTGGGCTGGTCTTGGTGGTCTCTGATGGCAAACGTATGAGAGGCGATCCCTGAGATATTTAGGACCCTGACCGTGAATGGTCTTGAACGTGTCTTATAGGAAGCTAGATGTTCAATTGGGAGCCAGTGGAGACGTTGCAACACCGGTGCTATGTGGTGGCTGCATTTTGAACCACTTGAATCTTCCATATCACTGAAAGAGTGGTACCAGCATATAGTGCATGGCAGTAATCCAGCCTTGAGGTGACAGTGGCATGGATCACCATTGCAAGGGCCTCAGTTGGAAGATAGGAAGCCAGCTGCCTCTCCTGACGGAGGTGGAAGAAAGCCTGCTTATGAAGCTGGAATGTAAATAGCCTCTGTGTGTCTGTCTATATACGTTGTGTGTCTATGGCATTGAATGTTTGCCATGTATATGTGCTTTGTAATCCGCCCTGAGTCCCCTGCGGGGTGAGAAGGGAGGAATATAAATACTGCAAATAAATAAATAAATAAATAAATAGGCAAGAAGGAAAGAACAAACATAAGATATCTAGAAAAACATTTCTGGTCAGGCCTCTTCAACCTGTGGCTCTCCAGGTGTTTTGGACTTCAGCTCCCAGAATTCCTGACCATTGAACAAGCTATCTAGGGCTTCTGGGAGTCAGGCCCGGATTACCCATAAGGCCACCCTAGGCCATGGCCTAGGGGCGCAAGCCAAAGGGGGTGCAAATCACAGAACCCCCCCCCCCCAAATGTTGTCTCAGCCCACCCCTGAGGGTGAAATGTCAGGAGAGCGTGCTTCTGGGAGGAAACCTCCAGCAAGGTCTCCCTCCCTCCCAGACGGGCGTTGGTGGAGGAGAGTGCGCCCGGCTGCAGGCACCTGCCCCAGAAGGAGGCCTCCTCCACTTGGGCAGGGAGAGGGCCCGGCAGCGGCCTGGGGCAGGAGAGAGAGATATATATATCTCTCTCTCTCCACTGAGGAGGCAGCAAAAGGCGGGAAAGGAGGCCACTCACCCAGGACGCTGCCCTTTCAGCTGCCTTTCGGCGTCCTGCTTTGGCCGCCCCGCCAGCATCCATCCTCCGCCGACAGCCTTTGCAGCGGGCAAGGAAGGAAAGGCAAAGCGCGGAGAGGAGCCCCTGCAGATCCCCAGCCTCGCTGCCCACGGCTCCCGCGCCTTCCTCCTCGGATTTCGGCACAACAGGACAAAGAGTGGCGGCTCGGAGGCCAGGCGCGCACCAGCAGCCCCGTCTCTTCTCCTGCCTCCGCCGAAAGGGCAGCGTCCTGGGTGAGTGGCCTTCTTTCCCGCCTTTTGCTGCCTCCTCAGTGGAGAGAGAGAGAGAGAGAGAGAGAGAGAGAGAGAGAGAGAGAGAGAGAGAGAGATAGCACAGCGGTAACAACAGCTGTGCTGGCAATCTGAAGATCTGAAGATTGCAGGATCGAATCCCGGGCTGAGTTGGACGCCAGCTGTAAGCCCTGTCTACTGTTTACCTGAGCTGTTCAACAGCCCAGCTGTGAATTAACAACAAATTGGGGACCATAAAAGTGGGGAAGGACTTTTGCACAGACTTGTCTGAAACAGGCTGATGGAGAAGGGAGAGGTGGAAGTGGTGGAAACAAGAGGCTCCTGTCATGAGGATGGAACAACAGCACCCCCTTGTGACGTGATGGCGCAATGACGCAGGGACATAACAACAATGGAGCATTCACACCCAATGACGCCCACCTGTATGACGCAGCCAGGAAAGAAGTCCTTCTAAAAACTGCACTGTATTTGTCGATGTGTAATTGTATGTCTTTCCGACAGGGACTGTCTGTCGTATGTGTATTATAATCTGCACTGAGTCCCCTTCGGGGTGAGAAGAGCGGAATAGAAATAAACAGTATTATTATTATTATCCAGGGCCAGGTTTGCAGAGTGGAAAGAAAGCCCCTGCCCCGAGCTCCATTTCTGCTGCCCACGGCAAACCTTCCCCCGCTCCCCAGGGCCAGCATCAGCTCAGGCCCGCCAGGGTGAGAGGGAGGGAGGGGAAGATAAAGTTTTATTTTTAGTGTGGGTCTGAGTGATGGGGGGGGGTGCGGTAGGGGGCGTAATTCCAAAGTGTGGCCTAGGGCGCAAAAATGGGTTAATCCGGGCTTGCTGGGAGTTGGAGGCACAAACACCTGGAGGGCCGCAGATGGAAGGGTCTTGAATCTGGAGGATGCAAGGGATAAGCAAAGTGTCCTATCTGAGTGTGATAACTGAGGTTGGAGTAAACATGCCCCTTGTATACTGAAGAGTCATGTTGAGAAACTGCTAAACCTCTGTGCTCATTTAGAAATCAGCTTTACCAACATAGCATTGGGTATTTCAGGGCTTGATGCAGGCAAGAAATGACAATACAAAAATAGATGGGGATATACTGGGAATCCAATGAGGGTTGCCATTAGTCAAGGCCAAGGCACCTTGTTAAAGAATAGAAACGATTTTCTCAAGTAGCTGTGGATAATGCATAGATAGATACTAAAGACTGTAGATGCAGAGCTTTATCACTTGATAAACATTACTTACTTTGTGGAGGACATAGCGCTTATTTTTTATATCATCCACCACTGCGCTATATGATAAATGTGAACCCTCTTCAGGAAGGGGCTTATGTGGAAGTTGCTTCCTGGCTGTGTGCAACTTCACCCCCTTCTGCAAATCACCAAGTACACCCTTCCACAAGCCAACCTGAAAAGGGGAAGGACAAACTAAATGTGATTCTCTAAATAAGGGATTCTGGACCAGTGGTCTGTGGACCACCAGTGGTCTGTAAGAACGAAAATATGGTCCGCAGCCTCACCATTACTACCCTGTCACCTCAAAACCACATTGAGAGTGACTGGCAGGGGCGGTCCGAGCTCTCCTGGGGGGGTAAGCGAACATTATTTTGCCCCCCCCCCGCGGCTCCCGAGTGCGCCGCCCGTATCTCCGTGCTGCTGCCGCGCTGCGCCTACTGGCGCTTCTGGGCATGCGCGGAGGTTTTGCGCGCATGCCCAGTGCCTACGGAGTTGCACTTGAACTCCGTAGTCACTGCGCATGCTCGCGAAAATCTCCGCGCGCATGTGCTGTGCCTACAGAGTTTACTTGAGCTCTGTAGACACAGCGCATGTGCGCGGAGATTTTCGCGAGCATGCGCTGTGTCTACGGGGCTCAAGTGGAGCGCTGTAGGCACTGGGCATGCGCGCAAAACCTCCGCGTGCATGCGCTGTGTTTATGGAGTTCACTTGAGCTCTTTAGACACAGCGCATGTGTGTGGAGAGAGGCCACCGCATGCATGCGCAGTGCCTACGGAGTTCAAGTGGAGCTCCGTAGGCACTGGGCATGCACGCAAAACCTCAGCGCATGCCCAGAAGCGCCTGTAGGCGCAGCGCGGCAGCAGCACGGAGATACAGCGGCACGGCGCCCCACGATGGCGCCCCACGCTGTCGCCTCCAAGATGGCGCCCTACGCGGTCGCGTAGTTCGCCTAATGGAAAGACCGCCCCTGGTGATTGGTCTCACGAAACCCTCGAGGATGTCAGGAGGGGAGAGGCTGACTACCCACAAAAGATCACCTCTACCACATCAGCTCTAGATTATTAAATATGGTTTTCTGTGGGGGAGCAGATGGTGACTACTGGATGGCATATGTTCTGTATCAGAAACTTGAGCTGATGTGGTCTATCCAATGCAATTTTCTGAATCAGCACCCCAAATAACCAAACCAAATCTGAAGTTGACCAAAAACTTATTTGTAATTCTTTTGGTACTAAATTTAACTGATTCCTGGAATGTTAAATTGCCTCTATGTCTGTCTATATGTTGTATGTCAATGGCATTGAATGTTTGCCTGTATATGTGCATTGTGATCCGCCCTGAGTCCCCTGCGGGGTGAGAAAGGCGGAATATAAATGACGTAAATAAATAAATAAACCTGTGTTGCTATGGTAGCAAAGTAATTTTTGGACTTCCTTCAGCACAGAAGCTTGCAAACTTTAGATATCCCAGGTCGGAGTGAGCTTCCGGCCAATTTTGTGTAGCTTGTTGTCGACCTTTGCAACCCGAAAGACAGTTGCATCTGTCAAGTAGGAAATTTAGGTACCACCTATGTGTGGGGAGGCTAACTTAACAAATTTACAAGGCCATAAAAAATCTCCAGCAAAAAGCATGAGGGGAATGTGGAAAGTACTTCATCAGTGTTGCAGATGGACGGTGAAGCGACAACTCCCCTGGTGGCCGGAAAAAAGTTAAGTAGCCTCTGACTATCTGTCTATATGTGTTGTGTGTCTATGGCATTGAATGTTTGCCATGTATGTGTACATTGTAATCCACCCTGAGTCCCCTGCGGGGTGAGAAGGGCGGAATATAAATACTGTAAATAAATAAATAAATAAATAGCAATGTGTCACTTTTTCTGCATGGAAAAAGTGAAGTCAGAAAGCCAAAAGACAGAGTCATTTTACCCTGTTTTTCACCTTTTGAGGTACAGTGTGGTCTTCTATATCCATTTTCCCCAAAACCTGTAATAAATGAAAGACATGTCTTTGTTAGTTGTTTGCTTTTTGTAAAGCTGATAAAGTATTTGATTTCCAGCTTCCAGCTGTTTCAAAACACAGAGGGGAGGGGGAAGGAGCTTAAGACAGAGAAACAACCGCATTTTAGGATTGCTTCCCTTGCTTCCCTCCCCATTCTGAATACCTCTTTGCAACTTTGTATGGTGGACATGAGTTTCTGATATTCCCTGTATTCTGCAAACAGCGATTTGCAGATCCCTGTGTAATGGCTGGCAGCTTCTGAAGGTTTGAGGAAATGGTCTTCACAGATCTGAAATGAAAAATTAGCTATCAGCTCTGGGTTCATATTCTAAAGGCTTATACTGGACTTCAAGATGCGTTTCATGTTTATCTAAGTTCTAAAGAAGACAGAGGCCCCTAGTACATCATCTGTACATTTTTTAAAGGCACTGTACAGATAACCGCCGCGAGCCCCCGGGAGTCGGCGGCATAGAAGCCTTAATAAATAAATAAATAAATAAATAAATAAATAAATAAATAAATAACGTGTGGAGAGGGGGGGAGGGTAGCCTCCGGGAGACTCCCACTTAATTGTAGGGTCCCTCAGGGGGCTATCCTTTCCCCCTTATTGTTTAACATCTACATGCGTCCGCTGGCCCACCTGATTCATGACTTTGGTCTGGAGTGTTATCAGTATGCTGATGACAACCACCTAGTGCTGAGAATGGACAGCAGGCCGGACACCGTACCCGATTGTTTCCATCAATGCCTTGAAGTTGTGACTGGATGGTTGCGTTCCAGCCGCTTGAAGGTGAATCCATCGAAGACGGAGATCCTGTGGTTGAGTCGCCCTGACATGGGTGAGTGCCGGTTGCCTACCCTGGATGGCGGAGAACTAAGCCCGTCGTCCTTGGTAAAAAGTCTGGGAGTCCAGTTGGACCCACTGCTGTCCATGGAGACTCAGGTCTCCACAGCCATCAGAATAGCATTTTTCCACCTGCGACAGGGTAGGCGGCTGGCTCCTTACCTCAGTGTTTCTCAACCAGTGTGCCAGGGCACACTAGTGTGCCGTGAGCAATCATCAGGTGTGCCGTGGGAAATTGGAACCTCCAGGAGGGGAGGGGGGAGAGTCTAGTGTGTTGAAGTATAAAAACCCTAAGTAACCTACCTTGATAAAGACACAAAATTACAACACCCCCCTCCCCACCCGTTGTCAACTTGGTCTATCCTCTCCATGCATTGGGAAGGCCCACCTCCCTTTCCCCAAGTAGAGAACTCCTATTGCCTCGAGGGGGTTCTGTGTGGGAAGTTTGGCCCAGTTCTATCATTGGTGGGGTTCAGAATGCTCTTTGATTGTATGGGAACTATAAATCCCAGAAACTACAACTCCCAAATGTCAAGGTCTATTTCCCCTGAACTCCATCTGCGTTCATATTTGGGCATATTGCGTATTCATGCCAAGTTTGGTCCTGATCCAACATTGTTTGAGTCCACAGTGCTCTCTGGATATAGGTGAACTACAACTCCAAAACTCAAGGTCAATGCCCACCAAACTCTTATAGCATTTCTCTTGGTTATGGGACTTCTGTGTGGGAAGTTTTAGCACAGCAGTTCTCGTTTGTGCCTGGAGGGCAGGGAATGGGTCCTGGGGTTCCATTAGCATTAGGGCCTGCAGCAGCAGATGTGGATTCAGAGGATGAGCTAGATGACTGGGGTGAAGCACAGGGCCCTTCGGATGGGCCTCAGTCGCCTACAGAGAGCTTGGCATGGGATGAGATGATGTTTGGGCCTAGCATAGATTCCGATCACCAGGTGGAGATGGGAAGCAGCGAAGGGAGCTATGAACACCCGGGGGGGGGAGGAATTCCCAAGAGCTTGAGAGTGTAAACATGGACGATGCCGAATGGGAAAGTGCTAGGGAGGAAAGTTCTCAGGAAGATAGTGACACAGCTGCTGAGAGGCAAGGTCGAACTTTCGATAGGAGACGGAACATAGAGTCTAGGAGGAGGATTGGTCCCGAGCCTAGATCGACCGAGGTCCGTCAGCAGGGATTGAGACGAAGAGCCTAGGCGCCGAGGACCTCGGCCGAAGGATTAAGTACAGGATCCGTGGGAACGCATCCTCAGTTCTCCGGCCACGTCGTACCTGTACTGGCGAAACGGAGTAGGACCACAAGCTGTGGTCACCAAGTCTTGCCTTGCATTGCCTTTCCTGTTCCTGATTCGCATTGGTTTGCGAAGCCTTGCTTTGTTCCTGATTCGCATTGGTTTGCGAAGCCTTGTTTTGTTCCTGATCCGCATTGGCTGCGGAGCCTTGCCAAGTTTTGGACTAATTGCTACGTTCTTTTGGACATTGTTACTTTAAGCTTCTTGGACATTCTTTTGGACACTCTTTCATATTGGACTATATTCTTTGAAACTGTTTTTATACTCAATAAAGTAGTTAGCCTTTAGAACGTCTCCGTGTGTGTGTTTAAGGGGCCGGTAAGTCCGTGATTGTGACAGAAGTTTGTGTCTTTCTGCCTTTCTTGCCAGGATATCTATGTTGTGTTCATCGAAACAGGCCCAGGTTTCACACTGAGTGTATAAATACATTCAAAAAACATATTAACTATATGTATTACTGTGTTAGAGTGTCATTTTGTGTCATTTCTGTTGGTGGTGTGCCCCAGGATTTTGTAAATGTAAAAAGTGTGCCGCGGCTCAAAAAAGGTTGGGAAACACTGCCTTACCTATCCAGGGACGACCTGGCCACAGTAATCCAGGCGATGGTCATCTCGAGGCTGGATTACTGTAACGCCCTCTACATTGGCCTTTCCCTGTCAACAATCCGGAAACTCAAGCTGGTGCAAAATGCTGCCGCTTGATTACTGGTGGGAGCACCGGTAAGAGAGCACATTACTCCCATCTTGCAGCAGTTGCACTGGCTGCCAGTTGAGTACTGAATTGTTTTCAAGGTGCTGGTTTTGACCTTTAAGGCCTTGCATGGTCTAGGGCCAGTGTACCTGAGGGACCGTCTCACCCCGTACGTTCCCCCGAGATCACTTTGCTCAGAAGAGCGAAATCTCCTGACAGTTCCATCAGTACCGCTTCTGCCACCTCTCTGTAACTAGACAACGCGCCTTCTCCGCGGTGGCCCCGGCATTGTGGAATACACTGCCGGATGATGTTCGTGACACCGCGAAGCTACCGTAGTTCCTTTCCGGAGGGCATGTAAAACAACTCTGTTTAAGCTTCCCTTTAACTAAATCCTCCGGACTCTCTGACCATGCCCTTATATATATATATTTTTTAATGATTTTTATTAGTGATTTTAATACACATGTTTAAAAATAGGGAAACATTGGGGACAAGGGTAATAGAATGGAGAACGAGAGTAGGGGGGGGGAGTGGGAAAGGTAAAGAGGGGGATCTGAATAGAATAAGGAGGGGTGAAAAAGAACAGATAAGAGGACAGAAGAAACCATATTGGTTGACTTCACCGCGCTTCCGCAGGGTATGTTGAAACTTGGGTTTGAGCTTGGACTTCCAAGCTAGTCTCAGAAATTATATCAGTCCCCTACTTTCCACAGCCCGTTTTGGCTTCCTTTGCTTTGGGCCTTGGCTTCTTAGTTCATATTCACAATATTCAGGTACTTTAACGTTTTTTTCCAGTCCCTTATATTGACCAAATGTTTTATCTGTATTTTAAGTATTTTATGTGCATTTTATTTGTATTCTATGTGTATTTTAATCCGGCTGTATGTAAACTGCCCCGAGCCTGCAGGGAGGAGCGGTAAACAAAATCGAATTTTAAAAAATAAATAATAAAATAAATAATGTTAATGACCTTGAGAATTTTAATCAGATGCAATGTATAAATGCCTTTAAGCGAGTTACTCAATAGAGTTGCAGAACTACACACAGAGTAAAACAAAACCATCACCTTGATTATATCCTGGAAAGCAATGGTGGCATTTGTGGCCTCTGTGTTCAATTTCAGCATTAAACGGATCAGCTTCTCCAGTTGCTCGCTCAGCTCTCTCTCCATATGACTCTCAATTCCCCAATCCAAAGCTGTGTAGATGAGCTTTCCCAACTGTTCAGTCATCTGCAAAGGAGCCAACTTTAATTCTTGATACTAGGGTAAGGATACTCATAAGCAATAAATATTACTTTATTCAGGTAACGGATGCATGCAGTATTCCTTTGTTTTATTTCAAATGAATCCCACAATTAAGCCAGAACAGTTAAAGGAAGAACATTTGAAATGTGGTGCTGGGGAATGGTTCTGTGACTAGGCTTAGCACAACAACAGGTTAAACCGCTAAGCAGCAGAAAAACCTGTCAATCAAAAGGTCAGCAGTTCAAGCCCGGGACGGAGTGGCCAGTGGCACCCAGCGTCAGCCCAGCTCCCCAGCCACCTAGCAGATCGAAAACAGAATTGTAGTAGATAAATAGGTACCACTTTAAGCAGGGAGGAAATAAAAGGTGCCCATAGGGACATGCCGGCGATTCGATCGGGAGGACGTCTAAGGATGACAAAGCTCCTCGGCATGGAAGATGGAGCAACAGTACTCCTCCGTGGCTGGAGTCAAGCATAGCTTCCAGATGCCAAAAATGGAAAAGATGGGGAAAGCCTTTACCTCTGTTTATTATTTATTTATTTATTTGCATCATTTATATTCCGCCCTTCTCACCCCACAGGGGACTCAGGGCGGATCACAATGCACATATACAGACAAACATTCAATGCCATTTGACATAAAACAGGGCTGCCCAACTGGTGGCCCGGGGGCCGTATACGGCCCCCAGCCCCCTCCCTACGGCCCCCTAAGCTTTTCCCTCCCTATGCCCCCCCAAGCTTTTTAATTAAATAAAGTGTAATATTATTATTATTATTATTATGCAGCTGACATCCAGCCAGCTGCACCACATTCCCAGAGATGAGGAGTGCGTCAGCTCCCCCTGGTGGCCAGAGTTTGCCTCTGTTCGTCTATATGTGTGTATGTGGAAACGGCAGGGATTGTCTGCTAAGCATGTGTACCTGCAATCCGCTCTGAGTCCCCTTCGTGGTGAGAAGAGTGGAATATAAATAAAGTGTATTATTATTATTATTATTATTAAGCAGCTGACATCCAGCCAGCTTCGCCACATTCCCAGTGCTGTTTATGCATTGTCTGTCCTTGTTAATTGTATAGTGACATTTAATGTTTGCAGTATATGTGTGCTGCAATCT
This sequence comes from Anolis apletophallus, assembly GCA_030556195.1. Lineage (NCBI taxonomy): Eukaryota > Metazoa > Chordata > Lepidosauria > Squamata > Anolidae > Anolis > Anolis apletophallus. Next base: position 10,897,217 of record JARBWK010000004.1, read on the forward strand.
GCCCTGAGACCCCATCGGGGAGCTAGAGCAGAATATAAATAAAGTATATTATTATTAATTTATTTATGTAGATAGCATGTAATGCACAATAGACAAAAAAATAGACCCTACAGCCTGAATCATGCCCGAACTCTCCCTAGAAGCCAAGATGAACTTTCCTGAGAAGCCATATTATGAGAAGGCATGTCCCGTTAAACAAACACAAACACAAAGCTTGCTAAGCCGGAAGGCAGCAGGAAAAGAGGAAGCCTGTATTCCAGATGCATAGAATCAGTCAACGAAGCCATGGTCCTGAGTCAAAGTTGACCTGGCCGCAGTTAGAAACAACATTTCCTCCAGGATCAATATAAAGAAGTTAAAAGGTTTATTCATTGATAACCAACCTAAATAAAGTAGCTATGTGGAATCATTGTACGATGCTATTTACTTTATTTATTTACTTTATTTATATTTCGCCCTTCTCACCCCGAAGGGGCCTCAGGGCGGATTACAGGTGCACATATAAGCAGACAATCCCTGCCGTTTATCACAGTACAGTACGTACACTTTGACATATGATACACATATAAACGAACATATAAATGTACAGAGGTAAATCTGGCCACCAGGGGGAGCTGACGCACTCCTCATCTCTCAGCGTTTTCCAGTGTCCCTCGTTGTTCCTTCCACATTCCTTTTTATGGCCTCATAATTCAGTCAAAATTTGCCTCCCCACTTAATGTGGTACTTTTATCTCCTACTTGACAGATGCAACTGTCTTTTGGGCTGCAAAGGTTGGCAGCAGGCTACACTTAAGGTCGAGCACCCACCTCAACCCGGGCAGGCCTCGAACTCATGACCTACTGGTCAGAGAGATCTTATGCAGCTGACACTTAGCCAGCTGCGCCACATTCCCGGTGCTAGACCCAATGTTGAAGGCCATGTTAAATACAGGAGCTTTACCTTATCTTCTAAGGCATCATTGGGTTCTGGACTGACGTGATTCTCTGAAACAAAAAATAAATAAAATAAATGGTAAGTTCCTTCAGTCTTATGAACTCTCTCTGAAATGTGACAATTAATATTTCTGTTCTTTTCAGCCAGTATCCAGGAGTTCTCACCACAGACACAGAAAAGAAAGACACAATTTCCTTGAATCCAGTAAAATATAAACAGGTCATATTTGCACATGTCGGCTTGGCTCTGTAGTTATGTCAGCGTTTTGGAAAGTTAATTTTAGGACTGTAATTCCCATAAAGTTAGGACCTGTCATTCAAACAATAACTACTATATTTACAAACTGTAGTTTGCAAAGTTACCATGTTCTACCAATCCTGGAGGAATTACTTTGATCCAAGTCAAAGCTATTATTAGACTGGGTTGCCGTGAGTTTTCCATACTATATGGTCATTTTCCAGAAGCATTCTTTCCGGACGTTTCGTCCACATCTGTGGCAGGCATCCTCAGAGCTTGTGAGGTCTGTTGGAAACTAGGAAAGTGGGGTTTATATATCTGTGGGATGTCCAGGGAGGGAGGAAGAACTCTTGTTTGTTTGAGCCAAGTGTGAATGTTGCAATTGGCCACCTTGATTAGCACTGAATGGCTTTGCAGCTTCAAAGCCTGGCTGCTTTCTGCCTGGAGAAATCCTTTGTTGGGAGGTGTTAGCTAGCCCTGATTGTTTCCTGTCTGGAATAGCTAGACCAGGGGTAGTGAACCTATGGCTCGGGAGCCAGGTGTGGCTCTTTTCATGATTGTATCTGGCTCTCCAGAGCAGCCTGGGCCTTGGTTTCCTAGCATGCAGGAGGGAGGAGTGACGCAAATGCGCCACGACTGCCGCTTCCGCGCCACCATCGCCACCTCTTCCTCATCCCCCACTGCTCTCGGGGCCCTGCGCCCAATTCGCCGGGGACGGTGGAGCCCAGCAGTGGCACCTCGTCCTTGTCTTCCTCTTCGTCGTCCATCACGGGCCTAGGAGGCAACGAAGGCGGGCCTGGCCCTGGCGCCGTGCATCCGGCCTCACTGCCGCCGGGGAACGCCCAGTTCATCGCCTTCATTGTCGGGTAGCTCAAGAGCTGCTGCCTCTTCAACACCCTCCAGAGGGACTGCCTCACCGACGTTGGCACGAAGGTCCGCCTTGGCCCCCGCACCCTCCTCCCCCTTCCTTCCTTCCTTCCTTCCTTCCTTCCTTCCTTCCTTCCTCCTCTCTTTTTATTTATTTATTTATTTCATTTCTAACCCGCCCTTCTCTACCCCCGAAGGGGGACTTAGAGCGGCTTACAAAAGGCAATAATTCAATGCCGCATACAAGAACAAAACAAAAACATATCAAAAAATTTTCAACAACCAGATTAAAAACAGATTTAAAATAGTTTTCTTTCATTCCTTTTCCTCCCTCTCTTTCTACCTTCTTTCCCCCATTCCCCCTCTTCCTTCCTCTTCCTTTCTTCCTCCCCTTCACCCTTGCCTTCTCTTCCTTTTCCCTCCCTCTCTCCCCTTCCTTCTATCCTCCAGTCTCCCTCTTCCTTACTTCCTCTTCCTTCCTTTCTTTCTCCCCCTTCACCCTTTCCTTCTCTCCTTCCTTTTACCTCCCTTTCTCCCCTTCCTTCTTTCCTCCATTCTCCCTCCCTCCGTCTTCCTTCCTTCCTTCCTCTTCTATTCTTTTCCCCCAAGTCTTTCTTTCCTTCTCCTTCCTTTCTTTTCACGTCCCTCTCTCCCCTTCTTTCTTTTCTTCTTTTCCCTTCATTATTTTACTTTTTCCTCACTCCCTTTCCTTTCTTTCCCCCACCCTTTCCTTTCCTCCTTTCCCATTTCCTTCTTTCCCCCTCCTTGTCTCTCTCCTGCTCTTCTTTTCTTCCTTTTCCATAGTTCATTCTTCTTTTCTTTCTTCCTCTCCCCCTCCCTCCTTTATTTCCTCTTTCTTTCTTTCTTTCTTTCCCCCTTCCTTCCTTCCGTCTTCTCTTCCTTCCCAGAGTCCTGAGCATGCCTTTTGCAGAGCCAGGTCTGAAGTGTCCTGTCATTCTGCCGGGGGAAACCATTTCTCATAGTATGTACGTATAGACTCACATTTAGTTGAATTCAGTCGTAAAATATCCATTATATAAATGGGTTCACGTCATGTGATGTATACCTCAAACAAAGAAACCATACAACGCAGAAACACAATACTTGCCAACAGAAATAGGCCTCAAGCAAGGTACGTTTGTAGCAAAGAAACTCCCCCCCCCAAAACCTAAAAGGCCCCCAAAACAACGAATAAAAATAAAACTACATTTACCAGCATCCTCCGGGGCAGCCAAAGACTCACCCAGCCTCTACATTCTGAACAACATGATTGGCTGCCAATAAGGGCGGATTTGCATAACTGCTGCACTGGCCAGCCAACATGAAAATTCCGATCCATAATAAACTGCCAAAACAGAATAAGGAAAAGGCCTGAGCCAATCCCCAACACAAACACCCAAATCACTTCCAACCTAAAATTTACACCCCAAAAAATCACAGACCACGCCCAAAATTGACAGTAAGGCTTCATTAACTAGATTTCCCTAACTAGCCCTCACTTACTGGGAAGCTGTTTACACTCTAAATTGACAGTAAGACTTCATTAACTTGATTTCCCTAACTAGCCCTCACTTACTGGGAAGCTGTTTACGCTCTGAATTGACAGTAAGGCTTCATTAACTTGATTCTCCCGACTAGGCCTCAGCTCATTGGACATTGTGTATGGCAGTGTTTCCCAACGTTTTTTGAGTCGCGGCACACTTTTTACATTTACAAAATCCTGGGGCACACCACCAACAGAAATGACACAAAATGACACTCTAACACAGTAATACATATACTTAATGTGTTTTTTAATGTATTTATACACTCAGTGTGAAACCTGGGCCTGTTTCGATGAACACAACATAGATATCCTGGCAAGAAAGGCAGAAAGACACAAACTTCCCACACAGAAGTCCCATAACCAAGAGAAAATGCTATAAGAGTTTGGTGGGCATTGACCTTGAGTTTTGGAGTTGTAGTTCACCTATATCCAGAGAGCACTGTGGACTCAAACAATGTTGGATCAGGACCAAACTTGGCATGAATACGCAATATGCCCATATATGAACGCAGATGGAGTTCAGGGGAAATAGACCTTGACATTTGGGAGTTGTAGTTGCTGGGATTTATAGTTCCCCTACAATCAAAGAGCATTCTGAACCCCACCAATGATAGAACTGGGCCAAACTTCCCACACAGAACCCCCAGGAGGCAAGAGGAGGTCTCTACTTGGGGAAAGGGAGGTGGGCCTTCCCAATGCATGGAGAGGGAGAGACCAAGTTGACAACGGGTGGGGAGGGGGGTGTTTGTAATTTTGTGTCTTTATCAAGGTAGGTTTCTTAGGGTTTTTATACTTCAACACACTAGACTCTCCCCCCTCCCCTCCTGGAGGTTCCAATTTCCCACGGCACACCTGATGATTGCTCACGGCACACTAGTGTGCCCTGGCACACTGGTTGAGAAACACTGGTGTATGGCCTGAATTGACAGTAAGGCTTCATTAACTTGCTGTTCCTAACTAGGCCTCAGCTCATGGGACATTGTGTGTGGCCTGAATTTACAGTAACCTACCTTGGCACACAGAGCCCCAACCATGCATGATGGGACTTGAAGTACCACCATGGAAAACGGGATTTGTAGTAATTCAAAACCCATCATTCCCCACAGACCACTGTGGCCCAGAACCAAGACCAATAAAGACCCAACTTGGCACACCATGCCCCCCATGACCCACACTCCATCCAACTGGAGTTTAGAGGAGGGCACACCGTGGATGATTGAACTTTCTCGCATCTCCTAAAAAGGGCACAGCAACGCGTGCCGGGTACAGCTAGTATTATATATATTACATGGCTCTCACTGAAATACATTTCCAAATATTTTGCTTTCATGGCTCTCTGAGTCAAAAAGGTTCCCGACCCCTGAGCTAGACTGTAAGTAAGAGCATTTGGCTCCAGTACAGAAATTTATTTAAAACTGAGGTCAAAATAAGAAAAAGGCAAAATAAGGTAAGAAATATTGTACAAAAAACGACTGCAATTAGGAAAGAGGTAGAATATGACAACCAACATAGAATTAAGACAATATATGAACACGCATATTGGAAACTTCCTGATTTTTCCTTACCAGTGTCGTGCTGTAGAGTGAAGGACACGCTACCATCAGAATGGATGTAGAGGTTGTCAATATCTAAAAGTATCAAGTGCAACACAGAATCCAGTCCTTGAGCTAAAATCTGTTTCATTTTATAGCAAGACTGGAAACAAATAGCCCAAGCCTGTTCCTCATTTATGGGCTGCTCATAATATCTCAGAAATTCAGCCAGCGAGATCTTTGTGAGATCCTTTGTGGACACGACTGCGCTACCAGCATTCTTCCCCCCTTCCATTGCTATGTTGTATTGCTTAAGTATTTTACAACTAAACAACAGCAAAAGGCCTTCCTGGGATCTCCTTTATTTCTTCATTAAAGGTCTCCACCAGGTGTGGTTGTTTTTTGGAAAATAAATGGAAGTGGCTTTATTAAAGGGCAAGAAACAACTTGCCAGGTCTCATCAAAGTGGGTTTGCAACAATCAAATATAATTTTAGAAACCTTCTAAAATCAGGAGAGTAAATAAAGAGCAACACTCAAAAAGCAGGGGAATTCCATACAAGAATCAATCAGGGCCAGCTAACACCTTCTAACAAAGGATTCCCCAGGCAGCAACCAACCAGGCTTTGAAGCTGCAAGCAACACTTAGGGCAGAGCAAAGGTATGCTATAGTAAAAAGCCGTAAATAAGTCTTATCAAAATTATATCATTTATAAGTTCACAAAGCAATTGGCTGCGATATCAATATTATCAAACATTTAAATATAATGCTACACAATGTACTGTATGTACATGATACTTAGCGTATTGTGGAGACCGCGATGAATGTGAGTCCGTAATCTAGGTAAGTAATTGAAGATGTAAAGTTATAGGGTATCAGAAGGTCGCGGGAAGAGTGGATAAGTTCAAAGGAGGTTGCCAATACTGTCCCAAACTCAATCCTACGACCTATATCAACTGTAATCCAAATCATGTAAGGAAGAATCCAAAGTAAATCCTATTGTATCCGGATTGCTGGAAAGGCTCCACAGTTATAGTTAATCAATTGCTGTGTAAACACTAGGCATGGTTTCGAATCCAAAAATGGCGATTCTAAAATCAAATTGGGGGGGGGGTGTTGATTATTAAAAGAAAGACTTACAAAAAAAATTCCAAAAATTTCTAAAATGTAACTTAATTACTAACAAAATTCGTTAGTAGTTTGTATGCCAGCGCATGCGCATTCCAGATGGTTTTGGCCTACAACTCCCAGAAATCCTAACAGCTGGTAAATTGGCTGGGATTTCTGGGAGTTGTAGGCCAAAACTTGAATAAATCACACTGAATTCTAGATGGGACTCTCCAAATAGGAAGGAGGGAGGGAGGGAGGGAGGGAGCGGGTATTCTATTCTTGGAAGCAGCAAAAGAAAAGGAGGAGGAGCCCCCCCCCCCCTCGCTCCTCGCTGCCTCTCTCTCACCCCGATCCCGAGGGAGCGAGGGCCCAAGTTTGCCCAGGCTGGTCATATACCTACATTCCATGCACATTATACAGCAGTAATAACAATGGGTATAAGAAGAGGTAAAATTCAAACCGAAGTATTCTGACTGTGCTCCCTCCTCAAACTGCAAAAGGCTCTTCTCTGAGCCCGGGAAAAGGCAAAACCCCGGGCACAGCATTTGCTTCCTGGGTGCACACACATACATATTCTTTGGGGGATTTGCTGCAGAATCTTCTCTATGAGCCCGGATTCTGCAGCAAATCCCCCCCAAGCAGCAAACGCTGGCTTTTTCGGGCTAATTTCCGGGCTAATAAGAGAAGAGCCCGTTTGCACCGCATGAGGAGAGACCAGTCAGAATACTTCGGTTTGAATTTTACCTCTTGTTATTGTTATTACTGCTGTATTATTGCATGTGCATGGAATGTAGGTATGACCAGTTGGATTACTTATAATATTAGGCACTTACAGTAGCATTCATTCTATTATACATTAGGTTGGTTTCTCACCCCAATACTCTTTGATGCTTTAGATCCTGGCAGGGCAGGAGAGGCAGGAAGCCTGGAAAAATGTAAACAGAGAGGTTTACTCAGAAGTAAATCCACAAGGAGGGCCCTTCATCCAAAGTGCCCTCCTTTGCAGATTTACTTCTGAGTAAACCTCTCTGTTTACATTTTTCCAGGCTTCCAGCCGAAAGAAGGAGCGAGTTTAGGGCTTGCCTTGCCATAATACTTATTGGCAAGGGAGTCGGGAGGGTGGTGAGAGAAGGAGGGTGCCCCCTTACGACCTAATAACGACACTTAAGAAAATCCTGGCCCCGAAGTTCGAAAAAGAAGTCCACTTCCTGGTTGGCGTTCAGGTGCAGAAATACTCAAAAGTAGCATTTCTTACGAATTTCTTCGAAACGAATCATTTTCATAACTTTTTTCTCATGCCTAGTAAACACAGTCTGTACAGTTGTTCGGTATGGATGCCTAACGGTATTACATAGAGCTCAACCGTTTCGCCTGTAATTGCTTGGCTTCCTCAGAGGCATTCCTTGGAGCATTGTACTAATACAGTATAATCAACTTGCGGCAATCATTTATCTATAATAGAACAATATGACATACACATAATATACAGTATATGAAAACCCAAACACACTGGCAATTAATTTTGAAATATACATACCATATTATTGGAAACATTTCATATCACAAAAGCATTACGATCGTGTTGACCCTATATTCCGGTTTATAATTACAATGGACTTTACATCTTCAATTACTTACCTGGATTACGGACTCACATCCATCGCGGTCTCCACAATATGCTAAGTATCATGTACATACAGTACATTGTGTAGCATTTGGGAGGGAATTCCACAGCCGGGGGGCCACCACAGAAAAGGCCCTGTCCCTCGTCCCCACCAGACGTGCCTGCGAAGGTGGTGGGATCGAGAGCAGGGCCTCTCCAGATGATCTTAGCACTCTTGACGGTTCATAGGGGAGAATACGTTTGGGCAGGTAAACTGGGCCGGAACCGTACAGGGAGTTGTGCGCTCCGTGTACCCCGCCTCCCGTTAGTAGTCTGGGTGCTGCGTGCTGGACTAATTGTAGCTTCCGGGCAGTCTTCAGAGGCAACCCCACGTAGAGAGCGTTGCAGTAGTCTATACGGGATGTAACCAGAGCATGGACCACCGTGGTTTTAAATTGTCTGTTACTGCTTGTGTTTCAGTTTTATGTATTGTATTGTTTTTATAATTGCTGTTTTGTTGTTATTATGTGTCGTTGGGCTCGGCCTCATGTAAGACGCCCCGAGTCCTCTTGGGGAGATGGTGGCGGGGTATAAATGAAGTTAGTAAATAAAACAATTTTTATTATAATTTTATATTGGTTGTAGTATTTTTTTTATAGCTTGTGTTCTATGTAATTGATTATATATTTATTGTGTGACTGTTTTTACTTGGTTGTTGTGTTTTTGGGCATGGCCTCATGTAAGCCGCCCTGAGTCCCCATTGGGTTCAAATAAAGCTTATTTATTATTATTATTATATTATATTTTAATTATTATTTATTATTATATTATTATATTATTATATTATTATTATCTTATTTATTATTTTATTATTATATTATTATTATATTATATTATTATTAGTATTTTTATTTTATTATAATATTATTATTATATTATTATTTATTATATTATTATTTTATGTTATTATTAGTATTTTATTATTAGTGTTTTTATTTTTTATTATTATTTAATCATTATTATTTTATTTTTGTATTATTATTTTATTTTATTTTATTTTTATTATTGTATTATTATATTTTATTTTATGTTATTATTAGTATTTTTATTTTATTATTATTTTATTATTATTATTTTATTTTTGTATTATTATTTTATTTTATTTTAATATTTTTATATTATTATTATTTTGTTATTATTAGTATTTTTATATTTTATTATTCCTTTATCATTATCATTATTTTATTATTATCATTTTATATTATTATTTTATCATTATTATCATTACATTATTATTATTATTATTATTGTTATTATTATTATTATTATTATTATTATTATTATTATTAGACAAAGAAACCTTGCTTCTTTTCAGAGAGAGTTCTTTCTTATGGGAGGAAAGTAGTTCCACAGCGCTCCCTGCTGGTGGCTGAGAGCCAGGCAGGGGAAATGAGCGCTGAACTACGGCTCCCCCTGCGGGACAGGAAACTTGGTCGCGCCCAAGGTTCTCCTCCCTCCCGCCTGAGAGGTGGCTCAGTCCAGGAGAGATGGCGGCGCCCAGGAGAGAGGGAGAGGCGTGGAACCGTCTGCGGGTCCCATGGCCGGGCTGCAGGGCTCCCATTGGGGTGCCGGACCACCATGCTTCGGGTAAAGGGAGGCGAAGGGAGGAGGCTCAGCCGGGGAGGCCTAGGCGCCCCTCAACAGGCCAGGACTGCCTGCCAGGCCACGTGGATGCGAGGGGCACCTGGACTGTGCTATTGATCAAGGCAGGAGTGTCCTAGGATTAACCCTATGCTGTAGGTCAGGCAGGGGCCTGTTTGGGCCCTCCAGGTGCTTTGGACTCCAACTCCCACCATTCCTAACAGCCTCAGGCCCGTTCCTGTCCCCCCTCAGCCCCTGCTTAAGCAGCTGAGAGGGAAAAGGAAGGGGCCTGAGGCTGTTAGGAATGGTGGGAGTTGGAGTCCAAAGCACCTGGGGGGCCCAAATTGGCCCAGGCCTGCTGTAGCTACACTTGGGCAGAATCTGGATTTTCATTGGCTGTCGTAAACAGTAATCGCGATATAAGCCAGAGTTGTTCCTATGTTATTTGTGTAATCTGGAAATAAATAGTCCTTAGGAAACAATGCCTTACTAAATTTGCCTTCCTCTGTAATAATAATAATCTATTATATAAAGGAGGTCCCGTCATGGAACGACCGTCCTAGGCCGAGAAACCTTACAAGGCAGAGACACCAAACTTGGCAACAAAAATAGGCCTCAGGCAAGGTAGGTTTTTAGCAAAAAAACCTTTCCCCACCAAAACATAGAAGGCCCCCAAAACAACGATACAAAAAAACCCTACATTTCCCAGCGTCCTCCGCGGCTGCCAACGAATCTCCCGGCCTCTACATTCTGACAACATGATTGGTTGCCAATGAGGGAGTATTTGCATAACGCCTCTATTGGCCAGCCAACATGAACATTCCGACCCATAATAAACTGTCAGAGGAGGATAAGGCAAAGGCCTGAGGCAGTCGCCAACACAAACACCCAATTCACTTCCCACAGAAAATTTAAACCCCTACAAATCACAGACCACGCCCAAAATTGACAGTAAGGCTTCATTAACTTGATTTCCCTGACTAGGCCTCACTTAATGGGATCCTGTTTAAGCTCTGAATTGACAGAAAGGCTTCATTAACTTGATTTCCCTGACTAGGCCTCACTTAATGGGATGCTGTTTAAGCTCTGAATTGACAGAAAGGCTTCATTAACTTGATTTCCCTGACTAGACCTCACTTAATGGGATACTGTTTAAGCTCTGAATTGACAGAAAGGCTTCATTAACTTGATTTCCCTGACTAGGCCTCACTTAATGGGATGCTGTTTAAGCTCTGAATTGACAGTAAGGCTTCATTAACTTGATTTCCCTGACTAGGCCTCAGCTCATGGGACATTGTGTATGGCCTGAATTGACAGTAAGGCTTCATTAACTTGATTTCCCTGACTAGGCCTCAGCTCATGGGACATTGTGTATGGCCTGAATTGACAGTAACCTACCTTGGCACACAGAGCCCCTATGACCCACGCTACATTCTACTGCAGTTTGGAGGAGGGTGGACCACGGATGTTGGGATTTGATGTACCTCCATGGATTATGGGATTTGTAGTACTTTCAAACTCTTGAAAGGCAGGATTTCCCTGGGTACTGGCTGTGGGGGGTTGGGAGCAGGTCAGGGTTTTGCCCTCCCTTCTGCTCGAGATCCCCGTGTACAACTGGTGGGCCACTGTGTGATACAGAATGCTGGACTAGATGGGCTGAGGTCCGATTCAGCATGGCTCTTCTTATGTTCTTATGTTCTTAAAATTGACAGTAAGGCTTCATTAACTTGATTTCCCTAACTAGCCCTCACTTACTGGGAAGCTGTTTACGCTCTAAATTGACAGTAAGGCTTCATTAACTTGATTTCCCTAACTAGCCCTCACTTACTGGGAAGCTGTTTACGCTCTGAATTGACAGTAAGGCTTCATTTACTTGATTCTCCCGACTAGGCCTCAGCTCATTGGACATTGTGTATGGCCTGAATTGACAGTAAGGCTTCATTAACTTGCTGTTCCTAACTAGGCCTCAGCTCATGGGACATTGTGTATGGCCTGAATTTACAGTAACCTACCTTGGCACACAGAGCCCCGACCATGCATGATGGGACTTGAAGTACCACCATGGAAAACGGGATTTGTAGTACTTCAAAACCCATCATTCCCCACAGACCACTGTGGCCCAGAACCAAGACCAATAAAGACCCAACTTGGCACACCATGCCCCCATGACCCACACTCCATCCAACTGCAGTTTAGAGGAGGGCACACCGTGGATGATTGAACTTTCTCGCATCTCCTAAAAGGGCACAGCAAAACGTGCGGGTACAGCTAGTCTATTATATAAAGGAGGTCCCGTCATGGAACAACCGTCCTAGGCCGAGAAACCTTACAAGGCAGAGACACCAAACTTGGCAACAAAAATAGGCCTCAGGCAAGGTAGGTTTGTAGCACACTGTGGCCCAGAACCAAGACCGATAAAGACCCAACTTGGCACACAGTGCCCCCATCACCCACACTCCATCCAACTGCAGTTTAGAGGAGGGCACACCATGGATGATGGGATTTCAAGTACCTCCACTCACTTCCAAAGTACCCCACCCACACAAGCATCAACCTCTACATCAACACAGCAGACGGAAAGACAAAAACATTGTATATCCACAAGCTATGCAGAACGCCCAGAAAACTCACAGCAACCTAGTGATTCCAGCCATGAAAGCCTTCGATAAGGTCTTGAGTTGTTTTTTTTAAAAAAACAAAAGCAATGATGGGGCCATTTTTATCTCCTTAGGGAGGGAGTTCCAGAGGCAGGGCGCAACCACCTTCTCTCAACAACACCAGCCATGCTTGTGATGAGGGTGGGAGCAAGAGCAGGGCCTCATCTGCCGATCACAGTGCCCGGGCAGGCTCATATGAGGGAATGCAGTCCGCCAAATAGTCTGAGCCCTAAATGGGCCTGAACCATTTAGGGCTCAGACTGTCAACTTTAAGGTAATGACCAGCACTTTGAACTTCTCCCAGAAACAAACTGGTAGCCTGTGGAACTGCTGTAACATAGGAGTTGTCTGCTCCCTATATGGCATTACAGTTAGTAATCTGGCTGCCAATCTCTGAGCCAGTTGCAGCTTCCGAACTGTTTTCAAAGGCAGCCCCACATAGAGAGCATTGCAGTAGTCTAAACGGGATGTGACTAAGGTGTGGACTACTATGGCAAAATCTGGCACGGACAAGCTTAAATTGTGCAAAGGCACTCCTGGACACCGCTTTGTTTGACATTTTGGAACACTTGCGTATACAGTAGACTCAGGCCTCATCTGCGCTGCCATAAAATCCAGATTATCTGTTTTGTATTGAATTATATGAGTCTACATTGCCACACAATCCAGTTCAAAGCAGATAATCTGCATTCAGAAACTGGATTATATGGCAGTGTAGAGCCAACCTGGGGCTTGGTAGATGCTGGATAAATGTAGTATCTGGTTGTATGCGAGTTTTCATGAAAAATAGACCTTACTAATACTATACCATACCATACCATACCATAAACTGTATTTATTTAGACATCTGACAAAATACTTCAACACACATCTCTTGTGTTGCTATGTGGAACAGATTCTTGCAAATTCAGGTAAATGTCTTTTTATCTTTTCCAGTGGGATGCTTTGCTGTTGTTAGGAAAGAGGGCCATGCTCTTAGCAACATGCTAACAGATAACGCCATGGTTGCCGAACAGTGCCTCCTGCGTACCGTCATCTATCGTTTCCACTACCAGATGAGTCGTCATAAGCCGTATCAGTCTCTCAAACAGGTCAGAATGAGAGAATTGCATGAAAACCCATTTGGACATAAGAACATAAGAAGAGTCATGCTGAATCGGGCCTCAGCCCATCTAGTCCAGCATTCTGTGTCACACAGTGGCCCACTAGTTGTACACAGGGATCTCTAGCAGAAAGGAGGGCAAAACCCTCACCTGCTCCCGACCCCCCACAACCAGTACCCGAGGGAAAATCCTGCCTGCCTCCATCAACACAGAGGTGGCACTTGGATGTCCATTTCAGTAACTACTGATTCCTTGGTATCCATGAATCTGTCTAATCCTGCCTTGAAGCTGTCAGGCTGACCGCTGTCACAACCTCCTCTGGAAGTGAGTTCCTTAACCCAATGACCCTCTGGGTGAAGAAATATTTCCTTTATTAGTCCTAACTTTCCTACCTTGGAGCTTTAGGGAGTGCCCCTAGTCCTAGTGTTGGGTGACAGAAAATATTTTTCTTTATTCACCTTTTCTATCCCATGCATGATTTTATACACTTCGGTCAAGTCACCTCTTAAACCCCGTCTTTCAAGGCTGAAAACCTTCAAGGCGTTGCAACCTGGTTTCATAAGGGAGCTGCTCCATCCCTTGGATCATTTTTGTTGCCCTTTTCTGTACCTTTTCCAGTTCCGTTATATCCTTCTTAAGGTGCGGAGACCAGAATTGTACACAGTACTCCAGATGTGGCCTCACCATAGATTTGTAGAGAGGCAATACAACATTTGCCGACCTATTTTTCGATTCCCTTCCTGATCATGCCAAGCATAGAATTTGCTTTTTCACTGCTGCAGCGCACTGGGTTGACATCTTCATTGAGCTGTCCACCAAAACCCCAAGATCCCTTTCCTAGTCTGTCTCGGGAAAAAGCTTTGACCCCATCAATTTGTAGGTGTAGTTGGGGTTCTTTGCCCCGATGTGCATGACTTTACACTTGTTTAGGTTAAAATGCATTTGCCACTTTGTTGCCCATTCACTCAATTTCAAGAGATCTTTCTGGAGCTCTTTACAATCAGTTTCATTTTTAACTACCCTGAACAGTTTAGTGTCATCTGCAAACTTTGCTACCTCAGAATTCACTCCTACATCCAGGTCATTAATGAATAAATTAAAAAGTAACGGACCCAAAATGGACATTGTCTTATCTATTTCCTGGACATTAGAAAGAACTTCCTGATTGTAAAAGTTGTTCAACGGTGGAACTCTCAACCTTTGTTAGAGTCTTTTAAACAGAGGCTGGATGACCATCTGTTAGGGGTGCTTTGATTGTGCTTTTCCTGCATGGCAGGGAGTTGGACTAGATGGCCATGTGATCTCTTCCAACTCTAATTCTATTTGAAACTTTATCTTGAGAAAGAATGTCAGTTTATAGGCATTCACCATTGGATGGAAACTATTTTTATTCCCCTAAATTTAAGAACTTGAGCTTGCTTTCATTTATTGGAGAAATTATATTGTTCATTGTCTCATTGGAAAAAAGTGTGAATCTGATAGGTAAATGTCTATGTTTTTTAAAAAGAGAGTCTTAGTTGGATATGTTTCTTAGTCAGTTTCTGAAATATTTCATTAACATAATGCTGTTCTATCCATCTATGCACACACACACATATGAATGAGTGTGTTTTACGCAAACCTCATTTCATTGTGTGTGAATTCACTTACTGTCATGATGCTATAGAAATGAGTGAACACATAGCTTGTGGAATAGGAAGTGTTTTTAAAGGGAGTGGCAGTGTATTCTACCTATTCATAAGCACTGCTTGTTAGGCTCTGGTTTTTCACAGTGAAAAAGCACTTAACTGACTGATTGTTCATTCGACTTATAGTTATTGCCTTGATGTAGAATAGAAAAATGCCACTCTAACTTCATTTCATAAATGCCAATTATGGATTTAGAAATATACTGAAATGAGTCTAGATGAAAACTTTCATTTCTCAGCTCATCTCTTAATGTACTCCCACCCCTGTTCCAGGTAGAACAGTGCTTGAAGCGCTTAAATCTAATGAATTTGGAAAAGGCCATTCAAGATCTTACTCGACTGGACCCCAAGTAAGTAACATAAACTAGATGATCTTTATGGGAGTTTAGGTCTTAGAGTGTTTACTTTCCCATGTTTTCTACGTTAACCACTTAGCTAAATCTATATTGGCTGGAATCCGTATAATTTAAAGCAACTAAATTCATTTTTTGTCATCAGTGTATCCTGGTGGACCAACTTGATGTAGTGTAAATCAGAAATTCAGCTAACCTATTTTAAACAATTCCCATATTCATTTTTGATTTAACTGATTTATGAGGCCATAAACATCTCCAGAATGAGGTGGCGATAGCTTCCCTGGTGGCCAGAAGCTGGAATGTTAAATAGCTTCTGAGTGTCTGTCTATATATGTTGCGTGTCTATGGCATTGAATGTTTGCCATGTATATGTACATTGTAATCCGCCCTGAGTCCCCTGCAGGGTGAGAAGGGCGGAATATAAATGATGTAAATAAATAAATAAATTTGTATACTTAACTGCCAAAGCTGCTAGATCGCAGTGTGGTGGAATTTCCTTCCATAGAAGCTTTTAAACAGAGACTGAATGACTATCTTTCGGAGGTGCTTTGATTGTGCTTTTCCTGCATGGCAGTGGGTTGGACTAGATCCTTTTTTGAGCCGCGGCACACTTTTAACATTAAAAAAATCCGGGGGCACACCACCAACCAAAACGACACAAAATGACACTCTAACACAGTAAAGAACGGCTTGGGATGGTGGCCTGCTGGGAGCAGCTTCTGAGAGTGCCAAAGCCGGGAGAGGGAAAGGAGCCATGCCCTGCCCCCATCACCGTGGCTTCAGCTCTCCCACAGCTTCTCCAGCCTCGAGGGGGCAATGTCAAGCCAGTGGTGGCAGAGCCAGCACAATGCTGGCTTGGCACTGTCCCCTCAAGGTTGGAGAAGCTGTGGGAGAGTGGAAGCCGGAGGAGGGGGCGGAGCCAGGCCGCGCCATGCCCCACCCCCTCCCACGGCTTCAGCTCTCCCTGCAGCTTCTCCAACCTTGAGGGGGCAATGCCAAGCCAGTGGTGGCAGAGCCAGTACAATGCTGGCTTGGCACTGCCCCCTCAAGGCTGGAGCAGCTGTTGGTAGTGCCGAAGCTGGGGGGAGGGGGCGGAGCCATGCCGCACCATGCCACGCCCCCTCCCCCCGGCTTCAGCTATCCCACAGAGGAGGAGCATGAGTGGTGGATGGGCTTCAGTGGGCGGGGCTTCTCCGTGCAGCTTCAGCTAGTGAGGGGCAATAGTCATGGTGGAAGTCATGGCGGATTGGAGGCTGGCTGGGGAAACGGCCGAAGGAGGCGCCACCCCGGCCCCTTCTTTTTCTTCGCGCCGCCCGGCCCTTCCTCCTTCCCCAAGCAGCAGGAGTTCGGCAGGAGGAGGGGGGAAGGAAGGGGGGCAGAGAGCTTTTCTCGTGGCACAGCAGGAGGTCCGCCGTGGCACACTGGTGTCCCGCGTCACAGCGGTTGGGAAACACGACTAGATGTCCCTTGTGGTCTCTTTTAAACCCTATTTTTCTAAGATTCTGTGACCTCCCATTTTCAGGTAACTTTTTCCAGATCACTACTCCAAACCACTAGAAAACACCTCAGTTTTCTTGCCTTACCTCCCACAATACTAGCCTCTCCACAAAAGGTTGACTTCCTGAAAAAAAACTAGAAATGTCACAATGTCACTTTAATTTTTTTAGTAATGCGAAAGGGTCGCCCTTCAGAAGAACACAGAGGCAAAAATTGCCTTCAGTTGCTCTCTCTTGGTGTAAGAAAGAGGATGTTTTCAGCAGATAATAAAGTGACATTTGAAATCTTACACAAATGGTAGTCAACCCCAGCAAAAGTGTCCTCCCCCCAGCTTGTTCTTATTTCTTCTTTTGTGTAACAAACATAATAAATCAGCAATACTTTGTACCACTCTGGTAATATAAGCATGCTTGAAGAAAAGTTTCAAAAGACAAATAAAATATTGAGGCAAACTTAAGTTAATGGGAATAGAATCCTTTTGGAGTTCTTTTTTTTTTACTTTAAGTACCCTCTATCTCCTACTTGACAAATGCAACTGTTATTTTCAAAGGTGCTTATCTTAAATGCTGAAAGATGTCAACACAGATCCACATGCTCTATTTCTTATATTTTTAATAATTTTAAACAGGTATCAGAAATCTGAAAAGCCTGCCGAATCCTTGGTTCCCAGCCAACCTGTGATAGAAGTTGTGATGGTGAAGATACTGGGTGGTTGCAAGCTTGTGCTGCGTTTACTTGAATGCTGTTGTGCAGCATTTCTGTATCCTTCTAAGATAAGCACGTGGAACCAATTTGGAAATAGTTGCAATTCTCATTTGTTGCTGTGTTCCCTGAAGTCATTTCTGACTTATGGTGACCCTAATTTATCGCTGGGTTTTCTTGGCAAGATTTATTCAGAGGTTTCCCTTTGTCTTCTGAAGAGTGTTACTTACCCAATGTCACCTAGTGGGTTTCCATGGCTCCCCCACATCCATCCTTCTCCTCCTCCTTCCTTTCCTTTCTTCCACCGCCATGGTGCCAGAGGGGGCTTCTTCCCAGCAGTCCCCTCGGCGGTGGGAGAAGTTCCAGTGGGATGACCAGCTAATTAGAGCTGGACCCTACTCTCCCTCGATTGGCTGGGCTGGCCACCCTCTGGAGCTCTGGGCAGCCTTCAAAACGGCTGCAGAAGGCCTCCACCGAAGACGGAAGAGTGGCGTTGTCGTCCTTCGCCCTGGTCATGTCCGGCTGTGGCATTGGCACTGCCCTCCTCGCTGAGTGCCGCAGCTGGACATGGCCGGGGCGAAGGCCTCCCGGATACAAGCCCCAGGCCTCCGAGGAGGAGGGGAGCCAGTTGCTGGGCCTTACCCTGTGGCTTGTCGCCAGGCTTGGGTAAGGCCCAACGCCTGGCTCCCCTTCTCCTCTTCCTCAGAGGCCTGGGGCTTGTCTCTGGGAGGCTTCTGCCGAAGAGGGGCAAGTGGTGTCATAGTCTTGTTCACCGATGTCTGGCTACGGTACTCAGCACCACCCTCCTCGCTGAGTTCCGCAGCCGGACATGGCCGGGGTGAAAGATGACACCACTCCTCCATCTTTGGCGGAGGCCTCCCAGAGACAAGCCCCAGGCCTTCAAGGAAGAGGAGGAGCAGGGGAGCCAGGTGCTGGGCCTTACCCTGGGGCTTGTCTCCGGGCGGGGTAAGGCCCAGCGCCTGGCTCCCCTGCTCCTCTTCCTCCTCCTTGGAGGCCTGGGGCTTGTCTCTGGGAGGTTACTGCTGAAGAGAGGAGTGGTGTCGTCATCCTTCACCCTGGCCAAGCACTGCCCCCTGTCCTCGCCGATCGCCGCAGCCAGACATGGGTGAGCATGCTGACGATGAAGGATGCCACCGCCACTCCTCCCTCTTTGGCGGAGGCCTCCTGGAGACAAGCCCCAGGCTTCTGCAGAAGAGGAGGAGGAAAAGGAGGAGGAGGAGAGCCAGGCGCTGGACCTTACCCCAATCTGGAGACAAACCTCAGGGTAAGGCCCAGCAACTGGCCCCCCCTCCCCTCCCTTTTCCTCCTCATTCCTACATCACGGTTTTTCACTTGTTGTGGGGGTTCCTGGAAGTGTGGACACAGATAACCCAGATATTGTGTGATTTTCTGCCTTGATGTTATGGGATATATGGCAGTGTGGAAGGGCACTGAGTCAGGATGTGCACCTGCATTGTAGAGTTAATGCAGTTTGACACTTCAGTTGCCATGGCTCAGTGTTACAGAATCAAGGGGATTGTAGTTTTACAAAGTCTTTTGGCTTCTCTGTCAATGAGTGCTGGGGCCTCACCAAACTCCCAGGATTCTATAGCATTGAGCCATGGGCATTAAAGTGACACCAAACCGCATTGTTCCTACTGTATAACTGCACCTAGGGTCAGAGTTAGTTGAAATATGATAAAAGAGAATGACATGTCGGTTTTCAGTAGTATTAATCAGGATTTTATGTCATGTTTATGTTTCAAGTCCTGTTGAATAGTTTGTATTATTCACTTGATATTACACAAAGCATTCTAGTGGAAAACTTCACCATTTGTGGCTATAAAGGGATTAAGGGGAACTTCACAACTTCATCTTCCTCACTTCAAAATATCCCCGTAAGTGAATAACGGGCCTGATAAGGTTTCATAGCTTAATGGAGACAAAAATCTGCTTTACCCAGGTCTTAGTCCAACACTAACCAATACACTGTTAACAGAACAATCCCGTTGGCTCTTATGTGTGCAGTGTCAAACTATGCATTCCTCAATGGCTTCACAATTTAGCCTAAATATTATTTAAAGATTTAATAGCATATAGCTTACGTTCAGGTTTGTTTTCAAGTTTTCTGCTCTCCGAGTTACACGCTATGATAACACAGTTGGTAGTCAATTTTTGTCCTCCCTTTGATCCATTGTTGTCCAGCCTTAATTTACTTCTTTAGCTTGTCTGTTAAGCACCTCTGTTTGCAAGAGCATATACTTCTGAATACTCTGGTTTCAGGATTGCTGAGTCGACTATGGTACGTATCAGTTTAAACATCTCTGTACACTTGCATTTCTTAGGTAGAGAGCCTGCTTAATATGTTGTCTGAGAATAGCAGGTACCGTGTTTCCCCGAAAGTATGACACCCCGATTGTAAGACGATCGGGGTCGGGGGTCGGCTAATGTAAGCCGTACTCGAATGTAAGCCGTACCTCGTCGCCACGCCGCCGCCGCAACCGGCCCATCGGCCGCGGCACACCTCCGCTGCACACCTCCTTTCTGCCAGGCCTCCAAGGGAGGGGGAAGCGTGCGCTGCGTCAGAGTGACGCGTCGTCGCTTTGCCCCGCCCCTGGCTCTCTTCCCCCTCCCTTCCTTTCTCCAAGAAGGGAGGAGAACAGCCAGGGGGGGCAAAGCGACAACGCGTCACTCTGACGCGTCGTCGCTTTTGCATCGCCCCGGCTCTCTTCCCCCTCTTTTCCTTTCTCCAAGAAAGGGAGGGAGGAGAAGAGAGCCAGGGCGGGCAGAGCGACAGCGTCCTCTGACGCGTCGTCGCTTTGCCCCTCCCCGGCTCTCTTCCCCCTCCTTTCCTTTCTCCAAGAAAGGAGGGAGAAGAGAGCCAGGGGCGGGCAGAGCGACGACGCGTCACTCTGGACGCAGCAGCGCTTTGCCATGCTTCTGGCTTTCTTCCCCCTCCCTTCCTTTGTCCAGAAAGCTGCGCCGCGGAGGTGTGCCGCGGCGGCGTGACGGTGGCGGCGTGGGCGTGGCGATGGGGTACGTCTTAGTTTATATAAGACGCACCCCGAAAGTAAGACGTAGGGGGACTTTTCGGGGGGGAAAGAAAGTAAGACGCTGTCTTTCGGGGAAACACGGTAGTATCCAATGAACCCCTCCCACTGACAGAATTATTTCCATGAGTGCAATTGCAGTGAGTGCCATAACATGTTCCTAGGTAAGTGGTTTTTCTAAAGCAGGGGTGCCCACACTTTTTCAGCACGCGAGCTACTTATA
Organism: Anolis apletophallus; assembly: GCA_030556195.1. Classification (NCBI taxonomy): domain Eukaryota; kingdom Metazoa; phylum Chordata; class Lepidosauria; order Squamata; family Anolidae; genus Anolis; species Anolis apletophallus. Next base: position 10,917,965 of record JARBWK010000004.1, read on the forward strand.
ATAAAACCAAGTCAGAAAGATCTACCTACCTCCTCGAGGCTGGAGAGGGGAGGGGCGGGGATTGGCGCGGCCTGGCTCTGCCCCCTTTTGGCTTCGGCACTCCCAGCAGCTTCTCCAGGTTTGAGGATGGCAATGCCAAGCCAGTGGTGGCATAGCTAGCACAAGGCTGGCTTGGCCCTCCCCTCCTCAAGGCTGGAGAAGCTGCTGGGAGTGCCGAAGCTGGGGGAGGGGAGGGGCTTGACGCGACCTGGCTCTGCCCCCCTCTGAGAAGCCCCATCTGGCTGGGATCGACCTCCTTCGGTCCTGGGATCGACTGGTCGATCGCGATCGACTTTCTGGGCAGCCCTGTTCTAAAGTAACAGATCTAACCCTTTCATTCCAAACAACAAGAATCTTAAGCAAAACTGCCAGCCAACTTAACCATCTCTTTACTTTTTCTTTTTTGCCTACCTTCAAGCGGTTATGAATTGTCGCATGCTATTAAATTGTATTTTAATTAAGAACAATATCAATTGCTTGTGACAGTGTTGAAAAGAGGGTAACCCTGATTGCCTTGTATTTAAAAATAATGAAAAATAGAGGGGAACAGAGAGTGGAAAAAGTAAAAGTTAGAGGAGTAGAATAGTTCAGCATTAGGAGAGATGCTTTGAGTAGGGTATGTTACATCCAATTGTAGCGCCATGATGTCTCATATGTATGGAGATAATAGAATTGCCCAATGCTTTGACTAGTGGAAGGGGCCAAGATGCCCATTTCTTTGAAGGGAATGTGTAAAAGAGAGACAGGCAGAAAGACTGGTGAAGGAATGAGTGTGCAGAGGCCTTGATGTTTGATGCTGTTTCAAAAACATGGAAATGTTTGATTGCTGTTCTCTCAGCCAACAACCCTAACAAAATCCCATTGTTTTGAGTAAATTTACTTGTATCCGTGATTCAAGCCGTAAGAGATATGTGTGTTTATATAACAGTTTAAAATACAGTAAATTATAATTTTTTACCACATTAGATAAGCTCCATCATGGTGAAGGATAGCACATTGGCTGCTGGTTCTTCTGCTTGGGTGAACACAATTGCTGAGATTTGCAGCCTTTGAAATATTCTTGTGTTTATGGCATTAATAAAGAATTGAGCGTTTGAGTACTCTTCTTAGTTTTTCTTCTGGATGTTGTTTTTTGTTTCTGATACCAAATATTATTGTAGGAGAAATGATAATAATAATAATACACTTTATTGATATTCCGCTTTATCTCCCCAGAGGAACTCAGAGCAGATTAATAATAATAAATAATAAACTTTATTTATACCCCGTCAGAGGGGACTCGGAGTGGCTTACGGAGTGGCTTACATGAGGCCAAGCCCGGTAATACATTACAGCAAAATACAAAACAGCAAAAATAACATCACAATAAAATAAGTAAAACATAAGAGTAAAATAAAACAATGCAAAATTACAGTTTACATTCAATGCAAGCATTGAATGCCTTTTTTACACAGTGTACAACGACATAAAATAAACACAAACAGGCCTTCCGTTTTCCATCTCTGGCGTCTGGAGGCAATGTTCAACTCTGGTCATGGGAGGGTGCTCTTGTTCCATTTTTCCATGTCAAAGAGCCTGTTGTCTATTGGCTTCTCCAATTGTTGCCGACATGTCTGCATGTCTGCTTGGGGCACCTGTTTACCGCCCCACTGAAGTGGTACCTATTCATCTACTCGCATTACATGCTTTCAAACAGCTAGGTAGGCAGAAGCTAGGACTGATAGCCGGAGGCTCATCCTGACTCACAGCTTCGAACTGCCAACCCTTTGGTCAGCATATTTCCTGCAGGTAGCTGGTGAAATATTGTTGAGATCAAACTTGGAGTAGCAAAAAAATAAATAATTGGAAAATTTTAGTGGAAGAGTCAACCTGATTTAAGAAATGCACCAATTGCCCAAGTGTTTCATCTCTTCTGTCTTTGTCTTAGGCTGCTTTATAGAGGTGTATTGAAAAGTCTCCGTTCTTTATATAAGATCCTGTTTGAATTACATCGAGAAGTTTCGGGAATACAACCAAGTCCTTACATAAAAGGATTTGCTTTTCCTCCTGAAATAAAGGAATTTCTGGGAACCTCTTATTCAGAGATTAAGAAGAAGATGCCTAGAGCATTTGTGATGAAAAAGGCCGGAAGCGGATGGATGAATAAACTATTTGCTGCAAGCAAGGCTACATCTCAATCTCCACTTGCGACAGCAGCCAGTCCTACAAGAGTCAACAGGAAGATGAGGAGTTCACAAAATACTGTCGATATCGGGAAACCAGTTTTGGTCAATAGAAAAAACCGAGGTAACGGACACTGGCCTTTTAATGTGGGTGAGGGGGAATGGAAAAGGGCACTGGTTCTTAAATTTATTAGGATCCTCAGCCCGAGGAATAGCTTTTAGACACCGTGATAGATACTACTGGAGTTCGCTTCAGGACAGCTGGTGATAGTACTATTTGTTTTCTTTCTTATTCAGGGTGAATGATTTCTGACCATTTGGTATATGTGTAAACCTCTTCTTCACCTTAACAGTGTATTTAGTTGCTACCCTGGAAAGTCTGAGAAACGGAGACACGGTTCTCATCATGCCAGATGTTTATTTTCAAGAGTGTTGCTGATTGTGCTTTAGAAATAACTGCTAGCCATATTTTGCTGGAATACTTAGGTACCGACTGACACAACCATATTTCCTAAACACTTTTCTTTGATTAAGAATAATTTTGAAGTGTTAAAAATATGCCATTGATATCAAAATAATTTTGTTTCTGGTTATGTTCATAGGATTGTAGCCAAGCCAATTTTAAAAGGCTATTTTAAGTGTATTTATTATATGTTAATCTATACTGTATTATGTTTTTTTTTTAATTTTTGTATTGTTTTTTATTTTTAATTTTAATATACAAAGTGTGGGGTTGTTAACAGTCTTGAGTCCCTACGTGGGGAAAGGCAGGGTATAAATAAAGTAAATAATAATAACTTCTATCAACAAATAATCACTATGCCCATTGTTCTAGATCTGGGAAAGATGAAGTTTGATGTCAAGACCTTATGCAAGCATCCTAATTCTGCTCCACAGGTTTGTTCCATTTTGTTTGTGTGTGTTTGTAGAGATTAATTTTTCTATACTGCTTTTTTACATTTAAGTCCCCCGTCCCCGTCCCCAAAAAAACGGAGAGTGGAAGTTATATTTACATGCAAAGGAATCTTTGAGAATGCATTCAATTTGCTGTTTTAGATGATGATTCAGTGTGTCCCTGGTGGCGCAGCGAGTTAAACTGCTGAGCTGCTGAGCTCAAAACCAGGGAGCGAGGTGAGCTGTCACTGTTAGCCCCAACTTCTTCCAACCTAGCAGATTGAAAACATGTAAATGTGAGTCCATCAATAGGTACTGCTTCGGCAGGAAGATAATGGTGCTCCATGAAGTCATGCCAGCCACATGACCTTGGAAGAGTCTACAGACGCCGGCTCTTCAGCTTAGAAATGCATTTCTCATCGCCATGCAGGGGGGATGGGCCCTGCAAGCCAAAATTTTGTACATGAGTATAATTGATCAGATTTCTTGACTGGCTTTTTAGTATTTAGTTGCTTTTTAAACAATAAGGGAGCAATCCTGAACTCCATGTGAAACCAGCTGGGGTCTTTAGGATACAATGAAATGCTAGGCCATTAACAAATAACAAATCATTTGGAATTATAGTTTCTTGGGTGTTCTGCCAGACATTTTGGGTTGGTCTTGCACTCAAGCCCATATTTTTTTCTTGGCTTTTCTTCGCGAACGAAGATTCAGGAAGGACTCATCCCACGCTTTCTACAAGCGCATTGATGATTTGGAGGTTGGAAGTGTCCTTCAAGCCTGTGCAATGGACTCTTCTGGTGGAGCACAGCGTGCACAGAACTGGCCTTACCCTTTAAACCAAAGGTTCGTCTGCCAGGGCCTAGCAAGCTGGGACCGTGGCAGCGAGGTCCTCAGGTTGTAGGTTTGGTTCGAGTTTCCTTCTCTTAGATGGTTGACCTTAGAGGGTTAGACGAGCACCATCTGCCCGGGTTTGAAATTATTTATTTATTTGGATTTGTAGACCGCCACTCCCAAAGGCTTGGAGCAGTTTACAACACAACTCAGTAACAAACAATGGGTAAAACATAGAATAAAATATACATAAACAGTAAATAAAATATGTTAAAGTCACAGGGTTCCAAACGCTTGTCTAAACAAATGCGTCTTGCAGGCTAGATGGAAAGAAGCCAAATTTCGTAGGGCCTGCATTTCTGATGGTAGCGAATTCCAGAGGGCCGGGGCAATGATAGAGAAGGCCCTGCGCCGCGTCAAAGTCAGATGGAAAGACTTCACACTAGGAGTAGCAAGAAGGTCCTGGTCTGCAGAACGGAGTGATCTCAGGGGGTTATATGGAGTCAGGCGATCCCGTAGGTACACTGGCCCTAGACCATATACTGTAAGCCCTTGAAAGTAAGAACTAACACCTTGAAAGTGATCCGGCATTCAATTGGCAGCCAGTGCAGATGCTGCAGTATAGGTGTAATGTGGCAGCTCGCGGGCTCCCCCGCGAGTAGCCGAGCTGCAGCGTTCTGCACTAGCTTAAGCTTCCGTATCAGGGTCAAGGGTAGGCCAATGTACAGAGCGTTACAGTAGTCAAGTCTTGAGATGACCGTAGCTTGGATTGCCGTGGCTAGGTCATTCCGTGAGAGATAGGGAGCCAGACGCTTCGCCTGTCGCAGGTATTTAAGAGTTTTCCTTCTCCTAGGATGGTTGGCAAAAGGCTAGAGAGCCCATCCTGCCCATTGACGCTCTTTGTCAGACCCTTCGGTTGTGACCTGTCTGGCATGGGAGGCCCTACCGGTGGCTATTATGCCACTGCTAGCATAGCTCACAACTTCATTAGGGTACGCAAACCTCTCCCCCACAAGGGGGTGCCAATGTATGTAATGGAATGTAATGCTAACCTATATCTAGTTTCAAGCCTATATATTGGGCCTGTAACTATATTGACCCTGTGTAATTATTGGTGTAATTTTTTTTGTCACAATGGAGTTAATTTTGGGGTGATATTAACAGAATATAGGTCAGAAAATTTTTTATCGCAAAAGCACTCTACTGCTTTCGTTTTTCACAGGAAGAAAGCAAGGTTGTTGATCCTTACCAGAAACATTCTACTTGCAGTTTAAAGCGTTGTTCTATTGGTAATTCTGCTTCTGTATATATTTAAGGAATGTTTTGTTTTCCAAGTAGTTTTGGACTTCTGAGCAGTTTTTAGCCAGTAGTGAAAACCATGACATTTACTTATCAGTATTCAATTTATTTACTTTTAATCAGGATCATTATATCCAAAGATGCTTTATATTGAAAAATTATAAACCATTTCTTTGCTGATGAATTTCACCTTTTAGTGCCTTTCACAGTATTAATTTCTTCATTTTAATTTAATTTTAGAATATCAAAGTCAGAGTCAAACCACCTGGATCAAAACAGAAAAGCAGATCTACATCTCACAAATCACTGAGGTCTCAGCATCTTAAATCTTTTGTGCCCAAATTTCAAGAAGCAGCCTCCTTCGAAGAGCTGTCAGACACACTGAGAACAACAATTATCTGGTGCAAAAACAATAAACTGGGACCAGAAGCTTCCTTCTTGGGAATGAAGTGCTTGAAAACAAAGCGGCTGCAGCATGTAGAAGCACAGGGTTGCAGGTTTGTATTACTATTACTGTCATCTGGTATTTTTCACTGATGTGTCTGGATCTCTTGGCTAATTTTTACATTCCATTTTACATCCCAAATCCTTTTACTTTCCCATTTCTTTTTCAAAAGGTCCTGTGCTCCCTAATGGCAGGAAATGTAATGCTAACCTATTTCTATCTATTTATTTATTTATTTGTATTTGTCTGCCGCCCCTCCCAATGGCTTGGGGCAGCTCACAGCATGATCATAAAACAACAGAACACAGGTAAATAGTTAAAAACACAATTAAAAACAACAGGTTAGAATATCACAATAAGCCGCACGTTATAAGAGTGGTTCGGCAACAGAAAGTGCAAGAAGGCGATAACACAGGAAGACTGTGATTCATCCGGCTCCGAAAGCCTGCTGGAACAACAAAGTCTTGCAGGCTTTCCGGAACGAAAGGGGCTCTGGGCAGCACGGACGTTGGTGGGCAGCGTGTTCCAAAGTGCAGGAGCAACGACTGAGAAAGCCCAGCGACGGGTTGCAGTCAAGCGATATATCTTAGGACTGGGAACGACCAGGTTGTTTTGCTCTTCAGAGCGGAGAGATCTGGTGGGATAATACGGAATGAGGTGGTCCTGCAGGTACACTGGCCCCAGACCATGTAAGGCCTTGAAAGTCAAGACTAACACTTTGAAGGTAATCCATCATTCTACAGGTAGCCAGTGCAGCTCATGCAGAATCGGCGTGATGTGACAACTTACCGAGACCCAGGCAAGAAGCCGGGCTGCAGCGTTCTGCACTAGCTTAAGTTTCCGGATTACTGACAAAGGAAGGCCAATGTAAAGGGCGTTAAGAGTAGTCTAGCCTTGAGATGACCGTAGCTTGGACCACTGTAGCCAAGTTGTGCCGGGACAAGTAGGGCAGTGTTTCCCAACCAGTGTGCCGTGAGCGATCATCAGGAGTGCCGTGGCAAATTGGAACCCCCTCCTAGCAGCCCCCTCACAGGTTTCCAAGAAACAAATTGAGGCTCTCTGCTTGAAAATGTTTTTTTTTACTATTTTACTGGGGGGGTTTTAGAGTCCCCCCCCCCCCCGGAACTGTTTATAACAGCTTCATGATATCCATAGTTAACTGGAAGCAAGTTTCACTCAGGGTGAAATTTCACAAACGTCTGGAGAACAAGCTCTATGAGGAGCGGCTTGAAGAGCTGGGCATATTTATCCTGAAGAAGAGAAGGCTGAGAGAAGACATGATAGCCATGTATAAATATGTGAGAGGAAGTCATATATATGTTTTGTTCATCGAAACAGGCCCAGGTTTCACACTGAGTGTATAAATACATTTAAAAACATATTAACTATATGTATTACTGTGTTAGAGTGTACTTTTGTGTCATTTTGGTTGGTGGTGTGCCCAAGGATTTTGTAAATGTAAAAAACGTGCCGTGGCTAAAGAAAGGTTGAAAAAACACTGTAGAGGGCCAGCTTCCTCGCCTGGCGAAGATGGAAAAATGCCACTCTGCTGACGGTGGAGACGGAGTTTATGTTAGAACTTACAGGCTCCCATAAAACTCGTGTCTAATGTAGAAAAACTAACAACTTACTTCAGTTCTGAAAAACTGCTGTTAATCATGTTAATGCCTTCTTTTTGCCTTTGATTACTAAACATCCTCTTTCCCCCTTACAGACTGCAGAGAAAACTTGGCTGTGTTAAAGCTACCCTCTGTAAATATCTCACACTCTCAAGCTGCAGAAGGAAACCCAATCCAATGCTTAGAACACATTCCCATCAACAAATGAGGAGCAAATGCTCAAGGAAGTCAAGACACATTTCAAAAAGAACACCATCACCTACCATACCTGTGTCATCAGACACTCCTGGCTTTAACAAGGGTGGGATAATCCTTTCATCTCAGTTTTGGACTCCTACTAACAATAGTTCTAATGTAATTGGTGGAGAACAAACTCAGGTGGGTTGTTCTGCCTCTATAGTAGAAACAAGTGGTGCCCTCAAACAGAAAGAAACCATTGAGAATGAAGATGATATTGATGACATTTTTAAAGCAATAGGCTTATAACAAACACTTTATTCATGATGTCCGTTATATTAAAAATTGGGTTCTGAAGAATAAAATATTTTATTAACTGTTTGAACAAATGAAGTAAAAATGTTTTTTTCCTTGCTTTTGATGTTTTAAAAAGTCAACTATAATAAATAGTTTGATCGCAGGAAAAATCTGAGGACACCTCCGGTTTTGAAGCCAATACCAAGAAATCATAATCCAAAATGAATATGCATGCTGGCTTCAAAGAAAAAGACAAGTTACACCATCTTGCAAACACCATTCTGCATAAAGCTTCAAGATCCATAGTTTGCTTCGTCAAATGCCTTTCTGGCCCGTTTTAGTTCTTCATTCATTGTTAGCAAGTCTTTGACACGGGCAAACTTCCGTGGGTCTTTACGGATCAAGAATACGATATCTTCAACTTGTACTCGACCCTGCCGTCCAATAGACATTGCCTTATGGGTCTATCAAGGAAAGGGGGAAAAAACCACTTCAAATTAGAGCAAAAAAAATGTTGTCAAACCATTGCTATTTTCATATAAATCAGGGCTGTCTAACTTCTTTTGGCCCAGGGGCCGGAGTTCTGGTCACTGATGACCTGGGGGGCCGCAGCGGGGGGCGGGGTCGCTCGCGGGGGCGGGGCCGCTCTTGACGGCGTGCTGATGTCACCACGTCTGACGTCACCACACCGGCGTCCTGCGCGGCCCTTTTCGGCGAGGCTTGCTGACATCACCAAGCCCCACCGAAAAGGGACACCGCGCTTGGTGACGCCGGCGTGGTGTCGGGTTCCTTCCACCTCTTCCTCAGCGGTGAGGAAGAGGTGGAAGGAACCCGGCGCCACCAAGCGCGGCATCCCTTTTCGGCAGGGCTTGGTGACGTCAGCAAGCCTCGCTGTAAAGGGACGCCGCGCATGCGCGCCAGGGCGCACTTGGTGATGCCGGCGTGGCTCCGGGCTCCTTCCACCTCTTCTTCCTCACCGCTGAGGCATCACCGCTGGCGTTACCACTTTCACCTCTTCCTCCTTGGCGCCGGCGTCTGACATCACCCAGCCCCGCCGAAAAGGGGCAGGCTGCCGCCCTCCCGCGCATGCCCGCGAGCACCCCCCCCCCTGAATTTTTTTTGCAAATATTTTTTCCATTTTTTTCTAAATATTTATCCCAGGAGGGTAGGCGGGCCGCGTCCAAGGGGCTGGTGGGCCGTGTACGGGCCGCGGGCCGTCTGTTGGACTGGCCTGATATAAATCATGTATGGTATGGGGCATTTCTCATGATGTATATAATTTTACTTTTGTATATCTTGACATGGAACTTGCAAGGCCCATGTTTTCTAGAATCATAATCCATGATTAATAATTACAATTGCTTTTTATACTGGAAGGCAAGTTTTCAAACTTTGTTTTCCAATAAGCCTTAAAATTTCCTGTTATCTTAGGCAGAGATGGCACATTTAGAGATTAAGTCTCTGTCAATACATCTGTCTCCAAAGCCACTGATGACCTGATTAGTATGGCTGTTCATCTGTATGGAGGGAAGAAGCAGCAGTCTCCATCGCTAGCTTAAGGCTGCTCCTTTCCCTTCAAAGAGCAATAAGGCCAAATCCAGGCACATCACTGCTGCCAATCAACTGGAGAAAAGCCCTCTTGCTGTTGGCACTGGAGAGGAACCTTGCTGAAGATGTTACACTACCTCATCCAGGGTCCAAAAGATAACCATAAAAAACACCAGTAACAGAGGCATGTGCAGATTTGTTTATTTATTTCACTGATTCTCAAAGTGGGCGGTACTGCCCCTTGGTGGGCGGTGAGGCGATCCAGGGGGGCGGTGGAAGACTCGGGAATTTGGGAGCCGGTGAACTCCTTTAAGCGGGCGGTGAACTATTGGTCACTTAGGAGAGGTTGTGCAGCCCTCTTCTTTGGCCCCACCCCCTTCGCGTTGACACCCAAACGCAGTGCAGCGCGAAGGCTGCAGTGCAAATGCCTCCGTGTCCTCCGGCGGAGCCTCCCCGCCACTGCAGAAGCATGGCCTTCCCCGGCGGTGGTGGAGGGAGCAGGAGAGCCAGGGGCTTCTGAGGGGAGAGCAGGCCTCGCTTTTTCGTCCCCTCAGGCCGCGGCTGCCCATCCCCTCAGAGCCCTCTCCACCGGCGGAGAGGGCTCTGAGGGGTCTCAGTGGTCTGTGGAAGTCAGAGCTGAATCGATTGAAGGTACTTCAAATGCCATCATCCGTTGTCCATACTCCCCCAAACATATTGTTTTGTGATTAATCACTATGTTTTAATTACGTTCAATTTGTAACAATGAAAATACATCCTGCATATTAGACAGAAACAAAGAACCCATGCCTTGCAACATGTGCTGCATTTAGGTTTCTCGCCATCTAAGGACCTACCATTTCTGTGATGAATTCTATGACTAGGTCTTCAAGAATATCCACTGACTCTGTGTATGGGTTCTGGTCATCTCCAAATCCATACATCATACATCTCACTGTATGAAAGAAAGAAAAAAACAACTTTTAGTTGGATGAGGAATGGAAGCTATCTCTGGAGTATTTTTCCCATCTTCATGTCTATACAAACTTTTAAACTAATTTTAAGAATTACACATGCACAGTCTTGACTTCAAAGACGGCGTTTAAGAGGTGACTTGATCGAAGTGTATAAAATCATGCATGGGATAGAAAAGGTGAATAAAGAAAAAATATTTTCTCTGTCACACAACACTAGGATTAGGGGGCACTCCCTAAAGCTCCAAGGTAGGAAAGTTAGGACTAATAAAGGGAAATATTTCTTCACCCAGAGGGTCATTGGGTTATGGAACTCACTTCCAGAAGGAGGTTGTGACAGCTGTCAGCCTGGACAGCTTCAAGGCAGGATTAGACAGATTCATGGATACCAAGGGAATCAGTAGTTACTGAAATGGACATCCAAGTGCCACCTCTGTGTTGATGGAGGCAGGCAGGATTTTCCCCGGGTACTGGTTGTGGGGGGTCGGGAGCAGGTGAGGGTTTTGCCCTCCTTTCTGCTAGAGATCCCTGTGTACAACTAGTGGGCCACTGTGTGACACAGAATGCTGGACTAGATGGGCTGAGGCCCGATTCAGCATGGCTCTTCTTATGTTCTTATGTTCTTAAAGTATATTCTAGATTTTGTAGAGCTCATAAATTGAAACAATATTAGCCACTATCCTTGATGACTGTACACCATGAAGGATAATGCACAATAATAAATTATTTTGTATTTAAACCTCAAATATAAAAGGAATGCTGAATTAGACTTTTAGTGGCCAATCAGATGCTTCTAAGAAATCCATAAATACAAAACACTAACTGCTGCAGAAATGCAGTGTTCTGATGAAAGTCCAAATTAAAAATACTGATCTATAATATTCATCAGAGTATTATCAATACCAACATCTCAGATCTACAGACATTTCTTTTGTCCAATTAATGTTTACATAAATTTACAGTTTATCCGATAGTGAATCTGGGCTTCACATATCAGGTGATTTCACAGAGACATGACCATCAACTAGATCATGTGATTGAATGGGAACATAACTATGACACATAAAACACCTCTTACAATATTTATTTATTTGTTCAATTTTATATTCCGCTCCTCCCGGCAGGTTCGGGGCGGTTCACATACATATCACACAATAAAACAGTAATATATCATAAAACAGCAAAAGATAAAAAGTTGCAAAATGCAAATCTTAACAATACTTTTCAGCATAGTTTATGTGTTTTACTGTCAAGTGATATGAAATGATGTGTTATGACAGAAATAGCAAAGGAACCCATAATAAGTGGGCAACGAAGACAAGAATGGCAGTAAAGAATACAGAAAGCTGTATTACATCAAATTATATCACTATACTGTACTATTGCCTATGTGAACTGGCAACATTTCACCAGAAGTTTCAACTGCAGCCTTACCCAGTGCTATCTATACATACTACAGATGCAAGATGTAGCTTCCCACGTATGCTCAACCACTTAACTTACACTCTTTGGAAAAGAGTCTCTTCCTTTTCCCTTGTCCACCATCTGGGCCTCCTCCAGCCTCTTCAGTATCTTCTTCAAACTAAAGAGAAACACAAACAAGAATAAAAGAGAAAAAAGCATTAAGGAAGAACTACAACAAACAATATCACAGTACCATATACATTTATAGTGGGAATGCACTGGGAATTATGTATATTTCCCCTTGTACTTCAAAAGATATACCGTAGTGCTTGAAAAAAATGCAGAATAAAGTTAGTAAAATGATAAAAGGGCTAAAGATACCCCATACTGTCCCACGAGATCACTGAGATCTGAAGACAAAGATCTTCTACTCGTTCCGAGCGCCAAAGCCTATCGTCTCATGGCTTCGAGGAGAAGGGCATTCTCCATCATTGCCCCTACACTTTGGCATTCCCTGCCGCCAGAGGCCAGGTCACTCTGTGACCTCCTGGCCTTCCGGAAAGCCTGTAAAACCTGGCTTTTTCGGCAGGCTTTCGTAACTGAGTCAGTCTAAACACACTGTCAGTCAAGTAAATACTGTTGTTTTATGTAATTTTTAATGTTTTATTGCTGTTGCTTTTATATTTTATGCACTATTGTCGCTTTGTTTGTTTTTGAACTTGTAAGCCGCCCCGAGCCACTTGGGAGTAGTGGCTAAGAAGTCCAATAAATAAATTTTAAAAAATATGTTTTTAAAAAATAAAATGTGTTAGTGACATCATAAAAATGTAAAAATATGTATACTGTGGGAAAGGTAGATAGGAAATAGCTTTATCTTTCACTTGTCACAGTAAAACCCCAACTCATATAATAAAGCTGAATGGCAGGACATTTACACTAGACAAAAAAAGAAGTGCATTCACTATGAAAAAAATGTAGGGATGACTGTCAACTACAACAGCGTCAAAACAGAAATAGAGAAATCAATGAGGAATTGAACTATCAGTGACTACTAGTAATAACGGCAACTGGTACTGGAAGATCTTTTAGTCCCAACTGTTGAGGAAAGCAAGCCTTGGGGTGCTATTGTGCTCATGTCCTGCCTGCAGGCTTTCTTTATGTATCAGGTTGGCCAATGTGAGAAGAAAACATTGGGTTAAATATGGCTTTGATCAAACAGAATTCTTGCAAATATTTTGGCATGTTTATCCTACAGAAGAGAAGGCTGAGAGGAGACATGATGGCCATGTATAAATATGTGAGGGAAGGCATAGGGAGGAGGGAGCAGGCTGGTTTTCTGCTGCCCTGGAGACTAGGGCGCAATGGAACAATGGCTTCAAATTACAAAAAAGGAGATTCCATCTCAACATTAGGAAGAACTTCCTGACTGTGAGTGCCATTCAGCAGTGGAACTCTCTGCCCTGGAGTGTGGTGGAGGCTCCTTTGGATGCTTTTAAACAGAGGCTGGATGGCCATCTGTTAGGGGTGGTTTCAATGTGATTTTCCTGCTTCTTGGCCAAATGGGGTTGGACTGGATGGCCCACGAGGTCTCTTCCAACTCTATGATTTAAAGCAGGGGTGCTCACACTTTTTCAGCATGCGAGCTACTTATAAAACAACCAAGTCAAAATGATCTACCTCCCCACTACTCAGAGAGCCATAAAAGCAAAATATTTGGAAATGTATTTCAGTGAGAGCCATATAATATATTTTAAGACTGAATTCAACTAAATGTGAGTATAATAATGATGATGATAATATTCATTCAGCCTCTGCTACTACTACTAACAACAACAACAACACGTTCCTAGAGTAGAAGGAGACCTCCAAGGGCCATCCAGTCCAATATCCTTCTGCCATAAGGGAAGAACACAATCAAAGCATTCCTCACAGATGGCCATTCAGCCTCTGATAATAATAATAATAACAATGGGTTCCTAGAATAGGAGGAGACCTCCAAGAGCCATCCAGTCCAGCCTCCTTCTGCACCTGGGCGGCGTCAGGAGCCTGGAGGGTGGGGCTGAGCCTTCCTCCCGCCCTGCCTGTGATCTACCAGGACACCCTACGTGATCTACCAGTAGATCACAATCTACCTAATGAGCACCCCTGATTTAAAGTTTGTAATGATAAAACTGGCAAGTTCTGAGTACTCCTAGTCCCAACATAAATGTCATAGTTAGTAGGTAAGATTTCCTCCAAGGAAAATGTGCACAGGACTATTATAGTGTCACAGTCTAATTCCAAAGAAACCTTTTCAGGTATTCAAGTTCAACAGAGGGCTACATTCACAGTGTTTGAATTATAGCAATTTTTAGCTGCCACGACCGAATGCTACGGGATTCTGTGAGATATCGACCTTTTTCCTGTCAGTTCGACAAAAATAAGACAAATCCCAGAGGATGGAGGCATGGCAGTGAAAGTGGTGTAAAACCGCCACAATTCTGCAGTGTGGGTGGCCTTAGGGCAGCGTTTCTCAACCTGGGGGTCAGGACAATATCACATCGAACTATAACAATTATATTGCATTATTATTAGTAATATTGCATGTAACACAAAATACATAGTCATCAATACTACATATCACAATGTGCTATAACAATATCACATTGAACTATACAAATACAATGAACTATAATTATTGCCACAGCACAACATCAATATTACATATCACATTTTGCTATAACAATATCACATTGAACTATAACAATTATATTGCAATATTATTAGTAATATTGCATGTACCACAAAATATATAGTTATAGTATATTATTATTAGTAGTAGTAATATATTACATTACATTATCAATATTATATGTATACACAATATATTATACCATGCTATATTTATTATACAAAGGAGGTCCCGTCATCGAACGACGGACAGAGACAGAGAAACCTTCCAAGGCAGAGACACCAAACTTGCCAACAAAAATAGGCCTCAAGCAATGAAGGATTTTAGCAAAGAAACCCCCCCCCAAACCTAGATACAAAAAAACTACATTTCCCAGCATCCTCTGCGGCAGCCAGCGAAACCCATTGGCCAACATCAGCCCACACAAAATGCAGGGAGGCTGAGTAACCATAGTAATGCTGGGTACAGCCAGCCAAGGCTAGGATAGAATGCTGAGTGATTGGATTTCAGTCAGTTGGTGTTTGAGGGTTAAACTGCCAAGGCCAAGCTCTAGGAGGGAGCAGGTTCCCACACTCGAGAAACACAATCCATAAGATCAAGCCAGCAAAAAATACCACACAACGCCAATATGCAGAAGATACACAACTATGTGCACAGAGCACATACATACCACTTACTGGACAAAAGACACCCACAACAAAAAACACCCACTTTACAAACACCACACCCACAACATGACAGCCACACAACTCGCGATGCCTACCTCTACACACCCACAACACAACAGACACACAACACACACAACGCATACATATCACTGCTACACAGAAATCTACACAGTACAACCAACTAACACAGGAGGACATAACAACGACCAGGAGGACATAACACTAACACAAATAGGGCACCAGGGACACAGGCACCACTGACAAACACATACCGCCAAAATAACAAAAACTTGCAAAACCCACACACAAAAAACAACAATCCTGCTACACAAAAACCCACCCCAACCAAAATTCACAATAAACACCACTGGCAAAAGCCACACCCCCTCCACATCACAAGCAGCACACAGCCAGACTGAGACAACTATGTCACCACAACACACACAAAATAAACCCCACAAATACCTGACAACTTCCCCAACACAAAACCCAGGACTGCACTCACTACTCACCACCACACACACCTCCAAATACACACACGTCCCAGGCACAATACTCCAGCAATTCCTACCCACACAACACAACTTCCTATCAGAACCCATCCCCCCAACCTTACGGGACCCTGCACACTAGGGTTGCCATTTTTTGATATAAGAAATAAGGGACATTTACAGGATTTTTCAAAAAATAAGGGACACTTCATTAAAATCTTGAAACTCAAACATTAGGTAGAAATAGTTTTATTAACAGAATAAGATAATGATTGAAACTCACAAAAGAAACTGACTTATACCCTCTTAACAGTACATGGTATGTTTCTGCATGCTTTGTCATGCAGAAAAAACATTATTAGAGCTACCTTATTTTCTCCATCTGTATTTAGTACTTGACTTTGCTGACTTTAAAAGTGCACTGTCTAAACATTAAAATAAAATAAATTTTATAAGACAGTACATCTTCATGATTATTATGTCAATAGTTAATGGTATAGTATAGTATTGGGATGCACAGCTAGGCCTATTTTAAGAGTAACTCTCAAGCAACCAGAAACTATCTTTATCCAACATGATCCAACATTCCCCTTGGGTAACGGTTAATTAGTTTACTGTACTTTGGAAAAGTCCTGTATCGCCTCTTCCGTCCAACGGGGACGCAGGCTGCCCTGTGAGTGGGAATCCCCGGGCAGGCATTGCCGTGGAAACCACAGCGCGCACCTTCCTCTGGTAAGCCAAGTCCTGTCCTGCTAGTCAATAATAAGGGACAGGGCCTGAAAATAAGGGACACAAAATGTAGGGCCAAAATAAGGGACACCCCTTAGAATAAGGGACATATGGGAACCATACTGCACACACAACACCTACCACCACCTCAAACAAAAACCAACTCCACCTAGGCTATATTCCAACCACTACACAACACAACACTGTACTGATACTCTACACCAGTGTTTCTCAACCAGTGTGCCGTGGCACACTAGTGTGCCATGAGCGATCATCAGGTGTGCCGCGAGAAAAGCTCTCTGCCCCCCCCCTTCCCCCTCCTCCTGCCGAACTCCTGCTGCTTGGGAGAGGAGGAGGAAGGGACAGGCGGCGGCGAAGAAAAAGAAGAAGGGGCCGGGGCACCCCCTCCTTCGGCCGTTTCCCCAACCTGCCTCCAATCTGCCATGACTCTCGTCCCTTGCTTGTTGAAGCCACGCGGAGGAGCCCCGCCTACTGAAGCCCGTCCACCGCTCATGCTCCTCCTCTGTGAGAGAGCTGAAGCCGGGGGAGGGGGGCATGACGCAGCCTGGCTCTGCCCCTCCCCAGCTTCAGCGCTCCCACAGCTTCGCCAGCCTTGAGGGGGCAGTGCCAAGCCAGCGGTGGCAGAGCCAGCACAATGCTGGCTTGCCCCCTCAAAGCTGGCGAAGCTGTGGGAGAACTGAAGCCGGGGGAAGGGGGCGGGGCATGGCACGGCCTGGCTCCGCCCCCTCCCCAGCTTCAGCGCTCCCACAGCTTTGCCAGCCTTGAGGGGGCAGTGCCACGCCAGCAGTGGCAGAGCCAGCACAATGCTGGCTTGGCACTGCCCCCTCAAGTCTGGCGAATCTGTGGGAGAACTGAAGCCGGGGGTTGGGGGGCGGGGCATGGCACGGCCTGGCTCTGCCCCTGCCCCAGCTTCAGCGCTCCCACAGCGCCAGCCTTGAGGGGGCAGTGGCGTTGGCTGAGCCAGCACAATGCTGGCTTGGCACTGCCCCTCAAGGCTGGCGAAGCTGTGGGAGAACTCAGGGGGAAGGGGCGGGGCATGGCACGGCCTGGCTCCGCCCCTCCCCAGCTTCAGCGCTTCGCCAGCCTTGAGGGGGCAGTGCCAAGCCAGCGTTGGCAGAGCCAGCACAATGCTGGCTTGGCACTGCCCCCTCCTGGCAGCTGTGGGGAACTGAAGCCCGGGGAAGGGGCGGGGCATGGCACGGCCTGCTGCCCCTGGAGAACTGCCAGCCAGGGGGCAGTGAGCCAGCGGGCAGAGCCAGCACAATGCTGGCTTGGCACTGCCCCCTGGCTCCTGGAGAACTGAAGCCCGGGGCATGGTTGGCCTGGCTCCTCCCCTGGCTTTGCACTCCCAGCAGCAACAGGCCACCATCCCCAGCCATTCTTTACTGTGTTACAGTGTCATTTTGTGTCATTTTGGTTGGTGGTGTGCCCCAGATTTTTTAATGTTAAAAGTGTGCCGCGGCTCAAAAAAGGTTGGGAAACACTGCTCTACACACACACACAAACACCCAAAATACCCCACCCACACAAGCATCAACCTCTACATCAACACAGCAGACGGAAAGACAAAAAACATTGTATATCCACAAGCTCTGCAGAACGCCAGCAACACCACACAACAACAACTCCACAGGACTCCAACATCCCACCCACCAGAACAACCCA
Organism: Anolis apletophallus; assembly: GCA_030556195.1. NCBI lineage: Eukaryota > Metazoa > Chordata > Lepidosauria > Squamata > Anolidae > Anolis > Anolis apletophallus. Next base: position 10,935,881 of record JARBWK010000004.1, read on the forward strand.
CAATGACACAGCCATGACCCCACCAAGACCATAACTAACATCAATTCCAACCCTTACATACTCAGACTTTCTCGCATCTCCTAAGTAGGGCACAGCAACGCATGCCGGGTACAGCTAGTATTATACTATAATACAGGCCTGGGCAAACTTGGGCCCTCCAGGTGTTTTGGACTACAACTCCCACAATTCATAACAGCCTGCCGGCTGTTAGGAATTATGGGAGTTGTAGTCCAAAACACCTGAGGGCCCAAGTCGTTGGCAAACTACAACTCCCAGGGTCCCAGAAGCACTGAGACATGTCAGCTAGAGTCATTGCTATAGTTACTAGTGGCAAACTATGACTCCCATGGTCCCATAAGCACCAAGCCATGGCAACTAAGAGTCACAGCTACAGATTTACTAGTGGTATACTACAACTCCAAGGGTCCCAGAAGCACTGAGCCACGTCAGCTAGAGTCATTGCTATAGTTACTAGTGGCAAATTACAACTCCCAGGAGCCATGTCAGCTAGACTCCTTGTTATGGAACTGCCGGTGCCTTGGCAAACTACAACTCCCAGGGTCCCAGAAGCACTGAGCCATGTCAGCTAGAGTCATTGCTATAGTTACTAGTGGCAAATTACAACTCCCAGGAGCCATGTCAGCTAGACTCCTTGTTATGGAACTGCCGGTGCCTTGGCAAACTACAACTCCCAGGGTCCCAGAAGCACTGAGCCATGTCAGCTAGAGTCATTGCTATAGTTACTAGTGGCAAATTACAACTCCCAGGAGCCATGTCAGCTAGACTCCTTGTTATGGAACTGCCGGTGCCTTGGCAAACTACAACTCCCAGGGTCCCAGAAGCACTGAGCCATGTCAGCTAGAGTCATTGCTATAGAGTTAGCAGTGGCAACTACCTTTGAGTTGTAGTTTTACAAGGTCTTCTCTCCAAGGCGCAAAGGAGCCAAACCATTAAAGAGCCACTCCACATTGCTATAGTTACTAGTGGTGCCAAACTGCATCAATTCTACCGTGTGGTTGCACCCTTGGCCTTGCCATGAATTAGGCCAGCTCTGGAGGCAGCCAGTGTCTCCCTCAGCCTCCCAAAGAGGGGACAGGCAGGATAGGAAGCCTAAAAACAAGGTCATGGCCGCCCCAAACTGAGCCCATGCCTCCCTCACTCACAGGAGGATCCTCTTCTTCGTCCGCCATGTTCCCTGGAAGAAACGGAAGTGTTGTCCCTCTGTCTCGGCCAATCAGAAGGCGCGCTTCCTCCTGCGCTGCCATTGGTCCGGTCTAGAAGCACTCATGCGCATGCGCCCTGCGGGGAAAGGAAGCCACAGCAGGCGCTCACTTTGCCCTCATCCTGAGGTGCCTGCCAGGCTCTCTTCACAACACTAGGCCACTTTTCCCTCATTGAGCCATAAATTACAGGGTCACAGCTATAGAGTTACCAGTGGCAAACTACAACTCCCAGGGTCCCAGAAGAACGGGGCCATGACAATTAAAGAATCACAGCTATAGAGTTCCTAGTGGCAAACTACAACTCCCAGGGTCCCAGAAGCACGGAGCCATGACAATTAAAGAGTCACTGCTATAGAGTTACTAGTGGCAAACTACAGCTCCCAGGGTCCCAGAAGCACTGAGCCATGACAATTAAAGTGTCACTGCTATAGAGTTACTAGTGGCAAACTACAGCTCCCAGGGTCCCAGAAGCACTGAGCCATGACAATTAAAGAGTCACAGCTATAGAGTTACTAGTGGCAAACTACAGCTCCCAGGTTCCCAGAAGCACTGAGCCATGACAATTAAAGAGTCACAGCTATAGAGTTACTAGTGGCAAACTACAGCTCCCAGGGTCCCAGAAGCACGGGGCCATGACAGCACTGAGCCATGACAATTAAAGAGTCACAGCTATAGAGTTACTAGTGGCAAACTACAGCTCCCAGGGTCCCAGAAGCACTGAGCCATGACAATTAAAGAGTCACAGCTATAGAGTTACTAGTGGCAAACTACAGCTCCCAGGTTCCCAGAAGCACTGAGCCATGACAATTAAAGAGTCACAGCTATAGAGTTACTAGTGGCAAACTACAGCTCCCAGTGAGCCTGACAAGTGGTCACATAACTACAGTGGCTCCCAGGGTCCCAGAAGCACTGAGCCACAGCTATAGAGTTACTAGTGGCAAACTACAGCTCCCAGGTTCCCAGAAGCACTGAGCCCTGACAATTAAAGAGTCACAGCTATACTAGTGGCAAACTACAACTCCCAGGGTCCCAGAAGCACTGAGCCATGACAATTAAAAAGTCACAGCTAGAGAGTTACTAGTGGCAAACTACAGCTCCCAGGGTCCCCCAATTAAAGAGTCACAGCACTAGTGGCAAACTACAGCTCCCAGGTTCCCCACTGAGCCATGACAATTAAAAGAGTCACAGCTAGAGTCACAGCTATAGAGTTACTAGTGGCAAACTACAGCTCCCAGGAGCCAGAAGCACTGAGCCATGACAATTAAAGAGGGTTACTAGTGGCAAACTACAGCTCCCAGGGTCCCAGAAGCACTGAGCCATGACAATTAAAGAGTCACAGCTATAGAGTTAAAGAGTCATTGCTATTAAAGAGTTACTAGTTACTAGTGGCAAACTACAACTCCCAGGGTCCCAGAACAAGCCATGACAATTAAAGTGTCACTGCTATAGTAGTTACTAGTGGCAAACTACAGCTCCCAGGGTCCCAGAAGCACTGAGCCATGTCAGCTAGAGTCACTGCTATAGTTACTCGTGGCAAACTACAACTCCCAGGTTCCCAGAAGCACTCAGCCATGACAATTAAAGAGTCACAGCTATAGAGAAGTGGCAAACTACAACTCCCAGGGTCCCAGAAGCACTGAGCCATGACAATTAAAGAGTCACAGCTATAGAGTTACTAGTGGCAAACTACAACTCCCAGGGTCCCAGAAGCACGGGGCCATGACAATTAAAGAGTCACAGCTATAGAGTTACTAGTGGCAAACTACAACTCCCAGGGTCCCAGAAGCACGGGGCCATGACAATTAAAGAGTCACAGCTATAGAGTTACTAGTGGCAAACTACAGCTCCCAGGTTCCCAGAAGCACGGGGCCATGACAATTAAAGAGTCACAGCTATAGAGTTACTAGTGGCAAACTACAGCTCCCAGGGTCCCAGAAGCACGGGGCCATGACAATTAAAGAGTCACAGCTATAGAGTTTCTAGTGGCAAACTACAGCTCCCAGGGTCCCGAGAGCACTCAGCCATGACAATTAAAGAGTCACAGCTATAGAGTTACTAGTGGCAAACTACAGCTCCCAGGGTCCCAGAAGCACTGAGCCATGACAATTAAAGAGTCACAGCTATAGAGTTACTAGTGGCAAACTACAGCTCCCAGGGTCCCAGAAGCACTGAGCCATGACAATTAAAGAGTCACAGCTATAGAGTTACTAGTGGCAAACTACAGCTCCCAGGGTCCCCAGAAGCACTGAGCCATGACAATTAAAGAGTCACAGCTATAGAGTTACTAGTGGCAAACTACAGCTCCCAGGGTCCCAGAAGCACTGAGCCATGACAATTAAAGAGTCACAGCTATAGAGTTACTAGTGGCAAACTACAGCTCCCAGGGTCCCAGAAGCACTGAGCCATGACAATTAAAGAGTCACAGCTATAGAGTTACTAGTGGCAAACTACAGCTCCCAGGTTCCCAGAAGCACGGGGCCATGACAATTAAAGAGTCACAGCTATAGAGTTACTAGTGGCAAACTACAACTCCCAGGGTCCCAGAAGCACGGGGCCATGACAATTAAAGAGTCACAGCTATAGAGTTACTAGTGGCAAACTACAACTCCCAGGGTCCCAGAAGCACAGAGCCATGACAACTAAGAGTCACAGCTATAGAGTTACTAGTGGCAAACTACAACTCCCAGGGTCCCAGAAGCACTGAGCCATGACAATTAAAGAGTCACAGCTATAGAGTTACTAGTGGCAAACTACAGCTCCCAGGGTCCCAGAAGCACTGAGCCATGACAATTAAAGAGTCACAGCTATAGAGTTACTAGTGGCAAACTACAGCTCCCAGGGTCCCCCAGGGCCATGACAATTAAAGAGTCACAGCTATAGAGTTTCTAGTGGCAAACTACAGCTCCCAGGTTCCCAGAAGCACTGAGCCATGACAATTAAAGAGTCACAGCTATAGAGTTTCTAGTGGCAAACTACAGCTCCCAGGTTCCCAGAAGCACTGAGCCATGACAATTAAAGAGTCACAGCTATAGAGTTACTAGTGGCAAACTACAGCTCCCAGGGTCCCAGAAGCACTGAGCCATGTCGGCTAGAGTCATTGTTATAGAGCTAGTAGTGGCAAACTACGACTCCCAGGGTCCCATACGCACCAAGCCATGACAACTAAGAGTCACAGCTGCAGGTTACTAGTGGCAACTACAACTCCCAGGGTCCCAGAAGCACTGAGCCATGTCAGCTAGAGCCATTGCTATAGTTACTAGTGGCAAATTACAACTCCCAGGAACCATGTCAGCTAGACTCATTGTTATGGAACTGCCGGTGCGTTGGCAAACTACAACTCCCAGGGTCCCAGAAACACTGAGCCATGTTGGCTAGTCATTGTTATAGAGTTACTAGTGGCAAACTATGACTCCCATGGTCCCATAAGCACCAAGCCATGGCAACTAAGAGTCACAGCTACAGATTTACTAGTGGCATACTACAACTCCCAGGGTCCCAGAAGCACTGAGCCATGTCAGCTAGAGTCATTGCTATAGTTACTAGTGGCAAATTACAACTCCCAGGAGCCATGTCAGCTAGACTCATTGTTATGGAACTGCCGGTGCGTTGGCAAACTACAACTCCCAGGGTCCCAGAAGCACTGAGCCATGTCAGCTAGAGTCATTGCTATAGAGTTAGCAGTGGCAAACTACAACTCCCAGGGTCCCAGAAACACTGAGCCATGACAAGAGTCACAGCTATAGAGTTACTAGTGACAAACTACAACTCCCAGGGTCCCAGAAGCACAGGGCCATGTCAGCAAGAGTCATTGCTACAGTGTTACTAGTGGCAAACTACAACTCCCAGGAGCCATGTCAGCTAGAGTCATTGTTATGGAACTGCCGGTGCCTTGGCAAACTACTCCACTGCTGAACAGTTCTCACAGTTAGGAAGTTTTTCCTCATGTTCAGGGGAAAATCTCCTTTCTTGTAGTTTGAAGCCATTGATTTTGTCATTTGGGAGTTGTAGTTGCTGGGATTTCAGCAGTGCTTGGCCGCTGTAACGGACTGGATGAGGGCTAACAGATTGAAACTAAATCCAGACAAGACAGAGGTCCTCCTGGTCAGCCGTAAGGCCGAACAGGGCATAGGGTTACAGCCTGTGCTTGACGGGGTTACACTCCCCCTGAAGGCGCAGGTTCGCCGTTTGGGAGTGAGCCTGGACTCATCGCTGAGCTTGGAACTCCAGGGGAGCTTTTGCACAGCTTAGGCTTGTGCGCCAGCTGCGCCCGTATCTTGGGAAGTCGGACTTGGCCACGGTGGTCCACACTCTGGTTACATCCCGTATAGACTACTGCAACGCTCTCTACGTGGGGTTGCCTATGAAGACTGCCCGGAAGCTGCAATTAGTCCAGCGTGCAGCAGCCAGACTACTAATGGGAGCGGGTTACAGGGAGCGCACAACTCCCCTGTTGTGCCAGCTCCACTGGCTGCCAATTAGCTTCCGAACACAATTCAAAGTGTTGGTGTTGACCTTCAAAACCCTATACGGTTCCGGCCCAGTTTACCTGTACGAACGTATTCTCCCCTATGAACCGTCAAGAGTGCTAAGATCGTCTGGAGAGGCCCTGCTCTTGGTCCCACCACCTTTGCAGGCACGTCTGGTGGGGACGAGGGACAGGGCCTTTTCTGTGGTGGCCCCCCGGCTGTGGAATTCCCTCCCAAATGAGATTAGATTCGCCCCCTCCCTCCTGACTTTTAGGAAGCGGATGAAAACGTGGCTGTGCAATGAGGCCTTCGCAGAATGAAGGAGGAGATCGCGAAGTGACTAAAGTCGCTAACCACTTGATACAGACCGAATATATGGATGAAGTTGGACTTGATTGTACTTTGGCGAAAGGCTTTTTAAATGTATTTATTGTATTGTATTGTACATTTTATTGTAAATTTATGATGTTTTTAGATTTTAAGTGTTAGCATTGAATACTTGCTGTCTGCCGGTCTGAGTCCCTCTTCGGAAGTGAGAAGGCCGGGGTATAAAAGTTTTAAATAAATAAATAAATAATAGTTAACCCACAATCAAAGAGCATCCTGAACTACACCAATGATGGAATTTAACCGAACTTGGCACACTGAACTCTCATGAGACCAACAGAAAGTACAGAAAGGTTTTGCTGGGCACGTTTGGGAGTTGTAGTTCTCCTACATCCAGAGAGCACTGTGGACTCAAATAATGATGGATCTGGACCAAACTTGGCACGAATCCTCAGTATGCCCAAATGTGAACACTGGGGTAATTTGGGGAAAATAGACCGAGACATTTGGGAGTTGGAGTTGCTGGGATGTATAGTCAGGGGCGGTCTAAGGTTATTTTATATAGTAAGCAAACATTATTTGGGGGCCCCTTGTCTCCGCCCCCTCTCCCTTTGCCTCCGCCCCCTGCCTACTTGCATGGCCGCCGCCGCGCCGGCCGCGCCGGCTGCGCAGACCTCCCTGCTGCTAGCCTGCTGCCTGCAGGAGCTTCTGAGCATGCGCGGACATTTTCGCGCATGCCTAGAACTGCCGGAGCTGAAGTTCAGCTCCGGAGGTTCTGGGCATGCGCGAAAATGTCCGCGCATGCTCAGAAGCTGCTGCAGACAGCAGCAGGGAGGTTTGCTACGGCGGCGTGGCCGGTGTGGCGGCACCCATCCAACGTGGCACCCCACGCGGCCGCGTAGTTTGCTTACATGGACAGACCGCCCCTGTGTATAGTTCACTTACCTTGCAGAGCAGGGCCATGCCAGCTGGCAGCGAGGAGGGCGGCCAGGAAGCGCTCCAGGGCCTCCTCGCCCAGGCAGGGGCTTCGTAGCCTCCCTTCTCTGCCTCGCATGAAGGGCAGTGGAAAGCCGCTTGCCGCCCAGGCCCAATCCCCTCGTTTGCAAGCAACGGAAGCAGGTGAGGGGAGACGTAGGAGGGCAGAGGGAAGGAGGGGGCGCTGCGAGAGGTGCGCCAGACAGCCACGCCCCTCTCGTTCCCGCCAATGGCGTTACGCGCACCATTTCCCCATCTCTTTTGGCGGGAATGAGAGGGGCGTGGCTGGCTCGTGCTCCTTCTCTCGCTCCCTTCTCCCTCTGTGCTCTGTCCTCCTCCAGGCTACGCGATCGACCAGTTCCAGCTGGTATAGCTTGTTGTCAACCTTTGCAACCCGAAAGACAGTTGCATCTGTCAAGTAGGAAATTTAGGTAACACTTTTTGGGGAGGCTAATTTAACTGAATTGGAAGGATGCAAAAGAATGAAGGAATGCGACAGCTCCCCCTGGTGGCCAGAAACTGGAATGCTAAATGGCCTCTGAGTGTCTGTCTATGTATGTTGCGTGTTTATGGCATTAAATGTTTGCCTGTATATGCACATTTTAATCCGCCCTGAGTCCCCTGCAGGGTGAGAAGGGCGGAATATAAATTATGTAAATAAATAAATAAATAATCATTCAGTTCTGTGTTCAGCGGCCAGGGAGCGCTCAGGGCCTCCTCGCCCAGGCAGGGCTTACGTAGCCTCCCTTCTCTGCCTCGCATGAAGGGCAGTGGAAAGCCGCTTGCCGCCCAGGCCCAATCCCTCGTTTGCAAGCAGCGGAAGCAGGTGAGGGACGTGGGAGGGCAGAGGGAAGGAGGGGCTGCGAGAGGTCGCCACAGCCACGCCCCTCTCGTTCCCGCCAATGGCGCCACGCGCACCATTTCCCTACTCTTTTGGCGGGAATGAGAGGGGCGTGGCTGGCTAGTGCTCCTTCTCTCGCTCCCTTCTCCCTCTGTGCTCTGTCCTCCTCCAGGCTACGCGATCGACCAGTTCCAGCTGGTATAGCTTGTTGTCAACCTTTGCAACCCGAAAGACAGTTGCATCTGTCAAGTAGGAAATTTAGGTAACACTTTTTGGGGAGGCTAATTTAACTGAATTGGAAGGATGCAAAAGAATGAAGGAATGTGACAGCTCCCCCTGGTGGCCAGAAGCTGGAATGTTAAATTGCCTCTGAGTGTCTGTCTATGTATGTTGCGTGTCTATGGCATTAAATGTTTGCCTGTATATGCACATTTTAATCCGCCCTGAGTCCCCTGCAGGGTGAGAAGGGCGGAATATAAATGATGTAAATAAATGAATAAATGAATAAACAAATAATTGCTCAGTTCTTTGTTCAAGAACGAGCCACCAGCATTGGTGCCACTATTCACACAATCTAGTCAAGGCCTGGGCAAACGTCGGCCCTCCAGGTGTTTTGGACTACTACTCCCACAATTCCTAACTGCCGGTAGGCTCTTAGGAATTGTGGGAGTTGCAGTCCAAAACACCCGGAGGGCCCAAGTTTGCCCAGGCCTGATCTAGTCTCTTATTTAAGGCTTTTAAAACTAAAAATCTGAGCAAGAAGTATATAGTGTTTTCAAGTATACCTTTTAAATGTGTCCACTCTGTAATGTAATATTGAAGCCGAAGCTGTTTAAGTCGAAAGTTAAATATCATTTATTGTAACCAAATTATTTACACAGCTTAAAAAAAACATACACGGATCATTCAATCAGGTAAATTTCATTTAGTTGATAAGGAAGATTAAACTCTTGATGATTCTGGTCGCAAAGTATCATTATGAAGACATGGGAAGATGTCCGGCAACATGTGCTATGAAGCATCTCAATACATGGATTCCAGAATAATACAAAGAACTGTGGAAACAAAGGTGAAATATTTTATGAGTGTGGACATCATTATTCCATTTCCACACCACAGATGTTCTTTCTAAAGCTTTACCTGACTGGGAAGAGCTGAGGAAAGCACACTTGTGTTTTTTCCTTTACAAAGTCCTGAATCTTTAGCACATTTGTCGCCATCGTTCGTTTCGATGCTTTATCAATTTTTGTTAAAACGAGCTGAAAAAACAACATCACAGAGAATATTTTAAAATAAACTTTTGTGTTGTGGTCTTGAGATTTTTTTTATACAATGACTCCAGAAAACATGGCGAAAATAGTATTTTATTTATTTATTATTTACTTCATTTTACTACCACCTTTCTCACACCCCCCCCCCCCCGGGTTCAAGGTGGCTTACAAACTCTGGCAAAATTCAATGCTGCATGGACATAACAATAAACAATAAAATTATAAAATAGTTAAAATATATGAAAAATTAAAACACATAAACAATAAAATAGTTTAAAAACCATATAAAGTGCCGAGTCTTGATCTCATACTTATTCAGAGTCAATTTTCCAATATTCATAGTCTTATTTAGGCTGTTGGAAGTCTAATTCTGTAATATCCTATCCACAGCTGAGGGGCCACCACTGAGAAGGCCCTGTCTATCTTCTCCACCAATTGCGCTTGTACAGAGGGTGGGACTGAGAGCAGGGCCTCCCCAGCCGATCTTAATTCTCTTGTTGGCTCATAAAGGGAGATGTGTTCTGAGAGGTAAGTTGGATCAGAACCGTTTAGGGCTTTACAGTCCAAAGCCAGCACTCTGAATTGAGCCCGGTAGCAAATCGGCAGCCAGTGGAGCTGACATAACAGGGGAGTTGTATTTCAAACATATGTTGGAAGTGTGCACCGCACAAAGGGTAATTTTATTATATGTGGTGGACATGTGAAAAAGTCAAAATGCTTGGGGTTCAAATACAGAACAGAACATTTCATACCTGATGGAAATATGGAAGATCACTACAATATAGGCCCACTGCAGCAGGGCTGATGTATGTTCAAAAGTTGAAGAATATCATTATATTCTTCATTATATTAATTATTAAAATTAAGCAATTTAGCTGAAATGGGCAAACTAGCCACTTTAGCCAAAAGTCAGTAGAGATGTTTTTGAAATATTGGGAACCTCTGATTATCTTTTTTTTTGCAGAAAAAAGTGATATAACATTGTGTTTTGATAATTAGTAAATTTGTATTAGCAGAAGAAATATATATATATAAAATTTGCTGTAGAAATAAGATACTGTATATGTTATGTAGACCACTTTAAGAGAAGCCGGACCTCAATGATTTTCTTTTTCTGTTTCTAGCTGTTCTGTTTTTCAGTTTTAATTTCTAATTTCTTTTTTAGTGTACTATATTTGAAATGTCTCAAAATATTAAATTAAAATTATTTAAAAACTAGCTTGGGGACCTGGCGGTGCCCGGGTCATTTGAGAAGTGGGTCATGGGGGCTCTGTGTGCCAAGTTTGGTCTTGATCCACCATTCTTGGGAGTTGCAGTGGTATCATGAAAGTACTGAAGGTACTGGAAGTCCCATCATCTGTGGTCCAGCCTCCCCCAAATTGCAGTAGGATGTAGATTGGTTCATGGGGGCTCTGTGTGCTAAGTTTGGTCTGTATTGGTGAATGGATGAGGGTTGTATTGTTTTTAGGGAGTGAAGATACTTCAAGTCCCATCATCCATGGTCCGTTTCACACAAAACTGCACCAGGATGTAGAGTGGGTAATGAGGGCTCTGTGGGCCAAGTTTGGTCTCGATCAGTAATTGGATAAAGGTCGCAGTGGACTTGGGAAGTGAGTAGAGGTACTTCAAGTCCTATCATCCATGGTCTGCCCTCCTCCAAACTACAGCAGGATGTAGAGTGGGTCATGAGGGCTTTGTGTGCCAGGTTTGGTGTTGATCAGTCATTGGATTAGGTTTGTAGCAGTCTTGGAAAGTAAGGGAAGGTACTGCAAGTCCCATCATCCATGTTCTGCCCCCCCCTCCAAACTTCAGTAGGATGTAGAGTGGGTCACTGGGGCTCTGTGTGCCAAGTGTGGTCTTTATCGGTGTTTGTTGGGGGCCACAGTTGTCTGTGGGAACAGAAAGGTGTGAAAGTACTACAAATCCCATCATCCATTGTCAGTCCTCCCCCGAACCTTACCAGGATGTGAAGGTAGTCATGGGGGTTATGTGTGCCAAGTTTGGTCTCGATCAGTAATTGGAAAAGGGTCGCAGCGGACTTGGGAAGTGAGTAGAGGTACTTCAAGTCCCATCATCCATGGTCTGCCCTCCTCCAAACTGCAGCAGGATGTAGAGTGGGTCATGGGGGCTGTGTGTGCCAAGTGTGGTCTGTATTGGTCCTTTTTGGTGGCCTCAGTGGTCTGTGGGAACCAAAGTGTTGGAAAGTACTACAATTTTTTTTAAATTATTTTTTATTGGTTTTTTCCCCTCTCCCACCCTCCCCTCCTTGTACATACAGTTTATACATCAAACTACAGAGGTTATGAAGCAGGTTTGGTACTTTTCCGAGCATAAAAAGTACAGTCAGAGAGTGATGATGCTACTTGCGCGTCAACTCTGAAAAAGAGGGTTTTGGTGTCTGGAATCAATCAGGCACATGCTATGGAAGACTAACACCCTGATTAAATGCATTTTAATACATTCTGTGCCAATTTAAAACCATATAGACCAGATGATTGGGAAACAGTGCAGTTTGAGCTATGAAAGTTAATGGGATTCTTAATGTGAATGGAAAACACCATTGCGCATGGCAAAAGTCCGACCTTCTCTGCTGGCAGGAAGCCCGAACTAATGTTGCTAGTAAAAGAACAGAGAGGCTCAACATTGATAGCTTGCACTGTGAGAAAAAGAATACTTTATAGATGGCTATTGTTCTCATATTTAGTGATGACAGAGAAATGATGTAAATGATTTGTGCAGTGTTTATTGGATTAATGAAATGCCATGTAACAACAGTAATCACCAGCCAATTATGATTGTTTTAACCATAAAGAAGGGGTGGGTTTAACTGGATGGACTCCATTGAGGTATAAATATCTTTGTATGAGATGTATCGGGGTCTTTTGCCCCTACCTGCAGCTGTGTTCTGCTGGCGAACACCCACCAGCTGGTGCTAGCAAATAAACCTTTTTGTTTTTCACCCTACTTCACAGTTGTCACGTGTTTTCCCTCATCCAAGTATCCGCACGTTCGGGCAGCGTTGGTAAGATTAACTGGTACTTGGAGTTCTAGAACTCCCGGTTCTGCTTCAGTTACATTTGAAATATCAGTCTCAGTCTTAATTTTTCTACTCCACCTCTTAACACATTTTCTAAATAATTTCTAACTGGTTCCCACATCCTACAAAGTACTACAAATCCCATAATCCATGGGTCATGTCCCCCGAACCGCACCAGGACGTAAAGGGGGTTAGGGGGGTTATGTGTACCAAGTTTGGTGCAGGTCCATCACCCGCGCTGGTCGCTGTGGCCTGTGAAAGTGGCTGCCACATATCCGCCCTTCCGCCCTCCCGCCCTTCCGCCCTCCGCACAGATACATACAAACATTCCGCTTTATAAAGGTATACAGATTGAATTTTTAAAAACTATGCTGTGTGCTACAGACATAACTTGTACCTGCATTTTTTCATTTGCACTAGATACATTTAAGTCAAAAGTTCAATACATTGCATACCCACTTTGTGTCTTTTTAAACAAAAATCACAACTCACAACATAAGGAATCCCAAATTCTTCCAACATTTCTACAGCAATATTGTCGATTTCTTGAATTCCTATTTGGGCATCCACTAATAAGAATGTCCGTTGCAAACTAGAGAAAAATAGAAACATGGCACACATCTATAGTTAGCAACAATTTTAGACTATTTTTTTTTCTTTTCCTAATTTAGGTTAGCGGCTGAACATTGGATCACGACTCTGGAGGTGAGAGTACAAATCCACTCAGCCATGAAACCAACGGTGTTATCTTGGGCAAAACACACTCTTTCGGAGCCCTTCCAGACAGGCCCTATATTCCAGGTTCTGATCCCAAGTTTTTTGTTTATTCCAGATTATCTGGCTGTGTTTAAAATCCAGTTTAAAGCAAAAATCCTGGAATCAGATCCTGGGATATCGGGCCTGTGTGGAAGGGCCCTCAGCCTCGGAGGAAAGCAATAGCTAATTCTCTTCTGGAAAAAATCTTGCTAAGAAACCCTTAGGGTTGATGCAGGATGGAAATGACTTTAAGACACACAACAAAAGAAAAACGGGAGCACGGGCTGCTCCTAAAGTAAATAGTCAAGAGAATTTTCAATCTATCACAAGTAGTTTACTCTCAAAGGTAATCACTAGGCATGAGAAAAAAGTTATGAAAATGATCGTTTCGTAAGAAATTCGTAAGAAATGCTTGAGTATTTCCGCACCTGGAACGCCAACCAGGAAGTGGACTTTCTTTTTCGAACTTCGGGGGCCAGGATAATCTTAAGTGTATTTATTAGGACGTAAGTGGGGGGGGCACCCTCCTTCTCTCTCACCACCCTCCCGCCTCCCTTGCCAATAAGTATTATGGCAAGGCAAGCCCTAAACTCGCTCCTTCTTTCGGCTGGAAGCCCGGAAAAATGTAAACAGAGAGGATTACTCAGAAGTAAATCTGCAAGGAGGGCACTTTGGATGAAGTGCCCTCCTTGTGGATTTACTCTGAGGAAACCTCTGTTTACATTTTTCCAGGCTTCCCTGCCTCTCCTGCCTGCCAGGATCTAAAGCATCAAAGAGTATTGGGGTGAGAAACCAACCTAATGTATAATAGAATGAATGCTACTGTAAGTGCCTAATATTATAAGTAATCCAACTGGTCATACCTACATTCCATGCACATGCAATAATACAGCAGTAATAACAATAACAAGAGGTAAAATTCAAACTGAAGTATTCTGACTGGTCCCTGCCTCATGCGGTGCAAACGGGCTCTTCTCTTATTAGCCTGGGAAAAGCCAGCGTTTTCTGCTTGGGTGCACACACATACATATTCTTTGGGGGGGGATTTGCTGCAGAATCCCGGGCTCATAGAGAAGATTCTGCAGCAAATCCCCCAAAGAATATGTATGTGTGTGCACCCAAGCAGAAAACGCTGGCTTTTTCCCGGCTCAGAGAAGAGCCCATTTGCACCGCATGAGGAGGGACCAGTCAGAATACTCGGTTTGAATTTTACCTCTTCTTATACCCATTGTTATTACTGCTGTATTATTGCATGTGCATGGAATGTAGGTATATGACCAGCCTGGGCAAACTTGGGCCCTCGCTCCTCGGGATCGGGGTGTGAGAGAGGCAGCGAGGAGCCAGGGGGGCTCCCTCCTCCTTTTCTTTTGCTGCTTCCAAGAATATAATACCCCCCCTCCCTCCTTCCCTCCCTCCTTCCTATTTGGAGAGTCCCATCTAGAATTCAGTGTGATTTATTCAAGTTTTGGCCTACAACTCCCAGAAATCCCAGCCAATTTACCAGCTGTTAGGATTTCTGGGAGTTGTAGGCCAAAACCATCTGAATGTGCATACACTGGCATACGAACTACTAACGAATTTCGTTAGTAATTAAGTTACATTTTAGAAATTTTTGGAAAATGTTTTGTAAGTCTTTCTTTTACTAATCAAAAAAAATCCCCCCCCCCCCATTTGATTTTAGAATCGCCATTTTTGGGTTCGAAACCATGCCTAGTAATCACTATATTTCAACAAGACACACAACAACAACAAATCTTGAGTTTAGCTCAAGAGCACATATAGCCAATCCTACATTTACACTAGGCTCTCAAGACTTATTATTACTATTACTATCATTTATTAAACTTTATGTACTGTATACCCCGCCACCATCTCCCCAAGGGAACTCGGGCGGCTTCCATGAGGCCATGCCCATCAATACAAAAACACAGTATAACATAAGAACACAACAGCAAATCAAAATAATATGTCTTAAATACAAAACCAATGTAAATAAACAACACAATATAAAATTAAGAGAATAAGACACTGAAAACGATGACCATGGGCAGGGCCAGATTGAAAGATGACTCCAGGTGATCACACCACTCAGGAGTGAATAATACCCTGGAACAGTTTTGTCTCTTGGGTGGGGTTCAATAGGCCTAGATTTTCAGACCTTGACTTCCACAATCTCATTAGCCATGCCCAATAGGAGTTGTAGGGGCCAAATTCTCCTCTAAAGAGGTGCAAGGTTATTTGTTTAAAAATATTTACACGTTCACAATTAAGACAGATATGTATTTATTTTATATCCCGTCTTTCTCTGGGGACAGGAACACCTCCATAGAAGTTATAACCATTCAGTTATAAAATGAGATTGTTAACATTATACTGTCTAACCCAGGGGTGCACACACTTCTTCAGCATGCGAGCTACTTTTAAAACAACCAAGTCAAAAAGATCTACCTTCCGCGCACATGCTCCTGCCGCCGCGCGGTGCTCTTTCCGCCCACGTGGCGCTCCTGCCGCCCGCGCGGCGCTCCTAACACGGGGCATTGCGGGAACAACGAAGTGCGAGGCGGGGCCTCCGGAGGCCCCGCCTTGCACTCCCTCGTTCCTGCAATGCCCCGCAGAAGGCACTCCCTCGTTCCCGCAATGCCCTGCAAAAGGAGTGCTGCGCGGGCGGAGAGTGCGCACGTGCAGGGCAGAAGCACCCCATCCGGCTGCGGTCGACCTCATTTGGACTCGCGATCGACAAGTCTAACCCAACCAGAGCCCCCAGTGGTGCAATGGGTTAAACCCTTGTGCCAGCAGGAATGAAGATCTCCCTCTGTCTGCTCCAGCTCCCCATCTCACAAGGATGGTAAAACATCAAACATCCTGGCGTCCTCTGGGCAACGTCCTTGTGGACAGCCAATTCTTTCACACCAGAAGTGGCTTGCAGTTTCTCAAGTTGCTCCTGACACAGACACACACACAAAACCCAACCAGATCATACTGTAGAAAAGATTCAGATTGTAGCAGAACTGTTACATTTAGTCTTACTTTGGACGATGATTTAAATAAGGTTCCACCATTTCTGCAAAGTCTTTGGGGGCTCGGAAACCAAAACCTGGCATATCCACCAAGGTGAAGAATTTCCCCACTTTGAAGAAATTCATTTTTTTTGTGTGACCCTGGAGGAAAAAAAACCCGAGTATTTATTTTGTCTTATTTCAGTTAGGAATTATTTATTTTATTATTTTATTTACAACATTTATATTCCAGAAGATAGGAAGAGGTTATTATGTACAGATCAAAAATGTCTCAAGTCATTTTAGTGCAGGGCTGGAAAATTACATTGTAGAGCAGAAGAATACATATCCCCAGCATGTAACATTGGCTCAGATGGATTTGGTACCTTTTGGAAACCAGCTCCACAAACGTGATTTTGTGGTTAAGACTAGCAATAAAGTGCTCCCATCTCCTTGGTCCTCATTGATTTAACTCCCCACTCCCATTCCTTTAGTTTTTGTTGTTAACTTTATATGTGCATTTCCTACGTAATCATCTACACCAGGGCTGCTCACACCTTTTCAGCATGCGAACTACTTATAAAACAACCAAGTCAAAATGAACTCCCTACCCACTACTCAGAGAGCCATAAAAGCAAAATATTTGGAAATGTATTTCAGTGAGAGCCATATAATATATTTTAAGACCGAATTCAACTAAACGTGAGTATAATATGCCCCTGAATTTATTCATAATAATAATGATGATAATATTCATTCAGCTCTGCTACTAACAATAATAATAATAGTAACAACAACAATAGATTCCTAGAGTAGAAGGAGACCTCCAAGGGCCATCCAGTCCAACCTTCTTCTGCCATAAGGGAAAACACACAATCAAAGCATTCCTCACAGATGGCAATTCAGCCTCTGATAATAATAATAATACCAATGGGTTCCTAGAATAGGAGGAGACCTCCAAGGGCCATCCAGTCCAACCTCCTTCTGCACCTGGGCGGCGTCGGGAGCCTGCGGGGCAGGACTGAGCTTTCCTCCCGCCCTGCCTGCGATCTACCAGGACGCCCTATGCGATCTACCTAATGAGCACCCCTGATCTACACAGTAAAACCAATGCCAGTTTAAACTGCATTAAATGGTCAGTGTAGATGGGGCTTCAGTCACAGAGCAACAAGCTCAAACTTGGTGGAAAAGTGTGTTTACTTAACATTAGGAAGAACTCTTCGGCGTCGAGTATTTATGTCACAGCGGATAGGCAACAGAAATATAGAAGTTTAATTCCCCATCGGCCCAAAAACTCCAGTCTCTGTTCGAGTGAATAATGAAACTCTCATTCAATTCACAAGGTAAATATATAACTTTGTATTGAATTGTATTTAACAATAACTGGCAAAACATCGAAAAACAACAGCCATCACAGCTACCTTTCTAAACATCTTTTCCTCACAGATATTTAATCCCCAACTGACAAATCCCAACTGTCACTTTGTAACTGACATTCCTCAAGGTTCAATTTAGCAGTCTTGAGACAGTGCCATCTGGTGTCAAACATGTCACACTGCAGGTCATCTCAAACTGCGAAAATATATCTTGTGCTGACTCCTGAATTGCTATTCAAAATGCAATTATCTGACAAGAACTTCCTGACAATCAAAGCTGTTCAACAGTAGAAAATGTTGCTGCCTCAGAGTATGGCGGAGTCTTCCTTTCTGGGAGTTTTTAAACAAAGGTTAGATGGCCATCTGTTGGGAGTGCTTTCACTGTGTGTTACTGCTTAACAGATTGGACTGGATAGTCCTTGTGGCTTCTTCCAACTCTATGAGTCTACGATTCTAAGAGTTGAAGACACAAACATGAGCCCAAAAATGCGAGATATGTTCAAAATGGCCCTGGGGTTGCACGTGGCTCATATCCTGCTTGCCTCTGTTTTCTGTTATCTAATGCCAAAGTGTTGCATAACAAATTTAGCATAATACGTGAACAGAGACAAAATTATACTACACAGCAGGGTGGCATCTCTGTATCAGATGAAACAGTGGCCACAGCTACACAGTCAGAAAAATCTTCCATACAGAAATGTTAAGTTAAGTGTGCTGGGAACTAGAACAGCGTCTTAGGGCTTCCAGACAACTAAATAAATATATTTTCTCTGCCTCAATAATGTAGCCTCATGAATTTTCTAGGCATAATTCTAGTAATGCAGAACTATTTATTTATTTATTTACATCCTTTATATTCCACTCTTCGCACCCCGCAAGGGACTCAGGGCGGATCACAATGCACATATACAGGCAAACATTCAATGCCATAGACATACAACATATATAGACAGACAACGAGCTACACAATTGGTCGAGAGCTCACCCTGAGCCGGGCAGGCCTCGAACTCATGACCTTCTAGTCAGTAGAGATCTTATGCAGCTGACTCCCAGCCAGCTGTGCCACATTCCCAGTACATTCCCAGTATCAAACAATTTCCAGACCACATAGAGCAGTGTTTCTCAACCGTCCTAATGCCACGAACCCTTGATACAGTTCCTCGTGTTGTGGTGACCCCCAACCATAAAATTATTTTCATTGCTACTTCATAACTGTGATTTTGCTACTGTTATGAATTGTAATGTACATATCTTATATGCAGGATATATTTTCATTCACTGGACCAAATTTGGCACAAATACCCGATACACCAAAATTTGAATACTGGTGGTGTTGGGGGGATTTTGTCATTTGGGAGTTGTAGTTGTTGGGATTTATAGTTAACCTACGATCAAAGAGCATTCTGAACTCCACCAATGATGGAATTGAACCAAACTTGGCACACAGAACTCCCATGACCAACAGAAAATGCTGGAAGGGTTTGGTGGGCATTGCCCTTGAATTTTGGAGTTGAACTTCGCCGACATCCAGAGAGCACGGTGGACTAAAACAATGACAGATCTGGACCAAACTTGGCACGGATACTCGATATGCCCAAATGTGAATACTGGTGGAGTTTGGGGAAAACAGACCTTGACATTAGGGAGTTGAAGTTGATGGGATTGATAGTTCAGCTACAATCAAAGAGCATTCTGAACCCCACCAACAACAGAATTGGGCCACGTAGGAAACAACCCCCCCCCCCTTCCGCCTTTAAGGGACTTGCTGGCATGAGTCTCCCTCCAGCCTCGCATGCACTCCCTCGCCCGCACATGCACACCACGCTGCCATGCACCAAGCCCGCCTGCTCTCCCCTCCCCACTTGGAGTCTCAGAAACAGCCCTCCCCTTGACTGGGAGGCCTGTCAATCACAACGGAGGAGGGCTTTTGATGGGAGGATTTGCCATGTTTCCAAAAAGGAAGAGAAGGACAGGCGGACAGATCTTCAGCCTTCTCTGCCAAATGGGTTCCTAAGACCATTGGAAATTTATGTTTTTAATGGTTTTTGGTGACTCTTCTAAAACCCCCTCATGACCCCCCAGGGGTCCTGACTGGTTGAGAAACACTGACATAGGTGATGCCAGCAGTGATCAAGTGCTTGATGACAATAAGAATGACAATGTTACTCATAATAGTAGCAACTTTACAACTCTCTTCTTCCAACCATTTCACAATATAGGAAAAAGAACAAAAATACCTTGCTTTCAATTTGGATCCATATTGAATATAATAAATCTTCAAATGCCACTTACTGGGATTTTGGAAACTCTGACTTCAACATCCGGAGCCAATGAAAACAAGGCTTTTATCAAGGAGGATTTTCCCACGTTACTTCGTCCTAAAAAACAAACCTGGAATAGAAGTTAAAATCAATGCAGCTTTTTCTTTCCCAGCCAATGGAAAAGGTGTATCATTAAAACAAGGCGTCATTCATGTTTTCTATTAACCTCTATACAATCCAATTTGTGGTTATAAATGGCACTGTGCTTTCTGCAACCGGACTTGCCTATCTCAGATTGGCCTTTTTAGTCATCAACGCGCTTGTAAAAAGCGTGGGATGAGTCCTTCCTGAATCTTCGTTCGCGAAGTAATGCCGAGAGAGAGAGAGAGAGAGAGAGAGAGAGAGAGAGAGTTACCAAAGAAGTTATTACACTTCCTCAGAGGATGTGGACATATTATCTGTGTAGCATCACAATATTCACAGTGCATCATGCCATGTGTGAATATTTTTTTAAAACTAAAACGTTATTTTGGGAATTTGAGACTTTGCAGTAATTCTTTGGAGTCTTTCATTATTTCAATAGACAAGATTTCTGCAACCTCTAAGGAGAATAAGTGTGTGGGAGAATCATGACTCCTATAGTTGTTTCCATCCCCTCCTCTAAATAAATCTTACCAAGGAGATCTCACGAGAAGGTCACCATAATTTGGATTTGACATGAAGACATACTACCATAATCATCATCATCATCTTTATTTATAACCCGCCCCCATCTCCCCAATGGGGGCTCACATGAGGCCAAGCCCAAACAACAAATAACAATAAAATAAAATCAAAACATCAGCAATAAACACAACAAGAATACATACGTATAAATAAAAGCAATATACAACACGGTATCAAAATCACAGAGACAGGCTGGGCCACAGGCAACATATAAAATGTTAAAATCTCAGGCTGAGATAAGCGGAATAGCATCCTTTACAGCAGGAGTGCTCACACTTTTTCAGGGGCGGTCTTTGCCATTACGCGGCCTACGCGGCCGCGTAGAGCGCCATCTTGGACGCTCCGGGGTGGGGCGCCATTGTGAGGCGCCGTGGCGTAGCCCGCCCTGCTGCTGCGCTGCGCTCTGCGGTTTCGCGCGCATGCGCAGTGCCTACGGACCTCAAGAGGTCCGTAGGCACTGCGCGTGTGCGCGAAACCGCGGAGGTCCGTAGGCACTGCGCATGTGCGCTCCGCGGTTTCGCGTGCATGCGCAGTGCCTACGGGCCTCAAGAGAGGCCCGTAGGCACTGCGCATGCGCGCAAAACCGCAAGCGCAGCGCAGCAGCAGGGCGGCGGCGCCGCGGCGGCGCCCACAATGGGCGCACATTGGGAGCGCCGGGCGCCAAAATAATGTTCGCTTACCCCCGGCGCTCCCAATGTGCGCTCCATTGTGAGGCGCCGCGCGTCGCTCGCCCTGCTGCTGCGCTGCGCTCCGCGGTTTTGCGCGCATGCGCAGTGCCGACGGGCCTCTCTTGATGATTAAATGTTAAAATCTCAGGCTGAGATAAGCGGAATAGCATCCTGTACAGCAGGAGTGCTCACACTTTTTCAGGGGCGGTCTTTGCCATTTACGCCTACGCGCCGCGTGAGCCCCATCTTGGACGCTCCGGGGTGGGGCGCCATTGTGAGGCGCCGTGGCGTCGCCCGCCCTGCTGCTGCGCTGCGCTCTGCGGTTTCGCGCGCATGCGCAGTGCCTACGGACCTCAAGAGAGGTCCGTAGGCACTGCGCATGTGCTTGTGGCCGCGGAGGTCAGTAGGCACTGCGCATGTGCGCTCCGCGGTTTCGCGTGCATGCGCAGTGCCCACGGGCCTCAAGAGAGGCCCGGACATGCGCGCAAAACCGCAGAGCGCAGCGCAGCAGCAGGGCGGGCGACGCCGCGGCGCCTCACAATGGAGCGCACATTGGGAGCGCCGGGGGGGGGGGCGCCAAAATAATGTTCGCTTACCCCCGGCGCTCCCAATGTGCGCTCCATTGTGAGCGCCGCGGCGTCGCGCCCTGCTGCTGCGCTGCGCTCCGCGGTTTTGCGCGCATGCGCAGTGCCTACGGGCCTCTCTTGAGGCCCGTAGGCACTGCGCATGCACGCGGGAAACCGCTGAGCGCTATCTGCGCAGTGCCTACGGTCCTCAAGAGAGGTCCGTAGGCACTGCCCTGCGCTCCGCGGTTTCGCGCACACGCGCAGTGCCTACGGACCTTTCTTGAGCTACTTATAAACCAACCAAATCAAAATGATCTACTACCCACTACAAAAATGTAAAACATATAACACAATATCTGCTTTGAACTGGTTTTTCTGAGTCCACACTGCCATATAATCTGATTCAAAGCAGATAACATGGGATTTTATTCAACTATGTGGAAAGGACCTCAGATAACCCAGGGCTGGCAGCACTTGGGTGGCATTGGGAGCCTGCAGGGCAGGACTGAGCCTTCCTCCCGCCCTGCCTGCAATCTACCAGGATGCCCTACACCAGGGGTGCTCACACTTTTTCAGCATGGGAGCTACCATATGAAGAACCAAGTTTAAAAGATCACCTGGCGTGCGCGCGCATGCGCGCGCATGCACCCACTCCTGCTGCCACCTTCCATCCGCACGGGGCTTCTTTCTTTCTCAGAAAAATAAACAATGGACATGCTAAAATACACCCAAGCACCCATTTCTCCCTCCCTGCCATTTTCCCACAGATATAATCAGGCAGAAAGTAAACAGAAAGACCTGGTAGCTGCAAAGCCATTTGTTTCTCAGAAATATAAAGAATGGGACATGCTAAAATACACACAGGCACCCATTTCTCCCTCCCTGGCATATATACACAGATATTATTAGGCAGAAAGTAAGAAGACTGACGTTTGTGCTTCAATTTGAACAGGAAATGGCGCCCAAAGCGTCCTTTTTTCCTTTTCCGTTGTTGCTCCTCTTGACGCGCCGCCTGCACACTCCAAGCGCGCCCGAGACTCCAAGAGGGAGAATGGGCTCTTTTGTGCATGCACGCGGGCCACCTGAGCACCGCGTCATTTAACGTTGCCCTCCTCCTTTGCTCTGTGATGACTCTGAGAGGCTGGAGAAGGAGGGGAGGGAGGGGGAAAGCGGAAGAGCCAAAGAGGGAGCGGGCGTGGATGCCATCGCATCATCCATGCCGCCCCCTCTTTTGCCCTTCTGCATTCCTCCTCCCACCGTCCTTCTCCAGCCACTCACAGATGTCACAGAGCCGCGCATGCGCAGAAGTGCCCATTCTCCCTCTTGGAATCTCAGGCGCGCTTGGAGCGTGCAGGGGCGCGTGAAGAGGACCAACAGCAATTGACCTGGGCAGGGGCCTAAAGATCACCCAGATGAGGCCCAAAGATCACCCGGGTGATCGTGATCACCATCCTGGGCACCCCTGCCCTACACGATCTACCAGTAGATCGCGATCTACCTAATGAGCACCCCTGCTTTACTGGGAAAGAACACCATTTATAGGGGAGGGGGATGGAATCCGAACGGGGGCATTGAGGAGAAACACTGATAGAGTTTAAATAGCTACTCTCCAAAGGCACAATGGAAAAGCCAGGTTTTCAGTTGTTTTTTGAATGTCTCCAGAGTGGGAGCTTTCCTAGATTCTCTCTGGAGCAAAAAACAAGGAATTGCAGAGTCGAGGGGCCACAGAGGAGAAGGCCCTCTCCATTGTGCCCATTAGCCGAGTAGGTGAGACTGGTAAGGACGACAGGAGGGCCTCTCCCCGAGGAGCAGAGGGTTCGAGCTGGTTCGAGATCCGGTTCACGAAGGTAGGCGGGTCCCGAACCGTTTAGGGCTTTATAGGTGATCACCTGCACCTTGAATTGGGACCGGAAAATAAAATAAAGCTCTTTAAACAGGGGGGTTGACCACTCCCTGTAACTTGCCCCAATTATTAATCTGGCTGCTGATTGCTGGACAAGTTGTAATTTCCGGGCCGTCTTCAAGGGTAGCCCCACGTAAAGTGCATTGCAGTAATCAAGTCTAGAGGTAACCAAGGTGTGGACCACCGTGGTCAAGTCAGACTTCGCGAGGTACGGTCGCAGTTGGCGCACAAGTTTTAACTGTGCGAAGGCCCTCCCGGCCACCGCCAACACCTGCGCATCAAGCGTCAGCTCTGAATCCACCATACTACCATAAAAAGTGCTGTGTCAAAAATAAATAATGTAAAATATGTGGTGACAAAAAGATGGGACTTGGTGTTATAAATGAAGCATGCATTAGCATCTAATGAAAGAATTGCTCAAATTCCCATTTATTTCAAGATTTGATCCACTTTAGCTGCATATATCTTAAGGGCAAGCTGATACAGTTCAGATGCCAGCTAATATCTCCAATATTATTTGGATTTTGTTGCAAGAACTTCAGCACATTTTGATGTCTACCTATTTTTTTCCGTGTCAGGAGTAATTTGAGAAACTGCAAGTTGCTTCTGGTGAGAGAGAACTGGCTGTCTGCAGGGACGTTGCCCAGGGGACACCCGGATGTTTTACCATCCTGTGGGAGGCTTCTCTCATGTCCCCGCATGGGAAGCTGGAACTGATAGATGGGAGCTCATGTTGCTACCCTTTTGGTCAACAGTCCTGTCGGCACAAGGGTTTAACCCAGACCTGGGCAACCCACAGCCCGTGGTCCGGATGCGGCCCGGCAGCTGATTCTGTCCGGCCCAGGGAGAAGGGCGTCGGGGGCGGGGTCAAGAGGTAGGGGTGTTGCTGCCGCCATCCCATCACGGGCCCTGAAGGCCTGCGTCGGCAGACAGCCCGCCGCTCCGGAGAACAATCGGAGGAGCGGCGGCTTTGGAGTGTCTGCCATCCCGGGAGGCGATCAGGGCCTGCAGCGGGAGCAGTCGGAGAGCTGTGGCGGGTGATCGCCCTGGCGACCCGGAAGACTTGATCGTCTTCCAGTTCGCCAGGGCGATCACCCGCTGCAGCTCGCCGCTGCTGCAGGCCCAGATCGCCTCCCGGGATGGCAGGCACTCCAAAGCCAGGGTGGCAGGGCGATCAGCTGGGGAACGGCTGGGGGTGAGAGCAGGCAGAGGCTTGCAGCCTCTGATCGTCTGCTGCTCTGCTCTGCTGCGGTGGCGGCTGGGTCCGCTTTGTTATCCTCTGGGCTGGGTCCATTGGGCCATTCCATTTTAGGATCCTTCCTCTCTGGAGGATGTCAGCCTCTATCTTGGTTCACACATTGTCTTCTTGAATTTTTTTATTTTATTTTAGTGGTTTTTTATTATTATTTTATAATAATAATTTTATAATAACAATATAATAAATAATATAATGTTATATTATATTATAATTTCAATATATTATAATGTCTATATATATACAATATAATAATTATGATATTAATACTAATAATATATGAATATTTCTTGATATATTAATATGTTAATATTAATGATGTGTAATATATAGTAAATGTAGTAAATAAATAAATTATGTAGGTTAGAATGTAGTTCAGCCTTTAGGAGCGGCCCTCCATAATACTTTTTGGCTCTCGTGTGGCCCCTTGGAAAAAATAATTGCCCACCCCTGGTTTAACCCATTGCACCACCGGGGGCTTCATGTCATGTCAGGGTAGTTATCTGAAACTGTATTATCTGCGTCTTGTCTTCTTCAGCAGCTTCTGGTTTTCTATCATGAGGATCAGCTACACTGAAGCCCATATTCCAAAATCAAGAGTTACACAAAACCTGTACTCAAAATTTTAATGTGCTCTTATCCTCCTTTGCACTTCATCCCCATAACATTTAAACACTGCAGCTTTGATCACATTGGTGCATTTTTCGGATAAGCATGGATTTGCTTCTAATAATGAAACTATCCTTTCATTTAATCTCACCTCCGGCAGGGACAATTGTGGGATGTGATCCATTCGGACAGCAGAAGAGTAATAATCAATGACGTTTTCTCGAGACGGAACGAAAAACCCCTCTCCTTTGTTGATGTTATCATGATTAGGATTGAAAAGACTAAAACATGAGGTGTCCACGTCCGGGGCGAGATATTTTGCGAGGTCTTGGAGAGGGTAGGCGAGTCCGGTGAACTGTTTTCCCTGCAATTGTTGAACTTCTGAAAATGAAGCGTATTTGATAGGAGTCCTGCTTTTGGACACGAAATGCCTCCGCTTCAAGCAGCATGTCGCTAAAACTGTCCTGGCATTTGAGGACTGGAACATCTTTGCCCACGGATGGTTAAAGGCCTTGCAATCCCTCATCGACCGATGCAGTACGTTCATTTTTTAAATATAGTCTTTAGTTCAAAGTCCTGATGAAGCCGAAAGAAGAGAGATTGGTTATGAAGGCGATAACAATGAAATGTTGCAGCAAAAATAATGGAAGTGTGAATTGACACAATGCAAATTAAACACTGTACAGTAGACTCTCAGTTAACCGACACCTATCGGGATTAGTCAGTGCCAAACAAATGTATTTTCTGGTTGCTTGAGAGTCACTATTAAAAACAGGCCGAACTATTACTATACCCTATACTGCATCATGGAGCCCCCGGCTGCGCAGCAGATTAAACCGCTGAGCTGCTGAAATTCCTGACAGAAAGGTTGGCAGTTCGAATCCAGGGTGAGGGGTGAGCTCCCGCTATTAGCCCCAGCTTCTGCCAACCTAGCAGTTTAATGTATATACAATATAAAATACCCAACTCATATTATACTATATTATATCGGAATATCATTAGTAATAATGCATGTAAAACAAATATACAATTATAATATCACAATATCATTAGTAGTATTATATTGTATCGATGTATATACAATATATTATACCATACTCATATTATACTATATTATATGATGCTCCAAAGGGCTATGGCAGACCTCGAAGAAGAAGAATTGCCAACTTTGTGAATTTTCATTTGGATTATATGGACTGGATGCTCCTGGCACGTGGATTATAAAGACATTTGATTTATGGACATTGATGGTAGCTTGTACTATTTGTTATAACTACAGAGACCTGTTGGTCCTACTTGTTGTTTATGTACTGGCTCTCCCCTGTTCTTGTTACGCTCGCACTAAGACTCTAAACCAGGGGTGCTCACACTTTTTCAGCATGCGAGCTACTTATAAAACAACCAAGTCAAAATGAACTCTCTACCCACTACTCAGAGAGCCATAAAAGAAAAATATTTGGAAATTTATTTCAGTGAGAGCCATATAATATATTTTAAGACTGAATTCAACTAAACGTGAGTATAATATGCCCCTGAATTTATTCATAATAATAATGATGGTAATATTCATTCAGCCTCTGCTACTACCACTAATAATAATAGTAGTAACAACAACAACAGGTTCCTGGAGTAGAAGGAGACCTCCAAGGGCCATCCAGTCCAACCTCCTTCTGCCATAAGGGAAAAACACAATCAAAACATTCCTCACAGATGACCATTCAGCCTTTGATAATAATAATAATAACAACAATAATGAGTTCCTAGAATAGGAGGAGACCTCCAAGGGCCATCCAGTCCAACCTCCTTCTGCACCTGGGCAGTGTCGGGAGCCTGAGGGGTGGGACTGAGCCTTCCTCCCGCCCTGCCTGCGATATACCAGGACGCCCTACGCAATCTACCAGTAGATCGCGATTTACCTTATGAGCACACCTGCTCTAAACTATCTAGTCCATGAGCTGCTTTTTGCTGACAATGCTGCCCTTGTCGCCCATACAGAAGAAGCCCTGCAGCGCCTAACATCCTTGGATAGAAACATGCATGGGATAGAAAAGGTGAATAAAGAAAAATTATTTTCTTTGTCACAAAACACTAGGACTAGAGGGCACTCCCTGAAGCTCCAAGGTAGGACAATTAGGACTAATTAAGGGAAAATATTTCTTCGCCCAGAGGGTCATTGGTTATGGAACTCACTTCCAGAAGAGGTTGTGACAGCTGTCAGCCTGGACAACTTCAAGGCAGGATTAGACAGATTCATGGATACCAAGTGTATCGGTAGTTACTGAAAAGGACATTCAAGTGCCACCTCGGAGTTGGTTGAGGTAGGCAGGATTTCCCTGGGTACTGGTTGTGGGGGTCGGGAGCAGGTCAGGTTTTGCCCTCCCTTCTGCTCGAGATCCCCGTGTACAACTGGTGGGCCACTGTGTGATACAGAATGCTGGACTAGATGGGCTGAGGTCCAATTCAGCATGGCTCTCTTATGTTCTTATGTTCTTATCCTGCTTTGCAACAGCTGCAGAGCTGTTTGGGCTGGAAGTCAGCCTGAAGAAAACGGAAGTCCTCTACCAGCCCACACCACAGGAAGAACACCACCATCCCCATGTCAGCATAGGCAAATCGGTGCTTAAGTCCGTCCAGCAGTTCACCTACCTGGGAAGCATCATCTGTTCAGACGCCAAGATTGACAAAGAGATAGATCACAGATTAGCAAAAGCATATAGTGCATTTGGAAGGCTTCACAAAAGAGTCTGGAGTAACAAGCACCTGAGGCAAAGCACCAAAATCAGTGTGTACAGAGCTATCGTACTGTCTATTCTCTATGGGTCTGAAACATGGGTCACCTATCGCCAACACCTACGACTCCGAACGCTTTAATCAGCGCTGTCTTCGCACAGTCCTAAATATATACTGGACCGACTATGTGACGAATGTTGCTGTCCTTGAGCAAGCAGGGATCACCAGCATTGAGGCCATGCTATTGAGAACTCAGCGCGCAAGAGAGGCACCCCCAAAAAGAGATATAAGGACTCCCTGAAACAACATCTCAGGCTCGGCCAGATTGATCACCAACAATGGTCCACCCTGGCCTCACATCGGGAGACATGGAGAAGCACTATCCACAATGCTGCGGCCTCTTTCGAGAAGACACACCGAATGGGTCTAGAAGAGAAACGACAATTCAGAAAGAACCGCAACTTGGAAACAACATCACCCAAGGAGACTTTCTGCTGTGCTTTCTGCTCCTATTAGCTCTAAAGCCGCATTGGCTTTCAGGGAGAAGTTCTTCTGCAATAGCAGGAACTTATATTATGTTATTATACTAAATAATAAATAAAATTATTGATTTAAGCAAAATAAAATTACTTATTTAAATAAATATTTTTTTTATATAGATTTATTTTAAACACAGCAAGACTTAGACACCAAAGAACCTCTTTGCAAATGACAGCTTGTGATAGAAAAGGCAGCAAACTCACGCTTTGGAAACCAGAAAGAGGCTGAGCTCCACAAACCCTCCTCTCAATGGCCCACCTTAGAATTGTGCAAAAGGGGCAGAAACCAGGATCAGGCTTGCCATGCAGGGACAAGGCACCCCGTGGGGTTCTGGGTCTTGTAGTTCAGTGAGGCCCGAGGTCTCCCCGGCTGAACGTTCCAAATGCCTCGCCCTAAACTACACGCCCCATGAACCCATGCGGTATGGCCATGACAATGAAGTGGAACGTAGAGCTATAATGTGAGAGAGTTATCCTCAGCTTTGGTGGGATGAAATGGGAGTACAGTATTTTCATTGGATAGAATTATAGAGCCATGATATCACTTTCACTGCTATGGCAACATCCTATTTAGGCTCTTGTGATTTGCAATTTGGAGGGATGTTTAGCATCCCCATATATCCAAATCCTTTTAGAATCATTTCCCTTTAGTGCAGTGTTTTTCAACCTTTTTTGAGCCGCGGCACACTTTTTACATTTACAAAATCCTGGGGCACACCACCAACCAAAATGACATAAAATGACACTCTAACACAGTAATACTTATAGTTAATATGTATTTAAATGTATTTATACACTCAGCGTGAAACCTGGACCTGATTCGATGAACACAACATAGATATCCTGGCAGGAATGGCAGAAAGACACAAACTTCCCACACAGAACTCCCATAACCAAGAAAAAATACTATAAGAGTTTGGTGGGCATTGACCTCGGGTTTTGGAGTTGTAGTTCACCTATATCCAGAGAGCACTGTGGACTCAAACAATGTTGGATCAGGACCAAACTTGGCATGAATACTCAATATGCTCAAATGTGAACACAGATGGAGTTTGGGGAAAATAGACCTTGACATTTGGGAGTTACAGTTTCTGGGATTTATAGTTAACACACAACCAAAGAGCATCATAAACTCTTGCAACAATGGAATTGAACCAAACTTGGCATATTGAACTCTCATTACCAACAGAAAGTACTGAAAGGGTTTGCTTGGGAATTGACATTGAGTTTGGAAGTTGTAGTTCACCTACACCCAGAGAGTACTGTGGGCAGGAGGGGGAAGAAAGGGTATTGGAGGTTCCAATTTCCCATGGCACACCTGATGATCGCTCACGGCACACTAGTGTGCCACGGCACACTGGTTGGGAAACACTGCTTCAGTGCATATATTATTGAGGGCCACCCCCCCCCCAAAATAAAAAGGATCTATAGTTTGGGGATCTGTAGTTTGTTAAAGGGCCTGAAATGGTACAAAAGGAGTTAAGTCTTGGCCAGCTTGCACAAGAACTTACACCAACAAAAACTGCAACCTGGGAGACCCTGCATTCAAGTTGATCTGACCTACAGCAGGGAGTTCCACAGTTCCTGGATGTCCCAATTGGGCCAAGCATCGCTGGGAGTGTGGCTACAGCAGCAGCTTCAACCAACAGACTTTCTTTTCTTTGCTTTCTCCCCCTAACCCTAAAGTTGTAACAAATCCCCCAATAAAGAATCATTAGTTTGCAACTTTTCCCTCTCCGTAGTGATACACTGTGTCCTTTACTGTCTCCAACTCTCTCCAAGCACAAACCTTTCCTTTCCCGAGTCGCAGATCACTGCCAGCTCGCCCGGGATGCTCTTACAGCATCCCTGGGAGGCCGAAACCCATCAGGCCACCGTATCCGCGGGTCAATGGATCGCCTCCATTTTGGTGCCATATTTTTCCTAGATTAATTATAACACTAACTACTATCTTGCTTTTGCTCTTTGGCCCCCTACGCCCCGGGAATAACCTGGTTTTCATCATAAATAAATAAAGTTTAATCTGAGACCAGCTTATTGTCACCCATGGCTCCTCGCTGCAACAACCGATCCTGCTGCTGTCCTGTGGATGTCTAGAAGCCCGGGACCTGGGGAGCTTGTTGTGGTCACCCCTTGGGATCTCCGGGAAACAAGCAGGCCACTATGGCCCCATAGCAAGGCGGGATTTGTAGTTTTCTTCTCACAAATGGACAGACTTCTGTCTCCCTGTTTCTGCAGGGAACCCCAGTGTGGATCACATGGACTCACCAAGTTGGTGGCAGATGGACCATATATGAGAGCTTCCTGCCGTAGGCACTGGGCTCTGTCCAAGACTGTTTACGCAGAGACAATAATGGTATCGGTCAAGCCCATCAGGGCTATTGTACTGGGCTCTTGGGAACACTTAATCCCATCAACTTCCACCAGTTCACCTTTGTTCAAGCAACCGGCCAGCCCCTCTCCCACCATTGGACAGAGGGCAAATCTCCATTGAAGGTGGTTGGTGTACTCCGATTGGTTGAGGTGCACCTGACGCCCACCTCTGTCCAGAATCCTGATGACACCTGACCTGGTCCAGCCAATCACAGTGAAGCCGAGTCCAGCAGGGTCAGTGGGAAGCTTGAACCATTTCTGTATAAAAGATGCATGTTTTGTGTCGTATGAGATCTCAGCCTATTTGGGGATGGATTACTGCAGGCTGGCATCAATTTATATATTTATTTATTTACAGTATTTATATTCCACCCTTCTCACCCCTCAGGGGACTCAGGGCGGATTACAATGTACACATACATGGCAAACATTCAATGCCATAGACAAACAACACATATAGACAGACAGTCAGAGGCTATTTAACATTCCAATTTCTGGCCACCAGAGGAGCTGTTGCTTCACCGTCCATCTGTGACACTGATGAAGTACTTTCTGCATTCCCCGCATGCTTTTGTTGGAGATTTTATATGGCCTCGTAAATTTTTGTTAAATTAGTCTCCCCACATATAGGTGGTACCTAAATTTCCTACTTGACAGATGCAACTGTCTTTTGGGTTGCAAAGGTCGACAACAAGCTACACAATTGGTCGGAAGCTCGCTCCGACCTGGGCTGGCTTCGAACTCATGACCTTTCGGTCAGTAGTGATCTTGAATGCAGCTGACACCCAGCCAGCTGCGCCACAGTCCTAGCTGAAATTAAATAAACACCTCAATGGCTTCTTCTTCAATTTGGTGAGATTTATTTTGGAATACTGCCTTCTTTTTCCTCACCAGGCTAAACTCACAGTGGCTTGGATCTCACTATCCACAGCCATTCTAAAGCGCTTGACAACACATAATGTGGTTAAGTTTAATTCCCAGTTGGTGGTGATCATACAAATGAGGATATGAATCTGCTCTGGATCACTTTGCAAGTGCATATAAATCTTCTTTTTTTACCATCTGCACATAGCATTGCCACACTTTTACAAGCTGCATGTGTAAACAAGACCATTCGCTACATTTGATTATATTGCTCTGGTTCACAGGATTCGTTGTGTAATACAATCGTGCTTTTAAACAACAATAACATAGGAATGGGAATTTTGCAGCTTGCCAGATGTTGTTGAATTCCCAGTCTCAGAATTTCTCACTATCCAGATGGGAGCTGTGTTCCAACAACTTCTAGAGTTCTGCGTGATTTCTATCCAGCTGTATTTATTTATTTATTTATTTGTCACGTTTCTATACCGCCCCTCTCAGCCCGAAGGCGACTCGGGACGGTTTACACAGGCAGTCTCTGCCCTCAATACAACACAGCAACAAGTCAACAAATGAACTACTGACCGCATAGGGAAGCTGATGAGGAAACACAACATACAAACTATCTACAGACCCACTAAGAAAATCTAACAAATGCTACATTCAGCAAAGGACAAGACGGATCCTTTCACTTCGGTAGGAGTCTACCGTATACCATGCAGCTACATACGGACAAATCTACATAGGGACCACCAAACGCAGCATTGCCCAAACACGAATAGGGTTGCCACTTTTTGATATAGGAAATAAGGGACATTTATCTAAAAATATGGGATTTTCCAAAAAAATAAAGGACACTTCATAAAACATAACTGAGGTTATGTTTCACATGGCCTTCTTTTTTCCCTGCGCTCCCAGGGAAACCTCCCACCGCTGCCTCTGCAGACCCGGCACCTCATCCGCTCCTGCGTAGCCGCCTTCTCCTCTTTCGCTGCCGGGACCATTACGCAAGGCCCAGAATCCCCAGCAGGTCCGAGATGCAAGTGGCCATGTGCGCAAAACTCACTCTGGCTCCCTCTCTCCGCAAGCGCTTCCTGCCACCACCGCCCCGCCCCTTCCACCCTTCCACCCTTCCACCCTTCCTTCCTTCCTTCCTTCCTTCCTTCCTTCGTTTCCTTCCTTCCAGGAAGGTCCGTCTCTTCCGGTCCGTCACTCCCGGCGCGTGCAATCAAATCACCCCCTCCCCCTTCTGCTCTCCTTCTGCGCTCGCCTCTCTTTATGCTCAAGAAGAGGGAGGGCTACAGCGGCCAGGGAAGGCGCCAAGATGGCGACGGGTGAGCCGGACCAGGC
Organism: Anolis apletophallus; assembly: GCA_030556195.1. Lineage (NCBI taxonomy): Eukaryota > Metazoa > Chordata > Lepidosauria > Squamata > Anolidae > Anolis > Anolis apletophallus. The sequence continues at coordinate 10,968,990 of JARBWK010000004.1, forward strand.
CCGGTGTTTGTGTGGGGAGAGCGGCAGTTACCGGGCATTCACGTAGAGTTCTCCTTTCCTTCCTCACTAATGACTGGATGCGGGGGAACTACACTCCCAAAAATCAAGGTCAGTTCCCTCCCAAACCCCTCCAGTATGCTCAGTTGGACATGTGCCAAGTCTAGGTCCAGTCTGTTGTCGTGGAGGGGGAGGGGACTCACAGTTTCCCTGGGTGCAGGTGAACTGCAACTCCCAAAATGAATGGGAATTCCACCTCCTGCTGCCACCTGTCCTGTCCTGTCAATACGGGACAGGAGCTGACAATATGGGACACAAAATTCAGAGCAAAAATACGAGACATCCCGTATAATGAGGGACAGGTGGCAACCCTAATCACGAATCAAGGAACATGAAAGGCAATTCACCCCAACCTGCAAATCTCTTGGGAAGACAGGCGGACAAATGTCAGCATGCTGGAAGAAGCAAAAACTACTAGCATTGAAGTAATGCTTCTCCGCCATTAACTCTGCTGGACTGGCCACGTTGTCCGAATGCCCGATCGTCGTCTCCCAAAGCAGATACTATACTCCCAACTCATGAACGGGAAATGGAATGTTGGAGGACAGGAAAAGAGATTTAAATATGGACTTAAAGCCAACATCAAAAACTGTGGCATAGACACCGAGAACTGGGAAGCCTTGGTCTTTGAGCACTCTAACTGGAAGTCAGCTGTGACCAGCAGTGCTGCAGAAGTCGAAGAGGAACAAATGGAGGGCAAAAGGGAGAAACGTGCCAAGAGGAAGGTGCGTCAAGCCAACCCCAACCGGTTCACCTTCTATCTGGAAACCAGTGTCCTCACTGCGGGAGAACATGCGGATTAAGAATAGGGCTCCACAGCCACCTATGGACCCACTGCCAAGACACCACATCTGGAAGACCATCATCCTCGAACTATGAGGGAATCATCCTCGAACTATGAGCAATAGTGAGTAAAGTAAGTAAGCAGAGCACCTGATGAACCAACCTGGACACAGCATATTATTTGAGAACACCGAAATGGTGGACCACTCTAACAACCACCATGTCAGACTACGCAGAAATCCACAAACATGTGGGCAATTTCGACATAAAGGAGGAAACCATAAAAATGATCAAAATCTGGCTACCAGTATTAAAACACTCTAAAATCATAACAGTAAATAAAGATAGGGGAGCTCCAGACAAGAAATAATCAGGGACAGCTAATCACCTCTCAATAAAGGATAACCCCAGGCAGTAAGAAGCCACACCTAGGCCATCAAATGCTAATCAAGGTGGCCAATTGAAACATTCACACCTACCTCCAACAGACAAGAGTTCTTTCTCCCACCCTGGACATTTCACAGATAATACTTACAGCAACCCAACAAATGAACAGTTTACTACCAGCTTTTTAACACTAGGTGGCAATAGAGAGAAGGAAAAGGCCCTTTGCTGCAGGCATAGAAATCTGTTACTGCTTTCATAGGCTTAGTTTTAAACTAGATTTGGAATAAGGCTGCATCTCTACACTATAGACTTAATGCAGTTTGACACTAATTGAACTGCCATGGTTGAAGATGGGGAACCCCAGGAGTTGTAGTTCTACAAGGCGGCCTTTAGCTTTCACTATTAAAGTAGTGTTTTTCAACCTTTTTTGAGCCGCGGCACATTTTTTACATTTACAAAATCCTGGGGCGCACCACCAACCAAAATGACACAAAATGACACTCTGACACAGTAATACATATAGTTAATATGTTTTAAAATGTATTTATACACTCAGTGTGAAACCTGGGCCTGTTTCGATGAACACAACATAGATATCCTGGCAGGAATGGCAGAAAGACACAAACTTCCCACACAGAACTCCCATAACCAAGAGAAAATGCTATCAGAGTTTGGTGGGCATTGACCTTGGGTTTTGGAGTTGTAGTTCACCGACATCCAGAGAGCACTGTGGACTGAAACAATGTTGGATCAGGACCAAACTTGGCATGAATACTCAATATGCCCAAATGTGAACACAGATGAAGTTTGGGAAAATAGACCTTGACATTTGGGAGTTACAGTTTCTGGGATTTATAGTTAACACACAATCAAAGAGCATCCTGAACTCTTGCAACAATGTAATTGAACCAAACTTGGCATCTTGAGCTCTCATTTCCAACAGAAAGTACTTAAAGGGTTCGCTTGGGAATTGACCTTGAGTTTGGAAATTGTAGTTCACCTACACCCAGAGAGCACTGTGGACTCAAACAATGTTATGTTATTGTTTGTTTTCTATCCAGAATCACAATGTTGGAAGGACGCTCACCACTTTCAGGTCCCTAAAGTGCCTCCAGGGACATTTTGGACTTCAACTCCCACCATTCCTAACAGGCTGAGGCCCTTTCCTGCTTAAGTGGCTGAGGGGGGAAAAGGAAAAGGGCCTGAGGCTGCTAGGAATGGTGGGAGTTGGAGTCCAAAACACCTGGAAGGTCCAAGTTTGCCCATGCCAGCTTTCGACAGAGACCTCTTCCTCCCCCCTTCCCCTTTGCGACCTTTCTTCCCCCTCCTGCCGAACAGTTACTTTTTCTTCTCCATTCGGGCTCCCTTCTTCCCAGCCTCGGTCTGCTCACTTTGCCTCGCTTCTCCAGCAAGAGCATGTTCAGGACGGGAGAGGAGGGGGAGGGAGGAAGACGTGGGGCGAGTCTGCGCAGTAGCTCCAGCATGGGTCACGTCTTCCTCCCTCCCCCTCCCCTCCTGAACACGCTCATGCTGCCCCCTCAGATCAAAATGGCGGCAGAAGCAGCAGCGTGAGCAAAGCGAGGCAAAGCGAGCAGAGCGAGGCTGGGAAGAAGGGAGCCCGAGTGGAGAAGAAAAAGTGTTCGGCAGGAGGGGGAAGAAAGGGTATTGGAGGTTCCAATTTCCCACGGCACACCTGATGATCGCTCACACCACACTAGTGTGCCACGGCACACTGGTTGGGAAACACTGTATTAAAGAATACTGGTGCTTCATCAAACCACAACTCCCAAAATTCCCTAGCATTGGGCCATGGCACTTAAAACTGCATTAATTCTACAGTGGGCCCTTTTGTGGGTTGCCATTGCCAAACAGGGATTTGAAACTGGCCTCCTGAGGTCTTAGTCTAACACTGAAACCTCAATTATCACACTACATGTTGAGTATTTAAACTCATTTTCAATTTGAAGTAAGGCTTCGGGGATTGATCCAAAGATAAGGGTGTGTTTTAAGAAGAAGCTGGAAAAATCATGGAATAAATACCATAAATTCATATAAACATCCCAAGTGTGTTTGCAATGGGTGAAATTAATATTTATTTATTTATTTATTTATTAACTTCGATTTAGTATACCGCTCACTCCGGAGCTCAGAGCGGTTTACAGAAGAAGCATAAACACCGTGAGTAATAAAACAGATTAAACAGTTAAAACATATTAAAAACACTAGCCCTCAGCAAAGGCTGGGGGGACAAGATAAGAATCTGGGGGGGCCATAGGCGGCATGGCACACAGTGTGGTTGAGTTAAGGGCCGAACGCCTTCCTAAAGAGCCAAGTCTTCAAGGCCTTGCGGAAGGGCAGAAGAGCGCGGATGGCGCGGATCTCCTCCGGGAGGCTGTTCCAGAGACTTGGGGCAGCTACAGAGAATGCCCTCCGCCGTGTAGTGGCCAGTCTGCAGGTTCCAAGGGAAGGCACCTCAAGGAGGTTAAGCTCCTCAGAGCGCAGTGATCTCACGGGCACATAAGGGGTAAGTCGCTCCCTCAGGTACACTGGCCCCAAACCATAGATGGCCTTAAAGGTGAGAACTAACACCTTGAAGAGGACCCGAATTCAATCGAGCCAGTGCAGCTCGCGCAAGAGTGGGGTCGCGGTCAGATCTTGCAGCACCCAGGAGGAGGCGTGCTGCGGCGTGCTGCACTAGCTTAAGCTTCCGGATCATCGACAAGGGAAGGCCAATGTAGAGCGCATTACAGTAATCGAGCCTCGAGATGACCGTGGCTTGGATCACCGTAGCAAGGTCGCGTTGGGAGAGGTAGGGAGCCAGGCGCTTAGCCAACCGTAGGTGGTAGAATGCTGTCCTGCAGGTGCAGCCAATCTGCTCCTCCATGGACAGGTGGGTGTCCAGCCGGACCCCAGACTTTTTACCGATGGCTGAGGGCAGAGGGCCACACCATCGAACGTTGGCAGCTGAGTCGCTTTCCCCCCGGGCGGCCCAGCCACAAGATCTCCGTCTTCGCCGGGTTCACCTTCAACTTACTGGCTCGCAGCCATCCAGTAACGGCTTCAAGGCAAAGATGGAAATTATCGGGTACAGAGACTGCCCCGGGGTCCAACCTCATGTTGGACCCCGGGGTCTAACCTCATGTTGCATGCAAGACGAATGCAAACAACTAAGTTTGTGTAAATAGAATGGGGAATTTTTTTTCTGGGTAATATAAATATAGCTGTGGCAAGATTCACAGGTTTGAGGAGGAAAGAGAAAGTTTTTACCTACTATTCCGCAAGGACTGCAGCTACGAGGGCAGGGAAATGAGGTTATGGCCCCCAAATAATACATTGGGAATGTGGCGCAGCTGGCTGGGTGTCAGCTGCATAAGATCTCTACTGACCAGAAGGTCATGACTTCGAGGCCTGCCAAGGTGGGCTCTCGACCTATTGTGTAGCCTGTTGTCGACATTTGCAACCCGAAAGACAGTTGCATCTGTCAAGTAGGAAATTAAGGTACCACTTAGTGGGGAGGCTAAATTTAACTGATTTACGAGGCCATAAAAAGAACTCCAGGAAACACGCTGAGAATGGAGGAGCGTGACAGCTCCCCCTGGTGGCCAGATGTTAAATTGCCTCTGTCTGTCTTGTGTGTTTGTGTGTCTAAATGTAATGTGTACATTGTAATCCGCCCTGAGTCCCCTGCGGGGTGAGAAGGGCAGAATAGAAATGAAGTAAGTAAATAAATAAATAAGAATTCTGTCTCCTAAATTAAATTTTCCTTCACTCCCCAAATTTCTAAAATTGCTTTGACACAAAATATCTACTGAGCATTTAGAGTTGAATGTAGATATTAGGCCTGGGTGATTTTTAAAAATGGTTCAAAACTCGTTTTGGATGTAGGGGGCGCTGGCGTTTCGAAACTTAAATGATTTCTGAAATTTTACGAAAAAATGTTCCGAAATTCCTGAAATTTCAGAAATTTCGGAAACGCTTCGTTAATGGTTTCAAAGTGTTATTTCCTGTTTCATTTGGATGCGGCCTTCCTTCCCCCCACGGGGAAGTCCGTTCAGCAGTTCACCTATCTGGGAAGCACGGGCGGTCTAAGGTAATTTTAAATGGTAAGTGAACATTATTTTGCCCAAAAAACATTATTCCCCCCTCCTCCAGGCAGGCAGGCGTGCACTCTCCCTCTCTCCTCCCTTGACCCATTTTGAGTGACAAGCGTGAGCCGGCTGTGGCTCCGCCCCCACCTTTTGAGGTCGCCACCAGCCAAGCGGGCGGAGGGAGGCTGAAGCTTTCCTTACTGCTGGGCTGACCGAAGTGGGCAAAGCCTAAGCCGCCACTACCTATCCATTCAGTCACCTAAAATGCCTGGAGAGAGGAGGTGGAGGAGGTGAGGCCGAGCGGAGCAGAGAGGAGAGGAGAAGAGAGCATGCGCGCGAGAGCGAGCCAGTCCCCTGGCAGAGCAAGGTGGCGCGCGCACGCTTGCTTCATGGCGTGAGAGACAAGAAGTTTCTGCGCACCGCCTGAGGTGCCCTTCCTCGCCTCACCCTCCAGATGGCGCCCCACGCAGCGGCATTCTTTGCCTACTGGTAGGACCGCCACTGCTGGGAAGCTTCATCTCTTCAGATGCCAAGATTGATAAAGAGATAGATTCACAGTGCATTCGGAAGGCTTCACAAAAGAGTCTGGAGCAACAAGCACCTGAGGCAAAGCACCAAAATCAGTGTGTACAGAGCTATCCTACTGTCTATTCTCCTTTATGGGTCTGAAACATGGGTCACCTATTGCCAACACCTACGACTCCTCGAACGCTTTCATCAGCGCTGTTTTCGCACAATCCTAAATACACACTGGACTGACTATGTAACGAATGTCGCTGTCCTTGAGCAAGCAGGGATCACCAGCGTTGAGGCCATGCTATTGAGAACACAGCTGCGCTGGGCAGGGCACGTCTCTAGGATGGAGGATCACCGCCTCCCAAAGATATTACTCTATGGTGAACTCACTACGGGTTAGCGCAAGAGAGGCGCCCCAAAAAGAGATATAAGGACTCCCTGAAACAACATCTCAGGCTCGGCCAGATTGATCACCAACAATGGTCCACCCTGGCCTCACATCATGAGGCATGGAGACGCACTATCCACAATGCTGCGGCCTCTTTCGAGAAGACATGCCAAACGGGTCTCGAAGAGAAACGACAATGCAGAAAGAACCACAACTTGGAAACAACATCACGCAAGGAGACTTTCTGCTGTGCTTTCTGCAACCGAACTTGCCTATCTCAGATTGGCCTTTTTAGTCATCAATGCACTTGTAAAAAGCGTGAGATGAGTCCTTCCTAAGAATCTTCGTTCGCGAAGTAATGCCGAGAGAGAGACATTGATGGAGCAAGCACATTCCCCTGTGGGAGGGTGACATGGTGAGCACTTGAATTTCAAATATTGCATTTGTTAATCATTTGGTTTTGAGGGCCTGTCCTAAGATCATTTATTATATAAAGGAGGTCCCGTCATGGAACGACTGCCATAGACAGAGAAACCATCCAAGGCAGAAACACCAAATTTGGCAACAAAAATAGGCCTCAGGCAAGGTAGGTTTTAAGCAAAGAAACTCCCCCCCCCAAACCTAGAAGGCCCCCAAAACAACGATACAAAAAACCCTACATTTCCCAGCGTCCTTTGCGGCCGCCAGCAAATCCCATTGGCCGACATCGGCCCACACAAAATGCAGGGAGGCTGAGTTCCCATAGTAACGGTGGGCTGAGCCAGCCAAGGCTAGGTTAGAATGCTGAGTGATTTGAATTTAGTCAGTTCGTGTTTGTGGGTTAAACATACCTCTGCTAAACAGAAACCTACACAGTACAACCAACTAACACAAGAGGACATAACAACTCCCAGGAGGACATAACACTAACACAAATACGGCACCAGGGACACAGGCACCACTGACAAACACATACCGCTGGAATAATACAAACTTGCAGAACCCACAAAAAAAATCCTGCAACACAAAAACCCACCCCAACCAAAATTCACAACAAACACCACTGGCAAAAGCCACACCCCCTCCACATCACCAACTATGTCACCACAACACACACAAAATAAACCCCACAAATACCTGACAACTTCCCCAACACAAAACCCAGGACTGCACTCACTACTCACCACCACACACACCTCCAAATACACACACGTCCCAGGCACAATACTCCAGCAATTCCTACCCACACAACACAACTTCCTATCAGAACCCATCCCCCCAACCTTATGGGACCCCGCACACACAACACCTACCACCACCACAAACAAAAACCAACTCCACCTATACTCCAACCACAACACAACACTACACTGATACTCTACAAACACACACAAACACCCAAAACACCCCACCCACACAAGCATTCCACAACATACTACCACCCACAATGCCACCACACACCCACTAACTCACCAAAAAAGTAATACCTACACACAACACAATACGCACATGACCCCACCAAGACCATAAGTAACATCAATTCCAACCCTTACATACTCAGACTTTCTCGCATCTCCTAAATAGGGCACAGCAACGCGTGCCGGGTACAGCTAGTTTATTATCTGTATCTGTATATCTGTATACCTTTATAAAGCGGAATGTTTGTATGTGTGCGGAGGGCAGGCAGGCGTGCGGGCGGGAGGGCGAGAGGGCGGAAGGGCGGATATGTGTCAGCCACTTTCACAGGCCACAGCGACCAGCACGGGTGATGGACCTGCACCAAACTTGGTACACATAACCCCCCTAACCCCCTTTCACATCCTGGTGCGGTTCGGGGGACATGACCCACGGATTATGGGTTTTGTAGTACTTTGAAACACTTTGGTTCCCACAGACCACTGAGGCCACCAAAAAGGACCAATGCAGACCACACTTAGGACACACAGCCCCCATGACCCACTCTACATCCTGGTGCAGTTTGGAGGAGGGTGGACCATGGATGATGGGACTTGAAGTACCTCTACTCACTTCCCAAGTCCGCTGCAACCCTCATCCAATCACTGATGGCATACATAACCCCTATGACTGCTTTCACATCCTGGTGAGATTTGGGGGAGGACTGACAATGGATGATGGGATTTGTAGTACCTTCACACCCCTCTGTTCCCACAGACCACTGTGGCCCCCAACAAACACTGAAAAAGACCACACTTGGCACACAGAGCCCCAGTGACCCACTCTACATACTACTGAAGTTTGGAGGGGGCCAGAACATGGATGATGGGACTTGCAGTACCTTCCCTCACTTTCCAAGACTGCTACAAACCTAATCCTATGACTGATCAACACGAAACCTGCCACACAGAGCCCTCATGACCCACTCTACATCCTGGTGCAGATCGGAGGAGGGTGGACCATGGATGATGGGACTTGAAGTACCTCTACTCACTTCCCAAGTCTGCTGCGACCCTCATCCAATTACTGATCGAGACCACACTTGGCACACATTACCCCCATGATGCCTTTCACGTCCTGGTGAGGGTCGGGGGAGGACTGACAATGGATGATGGGATTTGTAGTACTTTCACACCCCTCTGTTCCCACAGACAACTGCGGCCCCCAACAAAAACAGAGAAAGACCACACTTGGCACACAGAGCCCCAGTGGCCCACTCTACATCCTACTGAACTTTGGAGGGAGCCAGAACATGGATGATGGGACTTGCAGTACCTTCCTTCACTTTCCAAGCCTGCTACAAACCTAATCCAATGACTGATCAACACCAAACCTGGCACACAGAGTCCTCATGACCCACTCTACATCCTGGTGCTGTTTTGTGTGAGACGGACCATGGATGATGGGACTTGAAGTACCTTCACTCACTTCGTAAAAACAATGCAACCCTCATCCATTCACCAATACAGACCAAACTTAGCACACAGAGCCCCCACGACCCAATCTACATCCTACTACACTTTGGGGGAGGGTGGACCAGAGATGATGGGATTTCCACTACCTTCAGTAATTTCATGATACCACTGCAACTCCCAATAATGATGGATCAAGACCAAACTTGCCACACAGAGCCCTCATGACCCACTCTACATCCTGCTGCACTTCTCAAATGACCCGGGCACCGCCGGGTCCCCAAGCTTGTAATTTATAAAGCAAAGGCATTTCCAAATTCCTGAAACATCCCTTGAAAGGAAACGCAATTCTTTCCCTCCTACATACTCCCAAATGCCTTCCAAGGGGTGGCAATTTTACCTTGTTTTGCTCCGCCAATTGTTTTAGGCCCAGGAGAAGTTTTTTGCAGGGGTTGTAATTTTGAAACAGTATCTTTTCCAAGAGCTGGATTAGGCAGAACTCTCAAGACAGAAATGTCTTCTACTGTTTCCTTTTATCTTAGGTTTAGGTTCGGGACCTGCCTATCTTCGTGATCGCATCTTCCCCTAGGAACCAGCATGTACTCTAAGATCATCCGGGGAGGTTCTTCTTTCGCTTCCACCGCCGTTGCAAGCACAATTGGTGGGAACGAGGGAAAGGGCCTTCTCTGTCATGGCCCCTCGGCTCTGGAACTCTCTCCTGAAAGAGATCAGACAGGCCCCCACTCTCCTTTTTTCTGCAAGGAATTAAAAACCTGGTTGTTCTGTTGTGCCTTCGATTAGGCAGCTCACCAAAGAAGTTTCTGACCTTACCTAGGCTCCCGTACTTTGGCTTGCTCCCTTTTAGCACTTTTAACACTTTAATAATGTAAGAGCATTAGCCTCTTAGCCCATCCCTCCGTTTGCCGCACTTGCCATTGGCGCTGCATCGGAATAATTGCATTTAGGAATCATGAACCCAAACCCACTTTTTGTTGTTGAGTCATGATATTGGTTTATGATGTTTGTCTGATTTGATGTTTTATTGTTTTTAGTTCCTTACTGTTTTTCTGTGCTTGTTTTTAATCTGTATTTGCTGTGCATGTCTCTTTGTAAGCCAACCCAAGTCCCTTCAGGGAGATGGAGGCAGAGTATAAAAGAAAGTTATCATCATCATCATATTTGAAGTCTCCAGTGAAAACCAAGTTTCAAATGACCATTGCTGAAATGTCAGCGATATGCTGGAGTAGCCAGCCACCTAGCTCACATAGTCTAGATCAGGGATGCTCATTAGGTCGATCGTGATCGACCAGTCGATTGCGGAGCTGGAACTGGTCAATCGCGTAGCCTGGAGAAGGGAGGAAGCAGGGAGGAGAAGGAGGACAGAGCGCAGAGGGAGGACGGGGTGAGAGAAGGAGTGCCAGCCAGCCACGCCCCTCTCGTTCCCGGCAAAAGAGTAGGGAAAATTGCACGCGTGACGTCATGCCGCCGCCGTGCTGTCACGCGCGCCCATTTTCCCTACCTTTTGGCAGGAACGACGGGGGGCATGGCTGGCTGGCGCTCCTTCTCTCATGGCACCCCCTCCCAGGCCTGGATTACCCATAAGGCCAGCCTAGGCCATGGCCTCGGGTGGCAGGTTTTGGGGGGCAGCGGATTCAACCCCCCGAAAACATATTTTTTTTTAAAAAACGCCCCCTCGCAGCGCTTTCCCCTCTCCCTCTCCCAAGAGAGTCATCATACCTCGGGAGAGGGGGGGGAGAGCGCTGTGATGGGGCAGGGAGGAGGGAATGGCGCCCTCCCCTCTCCTGGGCCGCCCCCTTGCAAAGGAAGGAGGCGGCGAGGAGGAAGGGAAGCTCTGCCCCGCCGGCGGGCATGCATGCATGCGCACGCATGCTTTCCGGCGAGCTTCCCTTCCTCCTCCTCCTCCTGGCCGCCTCCTTCCTTTGCAAGGGGGCGGCCCAGGCAGCGAGGAGGAGGGCGGGACTTCCCTTCCTCCTCCTCGCGCCTTCCTTTCGGTCACGGGAGGAGGAGGCGGATGGAAGCCCCACGAGCAGTGCCGCGCGGCTTCCATCCACCTCCTCCTCCTCCTGCGACCGAAAGGAAGGCGCGAGGTGGACAGAAGCCATGGGGCCGGTGCCGTGCGGCTTCCGTCCACCTCCTCGGGCCATCCTTCCGGTCGTGGGAGGAGGAGGCGATGGAAGCCGCACGGCCGGGGCTGCTGCTGCACATGTGCAGCAGCACCCTGGGGGCGTGGCTTTCCGTGCCCTGAGGGGCGTGGCTTTCTGCACCCTGGGGCGGCGGCGCAGGGTGGCTTGGCCTCGGGCGGCCGAAGAGGCTAATCCGGGCCTGCCCCCTCCTTCCCTCTGCCCTCCTACTTCTTCCCTCGCCAGCTTCCATTGCTTGCAGGTGAGGGGATTGGACCTGGGCGGCAAGCGGCTTTGCGCTGCCCCTTATGCAAGGCAGGGAAGGGAGGCTGCGAAGCCCCTGCCTGGGTGAGGAGGCCCTGGAGCGCTTCCTGGCCGCCCTCCTTGCTGCCAGCCAGCACGGCGTGACTCTGCTCTGCAAGGTAAGTGAACTATACATCCCAGCAACTCCAACTCCCAAATGTCTTGGTCTATTTTCCCCAAATTTCCCCAGTGTTCACATTTGGGCATATTGAGAATTCGTTCCAACTTTGGTCCAGATCCATCGTTATTTGAGTCCACAGTGCTCTCTGGATGTAGGAGAACGACCACTCCCAAACTAAAGGTCAATGCCCAGCAAACCCTTTCAGGACTTTCTGTTGGTCTCATGAGAGTTCAGTGTGCCAAGTTTGGTTAAATTCCACCATTTGTGGAGTTCAGGATGCCCTTTGATTGTGGGTTAACTAGAAAACCCAGCAACTACAACTCCCAAATGACAAAATCAATGGCTTCAAACTACAAGAAAGGAGATTCCCCCTGAACATGAGGAAAAACTTCCTAACTGTGAGAGCTGTTCAGCAGTGGAACTCTCTGCCTCAGAGTGTGGTGGAGGCTCCTTCTTTGGAGGCTTTTAAACAGAGACTGGGTGGCCATCTGTCTGAGGTGCTTTGATTGTGATTTTGCTGCATGAAGGCAGAAGGTCCTTGGACTAGAGGTGGTGGTTATTATTATTATTATTATTATTATTATTATTATTATGATGGTTGGATGGCCATACATACAAAGAATTCCTTAATAAATCTGAAAATAGTTATATGTTTTACATTTTTGTGATGGGTAGGGAGATCATTTTGACTTGGTTGTTTTATAAGTAGCTCGCATGCCGAAAACGTGTGAGCAGTGCACCCCTGGTCTACAGTGTAGACCAGGGGTGCTCATTAGGTAGTTTGCCAAGGCACCGGCAGTTCCATAACAATGACTCTAGCTGACATGGCTCCTGGGAGTTGTAGTTTGCCACTAGTAACACTGTAACAATGACTCTTGCCGGCATGGCTCTGCTTCTGGGACCCTGGGAGTTGTAGTTTGTCACTAGTAACTCTATAGCTGTGACTCTTGTCATGGCTCAGTGTTTCTGGGACCCTGGGAGTTGTAGTTTGCCACTGCTAACTCTATATCAATGACTCTAGCTGACATGTCTCAGTGCTTCTGGGACCCTGGGAGTTGTAGTTTGGCAACGCACCGGCAGTTCCATAACAATGAGTCTAGCTGACATGGCTCCTGGGAGTTGTAATTTGCCACTAGTAACTATAGCAATGACTCTAGCTGACATGGCTCAGTGCTTCTGGGACCCTGGGAGTTGTAGTATACCACTAGTAAATCTGTAGCTGTGACTCTTAGTTGCCATGGCTTGGTGCTTATGGGACCATGGGAGTCATAGTTTGCCACTAGTAACTCTATAACAATGACTAGCCAACATGGCTCAGTGTTTCTGGGACCCTGGGAGTCAGGCATGTAGGGGGGGGGGGCTAAGGGGGCTTCAGCCCCCCCCCCGAAATTCTCAGGGTGGTCCGCGAAAAGGCCTTACTGGTACATTATTTAAACTGTTAAATTTAATAAATTTGAAAATAGTTATATGTTTTACGTTTTTGTGATGGGTAAGTAGATCATTTTGACTTGGTTGTTTTATAAATACCTCGCATGCTGAAAAAGTGTGAGCACCCCTGGTCTAGATGTTTTGAAAACAGGAACTCTGTTTGCTGACACATGCGGGTGGAAATGGGAAACAGGAATGTTGTCACTAAACCACTCTTGACAATTATAACTCCCCTCACCAGACAGCTTCTAATTGTGGCACTAAAGTCATAATGAACATGACGCTGCAAATAACAAAACCAAGATCCTGCCAGATGGGGAAAATGTAGTCCACAAACAGATGAGCTGCATTTTCACTTCTGTGGGAGTCATACATTTGATAAGGTTTTTCGCTCTGTAGGTATTTCTCGGAATAAGCAATGCAGGCAACGTGAACACAAGGCTCTCCTTCAGGCCAAAGGTTGGTCTTCACGGAAGGAAATGCATTTTTTTCTGTATGAAATATTCTTCACTTTGTTGTTAACTATCAAGTCAACTTTGATTGATGGTCACCCTACTAATGAAAGACTTCCAAGTGACCCTGATATCAACAGTCCTGTTCAAGTCCTGCAAACTCAAGAGCAATGGCTTCCTTGATTAATAGCACAACTACATGGTAGAATTGATGAAGTTTGACACCACTTTCACTGCCATGACCCAGTGCTATGGAATGATAGGAGCTGTAGCTTTACAAATTCTCTAGCCGTCTCTGCCTAAGAGGGCTGGTGCTTCACCAAACTACAGCTCCCATAATTCCATAGCTCTAAGCCAGTGTTTCTCAACCTGGGGGTCGGGACCCCCAGGGGGGTCGCGAGAGGGTTTCAGAGGGGTCGCCAAAGATTATCAGAAAACATTTATTTCTGATGGTCTTAGGAAGCCCTTTGGCAGAGAAGGTTGAAGATCTCTCCACTTTTTCTTCTGTTGTGATTGGCAGGCCTCCCAGCCAAGGGGAGGGCTGATTCTGAGACTCCAAGCAGGGATGGGAGAGCAGGCATGCTTGGCGCATGGCAGCATGATCCGCATGTGTGGGTGAGGGAGACTGGGTGAGGTGGGATGGAGGCTCGAGCCAGCTAGTTCCTTCAAGGCATGAAGGTTCTGTGTAGGAAGTTTGACCCAATTCTATCATTGGTAGGGTGCAAGGGGCTTTTTGACTGCAGATGAACTATAAATCCCAGCAACTACAACTCCCAAATGTCAAGATCTATTTTCCCGAAACTCCACCAGTGTTCACATTTGGGTATATTGAGGATTCGTGTCAAGTGTGGTCCAGATCCATCATTGTTGAGTCTATAGTGCTCTCTGGATGTAGGTGAACTACAACTCCCAAACTCAATGCCTATCAAACCCTTCCAGTATTTGCTGTTGGTCATGGGAGTTTTGTGTTCCAAATTTGGTTCAATTCCATTGTTGGTGAGTTCAGAATGCTCTTTGATTGTAGGTGAACTATAAATCCCAGCAACTACAACTTCCAAATGACAAAATCACACCCCCCCCCCCACACAAAAATACAGTTATGAAGTAGCAATGAAAATAATGTTATGGTTAGGGGTCACCACATCATGAGGAACTGTATTAAGGGGTCACAGCATTAGGAAGGTTGAGAAACACTGCTCTAAGCCAAGGTAGATCAAGTGCACTCAAACTGCATTGATTCTACAGTATAGATGCACCCTAAGTCTGTCCAACAGCAATGTCGCTTTCCTCTGACATCTTTTGTGGTTTTTGAAGGTAGACAGTGAAGGCGCCCCGATCCCTGCAACACCAGAGCTTCAAGTGTCAGTGCCAAGTCCAGGAGAACCCCAAGACTGCGGATTCGTGTCCTCAGGGGGAGTTTAATCCCATCGAGTGGAGGCTGCCACCCTATATCCCGATCGGCCTCACAACTAACCAGGAGGACCTCTGTCTTGTCTGGACTGAGCGTTAGAAAAAGGGTAAAAACAGGCCCGGATTAAGGAAGTTTGGCGCCCTAGGCCAGTCTCGTCCTCTGCGCCCCGCCCCCCTACCTTCAGTCAAGGGAGGAGGGCGGGGAGAGGAGGGAAAAGAGGCGGAGGAACCCTGCCGCGCATGCACGTGCGGCGGGAGGCACCTCTTTCTCCTCCTTGCCCCGCCCTCCTCCCTTGATTGAAGGAAGGAGGGTGGGCAGAGGAGGGGAAAGAGGCGGAGGAACCCCTGCCGCACATGCGTGTGCAGCAGGAGGTGCCTCTTTCCCCTTCTCTCTCCGCCCTCCTTCCTTCAGTCAAGGGAGGAGGGCGGGGTGAGGAGGAGAAAGAGGCAGAGGAACCCCTGCTGCGCATGCGTGTGCGGTGGGAGGCGCCTCTTTCCCCTTTTCTCCCCGCCCTCCTTCCTTCAGTCAAGGGAGGAGGCGGGTGAGGAGGAGAAAGAGGCAGAGGAACCCCTGCTGCGCATGCGTGTGCGGTGGAGGCGCCTCTTTCCCCTTTTCTCCCGCCCTCCTTCCTTCAGTCAAGGGAGGAGGGCGGGAGGAGGAGAAAGAGGCAGAGGGCATGCGCATGCGGTGGGAGGCGCCTCTTTCCTGCTGCGCAGTCAAGGGAGGAGGGCGGGGGTGAGGAGGAGAAAGAGGCAGAGGAACCCTGGCGCCTCTTGCGGTGGGAGGCGCCTCTTTCCCCTTTTCTCCCCGCCCTCCTTCCTTCAGTCAAGGGAGGAGCGCCTCTTCCCCTTTTCTCCCCTCCTTCCTTCAATCAAGGGAGGAGGGTGGGTGAGGAGGAGAAAGAGGCAGAAGAGGCAGGTGGGAGGCGCCTCTTTCCTTCTTCCCCGCCTCCTTCCTTCAATCAAGGAGGAGGAGGGGTGAGGAGGAGAAAAAGGCGTGCATGCAGTGGGAGGCGCCTCTTTCCCCTTCTCTCCCCGCCCTCCTTCCTTCAATCAAGGGAGGAGGGCGGGGTGAGGAGGAGAAAGAGGCAGAGGAACCCCTGCCGCGCATGCGTGTGCGGTGGGAGGCGCCTCTTTCCCCTTTTCTCCCGCCCACCCTTCCTTCAATCAATGAAGGGAGGAGGCAGGGTGAGGAAGGAAAGAGGCAGAGGCCCCCCGCGCATGCGTGCATTAGTGGGAGCCCTTCCTTCAATCAAGGGAGGAGGGGCGGTGAGGAGGAGCAGGCAGAGGAACCCCTGCCGCGCATGCGTGCACGGTGGGCGCCTCTTTCCCTTTTCTCCCGCCCTCCTTCCTTCAATCAAGGGAGGAGGGGCGGGGTGAGGAGTTGAAAGAGGCAGAGGAACCCCTGCCGCGCATGCGTGTGCGGTGGGGCGCCTCTTTCCCCTCTCTCCCGCCCTCCTTCCTTCAATCAAGGGAGGAGGGCGGGGTGAGGAAGAACGAGGCAGAGGAACCCCTGCCGCGCATGCGTGTGCAGTGTGGAGGCGCCTCTTTCCCTTTTTCCCCGCCCTCCTTCCTTCAATCAAGGGAGGAGGGCGGGGTGAGGAGGAGAAAGAGGCAGAGCGCCTCTTTCCCTTTTCTCCCCGCCTGAAGAAAGAGGCAGAGGAACCTGCGCATGCGTGTGCGGTGGGAGGCGCCTCTTTCCCCTTTTCTCCCCGCCCTCCTTCCTTCAATCAAGGGAGGAGGGCGGGGTGAGGAGGAGAAAGAGGCAGAGGAACCCCTGCCGCGCATGCGTGTGCGGTGGGAGGCGCCTCTTTCCCCTTTTCTCCCCGCCCTCCTTCCTTCAATCAAGGGAGGAGGGCGGGGTGAGGAGGAGAAAGAGGCAGAGGAACCCCTGCCGCGCATGCGTGCACGGTGGGAGGCGCCTCTTTCCCTTTTCCCCGCCCCCTCCTTCAATCAAGGGAGGAGGCGGGGTGAGGAGGAGAAAGAGGCAGAGGAACCCCGCGCATGCGTGCACGGTGGGAGGCGCCTCTTTCCCTTTTCTCCGCCCTCCTTCCTTCAATCAAGGGAGGGGAGGGGCGGGGTGAGGAGGAGAAAGAGGCAGAGGAACCCCCTACGCGCATGCGTGCACGGTGGGAGGCGCCTCTTCCCCTTTCTCCCGCCTCCTTCCTTCAATCAGGGAGGAGGGCGGGTGAGGAGGAGAAAGAGGCAGAGGAACCCCTGCAGAGGCGCTGCGTGTGCGGTGGGGCGCCTCTTTCCCTTTTCTCCCCGCCTCCTTCCTTCAATCAAGGGAGGAGGGCGGGGTGAGGAGGAGAAAGAGGCAGAGGAAGCCCTGCCGCGCATGCGTGTGCGGTGAGGCGCCTCTTTCCCCTTTTCTCCCGCCCTCCTTCCTTCAATCAAGGGAGGAGGGCGGTGAGGAGGAGAAAGAGGCAGAGGACCCCCTGCCGCGCATGCGTGTGCGGTGGGAGGCGCCTCTTTCCCCTTTTCTCCCCGCCCTCCTTCCTTCAATCAAGGGAGGAGGGCGGGGTGAGGAGGAGAAAGTGGCGGAGGGACGCCTGCCGCGCATGCATGCACGGTGGGAGGGCGCCTCTTTCTCCTCCTCGCCCCCCGCCCTCCTCCCCTGATTGAAGGAAGGAGGGCGGGCAGAGGAGGGAAAGAGGCGGAGAACCCCTGCCACGCATGCGTGTGTGGCGGAGGTGCCTCTTCCCCTTCTCTCCCGCCCTCCTTCCTTCAATCAAGGGAGGAGGGCGGGCAGAAGGGGAAAGAGGCCTACCGCCATGCGCATGCATGCACACTTTTTTTTTTTTTTGGGGAATTTTTTAAAAAAACTTTTGGGGGGGGGTCCGGATCCGCTGCCCCCCCCCAAATCCGCCACCCAAGGCCATGGTCTAGGGTGGCCTTATGGGTAATCTGGGCCTGGGTAAAAATATATGTCTACTCCCCACTGGTAAACAGGTAGAGAAAAGAAAAGCCAAAAATCCAGTAGATAATAATGAAATTTAATGCTAAATAGCAAGTAAGTATTGTACTGAATATATCGATGAATACAAGTGCAGGATGATTCTCCTGTGGTCAAACAAACTTATATAAAGTCCCAAATGGGAATTTTAAAAAACATCAATGAGAGCTGTATTAGTAAGCTCCGTTTCAAATATCATTGTTCGAGGAAAGAAGTAAAGAGTACTTATAATCCCGGAGCCGATGCCCCCATGCATAGATATGAAGAAACGCGCTGAAGTCAAGCCGTTCAAAATAAAACCATTCAAAATGAGAAGGCTCCTGTGGTATAAATGCAAACAATATTGTATTCCATGAAGCCGTTGCTTCGGAGTGAAACAAACATTCATATGAACGGAGCTTACTAATACAGCTGTCATTGATCTTTTTTTTGATTCCCATTTGGGACTTTATATAAGTTTGTTTGACCACAGGATAATCACCCTGCACATGTATTCATTGATATATTCAGTACAATACTTACTTGCTATTTAGCATTAAATTTCATTAATATCTACTGAATTTTTGGCTTTTCTTTTCTCTACTTGTCTGGACTGAGCCTCAGCTTGTTAGCCCTCATCCAGTCTATTACAGCCGCCAGACACCAGTTCAGGATCTGAGGAGCTTCCTTGGAGTGTGGTGGAAAAGAGTAGTAGAGCTGTGCATCATCTGTGTAGAGATGGCATTCAACTCCAAAACTCTGGGTGACTTTGCCCAGCAGTTTCACGTAGATGTTGAAAAGCATGGGGGAAAGAATAGAGCATTGTGGGACTCCACAGGTCAATGGCCAGGGGTCCAAGTAGGTGTTTCTCAGCACCACCATATGGGTCCAATCCTCCAGCACCACCATATGGGTCCGATCCTCCAGGATCCTCCAGGAAAAAGCTAAATCCCATTCAGGAGAGCCAACCCAGAAGGATACTACTGTCGATGGTATTGAAAGCTTCTGAGAAATCCAAGATAATCAGCAGGGTCCATGGAGGTCATTCACCAAGGCAACCAAAGCTATCTCCATTCCGTGACCAGGCCTAAAACTAGATTGCGAAGAATCCAGATAATGTCTCTATCTCAATCAGCGAAGGGAGGGCAAAACAGATATGAAGCACGTGAGGGTCAAACTTGCTGGAAGGCATGGAGTACTTTTACTTAAAATGCACACATATACAACTGTGATTACTACATAACGCTGAGAATGAAAACAGAAATTCTGAATCTTAAACACCCACTAAAAGTCATAGGAAATTGAAGTAACTTAACAATATGAAGGTGTATATAGCTCCCCTCTCCTGATTATACAAGGGCGGGTCAATAAGTCCGTGGGTCAATAAGTCCGTGACTTTTTGAATGAAACACAGGTGTTTGTATAAAAAATCATTTTATTTTTCAACGTCGTCTCCTTTGAGCTCTATACACTTTGTCCAACATTTCTCCATTTTTTTTATCCCTTCCAAAAACTAAGATTTGTCGAGGTCATCAAAATAGGTATTTGTTTGTGAGATGATTTCATTGTTGGAGTCAAATCTCTTTCCGCTGAACCATTTTTTCAGGTTTGGAAACAAGAAATAGTCATTCGGGGCTAAATCCGGAGAATAGGGCAGATGAGGGTGCAATTCGTATCCCAATTCATGGATTGTTGCCATGGCAACTGCACATGTGTGCACCCTTGCATTGTCCTGGTGCAAAAGAACTTTTTTCTTGGCGAAATGCAGTTGTTTATTTCTCAAATCCTCATTAAATCGACCCAATAAGTTGGCATAATATTCGCCATTGATTGTTTTATCCTTTTGAAGGTAGTCAATGTGGATTATACCACGTACATCCCAAAAAACGGTCGCCATGACTTTATTGGCTGACAAACCCACCTTGGCCTTCTTTGGCGCCGATTCACCCCGAGAAACCCACTGTTTTGACTGCTGTTTGGTCTCTGGTGTGTTGTGGTGGATCCACGTTTCGTCCACGGTTATGAAATGGCGCCAAAAAATCATCCATATTGCGGTTGAACAACGCCAAACAGTCCTGTGAAATTGTCACATGATTGCATTTGTGGTCAATTGTGAGCAAACGCGGCACCCATCTTGCGGAAAGCTTTCTCATACCCAAGTGATCATTTAAAATTGAAACCACTGAGCCATGAGAGATGCCTATGGCTTCCACAAACTTTCGCACTTTAATCTCCGATTGGCCAGCACCATATCGTGATTTTTTTCAATTGTTTTGGGTGTAGAGACCTCAACTGGGCGTCCAGAACGTTCGGCATCTTCTGTGCTTGTACATCCACAATTAAATTCAGTAAACCACTTTTTACCATTGAAATTGATGGTGCAGAGTCCCCCCAGTATTTATCAAGCTTAGCCTTGGTTTGAGTGATGGTTTTTTTCTGTAAAAAAAATAATGCTTAACGAGCACACAAAATTCACTTTTTTCCATTTTCTCCTCAAATCACGTGGTAGTCTTCTATCAATGACACAGCTTGTTCAAATTTTGACAGGAGTCAACTGACAGATGCCTGTTGACAGGAGCAGTGTTGCCCTTTCAGTTAAGAGGCAGGAAATTCAAAAAGTCACAGACTTATTGACCCGCCCTTGTAGATTATATCATCCACAAAGAGAATGACATCTATAAGCAGTAGCGGCACTGGCGAAACTGAATAATGTGCCACACAACTGTGCTTTTTCTTCATGTATGAGAAACACTGCAGAAGCTGTGTCTTTGGTGGATTCTGCTGTGATCATATCAGGGACCTGGTTTTTAAAAATCTGATATGTGGTTGTTCTACAAAAAGCTTGTCATCATCTCGTACTAAGTGTCATTCCCTTGAAATAAATACCTCTTTGGTAAGGAGCTTGGGCTTGGATGGACAAGTTCAATTTTTTCCCTGGAGTTCTATGGTAGACAATTATTTTTGCAAAGACAGTAGTGAAAAAAGTAGCTTGGTCTGTTTCCTCAGTGATGACTTTTAACTCTAAGCACAAAGGAAGTCCCAAAGAGTGGTAAGGCAGGAGGAGGAACCCAGCCAACCCAAAGGAGCTAATCAGTGAAGAACATACTGAGTTGCCACAGAAGTCAAGTGACGTGGAAAGAAATGCTGGCTGGAATGAAGCATTTGTACCCAAAGATGCTCGTGGGCTAGAGATGCTACAGAATGGACGGGAGGATGAAAAGCCTGAACCATGGATGCAAAATCTGGCATTAGTTGTGTTAGAAAATGGGGTACTATGTATGCTCTGCTCACTGTCGCACTGGCCATGGCAATATTGGGTAAGTTTAAATTTTTGCACAGGAAATATTATCTTTCCTTCTAATGTCTCTGCCTTTCAGTTTTGCTCACATGACTAGATCTCTCTCAAAGGATCTGGAGAGCCGGCATCAGGAACTTGAATTTCACAATTCGTTTATAATATTTAGGGTCACGGTTTAATATTGTAACATGGCCCATAATATGCCAGCATACATACAGAAAATGAAAGATTTGGTAAAGAATGAATGTAGCATTTGACAGTTGGCCTTTTTAAATGTCTTGGCACAGCAAAAACATTTTATGAGCAAAATGTAAAGATGCAAATATATATATATTTAAATGTGTGCCATTTACTCATTGCGCATTCTCTTGATGCGCTGGCCTTTTAACCATCAAACCCCTTGTCTGTCAAAAGTTCCACACTGATGTTGACCTTCCATATAGTATTATTTATTCATTTACTTTATTTATAACCCGCCTTTCTCCCCGTGGGGACTCAAGTTTCATATTATCAATAAATAATGTTTGTCAGTTGCCTTTGATATCCCAAATCCATGTTAGGTTTTCTTTAGCATAACTGCAACTGGTATCGCAGCATCGTCCTGAAAAGTTTTATGTCGAATGCTTTAACTCTGTTCAATTCTTCTCCATTTACTCTTAACAGGGTATTACATAATTTTATTATACTGCAGTTCAGAGGAATTGTCTAATGATTTGCCTGTTTTCTAAAATTTTAAGGCATTTTCCAACTCTTGTGTGTAGTAAATAATCAAATCTGTTTCTATAGTCAATTTGTGTTATGTGCAATTATTTCTGTTTTTCGATACACTGTATAAATTAACATATTTTTTTTGCAAATTGAGGCAACTGTCCTTCTATTCCTCTGGACCAGTGATTCCCAACTTTTTTATTTTTACCAAGGACCACTTGACCAGGGACCACTTGAACAGGGGCCACGCTCCAACATTAGTACCAAAAGAATTACGAATCAGTTTTGGTCAACTTTAGATCCAATTTGGTTATTTAGAGTGCTGATTCAGAAAATTGCATTTATTTATTTATTTATTTATTTATTGTTCATTTTTATATACCGCTCCTTCCAACAGGCTCGGGGGCAGTTTACATAAATTCAATTAGTAAAACAGCAACATTTCAATTTAATAACAGCAACAATATAAAACAGAGCATAAAAACAACAATATACATAGGACTCAAGGATTTGGGCAACTTTCTCAGGAGCCATTTAGATTAAAGGCCTGCCTGAAAAGCGTCGTTTTACAGGCTCTCCGAAACAGGGCCAGTTCCTTAATGGCACGGACTTCATCTGGCATTGAGTTCCATAGCGACGGGGCTGCTATGGAAAAGGCTCTTGATCTGGTTCTAGACAGACGGCAGGAATGAATAGATGGAACTACTAAGAGATTTTGCTCTTCTGAGCATAGTGATCTCGAGGGAACATATGGGGTAAGGCGGTCCTTCAGATACACCGGCCCTAGACCATAAAAGGCCTTAAAGGTCAACACCAACACCTTGAAAACATTGGATAGACCACATCAGCTCTATTTTCTGATACAGAATATATGCCATCCAGTAGTCACCATCTGCTCGTCCACAGAACACCATATTTAATAATCTAGAGCTGATGTGGTAGTAGTAATCTTTCATAAGTAGTAGTCAGCCTCCCCCCTCCTGACATCCTCGTTGCATCGGCCATATAAGAGGGATTCGCGAGACCAATCTCTCTTGTTGCCACGTGGTTTCGAGGCAACAATGTAGTAATGGTGAGGCCATGGACCATATTTTCATTCTTGCGGACCACTGGTGGTCCATGGACCACAGGTTGGGAACCACTGCTGTGGTCACAGAAAAATTTGAAATAAATCAAGATGGAACAGCAGAGCCTATCAAAGAGGTATTCTGGGGCTGAGAGTATGTGAGTTCCCGTGGTTGAGTGGGGAGGCAAATCTTGGTCCCCACGATCATAGGGTGCATCTACACTGTAAAATTAATACAGTTTGGCATCACTTTAACCAGCCAGAGGTCAATGCTATGGAATCCCAGAATTTGTAGTTTGGTGAGGCAGAGAAGGTGAAGACCTTGTAAAACTATAATTCCCACAATTCTACAGCAGTTAAACTGGTGGCAAAGTGCATTAATGCTACAGTGCAGATGTACCCCAAGTTACAAGGCATCCCAATCAACCAAGGCTGAAGGTCTGTTTAAACTAGGTCTTTGCCTACCTGGGAGCAGATTGAACCTCCTTACAGAGATAATGCCAAAGGAACTGAGGAGGGGAAATCTAGCCCGCAACTGGAAGCCAGATTCTTCCTCACCAACCAGCCAGTTGCCCAAACCAGTTTGAACTGGTGGAAAACTGCTAAAAGTACTGAGGAAAGTGAGCTGCAAATCTGAGTATTGTCCAAACATTTATATATTTCCTTTGGGAAAAAGAAAAAAAATAACCTGGTGGTTATAGTAGTAAGTGAGTTAAAATCCATATACATCATTTGGATCAACTAACACTTCTGGGAACAGGACTCCCACAGTCCTTTGGACAAAGCACCTCCTATTTCTTTCCCACATAAATGTCAACGCTGAATTTATCCTTCCATGTATCACCTAGCCTTCTTAAAATATTACATGCTTAATGATTGGTAAATGGGTCTTTCTTTCGGCATGAAAAGTCGCTCTGCGAGGGAGCAGGTGTTTTTGAGAAGCAGTAAGGAGTTTACCCCACTCGCTCACCACATTCTTCCTACAAAGAGGTTTCCTAACTCTGAGAGTTTCAGAAGCATATTTGCTTTGAACAACACTCCACCACCCCCTCCAATAAACATGCCACTGTTCCCCTGCTTGCTCGCAATGACTCATTAGTGTCTTTTTTTACCCAACAGAGGTTTATTGGCTTTGCTTTATACGTATTTGCTTGTAGCACACAGCTTATTCCTCATGGTATGTTTAGAGACATTGGTCCAGCTTCCATTAGTTTCAGTTCTTATTTGTTTAGTATATTTATATCATAAATATCCTTCAAAAGATTTTGGGGAACATATGCTCCTACCCCCCCCAAATATGTTATCCTTGCATTGACCCTATGGGGCAAGTTTAGCTAAGAAATGGTGATAGACTTGATCTCATCTAGTGGGTTTTTACAGTCCTCCAGGTTTCCAGGTCTCAGGACTGGGACTTCTTTCCCAATTCTCAAGACAAGGAATAGGTAGCTCAAGATGAGAACATTTTGAAAATTGTGTTTATGCATATTTCCCTCATACTTGGAGCTTTTTGTTTGAATGGTATACTACGATGGTTGAATGAAAAGTAATGCCTCCACCTTCGTAATTCCTCAACAGATGGCCGTACTGGTACGCGGCAGGTACTGGCTTGTTCAGTAGATCACTACTGACCAAAAGGTCATGAATTCAAAGACAGCCCGGGTCGGAGTGAGCTGCTGACCAAAATTGTGTAGCTTGTTGTTGACCTTTGCAGCACGAAAGACAGTTGCATTTGTCAAGTAGGAAGTTTAGGTACCACTTTGTGGGGAGGCTAATTTAACTGATTTACGAGGCCATAAAAATCTCCAGGAAGTATGCAAAGAATGAGGAAGCGACAGCTCCCCTGGTGGCCAGAAGCTGGAATGTTAAATAGCCTCTGAGTGTCTGGACATAAGAACATAAGAAGAGCCATGCTGAATCGGGCCTCAGCCCATCTAGTCCAGCATTCTGTGTCACACAGTGGCCCACTAGTTGTACACGGGGATCTCTAGCAGAAAGGAGGGCAAAACCCTCACCTGCTCCCGACCCCCCACAACCAGTACCCGGGAAAATCCTGCCTGCCTCCATCAACACAGAGGTGGCACTTGGATGTCCATTTCAGTAACTACTGATTCCCTTGGTATCCATGAATCTGTCTAATCCTGCCTTGAAGCTGTCCAGGCTGACAGCTGTCACAACCTCCTCTGGAAGTGAGTTCCATAACCCAATGACCCTCTGGGTGAAGAAATATTTCCCTTTATTAGTCCTAACTTTCCTACCTTGGAGCTTTAGGGAGTGCCCCCTAGTCCTAGTGTTGTGTGACAGAGAAAATATTTTTTCTTTATTCACCTTTTCTATCCCATGCATGATTTTATACACTTCGATCAAGTCACCTCTTAAACGCCGTCTTTCAAGGCTGAAAAGACCAGGCGTTGCAACCTGGTTTCATAAGGGAGCTGCTCCATCCCTTGGATCATTTTTGTTGCCCTTCTTCTGTACCTTTTCCAGTTCCGTTATATCCTTCTTGAGGTGCGGTGACCAGAATTGTACACAGTACTCCAGATGTGGATATATATGTTGTGTGTCTATGGCATTGAATGTTTGCCATGTACAGTATATGTACATTGTAATCCACCCTGAGTCCCCTGCGGGGTGAGAAGGGCGGAATATACATACTGCAAATAATAAATAATAAATAGACTCTCCACATTGAATAGTTGTGTTGTTAAAGTGCGAAGTATGGAACCCTGCGCAGATGGTCGGTGAATGCGACTTAAGCAACATGCCGTCATTGAATTCTTGACAGCAGAAGGTGTCACCCCAAAGGAAATTCATCAGAGAATGCAAACTGTTTATGGTAATTGTGTTGATGTGAGTACTGTGCGTCGTTGAGTGGGTAAGTTTAAAGATGTTGAGGTGGGAACATCTGACTTACGTGACAAACAAAGAGTTGGACAGCAACCACCGAGTTTCACAAGTGAAAGGTTGACAGATTGTTTCAGGACGATCATTGTATCACTCAAAGAGAAATTTCAAGCATAATCAGCATTTCACAAGAATGTGCGGTCACATTATTGCTTTGCTTGGCTATTGGAAGATCTGTGCACGATGGGTACCCAGGATGCTGATGCCTGAAATGAAAGCGCACAGACTTTAAATTTGCCAGGAACTCCTCTCACGTTACGAGTATGAAGGTGACACCTTTCACCAGTTGTGGCAGGAGACGAAATGTGGGAACACCATTACGACCTGGAGACGAAGTGTCAGTCCATGGAATATCGACACAAAGACTCGCCCCAGAAAAATAAATTCAAGACACAGCCCTCAGCTGGAAAAATCATGGCAACAGTATTCTGGGATATAGATGGTGTTATCCATGTTGATTGCCTTGAACATGGGACAACAATAAATTCTGAGCGTTACATCACAACGCTGCGAACTTTGAAACGACAGCTAACAAGGGTCCAAAAGGAAAAGGGAAATGTTTTCCTGCAGCATGACAATGCCAAACCACACACTTCACATGCCACCACAGCAGTACTTCAAGACCACCGTACTGCATCCTCCATACAGTCCAGATTTAGCACCGTCCGACTTCCATCTGTTTAATCTGCAGAGACATCATTATGCTTCTGATGAAGATGTTGAGAGAACTGTGAGACGCTGGTTGTGGAAGCACAGTGTCGACTTCTTCCGTGATGACTTCAGATAACTTGTTCATCGTTGGCAGAAATGTATCCAATTGTCTGGTGATTATGTGGAAATGTGAATAGTGGTAGTTAAAGAGCAGATTCTAAGGATTATTTCTGCGTTTCATTTATTAAAATATTTCCATCCATACCCAAGTAATGAAGGCGGAGGCATTACTTTTCATTCAACCCTCATATGTGCAACTGTGTTTTATGTTTAATGTATTATACCTAATGACATAACCTAAGTCCATCCATACTGCAAGATTATAGCATTATTGTTCTACTTTAACTACCATGGTTGTATTCCATAGACTTCTGAGCCTGGCTTTGGGTTGTTACCACCCAGATAGTCCTATCAGATCGTACACATTATAGCAATCTGAATCTTCCCAGTTCTAAATCAACCCTCCAGCCACAACAACTTTACCACACACATGAACAGCAGAATAACACATGACGGAGCCACATGGAAACTGCAACACACAAACACACACAAAAGTAAAGGTTTCCCTTTGACATTATGTCTAGTTGATTCCGACTCTGGGGGGTGGTGCTCATCTACATTTCAAAGTCGAAGAGTCAGCATTGTCCGTAGACGCCTCCAAGGTCATGTGGCCGGCATGACTACATGGAGCGCTGTTACCTACCTGCCAAAGTGGTACCTATTGATCTACTCATATTTGCATGTTT
Source organism: Anolis apletophallus (assembly GCA_030556195.1). Classification (NCBI taxonomy): domain Eukaryota; kingdom Metazoa; phylum Chordata; class Lepidosauria; order Squamata; family Anolidae; genus Anolis; species Anolis apletophallus. Next base: position 10,996,275 of record JARBWK010000004.1, read on the forward strand.
TCGAACAGCTAGGTTGGTAGAAGCTGGGCCTAACAACAAGAGCTCACCACCCCGTCTCACAGATTCAAACTGCGGACCTTCCAATCAGCAAGTTCTGCAGCTTAGGGGTTTAGCCCACTGCTCCCCCGCAGCCTATATTTCCAATTTCCAAGAATGATCCTTGAATGATAGTGGAAGCTGTTCCAAAGTCTGGTCTTTCTTTATGATTACAGAAGCACATTGTGATGGGGTTCTTCCTGAAGCTCATGGTGCTTGTAGCTAATTGATACTTTGGACCGTAATCAATTTAAAATGCACCTGCCCAATAATTTCGTTTCAGTGCTTGTAGCTATGCCTTGTATGTTATGCTGTGTAAAAAAAAAAACAGAAATAAAAACAGGTGTATGTAGTGGTCCTGATTTCCTGATTTCTTGTCATCACTCTTCTTAGGATTATCTCTTGCAAGAGAGACCAAGAATCCAAAAAATTCTGTACAGCACCACAGCAACATTTCCATCAGAGCTGTGACAATGAACAAGGTTACATCTCAGTTGGCAGAAGGTAATGCTGGAGATCTGTATTTATACTTTAATATACTATATATATTTATGCTGTATACACATATTACATCTTGAACATACCTGCTCTTACAAACAGTATATAAGACTGAAGAATATATTTAAAAATGTATTTTCTTTATTTAAAACTTTTATATTCCGATCTTCTCGACCTCCGCAGAGGGACTCAGGCTGGTTAAGAGCAAGGATTCAATGCCAAATTACAATTTAAAACATTATAAAAACAATAAAGGATTAAAATACAAGTAGAATAAATACATATAAACCAGGTCGCTAAGATAAAAAAAAAACATGTCCAATTTCGGTCCGCATCCATCATCGATACTTAGTCTATTATTAAAACTCAGCCATTATTCCGGGAATGCTTCTTTCCAGATGCAGGATTTCAATAGCTTCTTGAAGGTCAGGAGGGAGGGGCAGATCTAATCTCAGTTGGGAGGGAGTTCCACAGCCGAGGGGCCACCACAGAAAAGGCCTTGTCTCTCGTCCCCACCAGCCGCGATTCCCTGCTTGCGGGACCAAAGCAGGGCCCCTTCAGAAGATCTTAACATCCTTGATGTTTTGTAGGGGAGAATACGTTCGGACAGATAAACTGGGCCGGAACCGTATAGGGTTTCATAGGTCATTACTAGATGGCCATATATAAATAGGAAACAAAATTAAAACATGGTCAATATGACCTTTAGTAATGACCATATGTGACGAATTGCCTATATTTTGGGCCAGAAGAAGCCCAGGAGGGTTGGCCAGTTAATGGTCTGTTTTGGAGGAACGGCCATTGTAAGGTTGGATTCCCAGGTTAGGCTGAGTTGGAGCCTAGGGAAGGGGGCATAGAACCTTAGGGAAGCCAGTAGGCAGTTAGGCCAGGCACCAGGGCAAAATGTCAGTTTGAATTTCAAAAACTGACAGTTGGAGGAGTTAGGCAGTTAGGGAGGCCACAGAACTCTGGAGAGGAAGTTGATGGTTGTCTCTGACAGAGAGAGTCAGAGTAAGTTAGGCTCCTGAGAGAGTTAGCAGCTTTGTGCTGGGTTTTATAGGACTCTGGATGAGAATAAGCAGAGTCAGGTAGTTGTAGGCAGCAGATAATACTTCAGCAGTATTATCTGGGGGTACGTTGAATTGTAACCTGTTTCAAGTTTGTGCCAGTTTAAGTAACCACACGCTCCAACGTTTCATAGTAACCATTACGCTAAGTGCCTGTGAACCTCTCACAAGTTGTTTAAATAAACTCTGTTTTGTTGTTCATCAAGTCCTGCCTCCCTGTGTATGTAAATCCTCCCTGTGTTTAATGGTGGCAGCGTGTTTTTTTAAATATACAAGTTCCCGGACACTTTGCCCAGCCTTGAGAATCAGGCGAGCCCTCACCACGATACTTGGTGGCAGCCAAGGTGTTAAAATATTCATCCACCACCACACCATACATAAACTGTATACTTTGAAAAACAAAATTAAAACATGTTTCTAACCACATGTTGTATCATGGATCCATAAGAACAAAACTAATAGGAATTTATAAGGTAATGTCCTTTCAGTTTTATGTGATGGCCCATTACCTGAGATCAGTCTCAGAAAACCTGCTGTTTTCCTACTTCCAGAAGCAGGGCCAGTCCTACCATTAGTGAGTGGACTGCCTCAACCAGCACTTGCTGTCAATATGACAAACGTAGCAAAGTATTGGCAAGGAGAGCTGAGCATAACATGCATCTTGTCCATTACTCCCTTATCTAGACCATGCCATACCATACCGTTTATTATTTGATTAGTTACCCTCCACCAAGGTGCTCTGGGCGACTTACATAGAACAAAATAACAAGCATATACAAACAGTAACAGTTTAAGATAAACTATATAAGCAATTTAACAATTAGCAATAAAGGACCTAATTGAACAACTCAGGAAGGGTGAGACAATAAACCGGCTGATGGTCGAGGGGCCGGAGTGAATGCCAGGTCCCGTGGGGGGAAACATGTTAGCAATGGGGACTGACCAGTAGAATTTGAACAACTAAAAAGGGAAAGCCGTGGCATTCTTAGGACCTCATGGGTGATTGATTACCCTTCTGGGGGATGCCAGCACAGCTGGGGCCTCTGAACCCATAAAAGTGGGAGGTCCCTTCCATTTAGTTGGTTTTGATGGATCAGAGACAGATCTCCTTTCTGTCTTGACAGTCTGCATCCGGAGCTGAGAGTTCTCCCGGATCTTGTCCAGCACCTGGACTCAACACTCCAAAAGACTAGTGGTTCTCAACCTGTGGGTCCCCAGATGTTTTGACCTCCAACTCCCAGAAATCCTAACAGCTGGTTGGCATTTCTGGGAGTTGTAGGCCAAAACACCTGGAGACCCACAGGTTGAGAACCACTGATCTAGACCAGTGTTTCCCAACCTTTTTTGAGCTGCGGCACACTTTTAACATTAAAAAAATCCAGGGGCACACCACCAACCAAAATGACACAAAACGACACTCTAACACAGTGAAGAACGGCTGGGTGGCCTGCTGGGAGCAGCTGCTGGGAGTGCCAAAGCTGGGGGAGGGGGCGGAGCCAGGCAGCGCCATGCCCTGCCTCCTCCCCCCGGTTTCAGCTCTTCCACAGCTTCTGCAGCCTTAAGGGGACAGCGCCAAGGCAGCGGTGGCAGAGCCAGCACAATGCTGGCTTGGCACTTTCCCCTTAAGGCTGGAGAAGCTGTAGGAGAGCTGAAGCCGGGGGAGGGGGCGGAGCATGAGCGGTGGATGGGCTTTAGTGGGCAGGGCTCCTCCTCCGCGCGGCTTCAGCGAGCGAGGGGCAGGAGTAATGGCAGATTGGAGGCTGGCTGGGAAAACGGCCAAAGGAGGCAGCGCCCTGGCCCCTTCTTCTTCTTCGCCACCGCCACCCGGCCCTTCCTCCTCCTCCCCCAAGCAGCAGGAGTTTGGCAGGAGGAGGGGGAAAGGAAGGGGGGGCAGAGAGCTTTTCTCAAGGCACAGCAGGAGATCCGTCACGGCACACTATTGTGCCGCGTCACAGCGGTTGGGAAATACTGATCTAGACTACTTCTTTCAGATGAGGTAAAGTGGAAGATGCTGCCAGCATTGTGGTTCAATTCAATACAAGTTGGATGGTTTCCTTTTTATATATAGGAAATATGAGCCAGGTCCTTCAGGAGACAGAGTCAAGGGGGAAACAGCAGTGATAAGCCTCTGGAGTATTGAACCATATGTGCTCTTACTCACTCATGTTGCCAAGTGGGTGCCAATTCTCACTCAGCCATGACAAGTCATACTTTCCCAATCTGAAAAGAGGGCAAAGGCAGACCCGCTCTGAAAAATTATTTCCAAGATTTGTCATAGGGTTGCCAAAAGTCACAAACAATTTGAAAGCACACACAACCACTACCAACAATAACAATGGTGGTCTAAGGTCACATGGTAAATTCATTGAACTTGGTCTCCATCTTCCAAGCCCAGCGCTTCAAACAATACTCTGCACTGATTCTCCCTAAACAGTTGTAAAAATGTAAAAATATGAAAATAATGCAAATGATATTAATAGAAGAAAAAATGTAGCAGCTAATGTGCTGAATTCACATAATTAGAATATGCCAATTATATACACAGATTTGAGGAAATCGACTATGGTGACTAATTCATATTTCTTTTTCTATCCTTTCAGGTAAAGTGAATAAGTCTGCAGTAATTGACGCAACTGTTGTATTGGATTGTCCTCAACACACATATGACCTGGTGGTGTGGAATGTATACTTATATAATGGAATATGGTGCCATTTATCATGTAAGAGTAATGGACAGGAAAGCAAAAACTGCAGTAAGAATACAAATTGGTTATCTACTACACCAAAGCATCTGCCTTCTCTTCAGATAAAGTCAGCCCAAATTTCCAATGAAGGATTTTACCGATGTTCTATTTCAACTGCCAATGGAACTTTCTTCTTTTCATATTATCTAACAGTATTAGGTAAGAAAATTCATTTTTTAAATTGCAATTATGTCTGAGATAGGTTTTGTGGGAGTCTTGTGCTTCTAACCCTGTGAGCATGGAGGGGCTGCTGTAGTGCTCTCAGGCAGCGAGAGAATAAACACGCCATAATAATAACAATAACAATAACAACAACAACAATTTGATTTCTTACCCACCTCTCCTTATGGCTTGATGCGGGTTACAGTAAAGGAAAAGGTTGGCTGTACCAATAGCAAATGAAACAGAACTGGAGCGGAAAAATACCATTCAAATATAGCAGTAATATATTTTGGTTCAGGACTCTCTAGTCCCTGTGTAGCAATAGCAACAATACATCAGAATCATACAAATGAAAGAGCATCAACACATTACAATGGTAAGTACCATACATCCATATGTTTGCATTTAGGCAGTTACGGGCAGCTGGCTCACACGCAAGTGAACGGAGACGCTGGGTGTGGGCGGAGGAAAGTTCCTACGTCATCAGAAAAGGACATAGTCCCGGATGCCGTCCCAAATTATGAAAATGTTCAAAATAATCAAATATTATGGTCTATTTGACCACATAGTCAATCTTTATATTAAGTTCGGGAGGTCGTCCAGTGGTCAACGAATCGATAGTATGCTGCACGCCTTCGTTTCTCCCCGAAGGGCTTCCTCAGGACCGGGGCATGGCTTGTATGGCAAATCTCATGAGCATCTCACAGCAGGAACAACACTAGAGTATCAACAAAATAATACAAGAAATATATCTATACAAATTACAGAGAAGCGCTTCCACATGGAAACAGCCAAGGTCAATAGGAAAAATATACATCATACTATACAGTAGAGGGGGGAAGGAGTACATACCATCACATGAAGCAACAGGAGCACCGCAAATGCTGACGATACCTGTCGATACCGGGCTAAGAGCGCAGTTACAGAGGAGGGCCACAGTTAAATAGCAAATAACCAGGTGTGTAATTAAATGAGCAATTCACTAATTGCGAGTTTATCATTTAACCCTTGAGGTTCCCTGCATTGTAAATTTACAATCCATTTATTTTCGAGTAGTAGGAGTAGTTTTTCGATGTTAGAGTGGGGCTGGGGACAAGCTTTTTCCAGAACCATCACGGTAAATTGTTCATGAGTATGTTTGTGTGTCTTGAAGTGTTGCTATTTGTTGCTATTGCTACACAGGGACTAGAGAGTCCTGAACCAAAATATATTACTGCTATATTTGAATGGTATTTTTCTGCTCCAATTTTGTTTCATTTGATGCAGGTTACAACATTGCTAAAACACATAATCAAAATACATAATCATTTAAAAACACTCCGTAGAATACACATGTTAAAACACATATCCATAAATACATATTAAAATACACAAAACAAACGTTACACATAGTGTGGAAGTTTAAAATTCATCATTAAAACTGCCTGGGAAGGCCTGCTGGAAGACATAGGTCTTCACTTGTGCTTTAAATTGCGACCGCTGATCTAGCTGTTGGCGCTCTACCGGCAGGCTGTTCATTGTGCGCAGCCAATGAAAAGGTCCTCTGGGTGATGGTTACCAGTTGATGTTTATCTGTCAGGCTGAAGCAGATACCCCCCAGAGGACCTCAGTGTTCTGGGCAGATTATATGGGAGAAGGCAATCCTGTAGGTAACCTGGACCCAAACCATGTAGGGTAACAAGAACTGTGAAAGAATTCATATCGGCAGATCTACTACATTGTCCTTTGATTCGGCGGCCAACTTTCTTTATCACTCTCATTCAGACTGCATGTTCAACCTGCTCTCTCACATAAGTATTTTCCAATTCCACCTACATCCAAATCAGGTCAAGTAAAATTGGATAGACTGCAGAAGGTGTAGAATTGCCAGCTGAGCATTTCTAAATGAAAGATGCGGATAGGTGTCCAATTTCTTGGGCAACTTTTCAAGATATCTTTCTATTGATTTAGCAGTTTTCTTATTCCTAATGTACCTATATGTCTCCTTAGTGAAAACACTGGCAAGGAGACCACAGACTTCCAGGCCCTTAGTTTCCCATGCTGGGATCCTGTCAGGATCCATTGGCCTTGTTCCTTGCAGATAGCCAGAAGCCAGGTTTTTAGAATCATAGAATCTATGAGTTGGAAGAGACCTTGTGGGCCATCCAATCCAACCCCCTGCCAAGAAGCAGGAAAATAGCATTCAAAGCACCCCCGAAAGATGGTCACCCAGCCTCTGCTTAAAACCCTCCAAATTGAAGTTCTATTCTATTTTGAGAAGTTTATCCCCTGGAAGTCAGCCTGAAGGAAACGGAAGTCCTCTACCAGCCCGCACCACAGGGAGAACACCATCATCCCCACGTCAGCATAGGCAAATCTGTGCTTAAGTCCGTTCAGCAGTTCACCTACCTGGGAAGCCTCATCTCTTCAGACGCCAAGATTGACAAAGAGATAGATCACAGATTATTAAAGGCATATAGTGCATTCGGAAGGCTTCACAAAAGAGTCTGGAGCAACAAGCACCTGAGGCAAAGCACCAAAATCAGTGTGTAAAGAGCTATGGTACTGTCTATTCTCCTTTATGGGTCTGAAACATGGGTCACCTATCGCCAATACCTACGACTCCTCTAATGCTTTCATTTGCGCTGTCTTCGCACAATCCTAATTATACACTGGACCGACTATGTGACGAATGTTGCTGTCCTTGAGCAAGCAGGGATCACCAGCATTGAGGCCATGCTATTGAAAACACAGCTGCGCTGGGCAGGGCACATCTCTAGGATGGAGGACCACCACCTCCCTAAGATACTACTCTATGGTGAACTCGCCACGGGTCAGCTCAAGAGAGGTGCCCCCCAAAAGAGATATATGGACTCCCTAAAACAACATCTCAGGCTCGGCCAGATTGATCACCAACAATGGTCCACCCTGGCCTCACATCGGGAGGCATGGAGATACACTATCCACAATGCTGCGGTCTCCTTTGAGAAGACACGCCAAACGGGTCTCGAAGAGAAACGACAACACAGAAAGAACCGCAACTTGGAAACAACATCACCCAAGGAGACTTTCTGCTGTGCTTTCTGCAACCGGACTTGCCTATCTCAGATTGGCCTTTTTAGTCATCAATGCGCTTGTAGAAAGCGTGGGATGAGTCCTTCATAAGAATCTTCGTTCGCGAAGTAATGCCGAGAGAGATCCCCATTAATTTGTGAATGGTCAGCTCAATACTCCAGGAGGTTGTTTTCAAAGGCTGGCTTGCTTTTAGATGTATCTTAACCCTTTCACAGACCTCTCAAAATAACCAAAATCTGGGTTCCCATCTGTTGTCAGAGATCCTAGTTAAGGTATAAAAACATGAATGGCTTGGAGGAACAAACTAAAGGCTTTGAGAAGGATGCAGAACGATTCCTAAGAGAATCAGTTTACATCACAGAAGGATCAGGATGGATATACAAGGCGCGGGGAGATATTTTGGGTCACGCGAACTATCTAATCCTATTACCATTGCCTGCTCTGAGGCATTATTATTGGGTGTTATGCATCATTACAATTCCAAAACTAAAATGAATAAATACTTCATGTGTTTAGCTTAACTTTGCTCCTGTAGTTAAATGACCTCCAGATGCGTGCTGTTCCACACTGCACGCCCCCATCATGTGAAACTGAGATGTGTCTGTTGCATGCGCTATGCTGACCTTTCAGTTCAGTTCTGACGATTGTGTAACAAACCAATCCTTTCCCAGTATTTGTGCTAGATCTACATTACATATCTCAAGAGGGCTGGCCGGCCGGGCGGGGGAGGCCAAGCTGAGCAGAGAAAGAGATGACAAGACAATGTGCTGCCAAATTCTTGAGATGCAGCCAGAGTGAGAATGAGCCACTTCTTCATTTTCCTGGCTGTTCTTCTAAATTTCTAAATTTGCATATATGCCAAAGAAAAGTAATTGCCAGCATTAAAATGCATAACTATGATCAACAATCCTTATGTGATTTTAAGTTACCTGTCATGTATGGTGGCTCTGGGAATTTTACAGCGTTTTCCTAGACAACAAATGGTTTTGTCTTCCTCTGAAATATAGCCTACAACAGCTGCTGATCTTCCATCTAAGTACAAGCCAGGGCTGACCCTGCTCAGCTTACAGGATCAGGCAGGTTCTACTGTCTCCCATATCTGCATCTATATATCCATAGGCAAATATAGCAATATATCCTAAAATTTAAATTTCTCAAAATGCAAGGCAATTTTCTACGTGACTCACAAAAAAACAATATTCGGTTTATTTGTATCTCATTTCCATGTATCCCCAAATGATCGCTTCAATTACTTTATTTTCTGATTATTAATTTTGGGTGCTAGTTATTTAACTCATGACTAAACATTGAAGTCCGGATGACAACAAAACTTGAGGAGAGGCATTGATTGGCATCAGAAAATAGAATATAGATGCAGGAGCGGATTACGCCATTACGCCGATTACGTGCCCGCGTAAGGCGCCACATGCTCAGGGCCGCCAACATGGGCCGTCTTCGGCGCCCCCTCGTCCATTCCGCTGTCTTTCTCCTCTGGTGCTCGAGGGGAACTAGAAGAGCATGCTGCCGGAGGAGAATGAGACGCGCTGGTTACGGCACCCCCGCGTCAGTCAGGCGCAAGAGCCTGCCAGCCAGCATGCACGTGCACGCAGCCCCCTTCCTCCTTCAAACAGGAACGTGTGCACGTGCCCCTCCCCTTGGATGCACCTGCCCCCGAAACGTAGAGTGTTCAGGCCTACCGCCAGAAAGAGCAGAGCCAGGTGGATTTTCCCCTGGGCCCCTTGCAGCCTGCCCACCTTCTTTGGCAGCGCCACCAAGAGCCCCCTGGAAGAGAGGGTGAGCTGGGAGGAAGAAGGTCGGTGGGATCCGGGTGGACCTCTGCCAGGAGGGGTCGCGCCATGCCTGATGGGGAGGCAAGAGTGGTCTAGGCTGTTGTTGCTAGAAGTCTAGCAACAACAGTAATAAGAATAATGTACAATAATATATTAATTCCGAATATATAATAATAATTCCTTCTTGGCATTAGGAGGTTGGACTGGATGGCCCTTGCAGCCCCTTCCAACTCTAGGAGTCTAATAATAGCAATAATAATGATAGCAATAATAATAACAATAATAATGTATAATAATATATTAATTCCTACTTGGAAAGGTGGCTGGACTAGATGTCCCTTGGGGGTCCCTCCCAACTCTATAAGTCTAGCAACAACAACAACAAGAATTATGTACAATAATATATTAATTCCGGTTTGGGGGGGGGTGTGCCAAAATACTGTTCGCTTACCATTTAAAATTACCTTCATTCAGCCATGTATAGATGTAGAACCAGGATTGCATTTTAAAGAGAACTTCCACCTGACAGATAGGCTACAGATTTTGATGGGAAAACCAAGAAGGATAGATTGTATCTTATGAAGGAGAAGGAGAATGGTATTGTCCTTTCTAAGGTTAATATCCGTCATGAAGTCCTAGGATTTTTATGAGAATTTTTAAAAAAAAACTAAATTCAGAAAAGATCAGGAGACCAAGGAGAAAGAGAACATTCAAGAAAGCGAGAGATGGCAACTTCGATAGATCCTGGATAAGGAAGATGTTCAACAACAGCAACAGGCCACTCCACAGGATGAAGAAGAATTGGATGATCATCTACTATGACAAGAATGAGGACCCTAGAGATACTTTATTTAAATATAAATGGACTAAATTCACCAAACAAAAGGAGAAGAGTTTTTAAAAATTATTATTTGCAATTACTGGAAACAAGAAATTCCCACTCAAAATGTATGGATTACAAAAATGATGGACCTGGCAGAAATTGACAAATTGACCAGGTTTATACAATCTCCAGACCCTCCCAAATTTAAACAAGAAATCCAATACTGCAATAACCATTATTACAGAGATGTAAGATTGACAAGAAAAGAAAAAAAAGGGGAGTGAGCGACAAGAATAGCAGAATCCTCAATGATATCCAAGGGATCCTGAAGTGTTCATCTACAAGAAGATGCAAGATAAAAAAGATAGGTATTTTGATTATGAAGAAGGTAGCAATGTCAGGGCAAGAAGTGTTATATAAGGCTTTCTGTTTTCTATTTCTTAACTTTCCTATCTTCTATGTTTCTACTTACTCTATACCAACTTTTCTGTTCTTTTGTTTTAAACTAGGTAAGAAATTATTTTCTACTACTACTTTTTTTCCTCCTTTTTCAACATCATAGTAACTTTTTGTGTTAGAAGACAATGGAAGAAGCTGATAATATAAGTTTTTTGCAGCCCCTACTCCAGGAGTGTCCTGGTAGATCGCAGGCAGGGCAGGAGGAAGGCTCAGCCTTGCCCCGCAGGCTCCCAACGGCGCCCAGGTGCAGAAGGAGGTTGGACTGGATGGCCCTCGGAGGTCTCATCCTATTCTAGAAACCCATTGTTGTTATTATTATCAGAGCCTGAATGGCCATCTGTGAGGAATGCTTTGATTGTGTTTTTCCCTTATGGCAGAAGGAGGTTGGAATGGATGGCCCTTGGGGGTCTCCTTCTACTCTAGGAACCTGTTGTTGTTGTTACTATTATTATTAGTAGTAGCAGCAGCAGCAGAGGCTGAATGAATATTATCATTATTATTATTATGAATAAATTCAGGGGCTTATTATACTCACATTTAGTTGAATTCAGTCTTAAAATATATTATATGGCTCTCACTGAAATAAATTTCCAAATATTTTGCTTTTATGGCTCTCTGAGTAGTGGGGAGGTAGATCATTTTGACTTGGTTGTTTTATAAGTAGCTCGCATGCTCAAAAAGTGTGAGCACCCCTGCCCTACTCTATATCTATTGCTGTTTCTCTCCCTATTTCATATATTTTACAAAATAAAAATTATATTAAAAAAAGAAATTCATATGGGTCCTCTGATGGTACAGCATGTTAAACCGCTGATCTGCTGAACTTGCTGACCAAAAGTTTGGAGGTTCAAATCCAAGGAGTGGGGTGACCTCCTGTTGTTAGTCTCAGCTTCTGCCAACCTAGCAGTTCAAAAACATGCAAATGTGAGTAGATCAATAAGTACCGATTTGGCAGGAAGGTAATGGTGCCCCATGCAATCAGGTTGGCCACATGACCTTGGAGATGTCTATAATTGTATACAATTGTTCCAAATCATATTGATACATTCAATTATATTTTGATTGAACAGGGATATAAGTAGAATGGCAGAATATCAGCTTCATGTCCGCCCTCCTATTGGTTCCCAGGGCAGGACTCATCATTCCAATGTTGTATAAACATGACATTTTCCCCTTTCAGTGCCTCCTGCGGTGTCTCTGAGTTATAACATCAATGGCAATCCTGTGTGCAAGGCAGTTGCCGGAAAACCGGCTGCACAGATTTCATGGACCCCGGAAGGAGATTATAAAACTAAACCTGAAGTCTCACTTAAGGGCACAGAGACAATCATCAGTGAATACAATGTCACCAATGCCACTCAGAATGACGTTGCTTGTATCGTCTCTCATCCTGCCTGGGAAGCGTCCCGTGTCTTCAATCTCTCATTAGGTAAATATGAGTTGCTTACCTGTAACTGTAGTTCCCCGAGTGGTCACCTGTGAATTCGCACATAAGGTATTTCCTGCACCTGCGGAATCTTCTAGAAAACTTTAAATGGTAGCCCTGCCCATACTCCCCTTGAGAGTATATATAACCAATGGGAGGGGCTGCCACCTCAGATCCTTTCATCCGCCGGCATTGCAACAGCTAGGAATCTTTCTCTCATATTTCTTTTGACTAGCGTTTATGGACTGCGCGATTTTTACTATTCTATTTTTATTTTTAACTTTAACTATACTTTAACTATACTTTTATTTATTTTTTTGTTATTTTGTCTGGTTGGGGTATGTTTACCACCACTTGCCAGTAAACAACAGTGCAAAAGAAATAATAATATGACCAGCTGATGAATATCAAAGTGACTGTGTAAATGGAAAGGATCATACATACGTTTTGTAGGTATCAAAATTCATCTATTTATACATACAAAGCACGGAGAAAATCCAAAACATGCATATCAAAAGAATGGCAATAATCTGCTTTAGTCCCAAAGGCAAGCTGGCGATAATGCGCCTTAGTCCCAAAGGCAGGCTGGCGATAATGCGCCTTAGTCCCAGAGTCGTGGGGTTGCGGAGAAAGTGTAAGTACGCCAAAGTTCCAAGCGGAGATAATCAATTGTGGCAATGCACGTACTGAAGAGACTCCAAGACGCCGAGGTGCGGGCGGAATCCAAGCCGAATCCCAAGTGCACCAAGGAACAAGCGACGTGGGCATCGCCTCGTGGCAGACGCCAAATTGTAATCCAGTGGGGTCGATCCCAAACAAGGAAAACACGCTGCAGGAAGGGTGGGTGGGGTCCTCCGGCCGGGGGGGGGGGTTAGTTTGTAGGATCCTAAAACAGAGACACCAAAATCTGGTGTACAAGCATTATGCTCCAAACTGGGGACTGATATCCCAAGACGCAGGGAGGGAGAGGCAAGAAGAGCGTCTCCTCCTGTTGGATTAGGCTGGACCTGGAGCCTACGGCAGGCAGATGCTCCATTTTCGTGGCCACATAGTAAACCGTTTCGGGTTTTCCTTTTTCAAGGCTCTCTATCCAATTTGAAGCGTCTATAATTCAAATGGGGTGATGATTCAGACATAACCCTCACCCCAATGGATAAGGGTGACCCACGACTCTGGGACTAAGGCGCATTATCGCCAGCCTGCCTTTGGGACTAAAGCGGATTATTGCCATTCTTTCGATATGCATGTTTTGGGTTTTCTCCGTGCTTCGTATGTATAAATAGATGAATTTTGATACCTACAAAACGTATGTATGATCCTTTCCATTTACACAGTCACTTTGATATTCATCAGCTGGTCGAAATGTAGCAGATTACCATACTCCCACAAGGCAGGCTGCTCGTGCAGACGCAGTAGAAGGAGAAGACAGACAACAGGATTTCTCAGAAAGCTCAGTTTACTTTGTTTCCACAGCTGCGAGTCCGTCCCTGCACAACATGCTTCAAGGGAGCGGCCCCTCCCCTTGTGAGGCACATATTTATACACGCATCAGGGTTCAACTTATGGTTGCCCAAAATCTTATTATTGGTTAAAAGTTATGTCGCAGCTAAAATTGCAGCCTATCATAATGTAACACGGACTGTCCACGCTTCATACTTGGAGATACAGTGTTTCTTTAGCTCTTGCATTCCTGCACAGGCTCAGTTTGATTCCCTTTGTATGGCTCCTTCTCTGTTCTGCTGTCTCTGGGCAGATTATTGCTAACATACGGGCACTTGGAGCATCTCCTCTCTTTAACCCCCTTCAATATTATTATTTCTTTTGCACTGTTGTTTACTGGTTCTTTTAACCAGCCCTGCTCGTTGTTCTGTCTACCACCACTTGCCACCATTGTGTCTTAAAAGCCTGAGTGGCCTCTCATTGTCTTTGGGCCACTGACTCACGCTTGTAAAATTGTGGGATTTTTACCCCGCACAGAAGTGAAAGCTGAGAGTCAGGCTTTAAACTGTTCTTTCATGGGGTCTTTTGCCATCTGCCCCCAACCCGTTTTCTCCTCACGTATTTTGGACTTACCTGTGCCTCCCGCTAAAGCCCCTATGTTTGAATTTAGGGGTGGACGTGTGTTCTTTAGGCCTTAGTATTTTTCAGGACACAAATTGGTCCAAGAGACCCAAAAATGTGGTAAAAATTCCCGTATTTTTTGACTTTCAAGTTGCATATTAACCACTCCATAATGTAGAAGGTGCACATGTATTTGGTTAAGCTGAAAGTTATGATACTTGTTAACTGGTATTTCTGACACCTTGAATCTTCAGACATGGACAATGCAGGAAGGACGGATCCTATGCGAATTCTCTATAGCAGCCTCATGTGTCTCTTGGGAATCTTTGTGCTTGTACTTTCCATTTACCTATGGAGGATCTTTCGTGGAAGGTATTGCATACTTAACTTACACAAGCTATAACACGTACATTGTTTGGAATATTTTACCCAGTTTTCATATATCTTTTATAAATAATACAATACGTTTTAGGCTTCAAACATTGTTTTATTATGAGTCAAGTGTGGTTTTGTTGTAAGTAAGGCCTTTTCACGGACCACCCTGAGAATTTTTTGGGGGGGCCTGAAGCCCCTTAGCCCCCGGCTACATGCCTGGTTGTAGGTTTTCCTAAGATCTTGAGACAGAGGGCAAAATATAAATATTTTAATAAAGAGAGAAATAAAGAAATTATATCTTAATTTTGACATGCTGATTGCAACTCATTTTGTATGGTGTCAGTCTGAAAGATAGGGTCTGACTGCCTTTTCTTTCCAATGACAGAAAAACAGATGTCACTGCACTAAAAATCCCTGAAGCAATTTCAACGCGACTGAGCTTCCAGGTAAGACCAAGGGGATAATATAATACTTACAATATTGTAGTAGACAGGTACAGGCTGCAAATCACACTAGGGTTTCTTACATGGTGCCTATTGCAAAGCAGCACAATGTAGTGTGAAATGACTATACTGAAAAATATTACAGATGAAGATGGTCATGTTTCAGACCCATAGAGGAGAATAGACAGTAGGATAGCTCTGTACACACTTATTTTGGTGCTTTGCCTCAGGTGCTTGTTGCTCCAGACTCTTTTGTGAAGACGTCCAAATGCACTATATGCCTTTGCAAATCTGTGATCCTATCTCGTTGTCAATCTTGAGGTCTGAGGAGATGATGCTTCCCAGGTAGGTGAACAGCTGAATGGACTTAAGCACTGATTTGCCTACGCCAGTGCTGTCCAACTTCTATAGGCCCAAGGGCCGGACGTCTGGTGGCTGACCACCTGGTGGCCCGGAGCGGGGGGCGGGGCCAATCGCAGGGGGTAGGGCCAATCGCAGGGGGCGGGGCCGATCCCCGGAGTGACGCTGTAGGAGGGAGGGCGGAGCAGAGAGGGGTTCCCCTTTGCTCCTCCCTCCCTTCTACAGCGTCAAACTGGGCAAGAGGCACGGCGATTTCGCCATGCCTCTTGCCCGGTTTGACGCTGTGGAGAAGGAAGGGAGGCGCAGAGAGGGCTCTCCTTTGCGCCTCTCTTCCTTCTGCAGCGTCAAACTGGGCAAGAGGCACGGCGATTTCGCCATGCCTCTTGCCCGGTTTGACGCTGTGGAGAAGGAATTTCTCCCTCCTCCTCCTCCTCTTTCCCGGGCACCGCGGCTGTCCCGAGTGCCGCAGCGCCAGGGAAAGGCACGGCGCCCGGGAAAGAGGAGGAGGAGGGAGAGCAGAAGGCGGTGCCAAGGGCATCGTGTCACCGGCCTGGCGTGCCGCGCTGCCCTTGGCGCCGCCTACTCCTCCTTGTCGGCGCGGAGAGAGGGACAGAGGGGACGGTGCAGGGAGGAGGAGCTAGCTCTCTTCCTCCTCCCTGCCCGCTTCCCCCTCTCCCGCCGCCATTTTTTTAAAAATAGATTTTTTTTTAAAAAAATTAAAAATGGCGGCTGGGGGCATAGCTGGGGCCGTGCCCAACAGGCTGGGGGGCCGGATCCGGCCCCAGGGCCGCCAGTTGGACAGCCCTGGCCTACACTGACGTGGGGATGATGGTGTTCTTCCTGTGGTGTGGGCTAGTAGAGGACTTCCGTTTTCTTCAGGCTGACTTCCAACCCAAACAGCTCTGAAAGCTGCTGCAAAGCAGGATGTTAGGCGCTGCAGGGCTGCTTCAGAATGGGCAACAAGGGCAGCATAGTCAGCAAAAAGCAGCTCACAGACTAGATAGTTTAGAGTCTTTGTGCGAGCCCTCAGACGGCTTAAGTTGCACAAGCTACCATCAGTATGATAGCGTATATATATATGCCGTCTTCTTTCTTTGAGGTCTGCCGTAGCCCTTTGGAGCATCATGCTGAAGAAGGTTGTAAATAGGGTGGGTGCAAGAACACAAGCCTGTTTCACTCCATTAGTTATTAGAAAGGGCTCCGAGAGAGCATCGCGATATATTTATTTATTTGAAACTTTTGTACCCCGACCTTCTCACCTCTATCGAGGGACTCAGACCAGCATAACAGCAAAAATTCCATATATATGGAATTAAATATATATATATATATATATATATATATATATAAAAGCTAAAATGTATTTTTAAACATATGATCAACTTCTTCTCTTAATGCATATGCTTAGTCATGTTCACCTCCTGTGCATTTTGCTTTCCTTTCCTTGTTTCTATATGTTTAAAAATTCAGGTATACTTTTAAAAAGGGAAGCCATTTATATCTTTACGATATAAAGTAGTGCCCAAGCGAGTTAACAGCACCTCAAATCACAGTATTAAAACAACTGAGATCCTAAAATCAAATTATTTATTTATTTATTTATTAACTTCGATTTAGTATACCACTCACTCCGGAGCTCAGAGCGGTTTACAAGGAAGCATAGACACAATGAATATGATGAAACAAGTTAGGCAGTTAAAACACATTAAACATTAAAACATTAAAACAGTTAAAACATGATGAGGCAATGGCCCTCAACGAAGGCTAGAGGGGCATGATGAACATCTGGGAACCATAGGCGATCTGGCGCACAATGGGATTGAGCTAAGGGCCGAACGGCTTCCTGAAGAGCCAGGTCTTCACTGCCTTACGGAAGGGCAAAGAACACGGATGGCCCGGATCTCCTCCGGGAGGCCGTTCCAAAGACTTGGGGCAGCTACAGAGAATGCCCTCCGCCGTGTGGTGGTCAATCTGCAGGTTCCGAGGGAAGGCACCTCTAAGAGGTTGAGCTCCTCAGAGCGCAGTGATCTCGCAGGCACATAAGGGGTAAGTCGCTCCCTCAAGTACACTGGCCCCAAACCATAAATGGCCTTAAAAGTTAGAACTAACACCTTGAAGAGGACCCGGAATTCAATCGGGAGCCAGTGCAGCTCGCGCAAGAGTGGAGTCGTGCGGTCGGATCTTGAAGCTCCCATAAGGAGACGCAGCGGCATGCTGCACTAGCTTAAGCTTCCGGATCATCGACAGGGGAAGGCCAATGTACAGCGCATTACAGTAGTCGAGCCTAGAGATGACTGTGGCTAGGTCGTGTTGGGAGAGGTAGGGAGCCAAGCGCTTAGCCATCCGTAGGTGGTAAAATGCTGTCCTGCAGGTGCAGCCGATCTGCTCCTCCATGGACAGCTGGGCGTCCAGCCGGACCCCCGGCTTTTCACCGTTGGCGGAGGGCAGAGGGCCACACCATCGAACGTTGGCAGCTGGATCGCTACCCCCCCCCCCCCGGATGGCCCAGCCACAAGATCTCCGTCTTCGCCGGGTTCACCCTCAACTTACTGGCTCGCAGCCATCCAGTAACGGCTTCAAGGCAAAGATGGAAATTATCGGGTACAGAGACTGCCCCGGGGTCCAACCTCAGAATGAGTTGGGTATCATCAGCGTACTGATGACACTCCAGTCCAAAACTGACACAGAAGGTTAAACATGAGTGACGTGCTATAGTGTTACATTTCAGTATTCACATAATAAATAAGAAGATAAATTTGGGAATTACAAAATTTTTGTAGTTACTGTTTCCAGTTACTTTTTAAAGTATTTTAGGAAAATCTTGTGGAATATTTTAAATTTCATGCCGTTCTTTTAACAATAATATTAATCAACAAAGCACGTTATAGAACACATTACTTTTCAAACATATGAAAAAACAGCAATATAGTAACTTTTCCAGATAGTCAGCTCTGTTAAAACATGAAAGTCAGCATTAAAAACTCCAAGGCTAATAAAAAGCAAACATGTGGTTAGTGAGCTGCATCTAGCTTTGTGGTTTGCAATTCTGCAACCCTAACAATACAAAGGATGCTTTCACAAAAGAAAGGAAGCTATATTAACTCTCTAGAGCAGCCTGGCATATTCAACACATGTTGGACTCCAATTTCCATCACCCCCCATCAGCAGAGCCCTAGAGTCTATTGGCTGGGGATGGTGGGATGTCACCAAACACATCTGGAGAAGGCCATTTGGGGACAACCACATGGTACACTTTGCCAGAGTTTGGGATCATTACTTTTCTTGGCTGTAATCCCAGGCTGGATCTACAGATCCCTCTACCCCAAAATCTGATCCTGTATTTCTTCAAATCTAATGCTCACAATTTTTGGCTAAATCACTTCACCAAAATCAGGGTGCGTATTAGATTTGCGTAATAGGGCAATCTTAGGGCTGAACCAAAGCAATAGGAGAAGCTGCGTCAGGAGCACCTGGAGCTTCTATTTGAAGGGTGGCACCTGTAATTTAATTGCCATAGCTCAATGCTATGTAATTCTGGGATCTGTATTTGATGAGGCAGAGCAGGCTCAAGGCCTTGTGAAACTACAGTTCCCATGACCCCATAGCATTGAACCAAGGCAGTTAAAGTGGATTCATTCTGTACCATAGATACAATCTAAGGTTTCTTTTCTGTTACGGAAAGCTTTGGTGATCTAACTCAATTCTTTTTAAAGACAGCAACTGTAATTGGCATATTATAAAGAGTGCACCTTTTGCTGCTGCACATTACGTTCACCCGCAAATTCTTTTTTTTTTTTGGTTTCAGGGTTTTAAAAATTGAGGTCACATTAGATTCAATGGTGACTTGAGTAAATATGGGTATTTGCTTTGAACTGGATTATATAAGTCTATACTGTCAGATAATCTGGGATAAGCAGATAATCTGGGATCAGATCCTGGAATATAGGACAGTGTATTTATTTATTTATTTATTTAATTTGACATATATATATATAAAGAGAGAGTCCGTTTTTGACGCTTATGCACGGACACACCATAACACCCAGACCCTCAAAACCCACCACACACATTTCAACAGACCAACACCTACAATCGTCGCACAAAAAAAACCCAAAAGCATAACTCCGAAGACCCCTCAAACCGGCCCCCAAAAAAACCCCATACAAACCTATGGAGGGATCCGAACACCAAAAAACTACAAACAAAATGGCGCAAAAACCACTTCCTGTCCCACAAATAACACTCCCCCGGAAGTTGTCCTTCAAAAAAAAAACCCGGCAGGAAACACATACCTAAAACACTAACAGAAAGTTCGTAGCCTTCTCCCGCTCCTCCGCTGCCTCTCTTCCGCTCCCAGCAGAGGAGGGAAAGGGAGAGGGACCGTGCGGGCCACTTTCGCAGGAGGAGCTGAGGGACGTGGGCCCGACCACAGCAACACTCTCCAACGNAGCCCTCCTCCTCCGAAGGTCACTCTTCGGCCCACCCTGTGGCTGGGAAGTGACGAAGGGGGAGCGATGGCGGCGGTGCCATGGCCGCTCTTCCGGCCTTTTTCGCTCTCCTCCGCCGCCTCCGTGCTGCTCCCTGAAGAGGAGGACGAAAGGGGCCCCCGCGATCGCTCTCCCTTCGCCCTTTTCTTCTGGAAGCGGAAGAGGGTGCGCAGGGCCCCTTTCGTCCTCCTCTTCAGGGGCAGCACTGAACCGGTGGAGGAGAGCACAGGGGGCGGAAGAACCGGCCGCCATCGCTCCCCCTTCGCCACTACCCAGCCACAGGGTGGGCCGAAGAGCGACCTTCGCAGGGAAGAGGGCTGCGGTGGAGAACGGTGCTCTGGTCGGGACCACGTCCTCCACCTCCTCCGGCTAAAGGGGCCCCGCGGTCTCTCTCCCCTTCCCTCTTCTGGGAACGGCTTGCACCAGAAGGAGATTAGGCGGCCATCAGGAACCAGAACAATCGGGGACGAAGACACAGGCAAGCTGACAAAAAACAAAACAAAAAACCCCCACTACTGCACAAAAAAACACAAACCTAAACAAATAGACACCAACAGTATATATACACACACATACAAATATATACACACACAAAACCACAAACAATATATTCACCCCACACACACAAACACCCCAAAATATACACAGACACAAATACAAATTTATTTAACAATTAAACACACATATATATACATATATACATATATATATATATATATACACAACACACTCACATCATAAAATGTATACTGATGGTACTTTTCAACTTCTCCCGTCTGAGGGCTCACTAAGACTCTAAACTATCTAGTCTGTGAGCTGCTTTATGCTGCTGATGCCCTGCAGTGCCTAACATCCTGCTTTGCAGCAGCTTCAGGGCTGTTTGGGTTGGAAGTCAGCCTTTCTCAACCCCGAAGGGGACTCAAAGTGGCTTAGATATAAGCAACTATTCAATGCCTTAGAGCAGGGGTGCTCACACTTGTTCAGCATGCGAGCTACTCTTAAAGCAACCAAGTCCAAAAGACCTATCTGCCCCCGCCGCTGCGCGCTCTTGTCACCACGCATGCTCCTGTTGCTGTTTTCCACCCGCGCAGCGCTTCTTCCGCCTGCAGGGCATTGCAGGAAGGAGAAAGCATGAGGCGGGGCATCCAGAGGGAGCGCTCCGCCCTGCCTGTCTCGCCGGCAACGGAGGCTGCACAGCTGCTTCTGGATGAGAGAAAGGCAGGGCGCTCCCTCCAGAGGCCCCGCCTCGTGCTTCCTTCTTCCTGCAATGCCCCGCAGGCGAAAGAAGCACCACGAGAGCGGAAGCCAGCAGCAGGAGTGCGCGTGCATGCAGGGTGTGCATGCGCATGGCAGGAGCGCCCCATCCAGCTGGTGAGGCCCGAAGATCACCTGGAAGAGGGCCGAAGATCTACTAGTAGCTCCCGAGCTACCTAATGAGCACCCCTGCCTTAGAGCAGCATACAATTCCAATAACCATTAAAATTAAATTACTGTATATACTCGAATATAAGCCTAGTTTTTCAGCCCTTTTTTAAGGCTGAAAATGGTCCCCTCGGCTTATACTCGAGCCAAGGTTATTTATTCTTTTACTCTGTTATTAGTATTAATTTTATTACATTTATTTACTCTGTTTATTATTACATTTCCATTATTTTACTTTATTATTTTTTACATTTATTATTTTACTCTATTTATTATTACATTTATTATTTCCCCCTATTTATTATTGTTATTATTACATTTCCATTATTGTACTCTTATTATTACTATTACTATATTTATTATCTTACTCTCTTTATCATTATTGGAAGGATATGTAAGCAAATTTACATAGAAGGAGGTTAGAATAATGGTTTAATCAGAGTTGGACAGTCTTATCTTAAATTACAGTTTTATGTAAATATTCCAAAATATTTAACCTCCTGATGCTTCAATTAATGCAATTTTATTGTTATCTATTTTTATTTTGAAGTTGACTCTTAGCTTATAATCAAGTCAATACATCTTCCCAGTTCTTTTGTGGAAAAATTAGGTGCCTCGGCTTATATTCGGGTCGGCTTATATTCGAGTATATACGATAAATTAAAAATTAATACATATTAAACATTTGAAAACATTACATTCAATATTGATCCAAGCCATGGTCATCTCGAGGCTCAACTACTGTAATGTGCTGTACATTGTTGGCGATCCGGAAACTCAAGCTGGTGCAGAACGCAGCAGCGAGCCTGCTCTTAGGAGCCCCAAGATCCACTCACGTAACTCCACTCTTGCGCGATCTGCACTGGCTCCCAGTCGAATTCCGGGTCTCCTTCAAGGTATTAGTTCTAACTTTCAAGGCCTTATATGGTTTGGGGCCAGTGTACCTGAGGGAGCGGCTTACCCCTTATGTGCCCAGGAGGTCACTGCGTTCTGAGGGGCTCAACCTACTGGAGGTGCCTGGTGTCAAGACCTACAGACTATCAAGTACGCGGCAGAGGGCGTTTACTGTGGCTGCGCCAACTCTGTGGAACGCCTTGCCCGAGGAGATACGAGTCATTCGGGATCTGATGCCGTTTCGCAGAGCCGTAAAGACCTGGCTATTCAGGCAGGCATTCGGCTCCGGCCGGTGCCCGCCATAATTTGCACTCTGTCGCGTCACTGTCATCACTGTGCTATCATGCTGTTATATTGTAGTTTTATATTGTAGTTTTATTGGGAATGGGGTTAATGGGGGTTTTATTGGTTTTATAGTGTTTTATATGTTTTTATCTGATTTTGCTGCTGATTTTGCGGGTCAGAACCTTCTGGGGTCAGGGCTTCAGGCAACGGAAGCCCTCTCTCTTAGGCCCACAGCGGAAGAAGGTCAGCATTACCAGACTGGACGTTCCCACCAGACCCCTGGTCAATGGGGGCTGGCTGGCCGGACCCTTTTGGTGGGTCTACTCTGATTCCACCTCTGCTCCCCCCCTTCGACGGGAGTGTAGGGCCCGCCTGATCTGCTGGGCTCTGGGTGACGTGTTCTGGCTCCCCCTGCTCCCCCATTTGTTTCCCTTGCCTACTGTTGTACTGTTCCCTGTTTGTTGTATTGATGATGTATTTTTTTAAGCTTTGGCTTTTTGCCCCTGGCTCTTGTGGAGTTGGCGGCATAAAAGTCCAAACAATAAATAAATAAATAAATAAATAAATAAATAAATAAAATAAATATATTAAGCCGAATAAATAAATAAATAATATAATATTAAAACCATGCCATTCATAATTGTAGTCCAGACCATTCCAATAGTCATTGTATGTATTCCATATCTGTGTAGATCTAGCCTCAGAATCTCTGTGGTGGCTGGTGGCTGTAAATTGCAATCTTTCCACTTTGCGGAGGCAATTGTTCCTTGACTTTTTCAATCACTATTCAAAACACTCAATCATCATAGCTGGAAACTGTCATTTCCGTGGCAGATGAGTGAGATTGCGGTCGTTTACACAGGAGAGGAAAAGGGGAAATTCTTGATACTGGCATACTGATAACGCAGTAAATTTTATATAAAGTGTACCTCGACAGCATTTCCCCCCATTCATTGCATGTCTTTATTTTCATTTCTGCTTTTTCCTAGAAATAGAAAGGTGTGCTTTCATTTTTTGTAAAAGTGTACAGAATGGATTTTTGCTTTATTAAACAGCATCCATTTGGAAGTTGCTTTTAAAAAAACCTTTCTAACTAAAAACCATGTGCACCAAGCTGTATAGGATACAACAAAAAAAGCCATGTGCACCAAGCTGTTTTGGATGCCACCACATCCTTAAGAAAACCAAGTGCACCCAAGGCTTAGGTTTCATAATCAGTGAAAACTAAATGTTTCTTGGAAATGACTTGAACTTTTGTGGGGGGTCGTCTTCCACTGATGCTCAGCAATTTTGAGGTTGCCATAAGAGGAATGTACATCTCATGTCTTCCTCGTCCCCTTCAGAGCCCAGGTGTTGTAATATAATTTTCACTATTTTATAATGTATTAGCCTTTTTTCTGGTCAATAAATTAGTATTCTTTGTATTAGGAAGTACGAAAGAGGAGAGGAAGGCAGTAGAGGGGCACTCAGAGGTTTATATCTATGAAAGGAGCTGCCTAAAATACTGTATCTTATCGCCTCTCTGGCATTACTTCGTGAATGAAGATTCCTAGGAAGGACTCATCCCACGCTTTTTACAAGCGTGTTGATGACTAAAAAGGCCAATCCGAGATAGGCAAGTCTGGTTGCAGAAAGCACAGCAGAAAGTCTCCTTGAGTGATGTTGTATCCAAGTTGCGGTTCTTTCTGCATTGTCATTTCTCTTCGAGACTCATTTGGTGTGACTTCTCGAAAGAGGCCGCAGCATTATGGATAGTGCATCTCCATGCCTCCTGATTTGAGGCCAGGGCGGACCATTGTTGGTGATCAGTCTGGCCGAGCCTGAGATGTTGTTTCAGGGAGTCCTTATATCTCTTTTTTTGGGTACCTCTCTTGCGCTGACCCGTGGCGAGTTCACCATAGAGTAGTTTCTTTGGGAGGCAGTGGTCCTCCATCCTAGAGATGTGCCCTGCCCAGCGCAGCTGAGTTTTCAATAGCCTCAATGCAGGTGATCCCTGCTTGCTCAAGGACAGCAACATTAGTCACATAGTCAGTCCAGTGTACATTTAGGATTGTGCAAAGACAGCGCTGATGAAAGCGTTCGAGGAGTTGAAAGTGATGGCGATAGGTGACATGTTTCAGACCCATAAAAGAGAATAGACAGTATGATAGCTCTGTACACACTGATTTTGGTGCTTTGCCTCAGGTACTTGTCACTCCAGACTCTTTTGTGAAGCCTTCCAAATGCACTATATGCCTTTGCTAATCTGTGATCTATCTCTTTATCAATCTTGGCATCTGAAGAGATGATGCTTCCCAGGTAGGTGAACTGCTGAACGGACTTAAGCACAGATTTGCCTATGCTGACGTGGGGATGATGGTGTTCTTCCTGTGGTGCGGGCTGGTAGAGAACTTCAGTTTTCTTCAGGCTGACTTCCAGCCCAAACAGCTCTGCAGCTGTTGCAAAGCAGGATGTTAGGCGCTGCAGGGCTGCTTCTGAATGGGCGACAAGGGCAGCATCATCAGCAAAAAACAGGTCACGGACAGACCTTAGTGCGAGCCCTCAGACGGCTTAAGTTGAACAAGCTGCCATCAGTACGATAGCGTATATATATGCCGTCTTCTTCTTTGAGGTCTGCCATAGTAACAGAGTAAAATAATAAATAACCTTGACCAAGTATAAGCTGAGGGAGGCTTTTTCAGCCTTAAAAGGGGCTGAAAAACTTGGCTTATACTCAAGTATATATGGCAGCTATCTGCTTGAATAGATAGAAAATAATCTAGAAAGAATGTGTTAATAAAAAATGAAAACACCAATTATATTGAATAATGAGTTGTTGAAGGCTTTCATATTGAAAATTTGAAATTGTAAAGCTCTGTATATTTTGCAACACAACGGTGCTATAACATCAAGGTTAACTTTATTTACAGCAAGGCAAGTCTAAAGATTTTTCACCATTGTGTAACATACAATGGAAGAAACAAATGGGTTTTCAGATGCTTCTTTCACTTTTTAAAAATACTTTACAACTTTTTGCTATACTCTTCTTCCTTTGTTTTGTAGGAGAGTGATACACAACCATATGCCACCTTTGTGCAAGTGGAAAATGTGATCTATGACAAAGCAAGTGACTTCTCACCAGGATTTTCAAGTTCAACATGAGCCATCAATTAGGCCAAGCTTTGTGAAGATGTGTTAAGAACATAAGAACATAAGAAGAGCCATGCTGAATCGGACCTCAGCCCATCTAGTCCAGCATTCTGTATCACACAGTGGCCCACCAGTTGTACACGGGGATCTCGAGCAGAAGGGAGGGCAAAACCCTGACCTGCTCCCGACCCCCCACAACCAGTACCCAGGGAAATCCTGCCTACCTCAACCAACTCCGAGGTGGCACTTGAATGTCCTTTTCAGTGTTAAAAGGGGGGAAACCCTTACTTAGTAACAGTGAAAACAGCATGCTATTTCTTCCTTCCTACTGAACATGGAAACGTTTTGGTTTGTTCATCTGTGTTGCATCACCAATGACCCATTGACTCTAACATTACATGTCCTCCTGTCACAGTCATTGGTTGCAAAGCCAGAGTTCACTGTCTTCTGTGCAAAGGGAATTGCTCAATTCACCGTGCAGAGAGTTTGTGGGTTTGAGCAAAAGAGGGATGCCGCTTCCAAAGCAATGGTCTGGAGCTGCCTCCGCATAGTGTTGTTTTGTCTCCATCACAGGAGTCTGTGCTCTCTGGTGTGCTCCCAGGGAAGGTGCAAGTCACCAGGCAATGAGTTTGAATCTGCTTTGAGCTCATTGCCTGGTGGGCTCGGCAAAAGTGATGTGCATGAGTGGCTTCACTCTGCTTGGGCAGAAGGATGTTTCATGGTAGTAACCTTTGGAGCATCATCCCATCCTCCCTTTATCGTAATTCTTCTCATTTTGTTATTCTGCAGCTGCTTGTATGTGTTTCAGTCATTGTCACACCTTTGAGGGGAGCAGTTGGCATGGGCCCTGAATCTGGGACCTTGAGCACCAGTGCTCCCTTTGGGCACTGGTAATGTTGGGGTTTTTATTATGAGTCTCAGGGGTGTGCCCAATCCAGCATGAGAGGCAAAACGTTTTCTAGAAGGCCCTGGTAGTGGAGGAGGAGGACTCTGTCTGGGCCATCTACCTTCATAGTTTCTTTCCTGTCATGCCAAATGTTTCAGCTGATGGCCGAAGGTTCAGGATAATTTATTAGCAGGTAGGTTGGTTGATGCTTGGATCCAGAACCTATGTGTTTGGGGCAACCCCTTTTACTGCTGTAACCAATAAACATGTCTTATTTATCCATCAGAATTCTTGTATAGTTGTCTTTTTGTCTAACTGGGGTGGACTTGCCCATGATCTCATAAAGAGATACACAATAAGTGGAGCCAAAGACTTCATGAAGAAATGGTCAGCAAACTTGGGCTTTAATATTTCAATAGAAGATTGGGAAAATGTTTGGAGAATAAAGCAGAGGTATACCTATGCTTACTGTCTAAAGGAGAATTTATATAAAATGATTTATAGATGGTATATAGCCCCGCACCAACTCTCCAAAATTTACAAAAATAACGACACCTGCTGGAAATGTCTAAAAGAAAGAGGAACATTTTTTCACCAGTGGTGGACATGTAAATTGGCCACCATCTACTGGAATATGATACATAAAAATATCCAAAAAAATTTCCAAACCGATACTGCGAAAAAACCAGAACTATATCTCCTGAACATCACAGGTCAATTAAAAAACAAGGCTATGGATAAACTTTTAACTTATTATTTCAGCTAGAATTACTTATGCCAAGCTGCGGAAATCAACAGAAACGCCAAAAGAAGATGATTGGATCAAGAAAACGCTAGAAGTGGCAGAAATGGACAAACTAACATGTTTATTAAGAAACAAATCAACAAAACATTTTGATGAAACATGGAACCCCTTTGTTGAATTTATTAAGGAGAAGAAAAATGTTAATTTAAAAGGCTTAAGAATTTAAGAATTAATTTGTTCCAGAATATAGTTAACTTGCCCAAGCCTCGAGATGTGAAGTCAACATTTCCATGTCTTTTAATGTACCTTCACTCACGTAACTGTTTCATCTCTTGAAATTGAGTGAATGGGCAACAAAGTGGCAAATGCATTTTAACCTAAACAAGTGTAAAGTCATGCACATCGGGGCAAACAACCCCAACTACACCTACAAATTGATGGGGTCAAAGCTTTCCGAGACAAACCAGGAAAGGGATCTTGGGGTTTTGGTGGACAGCTCAATGAAGATGTCAACCCAGTGCGCTGCAGCAGTGAAAAAAGCAAATTCTATGCTTGGCATGATCAGGAAGGGAATCGAAAATAGGTCGGCAAATGTTGTATTGCCTCTCTACAAATCTATGGTGAGGCCACATCTGGAGTACTGTGTACAATTCTGGTCACCGCACCTCAAGAAGGATATAACGGAACTGGAAAAGGTACAAAGAAGGGCGACAAAAATGATCCAAGGGATGGAGCAGCTCCCTTATGAAATCAGGTTGCAACGCCTTGGTCTTTTCAGCCTTGAAAGACGGCGTTTAAGAGGTGACTTGATCGAAGTGTATAAAATCATGCATGGGATAGAAAAGGTGAATAAAGAAAAAATATTTTCTCTGTCACACAGCACTAGGACTAGGGGGCACTCCCTAAAGCTCCAAGGTAGGAAAGTTAGGACTAATAAAGGGAAATATTTCTTCACCCAGAGGGTCATTGGGTTATGGAACTCACTTCCAGAGGAGGTTGTGACAGCGGTCAGCCTGGACAGCTTCAAGGCAGGATTAGACAGATTCATGGATACCAAGGGAATCAGTAGTTACTGAAATGGACATCCAAGTGCCACCTCTGTGTTGATGGAGGCAGGCAGGATTTTCCCCGGGTACTGGTTGTGGGGGGTCGGGAGCAGGTGAGGGTTCTGCCCTCCTTTCTGCTAGAGATCCCCATGTACAACTAGTGGGCCACTGTGTGACACAGAATGCTGGACTAGATGGGCTGAGGCCCGATTCAGCATGGCTCTTCTTATGTTCTTATGTTCTTATTTCAAAAGGGCCCTTCGCCCTAACACTTCACTTCCCCCCCCTTCTATCCCCCTCTCTCCCCTGTCCCAATTCTATTCTTCCTCTCCCTTTTATCCCTTACCTCTTTCCTTTATACTTATGGCTGGATTTTGCTGTATGTTGTTATATAGTATATCTTGACTATCCTACAGAACTGTTTGGTAGGGTATATGTTTTTATCCTATATTGTATTATGTATGTTGTGTCGTACCTTCAATAAAATCTTTTTTTAAATGGAAAAAAAAGTGGAGCCGAAGTTCTGCCTGGGCTCCAATCAGGGGCGGATTAAGCCGTTACGCCAATTACGCACCCGCATAAGGTACCACGTACTCAGGGGCGTGAATGTAGGCCGTCTTTGGTGGCCCCTCCCCCATTCTGCTGTCTTTCTCCTCTGGCACTCAGGGAGAACTAGAAGAGTGTGCTGCTGGAGGAGAACGAGATGTGCTGGCTACGGCACCCCCACGTAAGTCAGGCACGAGAGCCTGCCAGCCGGTGCGCGCATGCATGCAGCCCCTTCCTCCTCCAAGCATGAGTGTGTGCACGCCCCTCCCCTCGCACGCGCCCCCTACACACACCGTGTCCAGGTCTACTGCCGGAAAGAGCAGAGCCGGGGGCACCATGCAGCCCGTCCCGCCTGCCTGTATGCTCCCTGTACACCGCTCTGGTGAGCAATCTGGCTGCCACCCGTTGGACCATTTGTAGCTTCTGGACAGTCTTCAACGGCACCCTTGAGGACATCTTAATGTTCAATCCATAGCCTCTGAAGAAGTCCCAGTGACGAAACGGCCCTTCGCCGGCCTTGGGGTGAGCTCCCGCCGTCAGGCACTTCTCCCTACTTCTCTCACCTCGGTGAGACTCCTGTGGGGTAGTGTTTACCCCTTACTGTACCGTCAGTTCCATTTAATTTGTCAATGCTTCCCGGGCTTTGAAAGAACTACAAGGACCAAGCTCTTTTGCGGCACGCCACTGAGCGACTCCGCGCTTGCGCATTGCCCTTACCAGCCCTAGTCAGCGTTCCACACGGACTACAACGACCAGCCTGCCCTGCGCTTCACCATTGAACGAGCCTGCGCATGCGTCCTGCATGTTTGGGCACTACTGAGCGGTCCCCATGAACTTTAACTTTTCTCCGCTAGACACGGACTTCACTCCTGGCTCCCTACCCTATTCAAGCACCTAATAGGTACTACCTTTGTATACTTATACAGTAGCGACCCAGGAACCGGGAAAGTACCATAATTATTTTCTCGGCCACAGATTTCTGTATTGGATTAATGTGATTTATAAACTGCATGTGCTTTGCCAAACTGTACCTAACTTGTATGTTAGTTCTCACAGTGATGTACTTTGCTATTATGTTATCGCTCTGTACTTAGGACACTGCACTACTGTGTTCCCATTGTGGACTGTCAATTTTCTATTTGTGTACTTGCGAATATAATATTATTTTTGATACCAACTGATTATTGCATGACTCATACACCTGAATTGCTATCTTGTAGTCTTCAAAGGCAGCCAGATGTAGAGCATGTTGCAGTAGTTGAAGCCTACATTCAAACCACTGCTCAGTCTTTCTCTGGATAGCCATGCCCTAGTTTACTGTGGCATCTTGTGTGAATTTTCTGAGTTAATGGCTTGGCATTTACGCAGTGCTCTTGGTAAACAACCCCCCGCCCTCCTCATGTGTGGAACAAACAAGGGAATCTGAGGTTATGGCCAGGTGGCAATTTCTGTTGTCCATGTTTAGCACCGAAGGATCTAACTACAGCATGCCAAAATATAAAATGCTTAATGTAGCTCTATTTATGAAAGGTAATGGCATGCAGTTGCCAAAAGCACTGTGCATAGTGTCGAGCCTAACCAAAGACTGAAACATGATTTTTTTTAACACATTAAGGGAAACGAAGTAGAGAAACGCAGAGTGGTTTTCATAAAGTCACACAGGATGTCTGCCAACGGAGAACCTGAGAAGTTGTTTGCTGGAAGGAGTTTCTTTTTGGCATGTACTGCACGCCTGGAGACCTAGTGTCAAACTAGGTAGCATATGAAACCAGGCTGCTCCTACACAATGTTAGTGGTTTCTGTATACTCATGCAACTTCCCAGGTATACAGGAAAATATTACTTTGTTAATAAGAAAGAGGTGTGTGAATGTGTAAAAAGAAAGCCTTTGATGGGAAATCTACAGTTCTTCTATGGGAACTGAACATTCAAAACAATAAAGTAATGCCAATGAAAATGCAGACGGGGAGGCTAGTGGTTTTCAGCTTGAGGACTGGAGCCGCATTTGAGGAGGAAGTAGTGGCAGCTGATCGATCTGGTGTCAGTGGGGCACAGAGTAGACTCTGGAGCTTGCATGAATAGACAGAAACCACTACTGTACGTACATTATGTTTGGGTGACCTCGTTTCATTATGTCCAATTTTTAAGGAAGATATTTAGGTGAGGTATGCCCAGGGCTGGATCTTGCTGTTACGCAAGCTAAGCATGCGCATAGAGCGCGCCTTATTCAGGGGCGCATGCCGCGCGGTGCATCTTACTTTGTATTGTCCCTGACTCCCCGCTGCCACTGGCCGGTCCGCCTCCGCCTCCATCCTCAAGTGCCAAGCAGTGTAGCCTGAGGAGGAGGGAGGGAGGGAGAAGGAGGGCGGAGTGAAGGAGCGGCAGCCAGCCAGCAGGTCACGTTAGCGGCAGCCAGCCAGCAGGTCACGTTACCAAAGCGGCCGGGGGCAGGGCCCGTTCCTGCTTCTGCCAGGTGCCAGGTGTTGATAGTGCTAGCTCCAAGCATCTCCGCCCTCAAGCCTGGGCTGGAGCCGGAGCAGCCATTGAAGCCAGAGCGGGGGGGGGGGGAGTCGCTGTTGTGCTAGCTGTTGTGCCGCGCATGCGCATTTGGTGCGGCGGCGGCACGAGGAGGTGAGAGTCAAAGCCACGAGTCAGCACAAGGCCAGAGGACGAGGAGGGTTTGGCAGCCATTTCTGGCAAAGATCTGCGAGGAGTTCATCTGCAACCTTAGAAGTTATTTTTACAGGTAAGCTTGGGCAATGCTATGTGTGAGCTTTTATTTTCCTATTGGCTTACCTGAGAAATTTTGGATTACCTTCTATAGGTGCTTCTTAGGATAGAGGATAGAGGTAAACATTAGGATAGAGGTAAACATTCCTATTCATTTTGAATATACAAACCTTTGTTATTGATCCAACTCTCCAGTGGAATACTAGGTTGCAATCTTTGGGCAACATTCCCAATTGCCTCAAGCAGACAAGAGTTCTTTCTTCCACCCTGGACATTACTCCACAGATATACTGTATAAATAGGCAATAAGCATCCAGACCTTGAAGCTTTAAGGCCATTCAGTGCTAATCAAGGTGGCTTTGCAGTTTCAAGGTCTGGCTGCTTACTGCCTGTTTATATATCTGTGAAATAATGTCCAGGGTGAGAGAAAGAACTCTTGTCTGCTTGAGGCAATTGGGAATGTTGATATTAATCATCTTGATTAGCATTGAATGGCCTTGCATCATTTTTACCCCGCCCTTCTCAACCCCCGTAGGGGGACTCGGGGCGGCTACATGTAAACAAAAGACAATAAGAAGACCTCTGATTTTAATGTTCATATATGTAAATTGACCTTTAAGAAAAGTTGTTTAACTTTAGCCAAATTAAAGTTTTGGTATTTTGGCTTTTTGGGATAGAAGGGGTTCTTTCCATATACACCTATGAATCAAAGTGACTTGAATTTATAAAAAAGGCCAATTCTTAAGCACTCCCGTTAAGAAAAGCAAATAGAAAGATAATCGTTTGCAGACCTTTGGGGATGTGTGCTTCAGAACAAAAGGAATGTTACAGCCATATGAGAAGACCAGAATCCCTTCTCACATTTACACATTGAGTTTCACAGCAGAAGATCCCTTATTCTAGCATTGCCATATGACTTCATTTATCACTGAAAAGTATAGTTTTGCAGTCGTCTGAAGGCATTGTTTGAATTGGTGAGCAACCCAACCACCTGAGAACAGGAAATTAAGAACAGTTATTTCAGGCTAGAGAAATAGGAAAAGATTTAGGAAGGTAAAACACCCTACGTGCAGTTGGCATTTATTCAGTGAGCTACATATTGCAACCTTGCAAAGAAGAATACGGAGTTGTTAACAGGCCAGAGGAATTACAATGGCATTTTATAAAACAGTGCTTATTGACATGGCTGAACCAAAACCACAGTATCCCAGTGACTAAACAGGGAATGCAGTCATTTATTTATTTTATCCATTTTTATCCCAGTAATGGGGCACAAAGTGGCTAACAGCAGAAAGCTGTAAAAAGTACCACTAAATGTTTTATAGGCTTTGCTTTGAGGCTTTATATCGGTTAGCGCACTACAGTGTTGAGTTCTATGGAGCTAATCTTTGGAATGAATACAGCAGATAGAATTATGGACTTTGCAAAGATTGGCAATGAACACACAATTACACGTATATCCGAAGCATACATATATTCTGAATTACATGTTCTAGCAAGGCCCCTGGCTAACTGTAGGAAACAAAGGGTGGTAATAAATGGACATTTCTCTGGGTGGAAAGAGGTGAGAAGTGGCATACCCCAAGGTTCAGTTTTGGGTCCGTTACTTTTTAATTTATTCATTAATGACCTGGATGTAGGAGTGAATTCTGAGGTAGCCAAGTTTGCAGACAACGCTAAATTGTTCAGGGTAGTTAAAAATGAAACTGATTGTAAAGAGCTCCAGAAAGATCTCTTGAAATTGAGTGAATGGGCAACAAAGTGGCAAATGCATTTTAACCTAAACAAGTGTAAAGTCATGCACATCGGGGCAAAGAACCCCAAATAAACCTTCCAATTGATGGGGTCAAAGCTTTCCGAGACAAACCAGGAAAGGGATCTTGGGGTTTTGGTGGACAGCTCAATGAAGATGTCAACCCAGTGCGCTGCAGCAGTGAAAAAAGCAAATTCTAGGCTTGGCATGATCAGGAAGGGAATCGAAAATAGGTCGGCAAATGTTGTATTGCCGCTATACAAATCTATGGTAAGGCCACATTTGGAGTACTGTGTACAATTCTGGTCTCCGCACCTTAAGAAGGATATAACGGAACTGGAAAAGGTACAAAGAAGGGCGACAAAAATGATCCAAGGGATGGAGCAGCTCCCTTATGAAATCAGGTTGCAACGCCCTGGTCTTTTCAGCCTTGAAAGACGGCGTTTAAGAGGTGACTTGATCGAAGTGTATAAAATCATGCATGGGATAGAAAAGGTGAATAAAGAAAAAATATTTTCTCTGTCACCCAACACTAGGACTAGGGGGCACTCCCTAAAGCTCCAAGGTAGGAAAGTTAGGACTAATAAAGGGAAATATTTCTTCACCCAGAGGGTCATTGGGTTATGGAACTCACTTCCAGAGGAGGTTGTGACAGCGGTCAGCCTGGACAGCTTCAAAGCAGGATTAGACAGATTCATGGATACCAAGGGTATCAGTAGCTACTGAAATGGACATCCAAGTGCCACCTCTGTGTTGATGGAGGCAGGCAGGATTTTCCCCAGGTACTGGTTGTAGGGGGTCGGGAGCAGGTGAGGGTTTGCCCTCCTTTCTGCTAGAGATCCCTGTGTACAACTAGTGGGCCACTGTGTGACACAGAATGCTGGACTAGATGGGCTGAGGCCCGATTCAGCATGGCTCTTCTTATGTTCTTATGCCCCAATGTAGGAATAGTTTGAGTTTCTTACCACACCTAGTTATTTCCAAAGTCAAGTAACTGTTTCTTGAAACCTTCACTTGTACTGTTCAACACTCAAACGCAGTGAGCTTTTAAGGGGAAAGCCTTGAAATAAAAATGTAGTGCACAACACCTTTAAAACCCATATGCCCAATACACATTCCCTTTGCGTGCACACGTGCGCGCGCACACACACATTGAAATTGTAAAGATTTTAAACAATTGTTTGAGTTATGTGTAACTGTTTCTCTGAGTTTATGTTAGGAGTAAGGCTTTTGTTTTAAGAATGAATAGATGCAGCTGAGTGTTTCTTGGATCAAGTAAGGTGTGGCAGCTGTGTTTGCATAAAAGCTTCTATGTTACAGTTGAGTGGGTGGCTGTGGCGGTGGCTGTGGTGCTGCTGTGAAGGAGAAGTACATTGGGAGTATCGTGGAGTGTGCATACTGTGTGTGTGTGTATGCTGAAGAAGGTTTTTGCAGATTCTGAATGTCTATGTTGGCTATTGTGCTAACTGAAAGTTCCTGGCTGATATACTGCTGTGATGCTGGTATGCTGGAATACTGTACACTGAAGAAATGCATTTCAATGCTTGGAAGCTGAAGCCTGGAGTAAATGATATCCTGTATTTCTGAAAATGCTGGAATGCTGTAATCTGAAGAAATGCATTAGTGAGCTGCAACAACACTGATATGGTAACACAGATGCTTGTTGCTAAAGACTGTGTAGAAGAATATATTGAAGAAGAACTGCATTGTTTGATTTGTTTTTTCAATATCTACACGGACTATTTAAAAGAGCATGGTATTGCCTTTTTGTTTATTGAAAGCTATATGTTGAAAATAAAAGTTTGTGTCTTTTATATAAAGCCAAACTTTGTTCTTTTTGCTTCTATTTTGCCAATAACCCATCAGACACTTTTTGCTGTTTTTACTCTGCTAACTGTGGATATATGGGATTATATGTCCTATTATCCCTTCACCAACCGACAGAAATTCCATTATCTTAAAAATTGGGCAATCATGTTGGGAAGAATAATAGAAAAGAAAAGAAAAATCTGTTGTGAAAGAATATTCCGAAAGAGAGACGCATGTTTTTTGTGCAAACACCCCTCATTTCTGTAAAGAAAATATTTTTCTGCCCTTAATTGATTCAGCTCATTTCTCCAGAACCGGGAACAGCGAGTGGAGTGGATGGGACAAGTCTCCGAGAGGTGTCCCCTCTATTGTGGGGTACCTCAAGGGGCCATCCTTTTCCCTCTTTTATTTAACATCTATGTTCGACCACTCACTCAGCTGGTTTGGAGATTCGGACTGGAGTGTTATCAGTACGCTGATGACACCCAGCTCCTTTTGCGTTTGGAGACCAGGGAAGTTTTGGTACCCGATAATTTCACTCTATGCCTTGAAGCCATGACTGGATGGCTGCGTGCTAGCAGGCTGAGGGTGAATCCGATGAAGATGGAGATCCTGTGGCCTGGCCATCCTGTGGGACTGGAGTGACTGTTGCCTACCCTTGACGGTGAGCCTCTTGTTCCATCTGCCACCGTGAAAAGCCTAGGTGTCAGTTTGGACCCATTGCTGACGATGGAGGCCCCTTGCTGACGATGGAGCTGTCAGCAAACAAGCACTTTTCCATCTTCACCAGGCTAGGCGGCTGGTGCCCTATCTTTCCGGGGAGGCCTTAGCCATAGTGGTCCAAGCCACAGTCATCTCAAGACTGGACTACTGTAACGCTCTATACGTTGGCCTCCCTTTGTCAGTGACCCGGAAACTTTGTATAGTTTAAAATGCAGCTGCCAGGCTCCTTACAGGAACCCCTCTGGGATGTAATATAACACCAATCCTGTGTCATCTGCATAGGTTACCGATCGAATTTTGGATCTCCTACAAGGTGTTGGTATTGACCTTTAAGGCTTTGTACAGCCAAAGGCCAATGTACCTTAGGGACCGCTTCTCCCCCTATCAACCTCCGTGGTCACCTCAATCTTCCCAAGACAATCTCCTCCATATACCAGGCCCTAGAGAAATCCTCCTGGAGGTCACTAGACAGAGAGATTTCTCAGCCTCCACCCCGAAACTGTGGAGCTCTCTGCCACTCGACATCCGAGCCACGCGCAAGCTGAGAGGCTTTGCTGTTGCACTGAAGACTTGGCTCTTTGGCAGAGCATTTGATTAGTTGCTTTAATTGTAATTCTTTTAAAGTGTTTTATTGGTTTTATGTTGTAAGTCGCCCAGAGCACCGCTGGTGGAAGGCGACTAAGCAAGTAATAAAAATTGATTGATTGATTGATATCCATCCTTGCATTTGGAGATTTACACCTCTAACGGTGTACATTACTTTTTTCCTCCAATAAGTCACTGCCCTGCTCCCCACCTCCAGCATCTGCAACCTGGAGTAGCCAACTCACCTGACTAGGGTCAGGTCTAGTAATATATAATAAATTAGGATTTGCATGCATCTGTTATTCTAAGAACCTCAGGAACTGTAAGGGCTGGGGTTTAGCACATCTGTTAAATCACCAGCAATTGTAAGATTTACCAACCGAAAGGTCACCAGTTCAAAACCTCGGGTCGGTGTGAGCTGCTGACTGTCAAGCCCAGCTTACTGTTGATCTAAGCAGTTCGAAAATAGCTTGAGCTGTAATTAGAAGAATTAGGTACGGCTAAAACAAATGGGGGAGGTATTTTATGACACCATTAAAAAAAGATCTGAAAATGCCAGATGACCAAAAGAAAGGAGGAAGTCCTGATGGCTCTTTGTCACAGAGGATGGAGCAACAGCACCCCCCTGTGGCTGGATTTGAGCACAACCTTCCAAGGCACCAAAAAGCTGGATGTTGACATTGACACAACATATCTCCTTTCTGTTCTGTCTATCTATGTATTGTCTATTCAAAGCAGCATTGAATGTTTGCCGTGTATGTGTACTGTGATCTACACTGAGTCCCCTTGGGGAGATAGGGCAGAATATAAATAAAGTGTTGTTGTTGTTGTTGTTGATGCTGCTACTGCTGTTGTTATTATATAACCAAATTTATCTTCTGCCTTTCAGTTTAAATGACAATATCATTAGTTTTGCTCACTCTATTAAACATACAAACATCAAGTCACCTAGTCTGCTGTAAGCTTGCTGAATAGCATTGAATGGGAGTCATATTAAAATTTGTATACTTTTTGGCAAAGAAATGGACTCAAGAAAGCAGTGGATACTTCATGGACCCAGCTCCCACTCATTCCTGTGACAGATTTTAACCCCAAACATTAATTAGGTAATTTGTCTGGAGGGTTGTGAAACCATAAGAAGTCATTATCTTACAAGGCAGTAGCCTGAATTTAATGTTTCACATGTAGTTAGAGTCATGAACTCTAGAAACAAGTATGGTGGGTGTGGCGTCCCACCCAGAGCCTGAAAAAAGGGCTTTAAGAAATGGAGAAGCTTCTATAGGCTCTGGGGGTAGCGTTCTAGCCTTCCCATAAAGAGAACCTGGAGAGTCTATGGGCAATGTGTTCAGGACTCAGAAGAGGTGAACTCAAACAAGATGTATTGAATAACAACCAGTAAAACCGATGGCCCAAAAAGCTTGCTGCCTTTTGCAGAGTGAAGGTGCCTTTCTTTGATTCCAGGTTTCCTTTGTTGCTCCTCAAATGGTCCTCCGGCACACGAAGTCCTGGGGTCCCCAGAGATTACAGTCTTTGGGTGAAGGACTGGCCTTCCTATCACTGCAATCCTGGCTTGAGAGCGTTGGGAGAAAGCCATACGTGGACAAAGATGCGTTGTCTACGCGAGCTTTAGATTTCCGTGTGTGTCACGATGCAAGACCTTGGCCGGCCCCTTAATCACACACACAGAGACGGTAATCAGCTAACTACTTTATTAAAGAATAAGAAACAGTAGAAAAGGTAATTGTCCATAAAAGTATCAAAAGTAATCCAATAGGTAAAAGGTATTGTCCAAAAGCAAACTTGGCTTGGAAGTTTCCAAAGACTTGGCAGGCTCCGCTCAAACACAAGCGGATCAGGGAACAAAGCAAAGTTGCAAGATCCAAGGCACTCCTTGGCAGGCCACTAGCCCAAAACTTAGCTACGTGGACTTGGCTCGCTACACGTCTGCATAGGATAGACGTGGCCGAGGTACTGAGGATCCGTTCCCATGGATCCTATACTTAATCCCCTTGGCGAGGCCCCCGACGCTCTAGGCTTCTCCTCCTCCAATCTGTGCTGCGGGACCTCTGCCGGTCTAGGCTGTGAAACCAACCCCTCCTGCTAGCCTCAATGCT
This sequence comes from Anolis apletophallus, assembly GCA_030556195.1. Lineage (NCBI taxonomy): Eukaryota > Metazoa > Chordata > Lepidosauria > Squamata > Anolidae > Anolis > Anolis apletophallus. The sequence continues at coordinate 11,034,726 of JARBWK010000004.1, forward strand.
CCGTCTCCTATCAAAGGTTCGGCCTTGCCTCCCAGCACCTGGTTCACTATCTTCGTGAGAGTCGAACTCCCCATCTGCTTCCCGGGCCTCTCCCTCGGTTGTTTCCCACATTCTTTCTTGTGAACCTCGCCCCGGCCATTCATAATCTTCACTATCACTGCTTTCGAATTCCGGCTGGCCTTCCTGCATCTCGTAAGGATCAGGCCAGCTGTCATCCCAGGCCAGGCTTTCTGTGGGGGAAGAAGGCCCAGCTACCTCAAAATCCCCTTCTTCCAGCCCCTCCAAATCCTCCTCAGAATCAACTGGCTCCAATGCAAGTGGGACCCCCGGTGCTGCCCCCTGCCCTCCAGGCACGAACGAGAACTAGGGTGCTACAGTGTGCTTCGTCCATGTGCTATCCTTGGAATGGAGGCAGAAAGGAAGTCCAGCCTCCCAGGTAAACTCAGGAAGGGGAGGAGTTCAGGGTGGTGCTGCCAGGTTTGGAGCCAAACACAACTCCTCCCATCACAGTCCACATGGCAGAACAAAAGGCCATGCAGGTAAAGGGCAAACAGATACACAATACAAATATAAGACCAGCCCCGTGGGGGCGCCACAGTGGGTTTATCCTTAGTGGTTCTTATATCCATTTTTTGTCCTATGACTAGCATCCTATTAGTGAATGAAGCTTAGAGATAGACAGACAGATAGATAAACTATACATACAAAGTTACGTGCAGATATAGGATTTCCATTCACATGGCCAACTTTAGCAGCAGCATATCTTTGTACTGAGAAACTACAGAAATGTAAATATTTGAGATATATGGTGTAAGGATTTCTAAAAGTGCTGGAGGCTGGCTTTAATTTTGTTTCAGATGTCAGTGTGTTTAATGTCTTTCTGTTGGCTTTTAAATCAAACCATTTATCACTATAAGCATCCAAATGTATTTTTCCATCACTTTCCAGGCTCCGTCTCTCTGGCCACAATTTCTCACCAGAGAGCGATTTCCCCCCACTCTCTATTCAAAGAATGGGCTTTTATCTAATTAATTTTTATGAACAGAGCAAAATGCAAAATTATTGTTTGGAAAAAAAAAGAGAACTGGGAACCCAAATTCAAGGTTATGCTCAAGTTGTCCAGCAAGATGCACAAAAAAGACCTTGGAACACATTGACTGATTTTAAACGTTTGTAGACTCAAAAGCAACCTATCACTAACTCACTCTCTTTCATACACACACATACTTTTTAACATGAGTGTTACAATCTTAGCAAAGACCAAGACCTGAAGAACAATTTCCTAAGAGCCTGGATGACAACTCCCAACCAGCATGATCAGAACATTTCCAAGCTCGTACATGCTGTCCTCCTATATATATATATATATATATATATATATATATATATACACACACACACACACACACACACACACACAAGCTTGCTGGGCCCTGGCAGACAAACCTTTGGTTTAAAGGGTGGGGCCAGTTCTGTGCATGCTGCGCTCCAGAAAGGTCCATTGCACAGGACACATCCAACCTCCGAATCATCAACGCGCTTGTGGAAGGCACTGGTGAGTCCTTCCTGAATCTTCGTTCGCGAAGAAAAGCCAAGAAGAGAATGTAAACAGTCACATTGTCATTCTTCTTTCGTTCAAAGTAAGGGGAAGCTTTGGGCTAGCTACGAGCACCATTGTAATTCATTAAAAGATTACCAGCCATCACTTTTGTGGACTCTCAGGACCCTCTTGCCTCTGACCATGCTAAATGTGTCTAAGGATTATAGTCCAAAGAGTCACTTTTTCACAAATCTACGATTTACCGATCTCCACTAATCATGATGTTTGCACGCAGCATCCAGTCTGAGTAGCACTGTGCTACAAAACACAAGCCCCTGTGGAGCTTTAATGCAAGATGGTTATTGTTCTCATATCCTGCTTTTGGGCTTCTCATAACCATTTGATTGACTAGTGTGGGAAACAAGATACTGAACTAGATTGTTTGTGTGTGTGTGTGTGTGTGTCAGGAGTGACTTGAGAAACTGCAAGTCGCTTCTGGTGTGAGAGAATTGGCTGTCTGCAAATATGTTGCCCAGGGGATGCCTGGATGTTTTGATGTTTTACCTTCCTTGTGGGAGGTTTCTTTCATGTCCTCACATGGGGAGCTGGAGCTGACAGAAGAAGCTCATCTCCGCTCTCCCCGGATTCGAACCCACTGCGCCACCGGGGGCTCCTGCTTTACTAAGTGAACCTTTGCTTTGCTGCAATGGGACCCTTTTTATGTTAAGATTATTTGGCCATGAGTGAGTGTGGGGGGGGGGGGGGGGGGGCAGAGGGAGAGCTTGTATTCAAGTTGCACATGTGCCAAAGACTTAATAATGGCTCTCTTCCTCCTTATCACTTTGGACCTTATCAGATATAGTCTTGTCTGTGTCTTCTCTCTGTTTTCAGGTGCTGGCAACATGGAGCCCCATGGAGGCCATCTCACAATGCACAGCCACTTCTGGTGGCTGCCCGTGGGAAGCTGTGTTGCCGGCACATGAAAAGAAGCCTTGGTTTTCATGAGTCAGATGCTACCTGACTACTCAATGCAGAAAGTGAGAAGGAAGAGGGGAAAGCAGAGGAAAAGACACGGAATGACATGAGATGGGAGGTCATTCAGAATATGGGGGAAATGGTAGGGAATGAAAGCGGACCGTTCCCTCCACTTTCCCCCACTTTCCCTTGCTTTCCCTTTGCCTGTCTGCCTAAGTCCTCTATCTTCACAACAGTTCTATGGGATTCATGGCTCTGTGTCTCCTGCCAGCTAGTCACCAGTCCCCCCTTACAGGTGAGTGACAGTGTGATGAAGACTTGCCACAGAACCCGCACTAGCAAGAGAAGCCTAATCGTATCATCCAGCAGCATCCTGTTTACCAGCATCGCAGACTCCATTTCTCAGAATGTCCACCTGGCTTTTAAGGTGAATTTCAGGGATCAGATCAGAAGATGAAGCATAGCTACACGACTGTGACGATGCCTCTAGTGCAGGATCTTGGTCCATGTGTTTAGTATTTAGCCGACAATACGCATAGGAAAACTCTCCTGACATCTAAGATACATTTCAGCCACTACAGCCTGGATTCTTAATCTGTGTTCAATCCCATAATAACAACCTTCTCACTTCATACAAATTGGCACATTTATGCAGCCACATTTATATTTGTTTCTTTAAACAAATCTTGCAAATAGGAATTTTGAGCCCGAACCCAGAATTTGATGCTCAGTCTTGATACGGTAATTATGATGTTGTCTGATTTGACGTTTTTATTGATTTTTTATTGATTTTTATTTGCTGATTGTATTTTCCGTGCTTGCTTTTAATCTGTATTTCTGGACTTGTCCCTTTGTAAACCACCGGGAATGTGGCTCAGCTGGCTAAGTGTCAGCTGCATAAGATCTCTCTGACCAGTAGGTCATGAGTTTGAGGCCTGCCCGGGTCGAGGTGGGTGCTCGACCTTTAAGTGTAGCCTGCTGCTGACCTTTGCAGCCTGAAAGACAGTTGCATCTGTCAAATAGGAGATAAAGGTACCACAGTAAGTGGGGAGGCAAATTTTGACTGAATTATGAGGCCATTAAAGAATTCCAGGAGCACTAAGGAATGCGGAAGGAATAACAAGGGACGCTGGGAACGCTGAGAGATGAGGAGTGCGTCAGCTCCCCTGGTGGCCATAGTTTGCCTCTGTTCGTCTGTATGTTGTGTATGTGAAAAACAGCAGGGATTGTCTGCTAAGTATGTGTACCTGTAATCAGCTCTGAGTCCCCTTTGGGGTGAGAAGTGCGGAATATAAATAAAGTAAATAATAAATAAACCACCCCGAGTCCCTTCGGTGAGATGGAGGTGGGATATAAAATTATTATTATTATTATTCTTATTATTCAATTTTTGAAAATTCAAAGCTAGTTTGAAACCTATAGCATTTCAGAAACTCATGTTTGTGCGTCTAGCCCTCACCTACCAGGATGTCAATATTTCAGACATATTGGGGACCATAGTCCAGACAAATCTGAAGTGCCTTCAATGTGTTTCTCATCTCAAAAGAGTCTGGATCCCATTACTTCTGTGCTACACAATTTTATTTTGCAATTTTCACAAAAATGTGTTTGTTAGACAATGGACAAGGCCACATCATTCCATGCTCAGGAAAATGGAAATATGAGTACTCCTTCTAAGTAAATATCCAGAATGTGGAACCAGCATTGATCCCTTTATGTTACTTTCTCTTGGGACTCGTTTTGCAGTATTAGCAAAATAAATCGATTTTTAAAGAAGTCAGCGTCTGGACTTATAATGAGCTAATTCTTTCTCTCGCTCCTTGGGGATATTTCTCACTCCTTCATCGTTATTTGTGAATGAATAAGTCTTAGTTATACTGACATAGTGCAATTTGTTTTAATAGTCTGAGCGCACACTAAAGCAATATGCATCTGATGCCTAATCGTGTTTTTCAGGAAAGGAATTTGCAGTTTGAGAAGAAGGTTTATTTTTCTTTAAAGGGCCATTTCAATCCGAAATGAGCCTGGACAGATGGTGTTGTAAAGTTCTGTGCTTATTCAGTGTTACTGAAAGCAGGTTATGTGTGTTTTTCTCTTTCCTTATGAGGCTGTTATGGTGATAGATCTGGCAGACAGTTCTGAAAAACATTGTGCCTATGTATGTGGGGGTTTTTGTACATAAACATAGACTCAAGACAGGGAACACACACTGGCGTCCTTTGGCCAAAGAAGAACTTGGGCACGCTGGCTGGAAGATTCTGGGTGTTGTAATCCTTGGAAAGTACCCTTTCCAGGCTCTTGATAAAAGTAACTGTGCAAAAGCTCCCTTTTCAACCCACAAGTTGATCATTTGCAGATTTGATTAATGTGTTCTCTTTAGGAATCTCTAGATGAGGGGTCCTCAAGCTTTTTAAGCAGAGGGCCAGTTCTCACGGACTGTTGGGGTAGACCAGTGTTTCCCAACCAGTGTGCCGTGACCAATCATCAGGTATGCCGTGGGAAATTGGCACTCTTCCCCACCTACAGCTATTTCTCCCTCTTTCAGCACTGGGCGGCCCTGTGGGAGGGAGGCAGCGAAAGAGGCCACACAGATCTATGAAATGTATAGACTCTATACGTTTCATAGATCTGTGTGGCCTCTTTCGCTGCCTTCCTCCTCCCTCCGCAAAAGCAGAGCACTGGGCGGAAGTGATTGAGTCGAAGTTTTTGCATTGGCTTGGCTTTATCGCGAGAACAGCCAAAGCCGGATGCTCCACGTCAGTGAATTGGGCAGTGAGCGAACCTGGGAGCATCGGGAGGCTGAAGCATTCACAGGTTTCCAAGTAACAAATTGAGTATCTCCGCTTGGAAATGTTTGGGTTTTTTAAAAAATACTATTTTACCAGATTTTTTTGAGAGTTGCCCCCGCCCCAAGGAACTGTTTATAACAGCTTCATGACATCCATAGTTAACTGGAAGCAAGTTTCACTCAGGGTGAAATTTCACAAGGGTCTGGAGAACAAGCCCTATGAGGAGCGGCTTGAAAAGCTGGCCATGTTTAGCCTGGAGAAGAGAAGGCTGAGAGAAGACATGATAGCCACGTATAAGTATGTGAGAGGAAGTCATATATATGTTGTGTTCATTGAAACAGGCCCAGGTTTCACACTGAGTGTATAAATACATTTAACAACATATTAACTATATGTATTAGAGTGTCATTTTGTGTCATTTTGGTTGGTGGTGTGCCCCAGGATTTTGTAAATGTAAAAAATGTGCCGCGGCTCAAAAAAGGTTGAAAATCACTGGGGTAGACTATAGTTGTTGTTTTGTTGGGTTTTTTTTAAAAAAAGGAATAAATGAATTCCTATACACTCTGCACATATTTTATTTGCCGTGCAAAAAAAACCCATGAAAGAACAATATTTTATTTCTTTTATTTAAAAGCATTTATATTCCGCCCTTCTCAGCCTGAAGGGGACTCAGGGCGGAGCACAACATATATACGGTGAACATTCACTGCCGGAACATAAAATAAATTATAAATATACACAAACACTTAAATCTGTTATAACTGCTTCAAAATCAGTTGCTTAAACCCATCTTAAAAACAACCATCTTGGTTCCGATCAGCAAAGTGGGTTTCCTATTACTGCCTTATTCCACTGTCCAAAAAGCTTGGTCCCATAGCCAAGTGTTTACCATCTTTCTGAAGGACAGAAGGGAGGGGGCTGATCTAAACTTGCCAGGGAGAGAGTTCCATAGCCAGGGGGCCATCACTGAGAAGGCCCTCTCTCTTGTCCCCGCCAATCGCGCCTGTGATGGTGGTGGGACCAAGAGCAGGACCTCCCCAGAAGATCTTAGTCTCTGTGGTGGTTCATAGAGGGAGATGCTGGGGCCGTATATTTATTCATTTATTTATTTACGTCATTTATATTCCGCCCTTCTCACCCCGCAGGGGACTCAGGGCGGATCGCAATGCATGTGCATTGTTGTATGTCTATGGCATTGAATGTTTGCCTATATATGTATACAGGCAAACATTCAATGCCATAGACATACAACATATATAGACAGACATAGAGGCAATTTAACATTCCAGAAATCAGTTAAATTTAGGGATTTAGAGGCCAAAGCCAGCACTTTGAATTATGCCTGGTAGCAAACTGGCAGCCGGTGGAGCTGACACAACATGGGAGTTGTGTGCTCCCTGTATGCCGCCCCAGGTATTAACCTGTCTGCCTCTCGTTGGACTATTTGAAGCTAGTCTTCAAAGGCAACCCCATGTAGAGCGCATTGCAGTAGTCTATCCTGGATGTAACAAGAGTGTGGACCAACATAGCCAGGTCTGACTTCCCAGGTACGGGCACAACTGGCACACAAGTTTTGATTGTGTGAAAGCCCACCTAGCCATTGCCAAAACCTGAGGTTCCAGGCTCAGTGATGAGTCCAGGGGGACTCCCAAGCTGCAATTTAAAATGAAGAACAATGTTAACAAACAGAAACATGCCAGCATTTCAATGGGAAATGTGGGCTTGCTTTTGGCTGATAGATATAAAGTTAATTAGGATTGTTGCTGTTGTGTGCCTTCAAGTCGTTTCAGTCTTAGGGCAACCCTAAGTGTTTCCTATAGAGGTGTTATCTATATATATAAAAAGAGAGTGGTCGTGGTACCCGGCAAATAGGCGCGAAAACGACATGTCCCACACACACGAAAAACACAGGGCCACTCATCCATACCCCGAGGTCCCTACTCCGCCCATGCAAACCCCCCGAAACACAACCCACCACCCTCTAAAACCCCCCAAAAAACAACTTTCCCACGCAGGTGCACACAGCGCACGGCGGCGACCGCGGCGGCAACTACAACGCCCCACCCCTCCTCCTCCTCCAACACACCCTCCCACCCCGACTCCCCTTCACCCCGCCCCTCCTCCTCCTCCCTCCCACCCCACCCGCGCCCCCGACTCCTTACCCGCCGCATCCACGCCCCGCCTTCTCCGCCGCATCCTTGGCCTTCCGCAGCGGCTGCCAGCCTCTTTGGGACCCGGCCCACGCCATCGCCTCCTTGACCTTCTCCGACGCCTCTTCCCCGGTCCCTGAGCCGGGCCGCGCGAAGAAGACCTTGCCCGTTTAAGCCACACGCGGCCCGGGCCAGGACCGGCTGGCCAACGGCCGAGGAGAGGGGCAGACGGCCAAGGAGGCGGCGGCGCGGCCCGGGTCCCAAACAGGAAGGCGGCCACTGAGAGAGGCCGAGGACGCAGCGGGAAAGGCGTCCGCGCGACCCGGCTCCATGCGGCGCCTGGAAGGTAAGTGAACTATACCTCCCAGAAGGCTCCGCACTGGCCCGTTTCCCAGTGAGCGGCGCGGAGCCTTCTGGGAGGTGTAGTTCACTTACCTTCCAGGCGCCGCATGGAGCCGGGTCGTGCGGACACCTTTCCCGCTGCGTCCTCGGCCTCTCTCGCCGGCCGCCTTCCTGTTTGGGACCCGGGCTGCACCGTCGCCTCCTTGGCCTTCTGCCCCTCTCCTCGCCCGTTACCACGCCGCTCCTGGACCGAGGCCGCGTGAGGTGAAATGGACACGGTCTCTTCCGCGTGGCCCGGGTCAGGGACCGGGGAAGAGGCGCCGGAGAAGCCCGGAGAGACGATGGCGTGGCCGGGTGAAGCGGCGCACCACCTCCCAATCACTTCCGGACAAAGAGGCCAAGGGGTGGGACACCCTCCTACCGGGGATCCCCCATGCCCCCCTCCAGGGAGCTGACGACTACGGGCGACCAATGAAAGACACGGACAGGCAAGCTACCAACATGTACATTACTATTGACATCCATACAAAAACCACCCAAACATTACCACACCAACACAAAACGTACACATAGACATATATACACATATATAGACACACAAATACATGTACACACACATCTATATCTACACATAAACCCACACATGGATACATACACATAGATACATACACATAGAGACACACATATATATACACACAAACACACATAGATAGATATACACAGACAAATAAATACAAAAAGAACTATACACACAGACACATATATACAGACACAAATATACACATATACATACATACACAAACAAACATAAATACACAACCACACACACATAAATATACACATATACACACATACACACATACACAAATATAGACATATACATACACAAAAACCCACACATACATACACACGCACACAAACCAACACGCACATATATACACACAAACATACACATATAAACAGACACAAAACACATAATCACATCATTCCCAACAATACAATACCCAGACTTCCTCACATCTCCTACATAGGGCACAGCAACGCGTGCCGGGTTCAGCTAGTCACAAATAAAAATAATTAGTATTATTAAAATTACTACTATTAATAATAATTTATTCAACTTAAAATAGAAAGTTAATACAAAAAAAGTTAAAACGTTCGAAATCATCTTAATGAGAAGGATGAACCTGGTATGCTGCTACCAATCGAGTAATCCTCGGCTCTATTTTCGTCAGCAGTAATCTCAAATCATCGTGACTGACTATTTTGCAATCGGTTTCCTTTTTTGTTGTTGTTAATAAATTGGTTACTGCACTGAATCCACGTTCCACTAAATATATTGAAGGACTCCGCCCGCAACCGTCAGTAAAGAGCCTAGGGGTCCGGCTGGACTCCCAGCTGTCTATGGAGGCGCAGATTGCCTGTGCCTGCAAGACAGCGTTTTACCACCTGCGACAGGCAAAACGCCTGGCTCCTTACCTCTCCCGCTGTGACCTGGCCACGGTGATCCAAGCCATGGTCATCTCGAGGCTCGACTACTGTAATGCGCTGTACATTGGCCTACCCTTGCTGGCGATCCGGAAACTCAAGCTGGTGCAGAACGCAGCAGCACGCCTGCTCTCAGGAGCCTCAAGATCTACTCACGTGACTCCACTCTTGCGCGAGCTGCACTGGCTCCCAATTGAATTCCGGGTCACCTTCAAGGTGTTAGTTCTAACTTTTAAGGCCTTATATGGTTTGGGGCCAGTGTACCTGAGGGAGCGGCTTACCCCTTATGTGCCCAGGAGATCGCTGCGCTCAGAGGGGCTCAACTTACTGGAGGTGCCTGGCATTAAGGTCTACAGGCTCTCTAGCACGTGGCAGAGGGCATTCGCTGTGGCCGTGCCAAACTTATGGAACACCCTCCCTGAGGAGATACGAGTCACTTGCTGCCATTCCGCAGAGCCGTCAAGACCTGCCTATTTAGACAGGCATTTGGCCCATAACCAGTGCCCGTTACCACTAGCGCTCTGCTACGTCGCCGCCATCGCATTTCTGCTGCCTTATTGCAGTTTATTGTTGGGAATGGGATTTTAACTGGGGGTTATATATTGGTTTTACTGTGCTTGTGCTTTATGTGTTTTACCTGTTGTTTTAGTTCTGTAAACCGCTCTGGGCTCCAGAGAGAGCGGTATATTAAGTTGAACTAATAAATAAATAAATAAATATTATTATTGTTATAAGACTCAACCAGTTGGAAGGGAACCTCAAAGGTATTATTATTATTATTATTATCCCTTGCTTGGCGAGAGGAGGAGGAGGAGGGAGCAGGAGGACGGAAGAAGAGAGAGATACACACACACAGAGATGGATGGTAGCCTGTCACCTGGCTCATGCCACCGCCCCCACCGCCCCCTTACAGGGGTTCAGCGCCCCCCAAATTCTTCTGGGCCTTCCAGCGCCCCCCCCCCCCCCTAGATTGCCCCACTGCCCACCGAGGGGTGGTACTGCCCACTTTGGGAACCACTGCACTGGAGTTAGGACTTCTTGTTGTAGTTTTTGCACCAAATATACAGTGACTGTTTTTTTTCATACCTAGCCATTTTAGGTTTCTGTTAGGGTTTTGAGCATCTTCAGCATTGATATATCTAATTGTTTAGCATGGAATAGTTGCCTCTTACACTGGGAATCTTCAGATTTCCTAGGAAATTTTCGAATGAAAACCTGCCCACTTTGGCAGGAAGGAAGAGGCCTTTCTTTCACCTTCTTTCCCCTCCATATAAATGCCCACTGTTCCTTAGCTCGCAAAACTGGGCTATGTTGACTGGGAGAGCCTGAAAGTTGTAGTCGAAAGAAGTAATTTTTTTGAACTCTGTTCTACCCTTCAAGTAAAATTTAATGAGGATTTGCACCATATGTATCAAAGGTAGTGCTCGATATGCAAATGTGGGTGCCAAATATCCCAGTACATTCTTCCTTAGAAGGGGATAGGATGGGTGTGACAACCCCTTGTCGACCGGCCCCAGATTGGACAATCTTTCGGAATCCAAACCGCTAACCCTAAATGCAAGGGGGCCTCGAAGTTACCTCAGCAACTTCTGTCTTATGGCAGGGTAGACTATCTCCCCCCACTAACCATTGAATTGCAGAGACTTTAAATTTCTCAGTAACCACTTGACCACACTGCCACCATTTGTCTGTTTGACCACTGACCTTGAGGGCCACCACCAATAAAAGAACTAACAGAGGTGTTTTTCTTTTAAGATGTAAATAATTTATTATGACACCAATGGGTACAAATCTTGATTGGTTTTATACTTCCTCAGAGGCACAAACTTATTCTGTTACACAAAACACAACTGGGGTTATACTATAGGGTTCCCACTAACCCTCTATAGACCTCTGGACTCTTCCATCTTTAACTAGGGTCTCTACACCCATAAAACTGGACTGCTCTCTTGCAGACCTTAAGACTAACTAACTCAAAACAAACTCCTCCCCCCTCTCATGGCAGTTGGCTTCCAACCGCTCTTTACCAACTGTAAAATTCATACCTTGAACATTCTAAAAGGCTCTGGCCCTGGTTGCTATGGCGACAGCTCTTCAGAGCTTCTGCCAAGCCTCCCTTCTGTCTCACCCACATCAACAATTCATAGAATATTCCTTTGAACTACACAAAACAACATACATTTAACATATGTTATACAACATTTACACACCAATAATCGACATCATTCCTTCCTCCCGAAATTATTTTTAATTCTCTCTGTCCAGAGTGAATTAAAAATAATGCAGTTAGCAAGACATTATATAAACTTATACATTTCACATCTACATTCATACTTACACAACTATATACAAACCATATCCATCTTGTAACCTGAATTCAAGTAACTCTCGATAAAGAGTCAGCTACCACATTTGATTTGCCTTTCACATGCACTACCTCAAAATTGTAGTCTTGCAAGAGCAAACTCCATCTTAAGAGTTTGTTATTAGTACCCTTAACATTACTCAGCCATTTTAATGGCGCATGATCCGTCTGCAACATAAACTTTCTGCCCCACAGATATGGCCTCAGTTTTTGAATCGACCACACTATGGCGAGGCATTCTTTCTCGCTGGTAGAAAGACTACTTTCTCTCGGCAACAGCTTTTTACTTAAAAACATTACAGGATGCTTTTCCCCATCCTTGTCAGCTTGACTTAAAACCGCTCCCAGACCTGTTTCTGATGCGTCGCAAGCTAAGGTAAATGGACGCTCAAAATCCGGAGCTCTCAACACTGACTGTGATGTTATCGTCTGTTTTAACTTGTCCATTGACTCCTGGCATTGTGGTGTCCACACTATAACATTTGGACATGCCTTCTTGGTTAAGCCTGTCAATGGAGTCGCCAATTCGCTAAAATTTGGGATAAACCTTCGATAATAACTGGCTAATCCCACAAGGACCTAACCTGTTTTTTGGTTTTGGGTATCGGCCACTTGTGTATCGCCTCCACCTTAGTAGGTTCTGGACCAATCATACCACTTCCCACCATGTGTCCTAGGTACTTGGACATTCGATTCCCTAAACAACACTTGGGTGCTTTCACTGTTAACCCTGCTTCTTTCAGTCGAAACAGCACCTGGTCTAAATGTTGTAGGTGTTCTTCCCAGGTATTGCTAAATACACCTATGTCGTCCATGTATGCTACACAGAAGTTACTCATACCCCTGAGTATCTTATCTACCAATCGTTGGAAAATGGCTGGGCTGTTTTTAAGTCCAAATGGTAAGACATTGAACTGATGTAACCCTTTATGGGTTCTAAAGGCCGTTTTCTCCCGGTCTTTGGGATCCATTGGTATCTGCCAAAAACCCTTGGTGAGATCTAGGCTACTGATGTAATTGGCTCTCCCCATTTTTTCTAACAGGTCATCTAACCTTGGCATAGGGTATGTGTCGGTTTGCGTCACCTCGTTTAACCGTCTATAATCAACACAAAACCTTATTGTGTTGTCTGGTTTTTGAACTAACACGATGGGTGATGCCCAAGGACTACTGGATGGTTCTATAATCCCCATATCCAGCATTTCCTGAACTTCTCTTTCAACACACTCTACGAGTTTCCCTGTGACTCGATAGGGAGTAGACGCAATGGGTAAGGCGTCTCCTGTCATAATTTGATGTTGCACTCCTTCTACCCTTCCTGGTAAATCCGAAAAACAAATTTTTATACTTATGGAGCAGTTCTCTAAGTTGCTCCTGCTGTTTGCAAGTCAACCCTTCATCAAGTTTTACCTGACTCATACTCTTGTCAGCCTTCCTATTCCCTTCCCAGAAATGAAACGATCCATTTACTCCTTCATTAACTACTATACATACATCTACTGATCTATTAACATAAGGTTTAAGCAAGTTAACATGCACCAGTTTTTCCAGTCCTGATTGTAATTCTTGTATCAAGTAGTTAACTCTGCTGAACGCTTAACAACTGTCCATGGCCCTGTCCATTTCAATTGAAGTTTGTTGACTCTTTCCGGGATCAAATATAGTACTTTATCACCAACGTCGAAGGATCTCTCCCGGGCTGATTGATCATACCATGTCTTCTGTTTCTGCTGTGCTGCTGCAAGGTTGTCTTGAGCGATAACTCGTGCCAACTCCATCGTCTCCCGTAGATTCTGTAGATACCGACTCACTGGAACTGGCTCTGCAACCGAGGAAGTCTCCCAGTGCTCTCTCACTAGATCAAGCGGACCTCTCGCCTTCCTTCCAAAGAGTAACTCGAAAGGGCTGTATCCTGTACTGCCTTGTGGAGTCTCTCTGCATGCAAACAGGAGTTGCTGTAGTTTCTCATCCCAATCGGCTGGATGTTGTTGAGTGTACGCCTTGATCATTCTTACTAAGGTCTTATTTAGGTTTTCCACAAGACCATTAGTTTGTGGATGGTAAGCGGATGATGTCAGATGTTTAACTCCACACATCTCCAACAGTCTTTCCATCAGTCTTGACGTAAACTGGGTTCCCAAATCTGAAACCAGTTCTTTGGGATATCCTGTTCTTCCCCATATAGACAACAAGGCGTTTGCCACTGTGGTTGTATCAATATTAGTCAACGCCACTGCTTCTGGGTATCTTGTGGCATAGTCCATCAAAGTAAGGATATATCGACGTCCTCTACGACTTGCCTTTGGTAAGGGTCCCACAATATCGATCCCCACGCGATAAAATGGTTCTCCAATTAGTGGCATAGGAACTAGGGGAACCTTGGTCTTGTCTTTCCCTGTTCCGACACGCTGACATGTATCACACGATTGACAAAACTCTTTAATGTGCTGATACATATTGGGCCAAAAGAAATTTCTGGTGATGCGCTGTGTAGTGCGCCGAATTCCCATATGGCCACCTTGTGTGCTTGCGTGTGCCAAATTCATAAGTTGTTCCCTATAAGCTTGGGGCACAACTATTTGTGTACAGGAACTAGTTTCTCCTGGAGACTTTACACACATGGTCTCTCTATACAACACTCGTCCTTTAACTACAAATCTCGAAGGATTTTCTTTTGACAAGACTTTCGTCTCATCCTGAGCCGCAGTAAACAAAGATCTCAGTGTTTCATCTGCCTTTTGCTCATTAACAATATCCCCTTCCCCTGCTCCTGTTTTAACTAACTCTATTATATTTGAACTTGTCTCAGGATTTTCTTCAGGGATAATATCAACTGGTAAACAAGAAACATCTTGCTGTTTAACTGGATCTTCGGTTAACTGATCATCTCTTGTTAAATACTTGATCTTCCTTACAAGATCATTCCCCAACAAACAATCAAAAGGAATGTCATCATATATTGCAAAATCCCAAAATCCTTTCCAATTTTTATATTGAATTGGCAAAGACACAACGTCGGACAACGCTGCCCCTACTCCTTTTAGTCTAAGCTGAGACACAGGTTTTCAGAATGCCTCTGGCACATGTTCAGGGCGAATCACACAAACCTCCGATCCGGTGTCCCTCCATCCTAATATTTCGTTTTGATCTACTTGGAGTGGTTCAAAGTAATCATCTCTATCTGTGTCCAACATAACAAAAAGGCATTGTTTTTCTGAGGAATTATGTACTTGCATTGGTTCCGAAGAACTCTTTCCTATATTAGACTCAAGCCTCTTCTCAGAACTCTTTTCTAATATTGGAGTTATACATAAGGAAGATTTTTCCTTACTATGTAGATAACATTGTGCTTTTACATGTCCGAACCTGCCGCATGAAAAGCACATTCTCTTAGCCATATCAAAGCTTGGACGATTTCCACTACTGAGGGAGCCATCTCTGAGGTAATTTTTCTCCTCAGGCCTTCTGTAACGAGCGTACTCTCCTGCAGCATTTTTAGCCTCTTGATACTGTGGCAAAGCTTTGAATGGTTTCCTAAAAGAAGGTTTCTCCACTGGTTTGTAGCCTTCAGCCCTACAAACTCCCTCTCTCAATGTCACCATCTTATCCACCATAAGAGCAGCTTGACTGGGTGTCCCAGGATCCCTCTCCTGAACCAACCATTTATACTCTGAGGGAACATTTTGGTAAAATTGTTCCAGGATCATCAGATCCCTAAGTTGCTGAAAACTGGTAATTTGAGCACCTTTTAACCAACTATCAAAATACTGGCTTTGCTTTGATGCTAGCTGACAGAAACTTTCGGTTTTTCTTTTTCAAGGACCTAAACTTAACTCTGTAATGTTCTGGCGTCAACTGAAGCTTCTGTTGGACCTGTTGTTTAAACTTCTGGTAAACCTTGTGGTCCTGTTCTGCCATATCGCTATAAATCTCCAGCAACTGGCCACAGATCTGTGGACGTAAATATGTCATCCATCTCTCCTCTTCAATTTCAAAATCATAACAACATCTTTCAAAAGAAACCAAAAATTTCTCCACACTATCCCCTTTTATATACTTCGGGAATTTCCTCAGGAGTTGGTCTATAGAAACTTCTGCCTGAACCTCTTGAACTGGCCTGGCACGCTGAGAGGCATTCAACTCCAACTCTCTAACTCCAACCTGGCCATTTCTCTACGTTCCTCTCTCTCTCTTCCCTTTCTCTTTGCCTCTCTCTCTCCTTTTCTTTCTCTTCTTCTCTTCCTTTTCTTCTCTTTTCTTTGCCTCTCTCTCTCCTTTCTTTCTCTTCTCTTCCTTTTCTTTCTCTTCTCTTTCCTTTTCTTCTCTTTCTCTTTGCATCTCTAGTTTCATCACCTCAAGCTTAAACCGGCATTCTCCAGACATTTTACTTGACTCTGATTCTGAAATTTCATAGTCTTCTCCTTCCTGCAGACCCTCAGGCTGCCCTGTTTCTTCCAAAGCCCTCGTTTGTCTCCGGGTGGTCATTTTACCGAACTTTTACCTCAGAACTTTAAACTAAATTAATAAAGTTCCTACTACCATACGACTTTGGTCACTAAACTGAGATATTAAACAAATTCTTCTGGTAGCCTTGCTTTCGCACTGGATCAGTTTTCTTATACGATCCCACCGCTCTGCCGCCAAAATGTGACAACCCCTTGTCGACCGGCCCCAGATTGGACAATCTTTCGGAATCCAAACCGCTAACCCTAAATGCAAAGGGGCCTCGAAGTTACCTCAGCAACTTCTGTCTTATGGCAGGGTAGACTATCTCCCCCACTAACCATTGAATTGCAGAGACTTTAAATTTCTCAGTAACCACTTGACCACACTGCCACCATTTGTCTGTTTGACCACTGACCTTGAGGGCCACCACCAATAAAAGAACTAACAGAGGTGTTTTTCTTTTAAGATGTAAATAATTTATTATGACACCAATGGGTACAAATCTTGATTGGTTTTATACTTCCTCAGAGGCACAAACTTATTCTGTTACACAAAACACAACTGGGGTTATACTATAGGGTTCCCACTAACCCTCTATAGACCTCTGGACTCTTCCATCTTTAACTAGGGTCTCTACACCCATAAAACTGGACTGCTCTCTTGCAGACCTTAAGACTAACTAAAGACTGAACTGTTCTCTTACAGTCCTTAAGACCAACTAACTCAAAACAAACTCCTCCCCCTCTCATGGCAGTTGGCTTCCAACCGCTCTTTACCAACTGTAAAATTCATACCTTGAACATTCTAAAAGGCTCTGGCCCTGGTTGCTATGGCGACAGCTCTTCAGAGCTTCTGCCAAGCCTCCCTTCTGTCTCACCCACATCAACAATTCATAGAATATTCCTTTGAACTACACAAAACAACATACATTTAACATATGTTATACAACATTTACACACCAATAATCGACATCATTACAATGGGAAAGGCCTGGGTTATCTGACAAAAGGAAGGAAGGAGCTTGACCACCCACTACATTTGGTGAACTGCCTGTAAGACTGTAATAAGCAGTTTTGTAAACGTTCTTGTGGAAAGGAATGTTTGTTCATCCGCAGACTGCTAGATGAAAAAATATGCATATTATATAAAATGAAGAAATTTACTTTTTCCCCGTTTCTGAGGGACACTGTGGCAAAAACATGATGTTCTGCCAGTGGCAATATTGGTCAGCTTGCAGTTAGATGCCTGTGAATATGCTGGTTATGATCAGAACTCTCTGGCCTTTGAGGCTTTGCCTAGTACAATGTTTTCTTCTTTACCCAGTTAGTAAGAAACCTCATCTATGTTTTTTTAATTAAAAAAAATAAGAGAGGTGGTTTGAAGACTAGGATTTGGAATTTGTTTAAAATGTCTCCCAGGACAGCAGTGTTATAGAAAGATGTCAGCTTTGTTAAGAAATTCTTCCCATTATATACAGTATAGTTTGCCTCCACTTTTTACAGATTTGATTATTTGTGAACTTTAGTAATATGATCTCCCTAAGGACTTCATCCCACAAGCGGGGGGCGGGGGGGGGGCAGTGGATATTGTCTTCTTAGCATGGGGTTGCATGTCACTTCACCTCCAAAGGATCTGGAGCAGTGCTTCCCAACCAGTGTGCCGTGGCACACTAGTGTGCAGTGAGCAATCATCAGGTGTGCCGTGGGGAATTGGCACTCTCCCCCCTCCTAGCAGCCCCCTCACAGGTTTCCAAGAAACAAATTGAGCCTCTCCGCTTGAAAATGTTTTTTTTAACTATTTTACTGGATTTTTTTAGAGTTGCCCCCCCCCCCCCCCAAGGAACTGTTTATAACAGCTTCATGACATCCGTAGTTAACTGGAAGCAAGTTTCACTCGGGGTGAAATTTCACAAAGGTCTGGAGAACAAGCTCTATGAGGAGCGGCTTGAAGAGCTGGACATGTTTAGCCTGAAGAAGGGAAGGCTGAGAGAAGACATGATAGCCATGTATAAATATGTGAGAGGAAATCATATATATGTTGTGTTCATCGAAACAAGCCCCGGTTTCACACTGAGTGTATAAATACATTTAAAAACATATTAACTATATGTATTACTGTGTTAGAGTGTCATTTTGGTTGGTGGTGTGCCCCAGGATTTTGTAAATGTAAAAAATGTGCCACGGCTCAAAAAAGGTTGAAAAACACTGATCTGGAGAACTTACTTAACCCCATCACATGTGTTTTCCTTCTCCCGTTTCTACAGAAATCACCCATTTGCTTTGCCATCACATGGAGGAGTTCAGGCTCCCCCCAGTTTCTCTCCCTTTGTGTTTTTAAATTCCTTTACATTTTACGAGATGCCGTGAGCTTCCATCTGTCAGCTCCAGCTTCTCATGCGCGGACATGAGAGAAGCCTCCCACAGGATGGTAAAACATTTGGGCATCTCCTGGGCACCATCCTTGCAGACGGCCAATTTTCTCACACCAGAAGCGACTTGCAGTTTCTCAAGTCGCTCCTGACATGAAAAAAAAAAGATTTACAGTGAAGAACCATTACTTCAGTATTGCAAAAGTTCATTAATAACAAATAAAATTAATATAATTGTTTGCCGTTCCCTCTGCTGTCCTTACAGTAATGGTGATAACTGTATCTTGTGGTGCATTTAAGCCCACAGGAAAACATCATAGAAGAGAAAGGATACATGAAAAGGAAACAATTCCCATCACACCAAAATGCACAGAGTTGATTCGCAAGTCTTTAAGATGCTTGCATTTCTACACAGTTAAGAAACGGGTTCCCCCATAGAACAATATTACATTGTCTGATGGACAACGGAAATGGCCTGGAGCTTATCTGCCAAGCATTTCCTTGGAAATCCTTGAGGATGGGACAACTTTTCACAACCACATCATACCCACTAATGGAGTATTTACAGAAGAAAGTGCTATGAAGCATACACATCTTAAGTGGCTTTTGAATTGCTAGAGGAAAGAGGGTCCTAACCAGGTTGTTTAAATTATTTTAAAGGCTTTTCAATGCCCCTGCAACGCAATAGTGCCAAGATGAAACAATGTAATGCATGTGAGTAATGCCTTGCTATGACAGTATAGTAGCACAGTGTGATAATGCCCTCAATTTTGATACTAGGTTCCACTATAAATGGTTTTGACATGCTCGTTAGGGCCACTAGATGGCATTGACTGGCCTACAACTGCCGATATTAAATAAGAGACAGGGTTGCTGTACTTTTGAAAGTAAATATTTTAAAGCCCTGATATTGAAGGCTAAATGCTTTTTTAAAGCCTTGTAATATATTACATTTACAACAAGAGTATGAAACAGTGACCTAGCCTCCTTGCCTTGGAAAGAGTACATGTGGTGTGCAGGTCGGGAGAGAAAGCAGACACGCCTGCCTGCACCCGAGTGCCTCTTCTCTAGAGCAGTGTTTTTCAACCTTTTTTGAGCCGTGGCACATTTTTTACATTTACAAAATCCTGGGGCACCAACCAAAATGACACTCTAGCACAGTAATACATATAGTTATTGTGTTTTTAAATGTATTTATACACTCAGTGTGAAATCTGGGCCTGTTTCAATGAACACAACATAGATATCCTGGCAGGAATGGCAGAAAGACACATATGAAAGTCTTGCTCAACAGCTGGGAGTTATAGTTCACCCGCAATCAAAGAGCATTCTGAACTCCACCAATGATGGAATGGAATCAAACTTCCCACACAGAACTACCATAACCAAGAGAAAATACTATAAGAGTTTGGTGGGCATGGACCTTGAGTTTTGGAGTTGTAGTTCACCTATATCCAGAGACAGGGCCGTAGCCAGGATTTTGATTCGGGGGGGCTGAGTTTGGTTCGGGGGGGGGGGGTGATACGGGGTGTAAGAGGGTCTACCCTAGCAAACCTTTTGTATTGTTATCCCAATAACCCCATTAATGTGGGATATAATGAGCATGGTGATCAGATCATGATATGAATAAACATAACCGTTTAAATAATGTACCAGTAAGGCCTTTTCACGGACCACCCTGAGAATTTGGGGGGGGGGATGAAGCCCCCTTAGCCCCCCCTGGCTACATGCCTGTCCAGAGAGCACTGTGGAGGGGAGGGAGGAAGACGTGGGGCGAGTCTGTGCAGTAGCGCCCGCACGGATCACGTCTTCCTTCCTCCCCCCTCCCGCAGAAGCGGCAGAGTGAGTAAAGCGAGGCAAAGCGAGCAGAGCAAGGCTGGGAAGAAGGGAGCCTGAGTGGAGAAGGAAAAGTGTTCGACAGGAGGGGGAAGAAAGGGCATTGGAGGTTCCAATTTCCCACGGCACACCTGATGATCGCTTACGGCACACTAGTGTGCCACGGCACACTGGTTGGGAAACACTGCTCTAGAGTAAAAAAACAGTGACATTGCTTCCTTGCCTTGGAAAGAATACATGTGGTGTGCAGGTTGGGAGAGAAAACGAACACGCCTGCCTGCACCCGAGTGCCTCTCCTCTAGAGTAAGAAACAGTGAACTTGCCTCCTTACCTTGGAAAGAGTACGTGTGGTGTGCAGGTCGGGAGAGAAAGCGAACACACCTGCCTGCATCTGAGTACCTCTCCTGTAGAGTAAGAAACAGTGATCTACCTCCTTGCCTTGGAAAGAGTACATGTTGTGTGCAGGTCAGGAGGCAAAGTGAACATGCCTGTCTGCATCCGAGTGCCTCTCCTGTAGAGTAAGAAACAGTGATCTACCTCCTTGCCTTGGAAAGAGTACATGTTGTGTGCAGGTCAGGAGAGAAAGTGAACATGCCTGCCAGCATCCGAGTGCTTCTCCTGGAGAGTAAGAAACAGTTTCCTGTATGCTAATCTCCATGCTAATCTCCAGTCATGCTAATCTCAAATCAAACCCAGCATGCTAATCTCCAGTCATTTCATATTTATTGGTGGCATTGGTGGGATAATACAATAAAGGTCGTCCTGCCACGTGAAAGATTTGAGAGAGCGTTTCACCAGGACACGAAACGGGTCAAGGTTGACCCAGATTTCAGAAGCCTAATAAGTATTACTAAAGTTGTTCACAAAACACAAACACCAAAAAATTTAAAAAACACAGAGAAAAATAAAATAAAATCTCAGTCTTAAATATCAGATCTTATGAACTCATACAAGGCAAAATCTTTATTGCCTGGGGAAATAATTTTTTGCCTAGTATCAAAAAGGAAACCACTCAGAAGAGAAAATTGCTTAAGAAGGTCATTTCCACAGAAAATAACTCATCTACCAGCTCTCTTATTCAAATAAAGCTGACCACTAGAAAATGTCCTCTAAATACTAGTTGGTTGACTAAAGTAAGCTATTGTGTTATACTTAGTAGGCATGAGAAAAAAGTTATGAAAATGAAAAGAAATCGGAAGGGATTCGTATGTATGGGACTTTCAAGTTTATACGGATCGCAAGGCCAATCCCGGAAGTGGACTTTCTTTTCCGCACTCCCTGGGCCCAAAATTTCATTAGATTATTAAATATTTCGGATGCCCCCCCAACAGGAAAATTTCCCCCTCCAAAATACCTTTGCAGACATAAATCACAGTCAAATCGGGGCCTTTCCATGCTTGAAGCCTAATTAGAGTGAAAGGCCTCTTCCAGGAAGTGAAAAAGGAGCCGGAAACGATAGAGAGATCCAGATCGGGACTCCTAGAGGGGCTGGAGGACTGAGGAAAAAAGCGATTTAAACACCCAGGAAGGGGGTTTAGATAGAAGGACAGAGTAGAAGGACATAAGAACTGCTGAGAGAAGGGCAGCAGGAGTGAAAAGAGCACGGAGAGGAGAAGAAAGAGTTCAGAATCAAGAAAAGCCATAGAGTTCAAACGGAGGTCCTAGACTGCTATGGTAAAACTGAATGGGAAAAAGCTGGAGTGAGGAGAATTCTACAGATTAGCAAGGCCTGCACCAGAGGTATTTAATAATATTAATAATAATATATTAATGCATTATATCTCCCTGCAAGGAAACCAAGGGAAATGTTGCCCCTTGATTTGCCTGTGCTTAAAACAGTATCAGTCCTGTTTCCCTGCTTTGCCTACTTTAGAACTACTAACGAATTTCGTTAGTAGTTACATTAAATTTTAGAAATTTTTGGAATTTTTTTTGGTAAGTCTTTCTTTTACTAATCAACCCCCCATTAGATTTTCGATTCCCTATTTTTGGGTTCGAAACCATGCCTAATACTTAGCTTGAGAAGTTTTTTCCTCTGAACTGTAGCAGTACTTTGAGGAAAGACAAGGACAATGTGGTGCAAATTAATAACAAATGAGGTTTTAATGTGCAAAATCGCCAATCTGCCCACATGTATAGAATAATAATACTGTCCATTTGTCAATGTGCAATAGTGTTTGCAACCACAACATGGATTACTTTGGCCATCTTATATTAGAGTATATTTGCATTTTTGGACATGCATATCAATAGAAACTTTTTCAGATCTGCAATTAAGAAAACTGAAGGGTTTGACTCTTAATATAGTCAGGATACCACTTAATATAGTGGACCTTAGCTCCATCAGTCATCTGTATCCGAACTGTACTATTTTAGCAGCTAGTCGGCTCAGGACTGGGGATCTATCTGTGCTGGAAAATCTTGGAACTGTCAAAGCATCGATGATTTATTTGCACTCTGATTGACCTAACATGCATTTTATTATAGGCTTCTCATAATATTTTAAAAGCAGGTGAGACAACTTTATTTTGCATGCTTACCTCACACCATATGGGTGGTAGGTGAAAAGTATTTTCTTTTCATGACTTGGAGGCTAGAGCCTTGGTTTCCTGCCTTTCCAGGGCTAACAGAGAAAGGGTGGTTTCTTGACCTAATTTTTGCCAGCTGTGCTTTCCTGTAAACAGCTTTATAAAAGGAGGTTTTTCTTTACTGTAGCTGATTGAATTACATTGGGGCCATGGCTTCCTCACATTGGAGGATGATGCCCTTTAAAACAGGATTGATCAATTTCCAGCATATAACCAATATCTCGGGTTCCTAGGAACTGTTGATAAGCATTTGTATCAACACAACAGGTTTGTCTTTATTGATAAGCAAGTTAAGTTATAACATGGATGGAAGGGAAAGAAGGCAGTATCTGCCTAATAAGAATTTTTTCTTCAGTTACCTAGATTTTATAGCATTGCGGTAACTTACCATTTTAGTTGAACATTTAAAATATAGATTAGGCACCCAGAGAAAAGGGTTAGGAACAGTTAATAATAATAATACACTTTATTTATATTCCGCTCTTCTCACCCTGAAGGGGACTCAGAGCGAATTACATTACATATACGGCAGACAGTCCCTGCCGACTGACATACAATTACAATACATTGTACAGACAAACATGTGCAGACAAACATGTGCACTTAGAAGGATTTTTTTCTCTTCTGGCTGCGTCGTGGGTGCGGTTTCTCCATTACGTCACAAGGGGGTGCTGTTGCTTCATCCTCAGACAAGAGCCTCTGGTTCCGCATTCCACCTCCGGCAGCCGATCTTTCTTATTTTTATTCAGGTGTTGTAAAGTCCTTATAAAAATCCTTCCCCGCTGAGTGGCCCCTAGTTCATCTACTCACAGCTGGCTTGTTTTCGATCTGTTAGGTGGGCAGTGGACAGGGCTCACAGCTGGGTGTCCAGACCAGCCCGGGAATCGAACATGGAACCTTCTGATTGCAAACACAGCTGTTGTTACTGCTGTGCTATCTCTCCGGCCCCAAAGAAATTATCAGTTACCAAAGAAATGTGAAGACAGAAAATACGAGAGATCTAAATGTGAATGCAGCAATTAAAAAAACAAAACAATGGGATTCTGGGCTACATCCAAAGGAGTATACTGTCTAAATCAGTGGTTCCCAAAGTGGGTGGTACCACCCTCTGGTGGGTGGTGGGGAGATCTAAGGGGCGCTGGGGCGATCCAAGGGGGCGATGGGAGGCTCAGGATAATTTGGAGGGCACTGAACCCCTATAAGGGGGTGGTGACGTGAGCCAGGCTTGCCACTTGCAGGGTTGTGCGCTTGTGAGGACATCCCCATTGGAAGAAAAAGGCCGATACACAGGACTGCATTGTGGGCGGGGTTGACGAGAGGAAGGAGGTGCGCGCTGCGATTTCCACGGCAATGCCTGCCCGGGGATTCCAACTCACAAGGACACAGTCGCAAGCGCACGATCCCCAGGCAGGCATTGCCATTTGATCCAGATCTGTCATTCATGTGGATCTTAGTGGTCTGTGGAAGTCAGAGCTCAATTGGCTGAAGGTACTGCAAATCCCATCCTCCGTTGCTCATACTCCCCCAAACATATTGTTTTTGTGATTATTTCTGGAATTCAATGTTTCTAATTTCCACCTTTATTTACTATATTTTACTAAAAAGGTGGAAACATTAATATATCTTTCTGTTTAATTGATATTAAATTTTTTAAAAATTAACTTCTGGGGGCGCTGTGTAAATTTTTTTCTGGAAAGTGGATGGTAGGCCAAAATAGTTTGGGAACCACTTGTCTAAATCAAGGGAAGTCAAAGAGCCCCTCTAATCTGCTTAGGTCAGATCTCATGTGAAATACTGTAGCCAATTCTGGGCACCACAATTTATGTTTTTATTTATTTATGTATTTATTTATTATTTATTGTTTAGTTGTTTCGCTTCCAACTCTTCGTGACCTCATGGACCATCCCACGCCAGAGCTCCCTGTTGGCCGTCACCACCCTCAGCTCCTTCAGAGTCAAGGCAGTCACTTCAAGGATACCATACATCCATCTTGCCCTTGGTCAGCTCCTCTTCCTTTCTCCTTCCATTTCCCCCAGCATCATTGTCTTCTCTAAGCTTTCCTTTCTTCTCATGATGTGGCCAAAATACTTCATCTTTGCCTCTACTATCCTTCCCTCCAATGAGTAGTCGGGCTTTATTTCATGAAGTATGGACTGGTTGGATCTTCTCGCGGTCCAAGGTACTCTCAGACTCGGGGCAGCTTACAAAGGGACAATCCTGGAAATTACAGATTAAAACAAACACATTAAAATAAAATCAACAAACAGCAATCAAATAAAAATATATCACAATCATAGAGCAACTTCATAAAAACAATATCATTGCTGAAAAAATTGATGCTGGGTTTGGGGGCTCAAAGTAAGTGCAACGGTTCCTAGATAGAGCCAAGGGAAAGTGCAGAATTCAAATGGTCGGGCTAGAAGGGTAATGCCCATAGCCATTAAAGTGTCAAGGTTACAGGAAAGAGGGCCAAACTAAAGTGCAGGAGCTTGGATAAGGTTGGGCCAATTCTCTGGTAAAACTGCCTAGTCGAAAGCACAGCGGAACAACCAAGTTTTTAAGTCCTTGTGGAAAATGGAGAGAGTGGGGGCCTGTCTGATCTCCCTAGGGAGAGTTGGCCACCACCGACAAGGCCCTCTCCCTTGTCCCCACCAACCACGCTTGAGACGGTGGTAGAAGTGAACGAAGAGACTCCCTGGATGATCTTAGAGAATGTGCTTGTTTGTAGGGGATGATGCGATCTTGAAGATAGACAGGCCCTGAACTGTTTTTTTATTATTATTATTATTATTTTATTTGGGTTTTGCAAAAATAAAACACAGTTGGGGGGGGGAGGGGACAGGGGAGGATTTAGGGTGGGGTGAGGGGAGTAGGTAAACATGTGGTGAGGGGTATGGGGAGGGATAGGGTTACATAATATGTCTTCCAGTCCGTTCCGCGAGATAGTACATTGTAAACTTGAATTTGCTTTCTCCGCTCCTTCAACCCTATTGCCCTCGCCTTAACTGCATAGACTTCCAATCATATTTTTATTGTTTTTAGGTATAGTTCTAAAGGTCGCCAATCCATTCTATTTTTATTGCTTTGTTCATTTATAATGCTATTTAGTTTGTCCATTTCTTTTAAGTCAATTAATTTAGATATCCATTCTTCTATCAGTGGAGTGTCTTCACTTTTCCCTTTTTTGGCCAATGTCATTCTAGCCGCCCCTGCCAGATAGCACAGGAGCTTATCTTTTTTCTTATCCATTTTCTCATCTGTTAAGTTTAATAAGTAATATTCAGGTTTTAGATCAAAGTTTTCTCCCCATATTTTTTGCACATGCGAGTGGATAAGTTTCCAGAATTTCTGGACCTTTGGACATGTCCACCAACAATGATAAAATGTCCCTGGGTGCTTCCTGCACTTCCAGCATTTGTTGTTCGTATTTTTATAATATTTCGCCAGTTTTTGAGGAGTGAGGTACCAACGAAAGTACATCTTGTACCAGTTTTCTGCTGTGGAGGTCGACCCAAGATATTTAGTTATCTTCTTCCATGTGCCTTCCCATTCCCGGAATAGGATCGAGTGCCCTAAATCTTGGGCCCAATCCACCATTACCTGTTTCACCACTTCCTCTTCCAGATCCCACTCCAGCAACACATTATATAAAGTCCTAATATGTTTCCTCCTTTGTTTTTGCAGCTTCTCCCAAACTGAATCCTCTTTTGCAAAGCCTCTCTTGCTATCCAATTTAAAATATTCTTTTATTTGCAGGTAGTGAAACCAAGAAAATTCATGTCCCCTTTCTCTTAACCTGTCTTGTGTTTTTAAGGTCCACTTGCTGTCTTTCCATTCTAGTAATGTTTTGTATGTAATCCATTTTTCCATTGGGATTTCCCTCCTATGTTGAGCCTCCAGAGGTGAGACCCATAAGGGAGTTTCCTGGTATAGTCTTTCCTTATATCTCTCCCAGGTCTTATATAGGGCAGCCCTGATACAATGATGTGTAAAGAATTTTTCTAGTTTTACTTTTCCATACCAAGCATACGCATGCCAACCTCTCCTCAAGTTGAAACCTTCTAGTTGTAATAATCTTATATTCCTCAATGTAGTCCATTCCATAATCCAGCTCAGTGCTGCCGCGTCGTGGTATAGTTGTAGGTTGGGGAGGGCCAGCCCTCCCCCCTCCTTCCTGTCTGTAAGAATCCTATGATTAACTCTGGCCTTTTTACCATCCCAAATAAATTTTTGGATATCTTTTTTCCATAATTTAAAATAAAAAGTCAGGCCCTGAACTGTTGAGGGCTTTGTAGGTGATAACCTGCACCTTGAACTGGGACCAGTGGAACTGTTTGAACAGGGAATAACCTGGCTGCAGATCTTTGGACCAGCTGTAGTTTCCACACCGTCTTCAAAGGCAGTCCCATGTACAGTGCATTACAGTAATCCAATCTGGAGGTAACTAGGGCATGGACCACCATGGCCAAGTCAGACTTCATGAGGTACGGGCACAGCTGACGCACAAGCTTTAATTGCTTATTTTTAATTACTAGCTTGGGGACCCGGCGGTGCCCGGGTCATTTGAGAAGTGCAGCAGGATGTAGAGTGGGTCATGGGGGCTCTGTGTGCCAAGTTTGGTCTTGATCCATCATTATTGGGAGTTGCAGTGGTATCATGAAATTATTGAAGGTAGTGCAAGTCCCATCACCTCTGGTCCACCCTCCCCCAAAGTGTAGTAGGATGTAGATTGGGTCATGGGGGCTCTGTGTGCTAAGTTTGGTCTGTATTGGTGAATGGATGAGGGTTGCATTGTTTTTAGGAAGTGAGTGAAGGTACTTCAAGTTCCATCATCCGTGGTCCGACTCACACAAAACAGCACCAGGATGTAGAGTGGGTCATGAGGGCTGTGTGTCAGGTTTGGTGTTGATCAGTCATTGGATTAGGTTTGTAGCAGGCTTGGAAAGTGAGGGAAGGTACTGCAAGTCCCATAATCCATGTTCTGCCCCCTCCAAAGTTCAGTAGGATGTAGAGTGGGTCACTGGGGCTCTGTGTACCAAGTGTGGTCTTTCTCGGTGTTTGTTGGGGGCCGCAGTTGTCTGTGGGAACAGAGGGGTGTGAAAGTACTACAAATCCCATCATCCATTGTCAGTCCTCCCCCGAACCTCACCAGGACGTGAAGGCAGTCATGGGGGTTATGTGTGCCAAGTGTGGTCTCGATCAGTAATTGGATGAGGGTCGCAGCGGACTTGGGAAGTGAGTAGAGGTACTTCAACTCCCATCATCCATGGTTCACCCTCCTCCGATCTGCACCAGCATGTAGAGTGGGTCATGAGGGCTCTGTGTGGCATGTTTCGTGTTGATCAGTCATAGGATTAGGTTTGTAGCAGTCTTGGAAAGTGAGGGAAGGTACTGCAAGTCCCATCATCCATGTTCTGGCCCCCTCCAAACTTCAGTAGTATGTAGAGTGGGTCACTGGGGCTCTGTGTGCCAAGTGTGGTCTTTATCAGTGTTTGTTGGGGGCCACAGTGGTCTGTGGGAACAGAGGGGTGTGAAAGTACTACAAATCCCATCATCCATTGTCAGTCCTCCCCCAAACCTCACCAGGATGTGAAAGCAGTCATAGGGGTTATGTATGCCAAGTTTGGTCTCGATCAGTGATTGGATGAGGGCTGCAGCGGACTTGGGAAGTGAGTAGAGATACTTCAAGTCCCATCATCCATGGTCCACCCTCCTCCAAACTGCACCAGGACGTAGAGTGGGTCATGGGGGCTGTGTGTGCTAAGTGTGGTCTGTATTGGTCCTTTTTGGTGGCCTCAGTGGTCTGTGGGAACCGAAGTGTTTGAAAGTACTACAAATCCCATAATCCGTGGGTCATGTCCCCCGAACCGCGCCAGGACGTAAAGGGGGTTAGGGGGGTTATGTGTACCAAGTTTGGTGCAGGTCCATCACCCGCGCTGGTCGCTGTGGCCTGTGAAAGTGGCTGCCACATATCCGCCCTTTCGCCCTCCCGCCCTTCCGCCCTCCGCACACATACATACATACAAACATTCCGCTTTATAAAGGTACTAGCTTGGCGACCCGGCCCTGCCCGGGTTATTTGTGAAGCGCAGCAGGATGTAGAGTGGGTCATGGGGGCTCTGTGTGCCAAGTTTGGTCTTGATCCATCATTATTGGGAGTTGCAGTGGTATCATGAAATTACTGAAGGTAGTGCAAGTCCCATCATCTCTGCCCCCCCCCCCAAAGTGTAGTAGAATGTAGATTGGGTCATGGGGGCTCTGTGTGCTAAGTTTGGTCTGTATTGGTGAATGGATGAGGGATGCATTCTTTTTCGGAAGTGAGTGAAGGTACTTCAAGTCCCATCATCCGTGGTCCGTCTCACAGTAAACTGCACCAGGCTGTAGAGTGGGTCATGAGGGCTCTGTGTGCCAGATTTGGTGTTGATCAGTCATTGGATTAGGTTTGTAGCAAGATTGGGAAGTGAGGGAAGGTACTGCAAGACCCATCATCCATGTTCTGTCCCCCTCCAAACTTCAGTAGGCTGTGGACTGGGTCACTGGGGCTCTGTGTGCCAAGTGTGGTCTTTATCAGTGTTTGTTGGGGGCCACAGTGGTCTGTGGGAACAGAGGGGTGTAAAAGTACTACAAATCCCATCATCCACTGTCAGTCCTCCCCCCAAACCTCACCAGGACGTGAAGGCAGTCATGGGGGTTATGTGTGCCAAGTTTGGTCTCGATCAGTGATTGGATGAGGGTTGCAACAGACTTGGGAAATGAGTAGAGGCACTTCAAGTCCCATCATCCATGGTCCACCCTCCTCCGAACTGCACCAGGACGTAGAGTGGGTCATGGGGGCTGTGTGTGCTGAGTGTGGTCTGTATTGGTCCTTTTTGGTGGCCTCAGTGGTCTGTGGGAACCAAAGTGTTGGAAAGTACTACAAATCCCATAATCCGTGGGTCATGTCCCCCCGACCCACGCCAGGACGTAAAGGGGGCTAGGGGGGTTATGTGTACCAAGTTTGGTGCAGGTCCATCACTCGCGCTGGTCACTGTGGCCTGTGAAAGTGGCTGCCACATATCCGCCCTGGCCTGTGAAAATGGCTGCCACATATCCGCCCTGGCCTGTGAAAGTGGCTGCCACATATCCGCCCTGGCCTGTGAAAGTGGCTGCCACATATCCGCCCTGGCCTGTGAAAGTGGCTGCCACATATCCGCCCTGGCCTGTGAAGGTGGCTGCCACATATCCGCCCTGGCCTGTGAAAGTGGCTGCCACATATCCGCCCTGGCCTGTGAAAGTGGCTGCCACATATCCGCCCTGGCCTGTGAAAGTGGCTGCCACATATCCGCCCTGGCCTGTGAAAGTGGCTGCCACATATCCGCCCTGGCCTGTGAAAGTGGCTGCTTCAGCCCTTCTGCCCTCCCGCCCTCCGCATACACACATACAAACATTCCGTTTTATAAAGGTATACAGATACACAGATTTATTTATGTGGAATATTTGTATGTTGCTCTTCTTAACGCCGTAGGGGACTCAGGGTATCTGTGTGTAAGGTACACCTATAGCCCAGAGGTAATTTTATATAGCATTTTAAATAATTTTGTGCACGAAACAAGGTTTGAATGCAATGAATTATCAGATGTGATTCCTCAGCTACACATGGCCACAATTTCAGATTTTAGAATTCCAGATAAGGGTTGCTCAATTTGAATCTCTTTCTCACAGAACTAGTCAGAGCGAGGATTTGACCTGATCTGTGATGTGCATTGGGCAGAGGAGATGGGATAATGTAATTCTGAACCAGTCTAATAAATACATTATGATTTTAGAATAATATATTACACTATAAGGTTTTTATTATGAATCATGTTGTACTTATACATGCATGCATACTCAATGAGTATTGTGTTATTTTTTGTTTTTCTTTCTATCTTCAGGCTCTCCTAAGATCAGTGTATGAATTCCACAGTTTTGTGTGTTCTTCCTCCTTAATAACTTTTGCCCTCTTGTTGCCCGGCCACATTCTTTTGACCACGCTCTGTCATTGCTCACCACACACATCCTGGTTATCATCTGTGACATATTGGCAGATATGATTCTAGGAACTGTAATCCATAAAAGGGCATTTTCCAAACACTGGCTGAAGGAAATTGCACACCAAGAGTGGTTAAATTGGAAGGGCTTCTCCCTAGATAAATGGCCCCATTAAAAGCTTGTAAATGCTAAAGATTCAATTCATTTCATAACTCATTCCAGATCAGATAGTGTGAGAACAGATTTGAAGGGAGAATGCAGTTGAATGTACATCCCTACTGACATTACACACATATAAACTGAACACAGGCAGTCAGCTACTATAGGTTGCATCTACATTGTAGAATAAATGCAGTTTGATAACACTTAAATGCTATGGAACCGTGGGAGTTGTAGCTTTAGAACAGGGGTGCTCACACTTTTTCAGCATGGGAGCTACTGATTAAAAAACCAAGCCTCAAAGATCACCTACCCAGAAATGTAAAACGTATAACTATTTTCTTATTTATTTATTTATATTTATTATTATTCATTTTTATGTACCGCTCCTTCCAGCAGGCTCGGGGCAGTTTACATAAAATGAAGTTATAACACATCAACATTTCAATTTAAGAACAACAATATAAAACAGAGCATAAAAATACATCCAACCACCCCATTTCTCCCACACTGCCATATTACCACACATATTATCAGCCAGAAAGTAAGAAGAGAGGCTGTTGAACTGCAAGGCCATTTAATACTCAGCAAGGTAAACAAAGGGGCATGCAAAAATACATCCAACCACCCCATTTCTCCCACATTTCCATATTCCCCAACATATATTTCTCAAGGAACAAAGCAAGCAGAGAGGCTTTGGAGCTAAAAGACCATTTTTAAACACTAAAAATAAAGAAAGAGACATGCCACAGTACAATCAAGCACCCACCCCAAAGTAAAAAGACCGACCTTTGAGATGCGGTAAAGAAATGACCCCAAAGCGTCCTTCTTCTTCTCCGTCGTTGCTCCTATTTCCACGCCGCCAGCATGTGTGCCACCTCCAAGAGCTCACGAGAAGTCCGAGAGGTAGAATGGGCGCTTCTGCGCATGCGCGCGGGGCCAGCTATGCATCGCGTCATCCAGGCCTGCCCCCTTTGGTCTCCTACGACTCTGAGTGGCTGGAGAAGGACGGAGGGAGGAGGAGGAATCCAAAAGAGGGGGCCCATTCTGCCTCTTGGACTCTGGACAGAGCTTTTGGAGGCGGCGTGTGAGCAGGGAGTGGGGAGGAGCAACGACGGAGGACTTCTTTGCAGCGTGCAGGGGCACGTGAAGAGGACCAACAGCAAAAAACCTGGCCAGGGGCCTGAAGATCACCAGGATAAGGCCCGAAGATCACCCTGGTGATCGCGATCACCGTTCTGAGCACCCCTGCTTTAGAAGGTCTTTCACTTTCTTTTCCAAAGAATGCATAGAACCTCACCAAGTTACAACACCCATGATTTCATAGCATGTGGCTCTGGGGCCACAGTGAAGAAGGGAGCAAAGAAGACAGCTCCATCTTGTATCTTGCAACATCAGAGCTCCTCCCCCAACAACAATATAATATTATATAATAATATTATGAATGATGTATTAGTATTATGCTAATAATATCCTATATTTTTATGTAGATGTGACTTGTAAGCCACTCTGAGTCCCCTTCGGGGTGAGAAGGGCGGCATATAAATGTCGTATATAAATAAATCTCCCTCTTGGCATTACTTCGCAAATGAAGATTCTTAGGAAGGACTCATCCCACACTTTTTACAAGCGCATTGATGACTAAAAAGGCCAATCTGAGATATGCAAGTTCGGTTGCAGAAAGCACAGCAGAAAGTCTCCTTGGGTGATGCTCTTCCCAAGTTGCAGTTCTTTCTGCATTGTCGTTTCTCTTCGAGACCCGTTTGGAGTGTCTTCTCGAAACTTCAGGAAACTTCAGGAAACTTCCTAGGTATACAGAAGTAAATTATAGTACAGTCTCGCTTATCCAACATAAACGGGCCGGCAGAATGCTGGATAAGCGAAAATGTTGGATAATAAGGAGGGATTAAGGAAACACATATTAAATGTCAAATTACGTTATGATTTTACAAATTAAGCACCAAAACATCATGTTTTATAACAAATCGACAGGTAAGGCAGTTCAATACATGGTAACATTATGTAGTAATTACTGTATTTATGAATTTAGCATCAAAACATTGCAGTTTATTGAAACAGTTATGGATCTGGGCGGGAGGCAGACTGTGTTGGATAATGCAGAATGTTGGATGAGTGAAGGTCGGATAAGCGAGACTCTACTGTATTTTGTAAATCAAAAGAAAATGACATTCTGGGGAGAAAAAACTGCCCCAAGTGGCCCAATAAAGACTCATTGGCTTCCACAATATTGAGCTTACAAACTTTACAGAACGAAGAAGTATCAGACTGGTAGACTGGTTTGAAGCTTCGGGCTGGAATGTTATCAGTACGCTGATGACACCCAGCTTGTTCTGAAGATGGAAGGCCAACCGGACTCTGAACCCTCTTGTTTCCATCAGTGCCTTGAGACCGTCACTGGATGGCTGCGTCCCAGCAGATTGAGGGTGAATCCAGCAAAGACGGAGATACTGTGGATGGGTCGGCCGGATGATGGGGTGGTCCAGCTGCCTACCCTGGAAGGCGAGGCACTACGCCCGTCACCCTTAGTAAAGAGCCTGGGGTTTGCGTTAGACCCTTCGCTGACAATGGAGACTCAGGTCTCTAATGTCAACAAAACCGCTTTCTTCCATCTGCAGCAGGCTAGGCGGCTGACCCCCTATCTGTCTAGAGACGACTTGGCCACAGTGCTCCAAGCCACGGTCATCTCAAGACTACTGTAATGTCCTTTACATTGGCCTACCCTTGTTGAAACTTAAGCTCGTCCAGAATGCCGCTGCACGACTTCTCGCACAAGTGGTAATACGTCTCAAGTCCCAGACATATGTCGTGCATATAAGAGCAAATTCACATGGGAAAGCAAGAAAACATATAGGGCTGGACTAGGGCTGGTTAAACATGGGTCCAAAGTAGATTCCCTGGATGGCCTTCGATCACTCGCTATTTCTCAGTTTTGAGAATCCTGAAAATTAAAACGGAGAGGAGAGCAATGTATGCAATGTAAGCAGGCATGTAGCCCGGGGGCTAAGGGGCTTCAGCCCCGAAATTCTCAGGGTGGTCCGCGAGAAGGCCTTACTGGTACATTATTTAAACTGTTATGTTTATTCATATCATGATCTGATCACCATGCTCATTATGTCCCACATTAATGGGGTTATTGGGATAACAATACAAAAGGTTTGCTAGGGTAGACCCTCTTCCACCCAGTCTCAGCCCCGAACCAAACTCAGCCCCCCGAATCAAAATCCTGGCTACGGCCCTGAATGTAAGTGTTAGTTTTGACTTTTAAGGCCTTACATGGTCTGGGGCCAGTGTACCTGCGGGACCGCCTTGTCCCATACTATCCCACTAGATCTTTGCGCTCAGAAGAGCAAAACCTCCTGGTCATTCCTAGCATTGAGACCCACCATCTGGCTTTTTCCGTTGTGGCTCCAACACTTTGGAACGCTTTACCCGCTGACATTCGTGCCACCCAGAGCCTCCTCCCATTTAGGAAAGCATGCAAGACTCTGCTATTTCGGCAGGCCTTCGGAGTTGGCTGAACTGCAGTTTCCTTTACACTTGCCATCTTGCACTGTGTGTCTGCTGCTGCAATTGTTTGACATGCGGTCTATTGTGATTTTATCTGTCGTTTTGATTGTGGTTTTAACTTTTGCTGCAATTTTGTAATATGCTTGTTTCTGCAGTGTTTTTTATGATTGCTGTTAGCCGCCCCGAGCCGTTTGGGGGGGGGGGGGGCGCGGCAGACAAGTATGAAATAATAAATAAATAATAATAAATATGCTTCCTTGAGCTCATGAGAATAAGGGCAGGATATAGTGGAATCATGATGACGTGTTTGTCAGACTTTCACTTTCTTGAGTCTTGCAAAAAAACAGCAAACATTAATATTTCTCTAGTTATAGATCCTTTCACAGATAATAAAACCGAGCCAGTTGATTGCAAAATTGTATACGCCCATGGTCCTAGTAGACCCTTAAGGAAATGAAGACTTCACAGCGAGACCCAGCCTGTCTGTCTATGACCTAGTCAACTAAAAGCCTTATTCAAATCAAATCAAAGGAAGGTGGCAGGAAAACAGATGTGAGGAGAGTTTTCACAGTCCTAGCCAGGAAAGAATCGGGGCTAATAATTTTCTTGCACTTAAAAGGGAAACCAGAGGACTCCTGTTTTATGACTAGCAGGCTACATGTTGAATTTCAGAAGGCCTTCCAGTAATAAGAGCAGGCAGTTTCCAGACAAGGAGTCCTACCCGAGTGGCTGGGGATTAACGGCACCTCTATATTAAGTGTTGGTAGCCATAAGTGTGATGTGGAATGAAGTATTTACTGTGTTATTGCAAGAGTTACATGCTGAGAAACAGTGAGTTCCCACAAACTTTGTTTTCACTGATATGTACAAGATGAACATTTCTTGAAAGGGAATTTAGGTGTTCTTTCTTTCACGAATAGAGGTCTGCTCAAACAAACTGAGAGCCTCTGTTTCCATAGACCTAAAAAAAGTATGTTCCGTTATATTAGTTTACTTCTCTTTATTTCTTAGCCTAGAAAAAAATCATTGGACCTCAATAATCATAGTTTGATAACAAAGGATTGGCATAAAGTAAATATTGGGAATATTTTTCTGATCATAATCATACACGGGTTGGTTATCTCTTATCTGAGATTTCTAAAATCTAGAATAACTAAAAATCTAAAATTGTCCATGTGGGAATGCTTAGACACCTGAAGAGAAGGCTAAGAGGAGGCATGATGAAGGCCATTCTGGCTTGTGAAATCTTGCCTAGAGGGGTTACGTGGCCCTCTGTTGAATATAATTAACACCTCCCTTGAGTAAGGAGTGTTCCTGGAGGGATTAAAAGAGGCTGTGGTTTCTCCATTGCTGAAGAAACCGGGTTTAGATCCTTCGGTCCCTTCCAATTACTGCCCAGTTTCGAATTTACCGTTTCTGGGCAAGGTGATTGAGAGGGCAGCAATGGAGCAGTTGCAAACCTTCCTAAATGACAGCCTGGCTAGATCCCTTCCAGTCCGGCTTCTGTTCGGGGCATGGGACGGAAATGGTTCTGGTCTCCATCTCGGATCAGCTACATTGCCAGCTAGATCAAGGCGGATCGATGCTGCTTGTGTTATTGGACCTCACAGCAGCGTTTGATACAGTTGATTATGATCTTTTGGGTCACCGGCTTGCCGGGGCCGGAGTGAGGGGGACAGACTTAAATTGGCTGTCTTCCTTCCTCCGGAACCGGCTACAATGAGTGAGGAGGGAAGAGTTGGTCTCTGGGCAGGCATGTAGCCAGGGGGGCTAAGGGGGCTTCAGCCCCGAAATTCTCAGGGTGGTCCGCGAAAAGGCCTTACTGGTACATTATTTAAACTGTTATGTTTATTCATATCATGATCTGATCACCATGCTCATTATATCCCACATTAATGGGGTTATTGGGATAACAATACAAAAGGTTTGCTAGGGTAGACCCTCTTCCACCCAGTCTCAGCCCCCCCTGAACCAAACTCAGCCCCCCCCCCCCGAGTCAAAATCCTGGCTACGGCCCTGCCTCTGGGGGTTCCCCCTTAGTTTGTGGGGTCCCCAGGGGGCCATTCTCTCTCCTCTGTTATTCAACATCTATATGCAACCACTTAATCAACTGGTACGTAGCTTTGGGCTTGAGTGTCACCAGTATGCTGATGACACTCAGCTCATTCTGAAGATGGAAGGCCAGCCCGAATCCGTACCCGATAATTTCCATCTTTGCCTTGAAGCTGTTACTGGATGGCTGCGAGCCAGTAGGTTGAAGGTGAATCCAGCGAAGATGGAGATCTTTTGGCTGGGTGGTTCGGGTGGTAGGGATGTCCAACTTCCAACCCTGGATGGCATGGCACTATGCCTGTCACCATCAGTAAAAAGCCCTGGAGTCCTTTTGGACCCTCTACTGTCAATGGAGGCCCAGGTCTCCGCTGTCAGCAGAGTGGCATTTTTCCATCTTCGACAGGCTAGGAGGCTGGCCCCATACTTGTCCCGGCGCAATCTGGCCACGGTGATCCAAGCTCAGTCATCTCAAGGTAGGACTACTGTAACGCTCTCTACATTGGCCTGCCTCTGATGGTGACCCGGAAACTCAAGTTGTTGCAGAATGCCGCAGCCCGGCTGTTCGCAGGAGTTTCTGTGAGCTGCCATATTACACTGATTTTGCGGGAACTGCACTGGCTTCCAATTGAGTACCGGATCACTTTCAAAGTGACTTTCAAGGCCTTGTATTGTCTGGGGCCAGTGTACCTGAGGCAGCGCCTTATCCCATATTGTCCCACGAGATCACTGCGATCTGAAGAGCAGAACCTCCTAGTCTTGCCTAGTGTGAAATCGTACCATCTGACCGCAACCCGGAGAAGGGCGTTCTCCATTATTGCTCCAGTTCTTTGGAATGCGTTACCCCCTGAGACTCGAGCTTTACGGAATTTGCTAGCTTTTCGTAAAGCCTGTAAGGCCGCTCTGTTGAAGCAGGCTTCGAGTCCTAATACACAGGTTAAACTGTATTTTATTGTAACTTTTTTATCGCTTTTATTGTATTGCTTTGTTCTGAGTGTAAACCGCCCTGAGCCAATTAGGAGTGGCGGTTGAGAAATTTAATAAATAAACAAATAAATGTATAAATATGTGAGTGGAAGTCATAGGGAAGAGGGAGCAGGGTTGTTTTCTGCTGCCCTGGAGACTAGGACGCGGAACAATGGCTTCAAACTACAGAAAAGGAGATTCCACTTGAACATGAGGAAAAATTCCTGATGGTGAGAGCTGTTCAGCAGTGGAAGTGTGGTGGAGGCTCCTTCTTTGGAGGCTTTTAAAGAGAGGCTGGATGGCCATCTGTCAAGGGTGCTTTGAATGCGATTTTCCTGCTTCTTGGCAGGGGGTTGGCCCGGATGGCCCACGAGGTCTCTTCCAACTCTATGACTCTATGATTCTAATGTACACAAAATTGTTTCATGCACAACATTATTACACATATTGTACAACATTACTTTCAGGCTATGTGTATAAGGTATACCTGCAACATAAATTAATTTTCAGTTCAGTTCAGTTTCACCCTTGTTAATCGCCCTCCATTAAAATGCTCCAGGCAATTTACATAAAACAAATTGCATAATAACATTACAACAAAAACCAAATAGACTGCATTAAACATTAAAAGCTCTGCTAAAAAGCCAGGTTTTGAGTGCCTGAGCAAAGGGTCACAAGTCACGCATAGCCCTCAAGTGGGGAGGCAAGGAGTTCCACAAGACAGGGACAGAAATGGAGAAGGCCCTATGTCTTGTGCTCTCGAGACGTGCTTCCCTGGGGCCTGGAACATAGAGTAAGTTTAGTTGGAGGAGTTGTGGCAAACACTGGCGGCAAAGAGGGGAGAGGCGATCTCTGAGGTATGCTGGCCCCTGACCATAAAGCGCCTTAAAGGTCAGAACCAACAACTTAAAAAGGGCCCGGAATTCCATTGGAAGCCAGCGCAAGTGTAACAGAGTTGGAGTTATGTGGCATCTCAAAGGTGTTTATGCAAGTAGCCTGGCAACCACATTCTGAATAATGCGGATCCTCCGAGTAGTCGACAGGGGAAGGCCAACATACAAGGCGTTACAATAATCCAGTCTAGATGTGACCGTCGCATGGATGATTGTAGCCAAGGCTTCCTCTGAGAGGTAAGGTGCCAGCTATCTCGCCTGCCGGAGATGGAAAAAGGCCTGCTTACTAACATTAGCGATCTGGGCCTTCATAGTCAACTGTGAATCCAGGACGACACCCAAACTCTTGACAGTAGAAGATGGATGCAGGAGGGCACCATCAAAGTTGGGGGGGGGCGCCACTCGAGGCGGGCAGCCAGGCCACAAAATCTCAGTCTTAGTAGGATTCACCTTCAACCTACTGGCAGGCAACCATCTTGATACGGCCTCAACACATAAGTTGAAATTGTCCGATATTGAGGTGATTTTGTGATAAGAAATGGATCCTACCTTCAGGCTATCTCATGATCCACATACCAAATATGCAAATACAGATATTCCCAAATCCATTAAAACACTTCTGGTTCCAAACATTCCGGTATACTCAACCTGTATGTGGAAACAGTGGGTTGTGTGCAGTGTATTCTTCTTTCTTTTGCCCAAGAATAATAATAAAACTTTATTTATATCCCGCGCCTATCTCCCTGAGGGGGCTCAGGGCAGTTCTCAATGGAAGTCAAGGCAACTTACCCAATAAAAGATGTCTTCTTTCTCTGCTAGATAAGAGAAGAAAGAAAAATAATAGTAAAGTCTCAGAAAAAAAGGAAATAGGAGCAAGAGGAAATTAAATGGACTCGTGGTTCTATGATTTCTGAAACCTAGGACATCATCAAATGAGCAGGAAGAAAGTGGGGGGAAATGGAGGAAACTCTCATTCGTCGTCCCCTATCATCTTTCCCCATCTTCTGGGGTGGCCTCCCATTCGCAAACTTACAGTGGGTAATACCGTTAACTGTACTCACAACAAACTAGTATGGTATTGAAATAATACACATGCAATATATTCATCAAAGATTATAATTCTACTATGTAATAATAATGTGATTATATATATATATATTATATATATATATATAATATCACATTATTATTACATAAATGGTATCAAATAGTACCAAAATCCAACGTCTGTAGTAGCCAGAGGCAAGAGTCCGAGAGAACCATTTGCTGAATATCTATTAGTAATGTAATACCTTAGTAGGCATACTTGATCCGTAGTAATAATCCAAAGCAAATGGTCTCCAGTTTGAATTGAATCTGTAGTGTCTCAAAGGGCAGACGAATAAGAGAGGTAAATTCCTCTATCTGTAATATCCAGGCGGTGTAAACAAAATATATGATATCCAGGCTCGATAATCCGCGAAAATGAGTAGTCTAAGGGCGGAAAAATCCAACGCCCGAGCGGCAGCTTTCTCCCAGAAAGGGGAGATGTGCTGCTAACAGGACTCCCCAAAGGGAGGCTGCCGACGGCTGTAGCGCTATACGGTGTATGGAGCCGGCTTATCCGTGCCGTTTTGTCTCCTCACGAAACTTCCTTTAGGGCCAAAATCTTGACGTGGTAGCGTCCTCACCAATATGCAATCATTTCATGGATTGACATCAAGCATGGGGGACAGCCTCTCCTATTCCAATAGGAATGGCAACATGGATTCCCAAGGGCAGCCACTATGTATTTATTTAATTTTTTTATTTACAGTATTTAGACCCCGCCCTTCTCACCCTGAAGGGGACTCAGAGTAGCTTACAGAACACACATACAGCAAACATTTAGTGCCGATTATACAATTAACAAGAACAGACAACACAAATAGAGGTAAAGGCAGTTTTTCCCATCTTATTTCCGGCCTCTTGGAGACTGTGCTCAATTCTGGCCACGGGGGGTGCTGTCACTCCATCTTCCATGCTAAGAAGTTTTCCTCTGATCAATGTTCTTAAGGGCACCTTTATCATCTTCCCGCTAAAAGCAATACCTGTTTTATCTACTCGCATTTCTGCTTTCGACCTACTAGGTGGGCAAGTGATCTGGGGCTAATGGCAGATGCTCACCTCAACCTTATAAATCTAGCAACTACAACTCCCAAATGAAAAAAGCAATGCCCACCAATCCCAACAGTGTTTAAATTAGGGTGCATCGAGTACTTGTGCCAAATTTGGTCCGTTGAATGAAAATACATCCTGCATATCAGATATTTACATTATGATTCATAACAGTAGCAAAATTACAGTGATGAAGTCACAATGAAAACGATTTTATGGTTGGGGGTCACCACAACATGAGGAACTGTATTAAGGGGTCGCGGCTTTAGGAAGGTTGAGAACTACTGGTGGAGACACTCATGCATAGTCCTTTGCATTCCTTCATGCAATGCCGTGCATGAGAAAAATACATTTTCCTTGGTTCATTCTTTCTTCATGTAAACAAACAGAGAAGACAACACTTGCAGTATCAAATGGGCTGCAAGGCAAGAGCTTCCGCCCAGGAACAAACATTCAGTAAGCCCAGAAGTACATTACAAAGATTCTGCAGTTATGCCCTTTAGGAAGTGGCTCAAATTAGTTGGCTTTAATTAGTCCAATTACAACAGTGTTTCCCAACCGCTGTGACGCGGCACAGTAGTGTGCCATGACGGACCTCCTGCTGTGCCACGAGAAAAGATCTCTGCTCCCCTTTCTTTCCCCCTCCATCTACCGAACTCCTGCTGCTTGGGGGAGGAGGAGGAAGGGGCCGGGGCGCCGCCTCATTCGGCCGTTTCCCCAGCCAGCCTCCAATCCGCCATGACTCCCGCCATGACTCTCGCCCCTCGCTCGCTGAAGCTGCACAGAGGAGGAAGCCAGGGGAGGGGGCGGGGCATGTCACGACCTAGCTCTGCCCCTCCCCCAGCTTCCACTGTCCCACAGCTTCTCCAGCCTTGAGGGGACAGTGCCAAGCCAGTATTGTGCTGGCTCTGCCACCACTGGCTTGGCAATGCCCCCTCAAGGCTGGAGAAGCTGTGGGAGAGCTGAAGCCGGGGAGGGGGTGGGGCATGGCGCGGCCTGGCTCCTCCCCTTTGCCAGCTTCAGCACTCCCAGCAGCTGCTCCCAGCAGGCCACCATCCCCCAGCTGTTCTTTACTGTGTTAGAGTGTCATTTTGTGTCATTTTGGTGGGTGGTGTTCCCCCGGATTTTTTAATGTTAAAAGTGTGCCGCGGCACAAAAAAGGTTGGGAAACACTGAATTACACAATCTAAGGATTGTGATTAACCAAGGTGAGTTTTTTCTTTTCAACTCACACATGGTAGTGATCCCATAGGAACTAACCCTATGAAATGCATTATGCTTTTCTAAGTCATGCTTACATTAACAAGGAAAACAAATTCTTACCATATCTGCACTACTGCAATATTTCCATGCCAGAACATCTCCAGCCTCACAGTATATTAATTTGTTTTATATAAACCCATCTGTATTTTCATATTTTAATCTACTTATGCCAAGCCAACTTCATATTTGTGGCCTCAACATGCATGTAAAACAGCCAATGGAATTTTTATTCTTATACTGAAAACTTTTTGTACCAAGCCATCTCCATTCCTGTGGACATTAAACAAACATGTGAGCACAGCTGGGAAGGGTTACTTTTTGGAGCTACTGACCGAGAAATTCTGAAAGTTTGAGTCCCCAAAAGTAATTTTTCCATCTCTGTATATGGGTACAATTTCATTCTGACTATAACAAAACAGAACTGAAAAATGTATTTCAAGATTTCACTGGAGTTGAGCCATTCACAGGAACAAAGAGCAGTGCAGATAGAGCACCTTAACTTTGAATAGACAGATTTTCTACACATATTTATTTATTTGCATCACTTATACCCCGACCATATCAGCCCAAGGACGACTCAGGGCGGAGAACAATTGGCACAATTCGATGCCCAGGGCCGGTTTAACCATTATGCGGCCTACGCAGGCGCGTAGGGCGTCGTCACCTGGGAGGGGCGTCGGCACCTGGGAGGGGCGCCATCACGCCGGCTCCGCCCCGCCCTGCCACCCGCGCTGCACTGCGGGCCTCCATGCGCATTGGCTCCAAAGCGCACCTCCCGTTTTGGAGCCAGAGCGCGTGCACACAGTTTCATTGGCGCATGCACACTGGGCTCTAAAGCGCAAAAAAAATTTCGCTTACCCCCAGAATAGCTAGGTCCGCCCCTGTCGATGCCATCACTAAAACACACACCAATCAAATAAAAACATAGCATGCCAACATCTAAAACATCAAAACATTAAAATAATGAACCATAAAATTTAAATTTTTTAAAAGAAACTGTGTCGTCATATTCAGTCCATTGTCCATTCCGTGGTTTTTGTCATTCCAAAGTCATTTCCAATTCCGTGGACTAATTAAGCTGAAGCTCCAAACGCTTGCTCAAAGAGCCAAGTTTTCAATTTTTTTCCAAAAGGTAAGGAGGGAGGGAGCTGATCTGATATCCATGGGCAGGGAGTTCCACAGCCATAGGGCCACCAGGGAGAAGGCCCTGTCCCTCATCCCTGCCAAACGTGCTTGTGAAGCCGGCAGGATCGAGAGCAGGGCCTGATTATCTCAATTCCCTGGTGTGTTCATAGGGAGAGATCCGTTCGGATAGATAAGCATATTTATTACTTCACATGGCAAGGAAAGTATGTTTCAGTGAGAGCTGTAGCAAGACACCTTAGTTCCTGAAGTGAGGAACAAGATGGTGGCTTTTCATTCCATGTATATAAGCTAATGGAGTTGGCAGATAATATTGTCAACAATATGGGTGTTGAGACTGCATGCCCACTGCACTTGAAGACTAGCTTAAGAGGACACAAGGCAAGTCAAATGCCACAGTGGTGCCCTCTATAATAATACGTTCATATATGGCTTTGGAACTTGTGTTGAGTCTATCTCTTTGGGAGGGGGTTAATTTGTTGACAATACAATTAAAGCCATTTCAAGTTGTTAGAGAGCCAGATGTCTGTTTGAGAGAGAACGATGACTTGTCCAGCTCTGTCTTTATAACAGGGCATGCTGCAAAGGAAGCTGCATGAATGAAAAGTAGTTGGGGGAAGGTTGGCTTCTAAGCATTGCAATAGCACAGTGTCTGTAAAAATAGTAGTAGTAGTAGTAAGTTAGACTCCAGACATCATAATTGCTCGACAGAATGCCAGCTATCTCTCTCTCGGCATTACTTCGCGAACGAAGATTCTTAGGAAGGGGCGCCTCTCTTGCGCTGACCTGTGGCGAGTTCACCATAGAGTAGTATCTTTGGGAGGCGGTGGTCCTCCATCCTAGAGATGTGCCCTGTCCAGCGCAGCTGTGTTCTCAATAGCGTGGCCTCAGTGCTGGTGATCCCTGCTTGCTCAAGGACAGCAGCATTAGTCACATTAGTCCGGTGTACATTTAGGATTGTGTGAAGACAGCGCTGATGGAAGCGTTCGAGGAGTCGTAGGTGTTGGCGATAGGTGACCCATGTTTCAGACCCATATAGGAGAATAGACAGTACGATAGCTTTGTACACACTGATTTTGGTGCTTTGCCTCAGGTGTTTGTTACTCCAGACTCTTTTGTGAAGCCTTCCGAATGCACTCTATGCCTTTGCTAATCTGTGATCTATCTCTTTGTCAATCTTGGCATCTGAAGAGATGATGCTTCCCAGGTAGGTGAACTGCTGAACGGACTTAAGCACAGATTTGTTACAGTATATGGAGTTTAGCTAAGTAATTGCAGGATCTTCTTGTTTGAATGTGTGTGTTGAGGAGAAACACCTGGACAATGAAGCAATTCAGCTTGAGCATTGAGTATATCATGAGGAGGGTTTTTCCTTGATCCTTTGTGTGAAGAAGGAGATCATGAAGACTGCCATGGATCTACCACAGGACTTGTCCTGGACCATTTAACAAAGGACTTCTTACACCATCGAAGATGCAGATTATGCATGATTATAATGCATTGGACTTTGAGTAAGATATCTGCAATGGACTATGTTTAATTTGTAATGCTGGTTTTGTTAAAGCTGCTTACTTAAGAGTAAAGTTGTATTTTTCATTTACTCTGGCTCTGTGTGATTTAGCAGCGGTCTAAAACTGGAAAGACTACTGAGCTTCCGCACAGACTGACAAACTGCAACAGGTTATGGGTCCAGACTGTCCAGTCTGTCCAGTTGCATAGTTGGACTATATACAGTATATATTTTTGTTCCAGTTTTTTTAAAGACAATTTTGTTTTGCATTGTGTGTTTGGTGGCAAAACAAG
Source organism: Anolis apletophallus (assembly GCA_030556195.1). Classification (NCBI taxonomy): domain Eukaryota; kingdom Metazoa; phylum Chordata; class Lepidosauria; order Squamata; family Anolidae; genus Anolis; species Anolis apletophallus. The sequence goes on from JARBWK010000004.1 coordinate 11,079,563, forward strand.
AAGATGGATTCTGGAGTGAATATGTCTTTCCCCATGGCCAGATTAAATGGCAATAACTATTCCATTTGGAAAGTCAGAATGGAAAGTTATTTGAGGAGAGAATCCTTATGGGAATGTACAGAGAATCCAGTGCAGCAACCAGCTTCAGCAGAGCAGCTGAGGGCTCAGGAACGAGCAAGGACTAATCTGATACTCGGGGTCGACGATGAACAACTGGTTCATATATGCAGCTTGCCAACTCCCAATGCCATCTGGGTAAGACTCAGAGAAGTATATGCTTCCAGTTCGGCAGCAACAGTGGCTGTGCTGGCGAGACAACTCTACAGGAAGAGACTGGAGAAGAATGAGAGTCTGAGAGACCATTTGCAAGTTTTGCAGAATTTGTTCTTGCAATTGGAGGAGAGAGACTTTCATCTCACAGAAGCAAACAAATGTTTTATTGTGCTTTCATCCATGGATGATTCGTTTGATGGGATAGTGAATTCTCTAGAGTCACTTCCACAAGCACAATTGAACCTCCAATATATTTGTGCTAGACTTCTAGCTGACTGGGAGAGACGGAAGGATCGTTGCCTGGAGTCTGCAAATACAGCAGGGCATTCTCAAGGAAAGCAGTCAGCCGGAGTTGCACTCGAGGAGGAGAAAGAGAGAGTATGTGTGGTGAGAAAGTGCTTCAGTTGTGGATCTCCAAATCATTTAAAGAGAAATTGCCCAAAGCAGCAGAAGAAGCAAGGAGGGAAGAAGATGAACCAGAGGAGCAGTTCTTCGCATGTAAGAATAGTGAAGTCCCAAAAGAGTCCAGCAGATGAGGACATATTTTATGTGGACTCTGGATGTTCACAGCATATAGTGAACAACAAAAATTTAATTTGTAATACTGTGAAACCTGAATGTTCAAATGTTACCCTTGCAGATGGAAAACAGTACAAAGTACACAGTCAAGGGGAAGTTTATGTTAAGCATTTGGATAGAACATTAAGGAATGTATTTTTAGTTCCAGAGCTTGACTATAACTTATTATCTGTTGGAAAACTTGATAAAGAAGGTTATGAAGTTAATTTTTCTGGAGGAAAAGTCAGGATTTTGAAAGGGAATAAGTTATGTGGAACTGGAGTATTACAGGGGGATTTGTATGTGTTAACCTCAAGAGATAATACAGGTGAGGTAAATATGATCAGTAAGAATACCCCATTACACAAGGAATGTATTCATGATTTACACAGAGCATTAGGTCACCCTAGTTTCAAAGTGTTGTATAAAATGCCAGGGTTTAGTGAAGGTATTAAGTTAAAGGATTGCAAGAAGTTTCTTGATTGCAATGTATGCAAGAAAACCAAAGCACAGTCAGCTCCAATAAGTAAGAAAAGTTTAAGAAACTCAGAGGAGATTTTTCAATTGGTACATGCTGATTTAATTGGGCCTTTTCAACCAAGTAAAGGTGGGGCCTGTTATATTCTGTGTTTATTAGATGACCATTCTTGTTTTTCTTGGTGTTTTTTGTTGAAACAGAAGAATGAAGTTTTTGATATTTTCAAAAATTGGGTGGCATATGTGAAGAGGCAATTTGGAGTGGGATTAAAAGCTCTTCAAACAGATAGAGGAGGAGAATTTACCTCACACAGTTTGGAACGTTTTCTGAAACAAGAGGGGATAAAGCACAGACTCACATGTGCTTATCAAAGTGCAGAAAATGGAAATATTGAAAGATTTGAAAGGAAAGTCCAAACAGTCAAAGATTCTTTGTTAGAAGATTCTGGATTACCTAAAAACCTTTGGGGAGAAGCAGTATTGACTGCATGTTATTTGATTAATAGACTCTGGTGTGAGCCTATCCAGAACACGCCTTATTTTATGTTATATGGCAAGAAACCCCCATTAGGACATTTACAAATTTTCGGAGCACAGGCATGGGTATTCATTCCAAAACAGTTGAGAAGGAAAGGACAAGATAAAGCCAGGAGATTAACAATGGTTGGATATGCACAGGGAGCAAAAGCTTGGAGATTTTTAGATAAAGAAGGAAACATTGTTATATCTAGATCTGCGAATTTTGCATGTAGCCAGAACTGGGACAAGATTCATGCTAATCAGGAAGTTTTCTTTCCTATTTCAAAAGAGGAAACTCGTGAGCAAGGTGGATCAACCACAGAGCAGGAAAGTGCTGCTTCACCTCAACTCATAAGTAAACCTATAATTAAGAAATTTAAGAGGCCTAGATCCTCAGATGAGGATGATGAGGTGAATGAAGATCCTGAGGAAGGAGCCAGTAAGAACATTACACTCAGGAGGAGTGAGAGAACCAGAAAGAAACCTGACTGGTTCACAGTACAACATGTGAGAGTGTGTTTGGTTAATCATGAGCCTCAGAGTTATGAAGAAATAGAAAGTTTGCCACATGGGGAGAAAGAAAAATGGTTAGAAGCTATAGATGAAGAGCTGAAAAGCATGGAAAGATTAAATGTGCGCGTCTGGTTGCTAGAGGGTTTACTCAGATTAAGGACATAGATTACACAGAAGTGTATTCGCCCACAGTTAGTGCTAATTCTGTAAGATTACTGTTAACTCTAGCAGCATGTTTAAATTTAAAGGTGTATCATTTTGACATAAGTACAGCGTATCTGAATGCCAATCTGAAAGAAAATATATACATTGTACCACCACCAGGTTCGAAATATAGAGACACCAACATATATTTTAAGTTAAATCGGGCACTATACGGGCTCCGGCAGTCCGGGCTTGCCTGGAACGAATGTTTAAATGATGCATTAACCAAAATGGGTTTTGAAAGAAGCCGAGCAGATCCATGTGTGTATGTAAGAAATGTACAGCATGATTATCAAGTATTGTTTGTATATGTTGATGATTTATCATTTTTGGCTGAGAGTCAAGCAGAAGTTGACAAGTTTGCAGAAGAATTAAGCAAACATTTTGTGTTAAGAAACCTTGGTCCAATACAATATTTTCTATTTGTAATGACGCTCCAATTTCGGTAAGGATCACGCGTAGATAGAAGCACGGTCCAACACGATTTTATTGCAGGTACAGCACTTGTAAAGCTCAAGCACCGTCCGCCCCCAAACACACCTTTTATACCTAAACCCCCCCTCCCCTTGCTCATGCAATGTCCAGGCAGGGTTGCACCATATCCGGTGAATCAGCAAATCCCATAGTCCCAAGGGATGTGACCTCATTAGTCTCTGAGTCAGCATTAACAGTTCATTGTCCAATGTCCAAGTCCAGGAGAGGTTACCTCACTTCCCCTGGAGGCACCTGGAAGTTACATCACTCCCACACTGACTCAGCATGTCCTTCAATAACTAGGACAAAGGTCCCAGAGAACTGGGACAAAGGTCAGCCACCTCATGGCAGGCTGGAAACCTGAACTTCTTCCAAGCTCAGATTTCCCAGATCTGACATAACGTCCTTCTCCACCACGTCCTCCCCCTGTAGAAACAAAACACCATTCAGTCTTTGGGTGGAAGGGGTCCTATATATCTCTTCAACAGACTACAGTGAAATGTGGGATGAACCTTGCCCAAACTCTTCGGCAGAAGGAGGGTATAAGAGACCTTATTGGCTGCCTTTTCCACCCTGAAAGGTCCAATATATTTCGGGCTTAACTTTTTTGATGGGCTCCCCAACTTCAAATTCTGTGTGGATAACCATACCAAATCACCCTCTACATACTCCTCCCCTTCCTGTCTCCGCCGATCCCCAAATAACTTGTACGCTCGTTGCGCCTTTCCCAGAGCTTCGGTTACCTCCCTCCAATCGTCCTGTGCTCGCATTCTCCACTCACTCCTCTCCTCCCCACCAAACTCCAACAATTGGGGCAAAGGAGCCACATCCTGGCCATAAACTATCTCAAAGGGATTTCCCCGTGGAAGAATGCACAGAGCTATTATACGCCATTTCAGCATAAGGCAATAACTCTGACCAGTTATTCTGTTCCTTATTACTAAATATCCGCAAATATCCTCCTAGTGATTTTTGCGCTCTCTCCACGCCCCCATTGCAGCAAGGATGATAAGCGGTCATAAGTTTTCTTTGAGCCCCCAGCACCTCTAAAAACTTCTCCCAAAACCGGGCAGTAAACTGAACCCCTCGATCGCTGAGAACCTGCTCTGGGCATCCGTGCAACCGATACACATGCTGTACATATAACTCAGCCAACCTCTCCGCTGATGGTAACCCCTTCAATGGGATAAAATGGGCTTGTTTCGAAAATAAATCCAGCACCGTCCAAATGTATCTGTAACCCCGACTGGATGGCAACTCCCCCCACGAAATCTGTACTGACATGCGTCCACGGCCGCACTGGGGAGGCCACCACTTGAATCAAACCCCGAGGTCTAGCAGCAGGATCCTTATTTCTAGCACAATCCTCACAATGTTCCACATACTCCTTCACTTCCGCTCTCATTCCTGGCCACCAATATCGTTTCTTTATAGCCAAAAGCGTCTTCGTTACTCCCCAATGACCAGCAGACTTATGATTGTGATTAAGCTGCAAAACCTTCCTCCTCACACCTCGAGGAACATACACCTTATTCCCCATGACCCATAAACCGTTCAACATCTTACATTCACCCCTATGATCTCGTAACCACGCATCACCTTCGTAACCCTTCTGTAACTCTAAACACCATTCATCTACCACTCCTTCTTCCTCTTTTACCTCTCTCTTTACCTGAGACCTTGTCCTCACCGCTAATCCCCAATGCTCTCTTGTAAACACCTCCTCTGCTTTCTCCAAACAATTTTCCCCTACATCAGGATACCGAGACAAAGCATCCGCCACTACATTCTCACTCCCCTTTATGTGCTGTAATGAAAAGTTAAACCGGGCAAAGTACTGAGCCCATCTCACCAATTTGGGAGATAGCTTCTGAGGGTTCTTCAAATACTGGAGGTTTTGGTGATCCGTTAACACCACAAAAGGAAAAGCCGCCCCCTCCAGAAACTGCCGCCACGTTTGCAAAGCACACCGCACTGCAAAAGCCTCTTTCTCCCAAACGGGCCACTTCCTTTCCAGTTCCCCAAACTTCTTCGAGAAATATGCACACGGTCTCAAATTCCCCTGTTCATCCTTCTGCATCAGCGCCCCTCCATATGCCCAAGCGGAAGCATCACATTGCACCACAAAAGGCTTGTCTACATCGGGATGTACCAGTAAAGGACCTTGGGTAAAAGCTCTCTTCAATCTATCAAATGCTCCTTGACATTCCTTAGTCCAACTTAATTTCGCCCCTGGGGATTTGGTCTTCCTTGACTCCCCCTTCCCCTTCGTCTTTAACAACTCCGTGAGGGGAAGAGTTATAGCTGCAAACCCAGGTATAAAGGTACGATAAAAATTCGCCAGTCCCAAGAACGCCTGCAACTGCCTCCGGGTTTGCGGAGCCTCCCAGCTCAACACATCCTCTACTTTAGCCGGATCCATGGCCACTCCATTCTCACTAATCCGATACCCCAAAAAATCAATCTGATTCTTCCCAAACTCACACTTACTTAACTTCACATACAAACTAGCCTGCCTTAACCTTTCTAACACCTCTCGAACCAACTGCACATGCTCCTCTCTAGTACGCGTCACAATCACTATATCATCCAAATACACAAAAACTCCCCTATATAAAAGGGGGTGCAGCACCTCGTTAATCAGCTGCATGAAAATACCGGGAGCTCCGGCCAAACCGAATGGCATCACGGTCCATTCGTACAGCCCGAGAGGGCAAGAGAAAGCAGTCTTCCATTGGTCACTCTTTTTCACCCGCACCATATGGAACGCATCTATCAAATCCAATTTGGTGAAAAATCTACCGCCCCCTAGCTGGCCCAATAAGTCCTTAATCAAGGGCAAGGGATAACAATTCGTAGTGCTAATGGCGTTCAACCCCCGATAATCGATGCATAAACGCAACCTCCCATCTTTTTTCTCCCGAAACAAAACTGGCGCCGCAATAGGAGATTCAGACCTTTGAATAAACCCCTTCTCTAAATACCCATCAATCTGTTCTCTCAGAGCCACCTTCTCCTGCACAGTCATGGCATATATTTTTGGTTTAGGCAGGATAGCCCCTCTTTGACCTCTATACTACACTGTACATTTCGGAAAGGGGGAAGACTTTGAGCCAATATAGGGTTAAACACATCTGCATAATCCCAATATTCCACAGGCACCCCCTGTACCTCATTCAGAACCCCCTTCCCCACATTTGGCTCACACTGCACCCTCCCAGACTTCCAATCAATTTTTGGATTGACTTGCTCTAACCAAGGCAGTCCTAATACCACCTCATGTCCTTCAATGGGGGCCACTACAAAATCAATACCCCCCTCCCAAGGTCCCACCCGACCTTTCAAATCCTTAGTGCCCAAAGAAAACGGCCCACCCTTAATAGATGACCCGTCTAACTGGGTAAAATTAACAGAGGTATCTAAAGTCTTCATAGCCCCCCCCCAAATCATCTACTAACTTAGGGGACATGATATTCTCCGAACACCCACAGTCAACCAATGCTTTTTTCTCAATAATTTCCTTCCCTTTAAATAAACCCAGGGTGCATTGTACACTTGGGGGACTCACCCCAACACTTTTTACATCAGTATTGTCTACAAAGGCCGCCTTAGCAGATGCTACTTTAGATGGATCCGAGCGGATAGGATCCCGCACTAATTTCTGCCGGCACAGCGACGCAAAATGGCCCGGCTGGGAACAAATGAAACAAAGGCCACGTCCCATCATTGGTTTCTTCATAATGCTGGCCCTGCTATCACCGCCGCCACGACGAAACTCTCCTCCCCGGAATCGGCCCTCAGCAAAACCGCGTCCCGACATCCTGGATCTCGTTGTCTGGAACCGCCGTCGCTGCACTTGGGCTAAGATCCCCTCCACATTTCCGGCCAACTGGATCCACCCATCAACGTCACCTGGATCTCCGCGATGCAGACACCATTCTAAAATCTCCTTCCGCAGGCCATCCTTAAATAGTTCAAGCAAGGTTGCTTGGGACCATTCTGCAACTTTTCCGGCCAATCCCATAAATTCTTCTGCATACTCAGTGACTGAACGGGAGCCCTGGGATAGACTTCGCAGCGCTTCCTTCGCTTTTATCCTCTCCAGAGGATCACGAAACCGGTTTCTAATAGCTTGCAAGAAGGCCCTGACTGATGTTAAACATGGATCTCTCCGGTCATGGCACTGCACATACCATTCAGCAGCCCTTCCCTTAAATACTCCTCCAATGGCTCGAACTCTGCTACCATCGCTGGGGTAAAGATAACCATAGTCCTCCATATGGTCTTTAACTGCGGCAATAAAGAAGGCCACCTTGCACGCTTCCCCTTCAAATTCCACCCTCAGAGGTTCTTTCTTCAGTCGTCCTCCAAACTCATGAGATTGCACTCTCCTCCCCTGAGGGGCCTCCATCCTGGAAACTCCCCTTCCCATCCCTGCCGATTGCAGGGGCCGGCTCGCCAGGACTGGAGTCACTTCCTCTGACGCCAAATGACCACCGTCCGCCCACACTCCCATGGGAGATCTAGGACGTCCAGCTGCTGACGGTTCGCCATCCATCCACGAATAAAAAGTGAAGTCTCCTCCTCCCGGGGCACTCCATGCTGAATCCCTTGGCTCTCTCCTGGGCATAGCCTGGGACATCCTTCTCATGGTATGCTCCATTGCATCCATTCTACATCTCATCACCTCCAACTCCGACAGCGGTTCAGGTTCTGTGGTCTCGCTACCACTCTCCTCCAGGTCCACCTGAGCTGGGGCACTCTTCCTCCCAGCTTCTCTGGTCCTGCACTCCACTGGATCCACCTGAGCTGGCCCTTCTTTCAGCACAGCTTCTCTGGTTCCTCCGGCCATCCGGACACCCGCCTGATTGGGGCCTCGCTGCCTCATTTCTCTCAAGGCACTCACCCGAGCATCCCACAATCTCTCCGCTTCTCGGAGCTCGTCCCTCTGGGCTGACGTACCACACGCCGTCACTTCCCTGGACACATCCGGGAACCCCACTTGGTTGACGGTTGTCCACTTCCAATCCATGGTTTCCGGACTTCTTCAGGAGCAATATTCCACATATCGATATACTCCTCTTCCTTCCAAGCCAACCTCTCCATTTCTGGGAAAGTTGAATGGGGCTTTAGCTTCTGTAATGACGCTCCAATTTCGGTAAGGATCACGCGTAGATAGAAGCATGGTCCAACACGATTTTATTGCAGGTACAGCACTTGTAAAGCTAAAGCACCGTCCCGCCCCCAAACACACCTTTTATACCTAAACCCCCCCTCCCCTTGCTCATGCAATGTCCAGGCAGGGTTGCACCATATCCGGTGAATCAGCAAATCCCATAGTCCCAAGGGATCTGACCTCATTAGTCTCTGAGTCAGCATTAACAGTTCATTGTCCAATGTCCAAGTCCAGGAGAGGTTACCTCACTTCCCCTGGAGGCACCTGGAAGTTACATCACTCCCACACTGACTCAGCATGTCCTTCAATAACTAGGACAAAGGTCCCAGAGAACTGGGACAAAGGTCAGCCACCTCATGGCAGGCTGGAAACCTGAACTTCTTCCAAGCTCAGATTTCCCAGATCTGACACAGGCGTTATACAAAAGCATCATTGGTCAGTTATTGCACATATGTAATTACACTAGAGCAGACATTGCATTTGCTGTGAATTTTCTAAGCAGGTATTCAGCCAACCCATCCATTGCTGCATGGAATGGACTAAAGAGAGTTGTGAGATATTTGAAGCAAACACAAGATTTTTGTTTGAAATTAAGTCCAGATGACTCACTATCTTTGCAGGTATATGCAGACAGTGATTTTGGCAATTGCACAGATAGAAAATCAACAACAGGGATTGTAGTTAAATTTTCTAATGCACTAATTGACTGGAAGTCAAAGAAGCAGGGTTATGTAGCTTTAAGTTCCAGTGAGGCTGAGTTTGGTGCAGTCAGTTTAGCTTATACAGAAGTCTGTGTAATTAAACAACTATTAAAGGACTTACAGATACCTGTTGAAAATCCTACGGTGATATATGAGGATAATCAATCATGCATTGCAATGGCAACACAGGCCAGAGTGAAACAAAGGAGCAAGCATGTGGATATCAAGTACAGCTGTGTAAGAGATGCAGTAAAAAATGGTGAAATTGATTTGGTATATTGTAATACAGATCTGAATTTGGCTGATGTATTGACAAAGCCACTGAGTGTACAGAAACATCAGAATGTTTTGAATGATCTGGGGATTTGTTGAATGTGCCATGTAATTGTGAATGTATTAGATGCTATGTATCATGTGTTTTCCTCTACACACAAGGAGGAGTGTTACAGTATATGGAGTTTAGCTAAGTAATTGCAGGATCTTCTTGTTTGAATGTGTGTGTTGAGGAGAAACACCTGGACAATGAAGCAATTAAGCTTGAGCATTGAGTATATCATGAGGAGGGTTTTTCCTTGATCCTTTGTGTGAAGAAGGAGATCATGAAGACTGCCATGGATCTACCACAGGACTTGTCCTGGACCATTTAACAAAGGACTTCTTACACCATCGAAGATGCAGATTATGCATGATTATAATGCATTGGACTTTGAGTAAGATATCTGCAATGGACTATGTTTAATTTGTAATGCTGGTTTTGTTAAAACTGCTTACTTAAGAGTAAAGTTTTATTTTTCATTTACTCTGGCTCTGTGTGATTTAGCAGAGGTCTAAAACTGGAAAGACTACTGAGCTTCCGCACAGACTGACAAACTGCAACAAGATTTGCCTATGCTGACGTGGGGATGATGGTGTTCTTCCTGTGGTGCGGGCTGGTAGAGGACTTCCGTTTTTTTCAGGCTGACTTCCAGCCCAAACAGCTCTGCAGCTGCTGCAAATTAAGATGTCAGGTGCTGCAGGGCTGGTTCTGAATGGGCAAGAAGGGCAGCATCGTCAGCAAAAAGCAGCTCACGGACTAGATAGTTTAGAGTCTTCGTGCAAGCTCTCAGACGGCTTAAGTTGAACAAGCTACCATCAGTACGATAGCGTATATATATATATATATATATATATATATATATATATATGCCGTCTTTTTCTTCGAGGTCTGCTGCAGCCCTTTGGAGCATCATGCTGAAGAAGACTGTAAATAGGGTTGGTGCAAGAACACAACCTTGTTTCACTCCATTAGTTATTAGAAAGGACTCTGAGAGAGCATCGCCGTATCTGACTTGACTGTGCTGGCCCTCATGTAAGAGGATAATCATTTTGAGGAATTTGGGGGGACATCCTAGACGTTCCAGGATCTGCCACAGACCTTTTCTGCTCACAGTGTCGAAGGCTTTGGTGAGGTCGGCAAATGTTACATAGAGTCCTTTGTTCTATGCCAGCTATAGTTGAGTGATAATTCATTTCGTACTTCACATTGGCTATACTGACCATAGCTGATGGGAATTGCTTTTCAGAACATCTGAGCAGCCAGACATTCCCCACCACTGCAATAAACCCAGGAGAAAACTACATCATCATAGTTCAACCATGTTTATATAGAAAGGTCACCCATAATAAGTAGGTCTTTCTACCACAACGAGTGTTTCTTTGCTCCACACTTGTATGCCCACTTCCTTTCCGATGTCCCTCCACATTCCTGATGGATCATTGTTCTTCCAGATGGTCCAATAAAGCCTCTCAGCTGGATTTCTCTGCTGACAAGTCATAGCAGTTTTGCACTTACGGGCCAAGGGGAAAACGGATTAGCTTTCTGTCTGCAAGTCACCAGTGGCCCCAAATGGAAGTGTCTGCGAACTGTGTGTGTGCAGCTTTTGTTGGTTGTTCAGCAATAAATGCTTAAGATTGGAAGCCTGACATATGATTCATAAGCAGCAAGAGAGCACAACAGCATGGAAAAGCTGATAAGTGTAGTTATGAAAGCTGGATGAGTCACAGCTGAGCTATTTTTTCATAAGCATTTGCTAACACCCCCCCCCCCCATTGTTGTTTATATTCTCCTTGAGGGTTGGGAGGGGAGGGGTCATTCATCTGAATAACCTAAAAGGCCTACTGGCTTGCCTGGAATGTGCTAAAATGATACCAAGTAGCAGGCAGATTATCTGCTGGTTTATTCATTCTTTGCATGCCATTTCTACCTCCTCCAGCATCACATTTGGTCCCCTGATTCTTCTGGAAGCATTCCAGGTTTCAAAGGGGAGCACTCACTTCAGGATCTAGGGCAGTGTTTCCCAACCTTTTTTGAGCCGCGGCACACTTTTTACATTTGCAAAATCCTGGGGCACACCACCAACCAAAATGACACAAAATGACACTCTAACACAGTAATACATAGAGTTAATATGTTTTTAAATGTATTTATACACTCAGTGTGAAACCTGGGCCTGTTTCAATGAACTCAACATAGATATCCTGGCAGGAATAGCAGAAAGACACAAACTTCCCACACAGAACTCCCATAACCAAGAGAAAATGCTATAAGAGTTTGGTGGGCATTGACCTTGAGTTTTGGAGTTGTAGTTCACCTACTGTATATCCAGAGAGCACTGTGGACTCAAACAATGTTGGATCAGGACCAAACTTGGCATGAATACTCAATATGCCCAAATATGAACGCAGATGGAGTTCAGAGGAAATAGACCTTGACATTTGGGAGTTGTAGTTGCTGGGATTTATAGTTCCCCTACAATCAAAGAGCATTCTGAACCCCACCAATGATAGAACTGGGCCAAACTTCCCACACAGAACCCCCAGGAGGCATGAGGAGGTCTCTACTTGGGGAAAGGGAGGCGGGCCTTCCCAATGCATGGAGAGGGAGAGACCAAGTAGACAACGGGTGGGGAGGGGGTATTTGTAATTTTGTGCCTTTATTGAGGTAGGTTTCTTAGGGTTTTTATACTTCAACACACTAGACTCTCCCCCGGAGGTTTCAATTTCCCACGGCACACCTGATGATCGCTCACGGCACACTAGTGTGCCCCGGCACACTGGTTGAGAAACAATGATCTAGGGAATCCATGAATTCAAAGGATTTAAGTAGGGTCACTGCACATATGTCATCCTGATAAGCTTGATATGGGCCAAAAGTCACAAAGGGGTTTCGATACTGAATCACTCCTTTATTTTTTTAATCACAATACCATAGCACCATGAACACTATATACAGGGAATAATATACATTGTGTGTGAAAAATCAAATCCAGTAAATGGGGTCCAACACCATAGCATCCATGCAGTCATGCTGACCACATGACCTTGGAGATGTCTATGGACAACGTATTGTCGAAGACTTTCATGGCTGGAATCACTGTGTTGTTGTAGGTTTTTCGGGCTATATGGCCATGTTCTAGAAGCATTCTCTCCTGACATTTTGCCCGCATCTATGGCAAGCATCCTCAGAGATTGTGAGGTCAGACTGGATTCCAGTTCTCATTAGTCACAGCCAGCAGGATCAGTGGTCAGGGTGATATAGAATCTCCAGTTTCCTTATCCTGGGATATCAAATAAATAAATGTAATGTGTCTGCTACATAAGATCAGGGGTGGACCGACCTGTTCCTGGGGGATACGCGAAATAAAATTTTGCGCCCCCCAGTTGCTCCCGAGGGGAGCCCAGTGTGCACGCGCCAATCTGTGCGCACGGGCACTGACTCCAGAATGCGCCTCCCGCTTTAGAGCCCAGTGCGCGTGTCACGGAGGCATGTGTCCGCGCATGCGGAGGCGTGGCCGGACCGCCCCCGGGCGGCCGGGCCGCCTAACAAAGGCCCGGCTGGCGCAGCGGCGGGGCGATTCTGCGGAGGCCTGGCCGGTGCAACAGCAAGGCGGGGCAGCGCGCGGCGGCGGGACAGAGCCGGCGCGGCGAAGCCCCTCCCAGGTGGCAAACGCCCCTCCCGGGTGATGTCGTCCTACGCGCCTGCATAGTCCGCCTAATGGACGAACCGGTCCTGCAGAAGATATAAAAATATTATAAGACGTAACATGTTGTGTTTCTATTTCCTTGTCCATATGTTGCTGTCTGTTTTTGAACTGTTTCCTGTTTGTTTCAATGGAGTTCCAGTTGGCTTGTACCAAGTTTCGTTGCACGCACAAAACAGGCAGCAAACCTCACATATGCACCACCCAATCTCCTGGTTGCTGTTATTGATAAAACTTACCAGATGTTTTGAAAAGCCGTTTTTTCTAGTTTTACTGTATTTTGAAAAATTGATTGCTTGAAGTTAAAAGTTGATTTTTATTTTTAATGCTCAACTATTTGTCAAACATAATTGCATAGAGGTTCCCCCCACCCAATGCTGAGTTCCTTCTCTATGACTCCCCACCCCCATTGGTTCACAATTGTGTGCATACTGCACTTGTGCACAGTTTTTTTCCTTCCATTTCCTTCAGTTCCTTTGGTACCTCCAGGATCCCATAATGGTAAAGGCCCTCCTGGTACGAAAACCACTCACAACGAAAGCAAGCAGGGGCCAATCTCGGCTCCTCCTCCCCTATTCAGTATCCAGTTGGATCTTTTTGATTTTCCTCCCCCGATTCTTTTTATTTAGTGTGACTGAGTGAGAGTTGGGGACCTAGGGACGGTGAGTGGGGTGTGTGCATGTGCATTTGGGGGCTTGGAGAGTGTGACGAATTCCGTACCTGGTAGGCTTGGTAAAGCCTGGAAAAGTGGGCCCAAGAAATTGGCAGCCATTTGAGATAGTTGCCTGAGGGCATCCATCTTGGATTTCATCTCCAAAAGGGAGCGTGCCTAAGTGTGGTGTTCCAGCCTAGCAGTGTGATGCCCCAGCCTAGTGGTCAGAGACAGGCACCAGTGGTGCCAGTGGATCAGGGCCTGGATGGGGAGAATGAATAGCCAGATGGGGACATGTCTGCAACTGGGGATTTGTCTTGGGATAATGATTGGCTGCATGGGTATTGGCCCGAGGAAAGGGTTAATGAAGATTCTATGGAAGTCAGTTTTGAGACAGCCAGCGAGAACTCCAGTAACCTTGACTCTCACGGGAACTTGACTCCCTTGCCAGCTGAGCTCCCGGGAAATAGGGAGGAAGAGCTTTCTCAGCAAGATATGAGTCCACCTGGGCCTGCTAACGAGCTGTTGGATTTTGATAGAAGGGCCAGTATCAGATCCCCGAGGAGGGATTGGAATTTGCGACGGGGAATTCAGTGGTCCCACAGAAAATAGATTCCTTTAAGAGACTGGTCCGGGGAAGATCTCACTAGAACTAAAGCTACGTTTGGCTTGGATCAAGTTGGTTGGTTTGGCTCAAGTTCTCCGTTTCAAGTAGGCTGCAGGAGCGGTTTGCCCTGCCGAGCCACGTTCCCATTTGATCGTTGCCAAGGTTTGCTTTGGACTCTAAGTTCCTTTTTTCGTCCGCCGGAACTTTACAAGTTTTTCCTTTGGACTTACTTTTGCATTTAATTCTTCCATTCTTTGGACTCTTTTTATTCTAAATAAAAGTAATCTTACCGAGTAGCTTGTGTGTATGATCTAGGGGGTACGTTCCAGGTCTGAGGTGCAACACTAAGAGTCAGCCTGGAGAGAAATGAAGGGAGTTAGGATTGGCTGGTAGAGAAGGAGGCAGAGCCTAACTTTAAAAAAGAAAAAAATGCCTTGAAGAAGAGGCGTTTTAAAACCTGACAGCAGTAGGAGTCTGGGTGCCAAAGGTGTAGGGAAGTTGGTGTGCGGGTGTCAGAGGAGAAGCACTGGAAAAGGTACAAAGGTACAAAGGCACTGGAAAAGGTACAAAGAAGGGCGACAAAAATGATCCAAGGGATGGAGCAGCTCCCTTATGAAATCAGGTTGCAACGCCTTGGTCTTTTCAGCCTTGAAAGACGGCGTTTAAGAGGTGACTTGATCGAAGTGTATAAAATCATGCATGGGATAGAAAAGGTAAATAAAGAAAAATATTTTCTCTGTCACACAACACTAGGACTAGGGGGCACTCCCTAAAGCTCCAAGGTAGGAAAGTTAGGACTAATAAAGGGAAATATTTCTTCACCCAGAGGGTCATTGGGTTATGGAACTCACTTCCAGAGGAGGTTGTGCCAGCTGTCAGCCTGGACAGCTTCAAGGCAGGATTAGACAGATTCATGGATACCAAGGGAATCAGTAGTTACTGAAATGGACATCCAAGTGCCACCTCTGTGTTGATTGAGGCAGGCAGGATTTTCCTGGGTACTGGTTGTGGGGGTCGGGAGCAGGTCAGGGTTTTGCCCTCCTTTCTGCTAGAGATCCCCGTGTACAACTAGTGGGCCACTGTGTGACACAGAATGCTGGACTAGATGGGCTGAGGCCCGATTCAGCATGGCTCTTCTTATGTTCTTAAGCAGAGAGGAGTTGTGGGAGATAGTAGAGAGTAGAGAGATAGATCCAGGGTAGGACTATCTGTACTAGAGTTAAGAATTGCTAGGCAGAGAAGAATTCCTGTCAGTAAATTCTTTGGATGGAGTAAGGAGTGTTATTTTGTTACTATGATTTGAACTGCTTAAAGGAACCATACACTTTCATGCCAAAATCTCTGAACCATTAAGCTTAATACCTATTTTGTAAGTTCTCTTGAATATATCTCATTGTGTTATTGTTCAACACATCTGCCTCACGTGTGCCTCTGTCAAAGAAGTCTTAAATCGGTTCCTTGCAGCAATCAAGAGTCAAATGGTGGCAGCGTACATTTTGAAGAAGTAATCTTTTCAGTATTACCTCAGGGCACAGGCGTGAATGCAGCATACCACCCTCCTGTTATGCCAGCACCACTGGCTGCCGATCCATCTCCGAGCCCAATTCAAAGTGCTGGTTTTGACCTTTAAAGCTCTAAACCAGTGTTTCTCAACCTGGGGGTCGGGTCAGTGGGGTCGCCAATGACCATGAGAAAACATAGTATTTTTGTTGGTCATGGCGGTTCTGTGTGGGAAGTTTGACCCAATTCTATCATTGGTGGGGTTCAGAGTGCTCTTTGATTGTAGGTGAACTATAAATCCCAGCAATGTCAAGGTCTATTTTCCCCAAATTCCACCAGTGTTCACATTTAGGCATATTTAATATTCGTGCCAAGTTTGGTCCAGATCCATCATTGTCTGAGTCCACAGTGCTCTCTGAATGTAGGTGAACTACAACTCCAAAAACTCAAGGTCAATGCCCACCAAACCCTTCCGGTATTTTCTGTTGGTCATGTGTGCCACAATTGGTTCAATTCCCCCATTGGTGGAGTTCAGAATGTTCTCTGATTGTAGGTGAACTATAACTCCCAGCAACTACAACTCCCAAATGACAATATTAATCCCCCTGCCCCCACCTCACCAGTATTCAGATTTGGGTGTATCAGGTATTTGTGCCAAATTTGGTCCAGTGAATGAAAATACATCCTGCATAACAGATATTTCCATTACGATTCATAACAGGAGCAAAATTACAGTTATGAAGTAGCAACAAAAATAATTTTATGGTTGGGGGTCACCACAACATGAGGAACTGTATTAAGGGGTCGCGGCATTAGGAAGGTTGAGAAACACTGCTCTAAACGGTTCTGGCCCAACTTACTTGTCCAAACGCATCCACCCCTACATCCCACCTTGGAATTTAAGATCATCCAGGGAGGCCCTGCTCTCACTCCCGCCAACAGCTGAAATGCGCCTGGCGGGGACGAGGGACAGGGCCTTCTCAGCGGTGGCTCCCAGCCTATGGAACACACTCACAACAGACATAAGAGCGATCTCTTCTCTCCTAACTTTCCGCAAGAAAGTGAAGGCTTGGCTCTGGGACCAGGCGTTTGGTCAATAGAAGTAGCAGCACCCTGAAGGGATAAATCTGGACTGATGTGAAGACGGATGAGGCTGGTATATGTTTTAACTGACGACTGTATTGATTTTAATTATGATGTTTTATTGAGTTGTCTATTTGTTATTGGGTTGTCTATTTGGTGTGATTTTATTGTAACTGTTGAGGTAGCCTCTTGATGGGGGCTCAATTGTAAGTCGCCCTGAGCCCCCCTTCGGGGGTTGAGAAGGACGGGATAAAACGCAGTAAATAAATAAATAAATAAATAAATAAATACAATTCTTGCCTAAGTTACCTCAAGTCAGCCAAAGGGCTACCTGTTTCTTTTTTTTTTTTATAGAAAGCATGGAAATTCCTTTGCAGGTGTACATGTTCTCAGAAACAAATTTTTATCTTTTGTGGAATGCATCACAAGCTCAAAAATATATGAATTTCAAACTACAGACTATATAAGAAATCTGTCATCTTTAGTTTTCAGATGCTTGCACTGCATAGGTATGTTTATCAAATATTACAGCTGATAGATAAATAAATGTGTGTTATTTTAATCATATATACTTTATGCAGCACATGTTTCTTTTACAATATTCTCTGAAGAATACTCATCTTTCAGAAACACAGAGTTTCTTGTAAATTTGTTAATCGTTAGATATTGCATTTGCTGAAAATCCAGCTGTTTGAGCCATCTGGCAAAGAAGTTTGAGAGAAAGACTCCAAATGGAACTCAGATTAGTAAGAATGAAAGTTGCAACACACACAGGGTGGAGTGTTTTTGCCACGTAACACATCAGAGCAGAAGGGTTACTGCAGATTCAATTGGGATCATATGGACTTTGAAAAGTGGGGAAGGAAAGCTAGAACTGAACCAAGTAGTTCTACATCTGTTTGTGGCGGAACCAGTAGGCCTTTAACTGAGGAAGTACCCATTTCCATCATTAAAATGCATGATTACAGGAAATGCCCTCTTCCCTTCTGCTTTCTGGATATATCAAGTCATGAATCCAAAACTAGCACTGTAACAAAAACATATGTTGTATTGCATGGTGTATAATTTTAGCTAATTTTTGTACAATGAATATCTGCTCGTTCATTTTTAATTTCAGAAGAATCCAGTTGTATTATATAGAGCAGAGTTTTTCAACCTTTTTTTGAGTCGCAGCACATTTTTTACATTTACAAAATCCTGGGGCACACCACCAACCAAAATGACACAAAATGACACTCTAACACAGTAATACATATAGTTAATATGTTTTTAAATGTATTTATACACTCAGTGTGAAACTCAGTTCGATGAACACAACATATATATGACTTCCTCTCACATACTTATACAGTACATGGCTACCATGTCTCCTCTCAGCCTTCTCTTCTCCAGGCTAAACATGCCCAGCTCTTCAAACCACTCCTCATAGGGCTTGTTCTCCTGACCCTTGTGAAATTTCACCCTGAGTGAAACTTGCTTCCAGTTAACTATGGATGTCATGAAGCTGTTATTTAAAAAAAACATTTCCAAGCGGAGAGGTTCAATTTGTTTCTTGGAAACCTGTGAATGCTTCAGCCTCCCGATGCTCCCAGGTTCACTCACTGCCCAATTCACCAACGTGAAGCTTCCGACTTTGGCTGTTCTCGCGAGAAATCCAAGCCAACGCAAAAACGGCAACTCAATCACATCCGCCCAGTGCTCTGCTTTTGCGGAGGGAGGAGGGAGGCAGTAAAAGAGGCCACACAGATCTATGAAACGTATAGAGCTGGAGCCATGCTGAGTCGAGGCTCCTGAAGGCTTCCTCAAGGCGGGCCTGGCCCTGGCATTCGGCGGAGCCCTTTCTTTGCCTTGGGGAGGATCTTTGGGGAGGGAATGAGGGAGAAAGAGCTGCTAGGAGGGGGAAGAGTGCCAATTTCCCACAGCACACCTGATGATCGCTCATGACACACTAGTGTTCCGCAGCACACCGGTTGGGAAACCCTGATATAGAGAGTAACGTTTCATTCATTCATGGACAACTTAAGGTGCTGTTCACTAGAGCTCCCATCTGCTGTAGGCAACATTCTACTTGGGGTTGCCTCTGAAGACTGTTCGGATGCCCCAGCTAGTCCAATGTTCAACCAGGTTGCTCACTGAAGCGGGGTTACAGGGAGCGCACAACCCCCTTGTTACGCTAGCGCCACTGGCTGTCGATTAGCTTCTGAGCACAATTCAAAGTGCTGGCCTTGACCTACAAAACCCTAAACGGTACCAGCCCAGCTTACCTATCCAAACATATCTCCCTCTACAAACCCCCAAGGACCTTAAGATCGTCTGGAGAGGCTCTGCTCTTGTTTCCACTGCCATCACAGTCGTGGTTGGTGGGAACGAGAATAATATCTCTGTATCAAATTTATATCCCTCCAATATAACTCTGAGTATTATATGTGTTTAATATTCAATTTTCAATGGATTATATTCAGCAAGTGTACTGGTTCAAAAGTGGCCCTGGATCGGGCTTAGAAATCAGACAATCAATAACAACATGTAATGATCACGACGAACAGCTAAAAGAATTTATAGTCTCTGTTGACTTAAACAATAAACTCCCAAATGGGCA
Organism: Anolis apletophallus; assembly: GCA_030556195.1. Lineage (NCBI taxonomy): Eukaryota > Metazoa > Chordata > Lepidosauria > Squamata > Anolidae > Anolis > Anolis apletophallus. Next base: position 11,098,918 of record JARBWK010000004.1, read on the forward strand.
GCAATAATAGTTCAAACCGCAAATCGCGGGCTAGCGGAACTCAAACCGCTAATGGGAGGCAAACTCTGGGATGCCCCAGCGCTTGCTGCTTTGGCAATGCACTCCGGTAGCATCCCAGCGTTTGCCTCCCATTAGCGGTTTGAGTGGTAAGAAAATAATGAAGAGCAGTCAGGCAGAGCCACTGTGATACTCCCCTGGATGTCTCATAGGCCTTCTGGGGGTCTTGGAGGGTGGCTGTTTGAAGCCCCGCTACTATCTTTCTGTCACCAAATGACCAAGACCAAGTGCCCCAGGACAAGTAAAAGCCCAGAAGGACAGAACTGATGGTGCTACATCTGTGCTTATCATAGAAATGCCTATGAAGGAGTACGTTGGCCTAGGCAGTTAAATATTCCACTAAAAAAGATATCTTGAGGTTGAGAGGAACCAGGCTGCTGGACATATTTTGGTACCGAGTTAAGCACTTTGGACAGCTCTTTTAATGTGAAGAAAGGACTAAAATCAGGAGTGTGCTCACAATCCCACTGGCAAGGAAATTATTGATTGTCATTGTGTGATGGATGGGATTACTGTGTGTGCATTCTTATTTATGTATCTCACCAGCATTGCATATTACATTCTGACTGATAGAATGATACACGCACGGGATATCCCGAAAGTCAGGTTACAAGATTTTTTTAAAAAATTAAATACAAAGAATGAATATATTTTAATAAAACCTACATGGATTATAGCATAGGTATTATGTTATTTCCCCCCACACACATAATTGCCATTTAGTTCCATACATTTTGTCATCTGTGATATGAGTTTTTTGATGTCTGTGTCATAGAAGTCTCCCGCTGCCTTTTTCAGCAAGTTCGTCACTTCAATTTTCACCTCGTTATCATCAGAAAAGTGTTTTCCACCCAGGTGTACCTTCAATGTAGTGAACAGATGATAGTTACTGGGTGCGAGATTGGGACTGTGAGATGGGCGGCTTAAAACATCCTATCCCTAACCAAATGAAGACAAACAACTCTTGTGTTACATGAGCGGTGTGTGGATGTGCATTGTCATGGAGGAGACAGACAGAAGGGAAATGGAATGACGACGCTAATCTCTAACCTTCACACCAACACTAGTCGATGAGCTACTGACGACTGGCACTGCTCATTTGCATCCGCTGGCTTCCCATTACACAGCAGTGATACCAACTTCCCCCGCGAAAATTCCCCGTGAGAGGTACGTGCCTTGTAACCTTACTTACACACACACAGAGAGAGAGTATATTTTTATGTTGATACATTGTTCAATCATATGAAGGGTGAAGGGCTATGCTTTCTTAAACCCTGAAACATCCTTCTTTTTAAAGGCAAACCTTAACTGATGATCCATGAGGGAGGCTCTTGGTTGACGTGGTGTGTGGCCAGGGAGATAATGCTGTTGGCTTCCTCTGTCTTTGTTCTCTAATGTAACACATCTGCTGAAGTCAACTGGGACTACAGAGGTCTTTCCTGGTCTGTCCTAGAGCTGAAATTAAAGATTTAACCATTTACAGCATAAATTGGTAAGCAATGTTGTCAGTCCTTTCCAAGTTACCCATGAAGCCATTATCTAAAATGTAGCTTTTGAACGAAACAGAAATTTCAGTGGTTAGCACCTACAATTCTTATAAAGGGATATCTATCTTGATTTCTTTGGACTTTTAAGCTTTTGCTTGATTTTTTTAAAGTTATAATAACAGAAACAGCTACGACTTCTGAAAAAGGAAACCTTCCTGAGAGCAAATTGTGGCAACTTCTGAGTGGCTAAGGAGCAAGCAATAGTGCAACCAAGGTTCATAGTGTCAAAAGTACAAGAAGGTATTTGATTAGCTAGGATCTTCAACTGCTCTATTTAAGTTTCATTCTCTGCCTATGTGCCTCAAGTCTCCTGTTGACTTATGGGAACACCAAGAATGTCATAGTTTCCTTAGGCAAGAAATACTCAGAGGTAGTTTTGCCACTTCCTTTCCCTGAGATACAACCAACAGTACTCGATATTCATTGGCGGTATGCCTATCCAAGTGCTAACCAGGGCTCCCCTTGCTTAGCTTCCAAGAACAGACAGGGTCTGGTGCTCTTAGTTTGCCACCAACATGGGAGCCTCCCCGTGTTCCATTTGGAATCATGGATGATCACTGGGCACAATGTAGTTTGTCACAGAAATCTTAGATCCCAATTAGTCCAATGGAAATGCATTGAGAAAAGAGATTTATATCCAGACTAAATCAGCTGAATTTAATTCCTGTTGAAAGGTATGAGACGTTAAGTCACAGTTACTAACATGTACTATCAATTTCAATTGGATCTAAATTCAACCATTTTAGCTCAGGTACAACCAGGGGTGGTCCTACAGGTAGGCCAAGGAAGCGGCCGCATGGGGCGCCATCTGGGAAGGGGCAAATTCCCCCACCAACTGGGCGCCGGCGCCAGACAGTATCCTGGCCCTGCCAATGTTCCTCAGGCAGCACTGCGGCTGCCTGCTTTTGGGCCCCGGCCTTGTGCCCTCCGACGCCGCTTCTGGGCATGTGCTGAGGTTTTTGCACAGGCACAGTTGCTCCGGAGCTGAAGTTGAGCGCAGGAGCAACTGCGCATGTGCAAAAACCTCCGCGCATGCCCAGTAGCTCCTGTGTGCAGAAGCCTGTAAGCAAAGCACTCCCTATCGGGCAGGCAGGGAATGCTTCCCCTCTCCCTTTGTCTCCGCCCTGCCGCCGAATACGGTGACCCAATTGGGCAGGCAGGGGGTGGAGACAAAGGGAGAGGGGAGGGGAGCCAAAGGGGTATTGGCGACGTATTGCTTCCTGACAGCCGCCACCGGAAGTAGATATTATAATTGTATATTTGTTTTACATGGGGGGCAAAATAACATTTGGGGCGCCAAAATAATGTTCGCTTACCATATAAAATTACCTTAGACTGCCGCTGGGTACAACTCACTGTTCCAATGTTGCCCAATATTCTGGGTGGGAAAAGAGGGGAGACTTTTGTAATTCTGCAACTGAAGTACTTTGATACCACTTTAACAGCCATGAATCCCTCCTATGAAATACTAGGATTTGTAATTTTGAGAGGAAAATTCAAAATTATTTGCAGGAGAGTTCTAGTTCCTCAAAAAATAAGACTGTATAGTAAAAGACCAGATAGTATAGTGTAAAAGACCGGATCAGTCCTCGTGTGGTGGCCAGGAAATCCCAGGCAGCTCAAATGAGCTGCCTGAGCGGAAGTGAGGGCCACCCGGCTGACGACACGGGGCAGGGCGGGGCCAGTCCTGTCATTGGCTGGCCGGCATTGGTGGCGGGATGCCTTCACGCCACCCAGGGGCTTCTGGGAGGAAGAAGCCCCCTTCCGACCCCACAAGATGGCAGTGAGGACAACCGCCGCCCCGCAACCTGCTGGGCCGGTAAGTCGGCCAAGCCAATTATTAGTCCTTCTCTACCTAGGTGTCACCGAGGGACCACACTTCTCCCATCTTTTTAAGCAACTGTAAACACCTCGCTTGTAGAAGTCGACAGGTTGCTCCAAATCCACGTTGTGACCTCATAAATCAGAGTCTCATCATCTGAAAAATACTTGCCCTTCAAAAATAACTTCATTGTTAGAAAGAAGTGGAAGTCTGATAGTGCGAGGCCGAGTGAATAAGGTGGATGCAGTTGAATTTCAAACCCACAGGAGCATGCTTCCATTTGGGCAAAATGTGAGTTGTGAACTGGTACATTGTCTTGCAGAAGGTGGACACCTTTGGTGAGCATGCCACGTCTCCTGGTTTTGATGGTCTTTCGCAGTTTCCGCAGGAGTGAAGCATAGTATGCCCCAGTAATCATGGTACCCTTTGCTAGGAAATCCATCATGCTCATGCTGGTCCAAAAATACTGTGAGCATGACTTTTCCTGCAGAGAGTTGGGCACATGCCTTCGTTGGAGGCGGTGAGTCATGATGCTTCCATTGCATCGACTGGACTTTAGTCCCAGGATCATAGTGATGGACCCAGCTTCCATCCTGTGTGATCAGTCTGTTGAAAAGGCCCTCCTGGTTTCCATGTCACATCATCAATACAGCCTGAGAGCATTTGATTCGTTCCTGCTTCTGGAAAAGTGTGAGCAGCCGGGGAACACAGCGAGCAGATACCTTAAGCATGTGAAAGTGGTCTTGGATTATTTCTTCCACAGACCCCACACTAATTTTGGGCTAGGTGGCAAATGGTTACGTGGTGATTTTCCAGAATTGCTTGCTGGATGGTGTGTTCATCATTAAGAGAGTGAGGTCACCCTAGAATTGGAGCTGTTGGCACCCAAGTCCGACCATGTTTGAATTGACGATGCCAGTTCTTGACTACATCCTATGATGGGGAATCTTCACCTCATTGAACGTCTCCTTTGGTAAAGTAAAGGAACTTGATGGCTGCTCTGTATTACACTGGGTCCATTATCAAGCCTCACACCACTTCAGCACCTGTAAAATCAAGACCATTGTCAGTTCTGAGTTGTAAGTTGTGATAAGTGGAAGTGGTCAGGGGAAATCTTTAATGAACGCCCCTTGTATCTGCATGGGGATTGATCTCGGTCACATCTGTTGATCTGATGTGTGGATACTAGTATTGTCTGCTGTCAGGGTATTTATTTTGTTTTGCTTTGTTTATTTGTCAGCGTCTCGGCATTACTTCGCAAATGAAGATTCTTAGGAAGGACTCCTCCCACATTTTTTACAAGCGTGTTGATGACTAAAAAGGCCAATCTGAGATAGGCAAGTCCGGTTGCAGAAAGCACAGCAGAAAGTCTCCTTGGGTGATGTTGTTTCCAAGTTGCGGTTCTTTCTGCATTGTCGTTTCTCTTCAAGAGCCATTTGGCATGTCTTCTCGAAAGAGGCCGCAGCATTGTGGATAGTGAGTCTCCATGCCTCCCGATGTGAGGCCAGGGTGGACCATTGTTGGTGATCAATCTGGCTGAGACTGAGATGTTGTTTCAGGGAGTCCTTATATCTCTTCTTTGGGGCGCCTCTCTTGTGCTGACCCATGGTAAGTTCACCATAGAGTAGTATCTTTGGGAGGTGATGGTCCTCCATCCTAGAGACGTGCCCTGCCCTGCGCAGTTGTGTTTTCAATAGCATGGCCTCAATGCTGGTGATCCCTGCTTGCTCAAGGACAGCAATATTCATCACATAGTCGGTCCAGTGTACATTTAGGATTGTGTGAAGACAGTGCTGATGAAAGCGTTCGAGGAGTCGTAGGTGCTGGCGATAGGTGACCCATGTTTCAGACCCATATAGGAGAATAGACAGCTGGCATCCACGCACAGTGAATGGACATTCCTCAGGGGGATTCTTTGGCAGCCTACAATGCTATATATTTTACTGTAAGTAGTTCATTATAAGAGTTTGGCCAGAGGCGCATGTGGATTTCACAGAGAAGGAAATGTGTGTTCAGATCCAATCCTTCTGAGCAACCTCTATTGCTTCTTCACTTTAATTCATTTTCAGTCACCTTTTAAAACATAATCTAGGTCATCTCAATCAAGGATGTGATCTTTTTTTCACCAGAGGAGACTCAGTCTGCTCAGAGCTGCTAGAAGGTATGACTAGTGTCTGAGGCATTTCAAATATATGCTCCTCTTGGGAAGAGAAGTAAAGCTCATTGAAGTCTGATGGAACTCAACCTGAGTCAAATTTCTGCAGCATGATGTAACTAAACCAGACAGAATTCTTCAGACTTTTCCTTTTAGCCTCTTACTAATTGAATCAGAAGTTACTCATATACACATTTGTGTTTTACTTGTAAAGCCTGAGAAAAGATGATAAACTTAAACAGATTGTACTGCAAATGAATTCTAGTAAAATGGTGTCAAACTGCATTAATTTTACAATGTAGATGCACACAAAGCTGATTTTCAGGACCCCCCCCCCATCCAGTGAGTCTCCATTCTCTAAGGCAGTGTTTCTAAACCTGGGGGTCAGGACACCTGGGGGGTCGTGGGAGGTGTCGGAGGGGTCACCAAAGACCATCAGAAAACACAGTATTTTCTATTGGTCATGGGGGTTCTGTGTGGGAGGTTTGACCCAATTCTATTATTGATGGGGTTCAGAATGCTCTTTGATTGTAAGTGAACTATAAATCCCAGCAACTACAACTCCCAAATGTCAAGGTCTGTTTTCCCTCAAACTCCACCAGTGTTCACATTTGGGCATATTGAGTATTCGTGCCACGTTTTGTCCAGATCTATCATTGTTTGAGTCCACAGTGCTATTTGGATGTAGGTGAACTACAACTCCAAAACTCAAGGTCAATGCCCACCAAACCCTTCCAGTATTTTCTCTTGGTCAGGATAGTTCAATTCAATCGTTGGTGGAGTTCAGAATGCTCTTTGACTGTAGGTGAACTATAAATCCCAGCAACTACAACTACCAAATGACAAAATCAATTCCCCCCGAACCCCACCAGTATTCAAATTTGGGTGTATTGGGTATTTGTGCCAAATTTGTTCCAGTGAATGAAAGTACATCTTGCATGTCAGATATTTACATTACGATTCGTAACAGTAGGAAAATTACATTTATGAAGTAGCAATGAAAATAATTTTATGGTTGGGGGGCCACACAACATGAGAGGGCAGCAGCGGATCAGCTGCAGCGGTTCTTAGATGACACAGCTGGACTTGATCCCTACCAGTCCGGCTTCCGTATTGGGCATGGGACGGAGACCGTGCTTGTCGCCATTACAGACCAACTTCGCCGCCAGCTGGACCAGGGCGGGTCAGCCCTGCTTGTCTTGTTAGATCTGACAGCAGCGTTTGATACGGTAGATCATGCACTGTTGACCCACCGTTTAGCCGGCGCCGGAGTGGGGGGGACCGCACTTCAATGGGTGGCCTCCTTCCTCCGGGGCCGGGGACAACGTGTGGAGGGGGGTGGGGAGGTCTCCGGGAGATCCCCGCTTAACTGCGGGGTCCCCCAGGGGGCCATCCTCTCCCCCTTATTATTCAACGTTTATATGCGACCCCTGGCCCAGCTGGCCCGCGACTTTGGTCTGGAGTGTTATCAGTATGCGGATGACACCCAGCTTCTGCTGAGAATGGACGGCAGGCCGGATACCGTACCCGATTGTTTCCATCGATGCCTAGAAGCCGTGACTGGTTGGCTGCGCGCCAGCCGGCTGAAGGTGAACCCGTCGAAGACGGAGATCCTATGGCCCGGTCGCCCTGGGCTGGGTGGGTGCCGGTTGCCTACCCTGGACGGCGGGCAACTTAGCCCGTCATCTTCGGTTAAGAGCTTGGGTGTGCAGTTGGACTCCCTGCTGACCATGGAGGCTCAGGTCGCGCGGTCTGCAGGGGTCCTTCTATCACCTACGACAGGCTAGGCGACTGGCACCCTACCTGTCCAGGAACGACCTGGCTACGGTGATCCAAGCGACGGTCATCTCGAGACTAGACTACTGTAACGCCCTCTACGTCGGCCTTCCCTTGTCGACAATCCGGAAACTCAAGCTAGTGCAGAATGCCGCTGCTCGCTTGCTGACGGGCTCGTCGGTGAGAGAGCACATCACGCCCATCCTCCGGCAGCTGCACTGGCTTCCTATTGAGTACCGAATTGTCTTCAAGGTGTTGGTATTAACCTTTAAGGCCTTGCACGGTCTAGGGCCTGCGTACCTGAGGGACCGCCTTACCCCGTATTTGCCCCGAGATCACTGCGATCAGAGGAACAGAACCTACTGACTATACCACCAGTCCGCTCCTGCCACCTATCCGCGACTCGTCAGAGAGCTTTCTCTGCGGCAGCTCCAGCCCTGTGGAACTCTCTGCCGGACAGTACCCGGGCCATCCTAGAACTGGTACCCTTCAGAAGGGCCTGTAAGACCGCCCTCTTTGGACTAGCATTCCCTTAGGCCTCAATGGACAGCATACTGTAAATTTCCAGTATGCCCCTTGTATTTGGAATTCGTCGGATGCGTTTTTAATTTGTTTTTATGTATTGTAGGGCTGCATGTTGAGGACATGTTGCCCATGTATACTCCATTGTTACCCGCCCCGAGCCTGCAGGGAGGAGCGGAATATAAAATCGAAGAAATAAATAATAAATAAATAAATAAAAACCGTATTAAGGGGTCACGGCATTAGGAAGGTTGATAACCACTGTTCTAAGCCCACCCATGCTATGTCTCTTTCTGGATCTGAGCTAACTAGTGTTGTGGTACTTTGAGCAGTAATGCAAGGGAGCTGCAGTTTTGTCTCCATAAACACATCTGGCTTTTTGCAATAAGAAAATGCTGCTTTTGACGAAGTAGAACTAGAAGACAATACCCCCCCCTTTAAAAAAAGCCCCCATTGATGTAGTAGCTTAGTCTTCCAAAGCAATTGCCCTTGAATGCCTATAAGACTCTAGAGACTATACAGTAGTGTAATTCCTAGCCAGTGAAGTCAGCACGTAACCATAGCAGCCTTGCCGGGAAAGCCGCACTACACAAAAGAACCCAATTTGAAAAAGTCTATTGCTATGTATGAGACATATAGAAGCTGGAGAGAGAGAGAGAGAGAGAGAGAGAGAGAGAGAGAGAGAGAGAGAGAGAGAGAGAGAGAGAGAGAGAGAGAGAGGTCAGTTACCACATGAGCCATAGTGTTCGAGGCAAGGTTAAGAGACTTTAATAGGGCTGGTGTTGTCATGAAAAAAAAGTAATATATATATATTTATATATTTTTCGTATCAGAAGCAGACTGAAGAACTTGGCATTATACTGAATCTCCTTTGACCAGTAGCTGGCCACTTGGAGTGCCTCTGGTGTCACTGTGAGAAGGTCCTCCAAGTGCCACCTCGGAGTTGGTTGAGGTAGGCAGGATTTCCCTGGGTACTGGTTGTGGGGGGTCGGGAGCAGGTCAGGGTTTTGCCCTCCCTTCTGCTCGAGATCCCCATGTACAACTGGTGGGCCACTGTGTGATACAGAATGCTGGACTAGATGGGCTGAGGTCCGATTCAGCATGGCTCTTCTTATGTTCTTATGTTCTCCATTGTGCATGTGGCAGGGCTCAGGCTGCATTGTAATAGGGGCGACATGAGAGAAGCCTCCTCACAGGATGGCAACACATCCGGGCGTCCCCTGAGCAATGCCTTCATAGACTGCTGATTCTCTCACAGCAGAAGTGACCACAATAAAGTAGTAATTTCAGGTAGCAGATTCTGAATGGGTGGCAGCATGGTAGGAAAGGAGAAAGTACTACTTAGCAGACCTCCTACCTTGAAACCACATCCCTACCCAAGCTAGCTTCTGGCTTTGTGATAGAAACACATAGAAATGGTGCAGGCAATCCATGGACGCACCTCAAGGACGTGTTTCAATAGTTTAGGGCAGTGTTTCCCAACCTTTTTTGAGCCAAGGCACATTTTTTACATTTACAAATTCCTGGGGCACACCACCAACCAAAATGGCACAAAATGTTTTATGGCGTTTCGGCACCTCTTTTTCACAACAGGCTGCATATGCAGGGGACAAAGAGTAGGCAAAATAATAATAATATAGTGAAACTAGCAATATGCACAATTACAAAAGTTTTATAAAGTTAATGTATCAATATAGTGAATTTGAAAAACGGAGTACAGTTTGGCACCCACATGATGTTGGCATCTTCCCTTACCGCGTTGGATTAGGCTCTGTACTGGATAATCTGCAATATATAGAAGTTCAATATATAGGAGTTATCCACAAACAGAGGGCAGCATGCGAAGGAGGAGAGGAGCGCAAGTGGGCGGTTCCAAAAGTTATCCACAACAAGTGGGCGGCTCCAAAATGACGCGGCGTCATTTTGGAGCCGCCCATTGGGCTCCTCTGCTCCTTTGCATGCTGCCGTCTGTTTGGGGAGAGGAGCCCAGTGGGCGGTTCCAAAATGACGCGACGTCATTTTGGAGCCGCCCATTGGGCTCCTTTCCTCCTTTGCATGCTGCGTAACGCTTTTCCCTCGCAACAGAGGGCGTCTGCGGACAGAGCCTAATACCAACATGGTAAGGGAAGACTTTTTCTCCCATGGAGGAGGACAAAATAATAGCGGCAGCAAAAAGAGGGAGGAAGGAAGGGGGGCAAAAAGGTTTTCTGGAGGCACAGCTGGAGCTCTGCAAAGGCACAGGAGTGTGCCTAGGCACACTGGTTGAAAAAGACTGGTTTAGGGAAATAGTCTGATGTGGATTATACATGGTGTTATCAAGATCTCCTCAAAGTTCTGTAATTTACAAAAACGCAGGCAAAATCATGTAGTAGTAATATGTGACTAGTTAGTTCATGGTAGGAACAGTCACAACCTTGGAGAAGTTACGACAAATAAGGGATTAATAGGAAAAAATGCCCTGCATGGCTTTGGGAAGCCAATGGTGCCCAAAGACGGAGGCAAGGTGGAGATGCAAAAAGGTTTTTGCCGGATTGGGGGAACCAATATTCATTACATTAATTTGAGTAATTAAATCTCAGTTGGCGCCCCCTAGTTGCGGGAGAGAGGCTTGCGTACCCTAATGAAGTTGTGAGCTATGCTGCCTCCCATGCCAGACAGGTCACAACCGAAGGGTCTGACAAAGAGCGTCAATGGGTAGGATGGGCTCTCTAGCCTTTTGGTAACCATCTTAGGAGAAGGAAAACTTTGATTTCAAACCCGGGCAGATGGTGCTCGTTTAACCCTGTAAGGTCAACCATCTAAGAGAAGGAAACTCGAACCAAACTTACGACCCGAGGACCTCGCTGCCACCTTCCTAGGCCCCGGAAGACAAACCTTTGGTGTAAAGGGTGAGGCCAGTTCTGTGCACACTGCACTCCCTCAGAAGAGTCCATTGCACAGGCTCGAAGGACACATCCAACCTCCGAAACATCAAAGTGCATGCAGAAAGCATGGGATGAGTCCTTCCTGAATCTTTGTTCACGAAGAAAAGCCAAGAACAAGAAATTTGAGTTGAGACTCAGAGGTGACTTTTCCCGCTTTAGGGTTAACCCCTCCTGTTCATTTTGTTGTCTGCTCCAAGCCGCGGTCCCAGTGTCTTTGTGATAGAAACAGCCACTGTCCCATTGACAATGCTGGAGAACAAGCTCAGTACCAGTTGAGTAGCTTCTTGTATGTGAAAATGGAGGAACGCCATGCCCATGTTCACCACAGCAGCCAAATTACTCGGGTTGGCCTTGGGGCTGACCTTGGACTTTCTCCCAGCAAACTAAGACCATTTTATTTTGGCAGGGTTTTGACTTAATAGTGCACCATGCAGTCATGCTGGCCACATGACCTTGGAGGCGTCTACAGACAATGCTGGCTCTTTGGCTTAAAAATAGACCACCCCCCAGAGTCAGACACAATTAGATTTAATGTCAGGGGAAACCTTTACCTTTACTTTGATTTTTAATCATAGAATCATAGCATTAGAAGGGAACATAAGGGCCCTCCTGTCCAATCTCTCTCGTGCAGATTACAGAATACAAACATTCCCAACTGATGACTGTCCAGCTTCTGGTTAAAAACCTTCAGTGAAGGATGTTCCATCACACACCGAAGCAGCCTATTACATTATTGAACCTTTCATGGTAGTACGGTGTTTAACAGTGCTGTGCTGTGGTTTCAGTCTTCTATCTTTTAAATTATATTTGAATTATATTTTCACTATCTTAACCATGTGCTTTTAAAAATAGATTATTTCCCCCATACAATCATAGAATCACACAGTTGGAAGAGACCTCGTGGACCATCCAGTCCAACCCCCTGCCAAGAAGCAGGAAAATCTCATTCAAAGCACCCCTGACAGATGGCCATTCAGCCTCGGTTTAAAAGCCTCCAAAGAAGGAGCCTCTACCACACTCCAGGGCAGAGAGTTCCACTGCTGAACAGCTCTCACAGTTAGGAAGTTCTCCCCCATGTTCAGGTGGAATCTCCTTTCCTATAGTTTGAAGCCATTGTTCCGCATACTAGTCTCCAGGGCAGCAGAAAACAAACCTGCTCCCTCCTTCCTATGACTTCTCCTCACATATTTATATATGGCCCTCATTGTGTTTCCTCTCAGCCTTCTCTTCTGCAGGCTAAACTTGCCCAACTCTTTAAGCTGCTCCTCATAGGCAGGGACGGATCTTACGTTATGCGAACTACGCGCCTGCAGGGGGCGCCACATATTCAGGGGCGCATTGGCTGCCAAATGCTCCATGGAAGGCGGCCCGCCCACGCCGCACCAAATGCGGCACAAGTAGGCCAGAGCCGCCTGCAGCGGCTCCATGAGGTCAGAGACTGAGGAGGAGGGTTTGGCGGCCGGGGGCGGAGGCTCCGCCCTGGCCACCAAACCCTCTTTCTCAGTTTCCGGTCTCGTGGAGGGTGCGCATGTGTGCCGGATGCACATGCGTGGAACTAGTTGGCTTTGTGCGTGCGCACCCTCCACGAAGCCAGAGAGTGAGGGGGCACCAAAATAATGTTTGCTTACCATTTTAAATTACCTTAGTCCAGCCCTGCTCATAGGGCTTGTTCTCCAGATCCTTGATCATTTTAGTTGCCCTCCTCTGCACACATTCCAGCTTGTCAACATCTCCCTTCAATTGCAGTGCCCAGAACTGGACACCGCAAGAGTTATAGAGTTTGGGGCTGAATTTTTATTTTAAAATGTTGTAAACTATCATGGAGAAAGGCAGGGTACAATTGAACAAACAAATAAGTAAACTGGACTGCAGCTTCCATATCATCCTGCTCCCTGGGCAATGCTGGTTAGGCCTTTTGGGAGATCAGGCCAACAACATCTGGAGAGCCCCAAGTTGCCTGACCATGCTGAATGGAATGCATCAGTGAGAAAAGAATCTATTCACTGCCAGCTAATTCTGGCATATCTGGCCAATGTTATCTTAAAGGAAAAATATTTATTCCAGACTTGATGTGCTCATATCATTAGATCAGTTTCTCCAGGAGCAGAGATCACATTGTGTATTTGTGTGTTAGCAACCTGAGTCCACAAAGCTGATCTCATGCACCTTTTATAGTGAGGGAGAAAACCACCATCTACCTTTTCAGTGTTATATAAGTCAGTTGAAGTCTCTGAGCGTTAAAAATTAAGTGGACAGTTGATTTTGAAGTACTGGAACAAGCAGACCTGAGAAACCTAATTCATGTCTTGTTAAGATATATGGAACCAAAGTTCTAGCTGCATAAAAACTGGGATGCATGCCTACAGCTATGTCTCAGTTGTAAACGTCTGTCAAAAATGCTTCTTTTTATGGAGGCTATTGACACCAATGTAGTTTTTCCCCACCCCCACCCCCTTTTCCCATCTTCTGTGTACCATGTTTCCCCGAAAGTAAGACACCCCCGATTGTAAGACGTATCAGGGGTGTCAGGGGGGTCGACTAATATAAGCCGTACCCCGAAAGTAAGCCGTACCTCGCCGCGCCGCCGCAATCGGCCCATCGGCCGCGGCACACCTCCGGCACACCTTGCCACCAGGCCTCCAAGGAAGGGAGGGGGAAGAGCCAGAGGCATGGCGAAGCAGCGCCGCATCAGAGTGACGCGCCGCCGCGTCACCACGCCCCTGGCTCCTTTCCCCCTCCCTTCTTTCGTCCAAGGAAGGGAGGGGAAAGGAGCCAGGGGCATGGCAAGGCAGCGCGCGTCACTCTGACGCGGCGCTGCCTTGTCGCGCCCATGGCTCCTTTCCCCCTCCCTTCTTTCGTCCAAGGAAGGGAGGGGACAGGAGCCAGGGGCGTAGCGAGGCAGTGCGCGTCACTCTGACGCGGCGCTGCCTCGTCCCGCCCATGGCTCCTTTCCCCCTCCCTTCTTTCGTCCAAGGAAGGGAGGGGAAAGGAGCCAGGGGCGTGGCGAGGCAGCGCGCGTCACTCTGACGCGGCGCTGCCTCGTCGCGCCCATGGCTCCTTTCCTCTCCCTTCTTTAGTCAGGAAGGGAGGGAAAGGGCCAGGGCGTGGCGAGGCAGCGCGCGTCACTCTGACACGGCGCTGCCTCGTCGCGCCCATGGCTCCTTTCCCCCTCCCTTCCTTGGAGGCCTGGCGGAAAGGTGTGCCGCTCCTTTCTCCCTCCCTTCTTTCGTCCAAGGAAGGGAGGGGAAAGGAGCCAGGGGCGTGGCGAGGCAGCGCGCGGCACTCTGACACGGCGCTGCCTTGTCGCGCCCATGGCTCCTTCCCCTCCCTTCTTTTGTCCAAGGAAGGGAGGGGAAGGGGAGCCAGGGCGTGGCAGGCAGCGTCACTCTGACGCGGCGCTGCCTCGTCGCGCCCATGGCTCCTTTCCCCCTCCCTTCTTTTGTCCAAGGAAGGGAGGGGAAAGGAGCCAGGGGTGTGGCGAGGCAGCGCGCGTCACTCTGATGCGGCGCTGCCTTGTCGCGCCCCTGGCTCCTTTCCCCCTCCTTCTTTCGTCCAAGGAAGGGAGGGGGAAAGGAGCCAGGGCGTGGCGAGGCAGCACCGCGTCAGAGTGACGCGCCGCGCTTGCCACGCCTCTGGCTCTCTTCCCCTCCCTTCCTTGGAGGCCTGGCGGAAAGGTGTGCGCGGAGTGTGCCGCGGCCGATGGGTTATATAAGACGTACCCGAAAGTAAGCCATAGGGGACTTATCGGGGGAAAGAAAGTAAGACGCTGTCTTACTTTCGGGGAAACACGGTAGCTACAGGGGTGTTTTTTTGGGGGGGGGGAGGGGTTGGGGTTGGTTTGTTAATGGCGTCCATGATTGCACAATGTGGGAAAACCTGCAAAAAAAACCTCCCAGGTTCCTTCTCTGCCCCAAGAAGGATGTGGGGCAGGAGCCCTGTTTATTTGTTTGTTTGTTTATTGTTCATTCTTGTATAACGCTCCTTCCAGCAGGCTTGGGGCGGTTTACATAAAATCGATTTATAAAACAGCAACAATTCAATTTAAGAACAGCAACAATATAAAACAGAGCATAAAACAACAGTTTATATAGGACTCAAGAATTTGACGTCTTCCTCAGGAGCCATTTAGGTTAAAAGCCTGCCTAAAAAGGGACGTTTTACAGGCTCTCCGAAATGGGGCCAATTCCTTAATGGCACGGACTTCGTCTGGCATTGAATTCCATAGCAGTCGAGCAGCAGCATTTTGCACTA
Organism: Anolis apletophallus; assembly: GCA_030556195.1. NCBI lineage: Eukaryota > Metazoa > Chordata > Lepidosauria > Squamata > Anolidae > Anolis > Anolis apletophallus. The sequence goes on from JARBWK010000004.1 coordinate 11,113,972, forward strand.
GCTTGAGTTTCCAGATTGATGACAAAGGAAGGCCAATGTAGAGGGCGTTACAGTAGTCCAGTCTCGAGATGACCGTTGCCTGGATCACCATGGCTAGGTTTAACCCAGTTGGGAAGGTGATTTCTTCCCGCATCAGTCGATTCCGATTCCTTTCCGAAAATGGTGGCCTCCGCTTCAAATTGGCAAATTCACTTCCGGGTTCCTTAAATCACTTCAAAAACTCTTCTAAAGTGAATTAATTCCAAATTTATTCCGATTTTTATAGCATTCTTAAAACCCTAACCAGGCCTATTGCTTATTTATTGTGTCAGAAGTGAGTTGAGGGTACAGTTAAAATGCACTTAAAAACACAAACAAAGTTTTAAAAAGAACTTGACATTATGTTAAATGTCCTTTGACCAGAAGCTGGACACTTGGAGTGCCTCTGGTACCGCTGTGAGAAGATCCTCCATTGTGCATGTGGCAGGGTTCAGGTTGCATTGTAGTAAGGGGTCTGTGGTTTGCTCTTCTCTGTACCCGCATGTCCTGGACTCCACTTTGTAGCCCCATTTCTTAAGGTGCCAGAGCGCAGCCCGTCGTACCTTCACCGCCCAAGCAGAAAGCTTTGAAATGGTTGAACAGAAGCTCTCTGGAGCACCTAACTTTGTAGAGCTTCTGTTCAACCATTTCAAAGCTCCCTTCTTGGGCAGTGATGACACGATCATCAGCATAGATAAAACTCTCTGTCCCTTCTGGCAGTGGCTGCTCATTTGTATAAATATTAAGCATTGATGGAGCAATCACGCTCCCCTGAGGCAGGCTGTTCTTCTGTTTTTGCCATCTGCTTCTCTGGCCCAACAAAAAAGCTCCAGATTGTACTCTGCCTCCCAAATCCTTTCCTTAGCATATACAAACAGCAAAGCAGAGAGAAGAGGGGGGGAGAGACAATAGATTTGGATCAAAATCCCCCCCCCCCCCAGTAAAAGTCTATAGTGCTGTAAGTTTGGTCACCAAAGTGAAAATCATAAGAAAGGTGGATTCTGATGAAAGAAAAAGTCATCCTTGGATGTATTTTAACTGATCTCTAGACCAGTGTTTTTCAACCTTTTTTGAGCCGCGGCACATTTTTTACATTTACAAAATCCTGGGGCACACCACCAACCAAAATGACACAAAATGACACTCTAACACAGTAATACATATAGTTAATATGTTTTTGAATGTATTCATACACTCACTTAGTGTGAAACCTGGGCCTGTTTTGATGAACACAAAATAGATATCCTGGCAGGAATGGTAGAAAGAGGCACACGAAGCTCTTGCTCAACAGCTGTCAGTCTCTCTGTTTTTAGTTTTTATCGCAGTCAAGCTAGAGAAGCTCATCTCACACAGATATGTGGTTGAAAATAGGAGCAATGTCAAAATAGCTTTGTGTTGGCCAGAATGGGGAACTCCCTGGCAACAGATAACCAAAAAACTGTCCAAAGGAAGATCAGCAAATTTTAGCTTTAAACTACAATCTTATTTCAGTTCCATGAGTTCCTCTTGCTACTTTAAAGTCATGTCTTTTCCAGCAACGGATGCTGAGCTGTATGGGTCCCTAACCCAGTCAAGGCATTCTGTGAAGGCCCTGTTCGGCATTTGCATTTTCCCTTCTCAAAAACTTCTCCATCACTGTCACTTGCTTGTCTTGCTGTGATCCCAAATTGCCACTGTCACTTGACGCGCAGCTGCAGCACTAACTCTAACTTTGTTTACTTAGCCGCGTCGGAGTGAATCCAAGATGGCGCGACCATAGCACTCTCACATCACTTCTGAGGTGAAGCGAGAGTGCTATGATTCCATTTCTTAAAGGGACAGATGTGCCTTATAGTTTATATATGAATGAAGTTCAAAAATAATTTCCCACGGCACACCTGATGATCTCTCACAGCACACTAGTGTTCCGCAGCACACTGGTTGAAAATCACTGATGTAGAACAAGGGTGCTCACACTTTTTCAGCATGTGAGCTACTCTTAAAGCAACCAAGTCCAAAAGATCTACCTGCTCCCTCCGCTGTGCACCCCCACACACTTCCACCACCGTGCGCTCTTGCCACCGTGCATGCTCCTGTTGATGTTTTCCGCCCGCGCAGCGCTTCTTCCGCCTGCGGGGCATTACAGGAAGGAGAAAGCATGAGGCGGGGCATCCAGAGGGAGCTCTCCGCCCTGCCTGTCTCGCCAGCAACGGAGGCTGCACAGCTGCTTCTGGACGAGAGAGATGCAGGGTGCTCCCTCCAGAGGCCCCGCCTCATGCTTCCTTCTTCCTGCAATGCCCCACAGGTGAAAGAAGCACCATGAGAGTGGAAGCCAGCAGCAGAAATGCGCATGCGTGCAGGGTGTGCACGCGCATGGCAGGAGCGCCCCATCCGGCTGGTGAGGCACGAAGATCACCTGGAAGAGGGCCGAAGATCTACTAGTAGCTCCCGAGCTACCTAATGAGCACCCCTGCTCTAGAAGATTCAAAATATTTTTATTTGCTAATGCAATGCAATGTACTTTTGAAGACAACCTCTTTATGAGTCCCACAGCTTATCCGACCAATTGGACCATGCTGGCCTCTGTGCAGAAGAATTCTGGGAGTATGCTCCAAAAAAAGTAACTTTTCAAGCTTTAGAAAGGTGTGTTGATAGGATTAATGATTGCAATATTATTTCTCTTTTATGTTTTGTTTGGAAATAGAGATTTTAGGAACAAATCAATGTCTGGAAGGCCACGGGAGGGCACACGACTGCTTCAAGTGTTGCGAATTGTCCACATGTAAATGAAAAAACTTGGGAGTGCGGAGTATTAGACTGATTTCAGGTCAAGTTTGATTTTCTCTCCCCCGCTCATACACATGTAAAGCTATTTCATGAGACTGGAATGCATAGTAGTCTAAAATTGACATACATTGGGGATTTTAAAATTTTTGTGTGTTTGAAACAGACTTCTGTAATAGGCATCTATTTCCCCACACCCCCGTGACTGTTTAAATGAAACCCTTCTGGTTAAGAATGGAATAGTTTCACAATAACAATAATATTTTTAAATATCAGAACTTTGCACGGTGGTGTGGAAAACATGTACGCTTTCTCAGGCATGATATCTGTTCTCCATTTTCTCAACGGAGCCATTCTTCAACTCTCACGCAATGCCATTAATTCTGTTTAAAAGCACCTCTCACGTAGTTGTCGAGTTGGAACCATCTAAACAATGTGAGTTGGCACAGCCAGGCTATAAATCTGGGGTATAGGAGGCCTAGACCATATCTGGGGTTCCCACCTGGCCACATTAAATGCCAAGCTACTATAACCTTCTACACTCCTCATCCTGGCTCTATCTGTACGGCTGGAGGAGAAGACTAACCATTAAAACAAATGGGATTAGTTTTGCTCCAGATTGTGAGTCAATCAAAAAGAAACATTTTGGACGTGTTTGCGTGCTCCCTTTCTCCCACCCTGCCTTGCATTCATGTTTGTGGGATCATTTGGCTCCAACTTTTAATTATATTTTCTGGTAAATTCCAGTGATTACGTCCAAGCAAATCCTATATATCTTATGAGTGTGTGTACATGTGTGTACACGAGGGAGACGCGTTTTTTTTAATGGATCAACCCCCATCTCCATGCTTTTGAGTTTGCACCTAATCTTCAGTTCTTATTTTTATGTGCAAGGCGCTCCTGCCAGTTGTGAAGTTGTGATTTTGGGGCCAAACCCGAAGTGGCAGGCGGCCAAACCTTCGTTTCTAATATAAAAATCAGGGATGGTCATTTCTCATTCAGCTCATTGAAGGAGCAGAAACTCCTAGAAAAGGATGGAAGAGGTATGATATCTCTGAAACAGGAATAATGTACAGTACCTAAAATCTGTTGCAGCATGCAAGGAAAAGTGTGTGTGTAAACTGTAAAATAAGATGCATGAAGCTGATTGGTCAGGCTAGGCAAGTCCGGTTGCAGAAAGCACAGCAGAAAGTCTCCTTGGGTGATGTTGTTTCCAAATTGCAGTTCTTTCTGCGTTGTCATTTCTCTTCGAAAGAGGCCGCAGCATTGTGGATAGTGCGTCTCCATGCCTCCCGATGTGAGGCCAGGGTGGATCATTGTTGGTGATCAATCTGGCCGAGCCTGAGATGCTGTTTCAGGGAATATCTCTTTTGGGGGCGCCTCTCTTGCGGGTTCACTGTAGAGTAGTATCTTTGGGAGGCGGTGGTCCTCCATCCTAGAGACGTGCCCTGCCCAGCGCAGCTGTGTTCTCAATTGCATGGTCTCAAAGCGTTTGAGGAGCCGTAGGTGTTGGTGATAGGTGACCCATGTTTCAGACCCATATAGGAGAATAGACAGTATGATAGCTCTGTACACACTGATTTTGGTGCTTTGCCTCAGGTGTTTGTTACTACAGACTCTTTTGTGAAGCCTTCCCGAAAGCACTATATGCCTTTGCTAATCTGTGATCTATCTCTTTATCAATCCTGGCACCTGAAAAGATGATGCTTCCCAGGTAGGTGAACTGCTGAACGGACTTAAGCACAGACTTGCCGATGCTGACGTGGGGATGATGGGGTTCTTCCTGTGGTGCGGGCTGGTAGAGAACTTCCATTTCCTTCAGGCTGACTTCCAGCCCAAACAGCTCTGCAGAGCTGCTTCTGAATGGGTGACAAGGGCAGCATCGTCTGCAAAAAGCAGCTCACGGACTAGATAGTTTAGAGTCTTAGTGTGAGCCCTCAGACGGCTTAAGTAGAACAAGCTGCCATCAGTACAATAGTGTATATATATGCTGTCTTCTTCTTCGAGGTCTGCCGTAGCCCTTTGGAGCATCATGCTGAAGAAGAAAGAGACAAAAGAGACAGTTTTGAGTGTGCTCTTGTTTCATGAGTTGCTGGAAGGAGTTTCTCCACATGGACACAGAAAGGCTATTTTAAATCTCTCTAAAAAGGACATTATGAGAGTCGATACAGCTGATCACATGTTTGTATATATGTTGTTCTGAATTACGAAGAGTAAACTACTTGTTCTTTATTGATTCGCTGTGTGCATATTTTCTTTCTCTGGCAAGAAAGTCTGTGACTAAATCTAACATGAACTACACGTGGTTTATTTTACATTATGCCACAAAATCTTCTCCATGGTCAGCCCTACTAATAGGTAGAGTGATGTGATTGTTTTTGAACAGAAAATGCTGAGGAAGCTATTCTTCCTGTGCTACGTACTCACTCCCGCCCCCCGTTTCCAGTTCATGGATGAAAAGTAGGGCACATATGCCCAATCACATCAGAGGATGGTCAAGATGGCCAAGGGGTTGTTGGGTTGCATCTCTGGCACGCATCCTCAAAGGATGTCATGAAGGAGTTAGAACTTGCATGCTAATAGAAGCTGTGGAAGTTTGCTTTTCCCCAAACGTACTAGGAAGGGAAAGATTCTGCCCCCTTCAATGAGTTAATAGACTGCAAATCCTCTTTGGCCTCGGTTTATAACCATTGAACTAAGTTGACTATGAGGTTTGTAAATGGGATGCGGAGAATTAAAACTGGCACATTTTTAAAGCAGCCAAAAAAAGTTGGATGACAGAAGATTAATTGGGACTGTCCCTGCCAAATTGGAAGAGTATGACATTTCATAGTTTATTATTTATTTATTTATTTACATCATTTATATGCCACCCTTCTCACCCCGCAGGGGACTCAGGGTGGATCACAATGCACTAGGGTTCCCATATGTCCCTTATTCTAAGGGACGTCCCTTTTTCTAAGGGAAGTCCCTTATTTTGGTCCTAAAATTTGTGTCCCTTATTTTCAGGCCCTGTCCCTTATTTTTGACTAGCAGGACAGGACTGGGCGGGGTTGACCAGAGGAAGCTGCGCGCTGTGGTTTCCACAGCAATGCCTGCCCAGGGATTCCAACTCGCAGGGCAGCCTGCGTCCCCGTTGGAAGAAAGAGGCGATACAGGACTTTTTCAAAGTACAGTAGACTAATTAACCGTTACTCAAGGGGAATGTTGGATTATGTTGGATAAAGATAGTTTCTGGTTGCTTAAGAGTTACTCTTAAAATAGCCCTAGCTGTGCATCCCAATACTATACAATGCTGTGTATCCCATACTATACTATACCATTAACTATTGACATAATAATCATGAAGATGTTCTGTCTTATAAAATTTATTTTATTTTAATGTTTAGACAGTGCACTTTGAAAGTCAGCAAAGTCAAGGACTAAATGTAGATGGAGAAAATTTGGTAGTTCTAATAATGTTCTTTCTGCATGACAAAGCATGCAGAAACATACCATGTACTGTTAAGAGGGTGTAAGTCAGTTTCTTTTGTGAGTTTCAATCATTATCTTAGTCTGTTCATAAAACTATTTCTACCTAATGTTTGAGTTTCAAGTTTTTAATGAAGTGTCCCTTATTTTTGTGAAAAATCCCGTAAATGTCCCTTATTTTTTATATCAAAAAATGGCAACCCTACAATGCACATATACAGGCAAACATTCAATGCCATTTGACATACTAACATATATACACAGACATAGAGGCAATTTAACATTCCAGCTTCTGGCCACCAGGGGGAGCTGTCACACTCCTTCACTCCTTTTACACACTTCCTGGAGAATTATGGCCTCATAAATTAGTTAAATTAGCTTCCCCACAATGTGGTACCTAAATTTCCTACTTGACAGATGCAACTGTCTTTCGGGTTGCAAAGGTTGACAACGAGCTACACAATTGGTTGAGCGCTTACCCCGACCTGGACAGGCCTCAAACTCATGACCTTATGGTCAGTAGAGATCTTATGCAGCTGACACCCAGGCAGCTGCGCCACATTCCCAGTGCTTGAACCTTCTGACACCTTCTAACCTTTCCTCCCTCATGTATCGGTGGCTTCTCCAACAGCCAGTGTTGAAAGCAAGTTTAAACTTTCAGTCCAGCTAGCTTTCCTTTATGAGGATTGGAGAGATCACCAACTTGTCTTTCCCCTCATGTGGGATAATATTGTGGGCTGTTTTTTTCCTTCTAAGTCAGAGTTTCTCAACCTGGGGGTCGGGACCCCTAGAGGGGTCGCGAGGGGGTGCCAAAGGGGTCACCAAAGACTATAAGAAAACAGTATTTTCTGTTGGTCATGGGGGTTCTGTGTGCAAAGTTTGGCCCAGTTCTATCATTTGTGGGGTTCAGAATACTCTTTGATTGTAGGTAAACTGTAAATCCCAGCAACTACAACTCTGAAATGTCAAGGTCTATTTTCCCCAAACTCCACCAGTGTTTACATTTGGGCAGATTGAGTATTCGTGCCAAGTTTGGTCCAGATCCATCACTGTTTGAGTCCACAGTGCTCTCTGGATGTAGGTGAACTACAACTCCAAAACTCAAGGTCAATGCCCACCAAACCCTTCCAGTATTTTCCGTTGGTCATGGGAGTTCTGTGTGCCAAGTCTGGTTCAATTCCATCATTGGTGGAGTTCAGAATGCTCTTTGATTGTAGGTGAACTATATATCCCTGCAACTACAACTCCCAAATTACCAAATCAATCCCCCCCCCCCCCCGAACCCCACCAGTATTCAAATTTGGGTGTACCAGGTATTTGTACCCAACTTGGTCCAGTGAATGAATGAAAATACATCCTCATATCAGATATTTACATTACGATTCATAACGGTAGCAAAATTACAATTGTGAAGTAGAAACAAAAATAATTTTATGGTTGGAGGTCACCACGACATGAGGAACTGTATTAAGGGGTCACGGCATTAGGAAGGTTGAGAACCACTGTTCTAAGTGTACTGTTATTCCCACACTTTACATTTGTATTAACAATGCAAAACATGCACATTGGCAGATATCATGACAGTAAGCAAAGGAATAGAGCAAAATTCCAATAACGTCTTCCATTGGGGAGTGAAGACGTGGCTAGAGATGGGAATGTGTACTTAACTCCTTCCTTCCTGCCATTTCCATGGAATGTTTTCAACAACCCATTTTATTTGTTGAACTCTTCTCAAGGCTAAAACATACTTGGAAGCCTGTAGTCCAAGAGTGGTTAAAAGAGAGAAGCAGGAGGTGGAAAAGAGGATATGCATTTCTCTCTTAACCAGATCTTCATTCAGATTTATTCCAGCGACAGTAGCACGTCACAAATAGAAATTGCCTGTGGGTTTCATATTTGCAGACATTGTGATGATTAGATCAGAAGGGAGCAATGCATGGCCTGCTGGCCACATGCATGCCTCCAGCCTTTTGTGAACTCTTCCTTGAATTCTTACCATCTTTAAATTTCCTTCGCTGGTATCATCAAGGTCTCATTTATCCTATAGGAAAACATGGCATTAAGGGAGAGGAGTACCATGATTCCCAGCAGAATTTACAGTACAACCCAAATATCTATAAGACTTACATGGGGTTGTCTTTTGAAGACTGCTTGGAAGCTTCAAATGGTCCAACATGCGGCAGCCAGGTTGCTAACAGGAGTAGTGCTCAGGGAGCTCACAACTCCGCTGTTGCGCCAGCTCCACTGGTTGCCAGTTTGCTACCGGGCACAACTCAAAGTGCTGGCTTTAGCCTATAAAGCTCAATACACGACAAAGTAATCACTATTGCAACTTCTATACACACTGCTAAACCACAATGTTTAAAGGGGCAGTGTCAAAGGAATACCAAGACATAGCATATATAGATAAAAACCACTATATTGTATGGCAGTATATGCTCAATAGCAGAACAATATTACAAACAGTACAATGTAATGCAAATAATCAATCATGTGATTAATACACAGTATGAGCATAAATCACAAGCTCATATACATGGTTGGGCGAAGGAGTATTCCACTTGGCACTGAGTAACCCTTAGTGAAGTCCTGGGTATGATGACCCATGGACCTGCGACTGAGTCAATAGGGGAACCTTGGTAGGTGGCAGGGCTGGTGGCTGCTATGGTGGGCAGGCGCCAACGGCTGGAGGTAAGCTGACGACGCCAAGATGGCCGTTTCGCGTAACCGCTTCCTCAGGGCGCTGATCACTTCTGACCACTCCTCCCCAGTATTGTAGTAGACCAATTTAGACTCAAAGTCGAAATGAGAGATTTCGCGTTTCAATACAGATCGCTCTTGTGAGTTATCTCCCGGGCTGCAATCTACTACAATACTGGGAAGGAGCGGTCTTTACTGACGATTGCGGGTGAAGAGCCACGCCGTCGAACGTCGGCAACTGGGTCTCTACCCCCCCCCCCCGGGCGGTCCAGCCACAAGATCTCCGTCTTCGCTGGGTTCACCTTCAACTTACTGGCTCGCAGCCATCCAGTTACAGCTTCCAGGCAGAGATGGAAATTATCGGGTACAGAGTCCACCCCGGGGTCCATCCTCAGAATGAGCTGGGTGTCATCAGTGTACTGATGACATTCCAGCCCAAAACTCCGTACCAGTTGGGCGAGTGGTCGCATGTAGATGTTAAATAACAGCGGGGAGAGAATGGCCTCCTGAGGGACTCCACAATGTAAGGGGGAGCCCTCGGAGACCACCCCTCCCCACTTCACTCGCTGCAGGTGGTTTTGGAGGAAGGAGGACAGCCAGTTGAGGGCTGTCCCCTTCACCCCTGCCACCGCCAGGTGGTGTGTCAAAAGTTGGTAATCGACAGTATCAAACGCTGCCGTGAGGTCCAATAACACGAGCAGCGCCGATCCACCTCGGTCCAAATGGCAACGGAGTAGGTCTGTGATGGAGACCAGGACAGTCTCTGTCCCATGGCCCGAACGGAAGCCGGACTGGAAGGGGTCTAGCCAGGTTGCATCATCCAAGAATGCCTGCAGTTGGTCCATTGCTGCCCTCTCAATTACCTTGCCCAGGTACGATAGATTGGACACTGGGCGGTAATTGGAGGGAGCCGCGGGGTCTAAGCCGGGCTTCTTCAGCAATGGACTAACCACCGCCTCTTTTAACTCCTCTGGAAAAGCTCCTTGCTCAAGGGAGCAGTTGACTATCTTCAACAGAGGGCCTCGTAACCCCCCCGCGCAAGCTCAAATCAGCGCGAAGGGGCACGGGTCGAGGGAGCAGGTGGTAGGTCGAAGGGCTGTGACAATCTTGTCAACATCCTCTGCGTCCAGTGGCCGAAACCGGTCGAAGGTGGATCCAGCGGAGGGCCACGGAGTCTCAAGTTCCTGTACTGTATCAACCGTGGCAGGGAGGTCCGGGCGGAGCGTCGCAATCTTGTCTGCAAAGTGATTCTGGAAAGCCTCGGCAGAGAGGGCCCAATCGTCATTATTTGGGATGGTAGGGACCATGGTCAGCTGCCGAATTATCCTGAACAATTGAGCCGGGCGTGAATCTGCAGACGCTATCAAGGAGGCATAGTAGGAATTTTTCGCCTCCTTGATAGCATGCTCATAAGCCTCCATAAAGAGCCTATACGCTGATTCCAAGGGTCCGTCACGGAGCTTCCTCCACATGCGCTCTAGCCGTCTCTTCTCCCGCTTCATGGATCTAAGAGCCTCCGTATACCACGGAGAAAAACATTTGCGGGGTTTGAGAGGGCATTTAGGGGCGATCTCGTCGAGAGCAGCGGACAACTTACAGTTCCAGGTGGTAACAAGCTCATCGAGCAAGTCGCTGGCAGGCTCCAAATCCCTCAAGGCATTCAGGAACCTAATTGGTTCCATAAGTCCCTTCGGGCGAACCCAAATTGGTTCGGCACCCTTGCTGTGGGGGGCATGGCTGCTCAACCCGGACTCTTAGAGCACAGTGATCCAACCATGACACCTCTATTATGGAGGTGACGGATACTTGGACACCTGCAGAGAAGATCAGATCGAGAGTGTGACCGGCCCGATGTGTGGGGCCCGACTTAGAAAGGGAGAGACCCAGTGCCGCCATGGTCGACACTAGGTCCCCTGTTGCAGATGGAGAGGAGGCTGTGTCGGCATGGACATTGAAGTCCCCCAGCACCACACGTCTAGGGAACCTCAATGCCCACTCCGCCACAATCTCAAGCAACAGGGATAGGCTCCTCGCTGGTGCGCTAGGTGCACGGTACACCAGTAAGAAGGCTATACTCTCCGGGGCTCCCCACATCAGGTCGACACTTTCAATCCTGTCCGTCTCCAGAGCAGGGACCGCTCTAAGATGTAACAAGTCACGGGCGAGGATCGCCCCGGCCTCCCGTTTCTATTCTGGTGAGTAAGCGCGTAGCCGGAATCTATAGTCAGAACTATAGATTTTGTAAATAAGTTTACAGTACATCTTAAGGATCTCAATTTTCTGCACTTCCTTGTCAGCCAATAGGATTGCTGGATCACTGGCTGTTATGCCCCCAAGGGGCTTATTTAGTCATGGACTTGGTTACCTTTACCTGCATTCCTTTGTCCTCAGCCATGTGGGCTTGGTGGGAGGGACTGTGTTTGGTGCCAAGGTGATGCCACCACCCTAACTCCTCCCCTTTCTGAGATCATCTGAGGGGCAGGACTTCCTCTTTGGTCATTGCAAAAAAGAAGCCGCATGGATGTGCATGGAAATCCATTCATGCTGAGACAAAGCACCTTTGTCTACCTACAAAGCCAACCCTGCGCTCTCACCGAAGCCTGCAGTGCAAAGGAGGATCTGTCCTCAACATAGACTGTGGATTTGGGGGCTTTTCCAGGACTTAGTGGGTCTACGAAGCCAGAGGGCAACAGGAAACCTGAAATCGAAGAAAGGTACCTTGTCTCTGCAACAGAGACAAGTGATTGCATCCTCCTCCTAAAGGACTCCCTTCACCCCCTAGCAACCAACTAAGCATTTTTGGGCCACCAGTTGTTTTTTCCTGGTTGTTTTTCCTAAATAAACTTGTTTGAGTTCATTACTTTAAGACTACAACTCATTTCTCAAAGACTTTCAGGTTTTTGGTGTATGGGAAGGCTTTCCTCTGCCTTCAGGGCCCAAAGCTTTCACGTCCATCTCGCAAAAGCCACTTTTACAGGCCTTAGAAGCAGAAGATTGGTGTCAGCGCCACTCGGCCCGGTTGTTGTCCTAACGGGCCAAGTCTTGCGCGCCATCAGATAACAGCAGCATCTGGCGGGCTTTGAACTGGAACCGCCTTTGAAGTGCCAGGACCCTTTTCCTGAACTTTGATATGCGGAGAGCCGGATGGTCATCCCTGAGGAAGGAGGGGCACAGCAGGGGGTCGGGCTAGGGAGGGCTCTTGAAGGAAACTTCGCGCGCGAAATCTTCAGTCTATCTTTGCCTAGTTTGGATTAAGGACCTATTAAACCATTTTCCTTCAACTATACCTGGAGTGAGTCTGCTTTACTAGACCCCCCTTGCCGAAGCTTACAATTGGCGGCTGAATTTTGCTTAGCTGGCTGAACAGTCTTTATACAGTGGCTTGGCACTCTCAGCTGTTGACTACTGTGCATCTTCACTTTTCTTTTAGATGCTTCCAAAAAGGGAGGGGAAAGCTTTGCCCTCTGGTCATCTCCAAAACCAAGCGCTCCTCGAATAAACAAACAGATGAAAAAGTGTATCTTGTTTCAGGTTTGAAGCGCAGCTTTGATTCTCCTAGGATGTTGTGACGCACGATGGCATTAAAGAACGACCTTTTTCATTAGTTTATTCCAGGTACCTTTATAAGAAACTAGCTGAGGACCCGGCGGTGCCCGGGTTATTTAAGGAAGGCATTGTGTGCCAAGGTTGGTTCCTATTAGATGTGTATGTGGCTTGCAGTGGTCTCAGGAAGTTAGTGAAGGTACTGCAAGTCCCATTGGCCATGGTCCATCCCCTCCCAACAGCACAGGATGTAGAGTGGGTCATGAGGGCTTTGAGTGCCAAGTTTGGTCTTCATTAGTCATTGAATGAGGGTCGCAGCAGTCTTGGGAAGTGAGGGGGAGGTACTTCAAGTCCCATCATTCGTGGTCCATCCTCCCCAATACTGCACCAGAATGTAGAATGAGTCATGGGGGCTCTGTGTGCCAAGTTTGGTCTTGATCAGTGTTTGGATGAGGTTGGCAATGGTCTGGTGAAATGAGTGGAGGTACTTCAAGTCCCATCATCCGTGGTCCGCCCTCCGAACTGCATCAGGACGTCCATTGGGTCATGGGGGCTTTTTGTGCCAAGTGTGGTCATGATTATGCACTGGATGAGGGTCGCAGCGGGCTTGGGAAGTGAATGGAGGTACTTGAAATCCCATCCTTCATGGTCCATCCTCCTCTAAACTGCAGTAGGATGGAGTGTGGGACATGGGGGTACTGTATGCCAAGTTTGGTCTTGTGGTTCAGGGCCGCCTTGGTCTGTGGGGAATGAAGAGTTTGAAAGTACTACAAATCTCATAACCTGTGATGGTACTTCAAGTCCCATCATCCATGGTCCTCCCTACTCCAAACTGCAGTAGAATGAATCATGGGTCATAGGGGCTCAGTGTGCCAAGGTTGGTTACTGTTAATTCAGGCCATACACAATGTCCCATTAACTGAGGCCTAGTCAGGGAAATCAAGTTAATGAAGCCGTGCTGTAAATTTTGGGCCTGGTTTGTGATTTGTAGGGGCTACAGTGTTTTCTGGGAAGTGAAGTGGGATGCAAATCCCATCATTCGTGGCCCATCCTGCCCTAAACTCTCTTTTGGGGCCTGGCTATACACAATGTCCTATTAACTGAGGCCAAGTCAGGAAAATCAAGTTAATTAAGCCTTACTGTAAATTTTGGGCCTGGTCTGTGATTTGTAGGGGCTACAGTGTTTTCTGGGAAGTGAATTGGGATGCAAATCCCATCATTCGTGGGCCATCCTGCCCTAAACTCTCTTTTGGGGCCTGTAATGTTCTGGCCTGTTCTGCTGGTAATTGGTAACTTTAAAAGGCGGAATGGCAGGCAGCCATTTTCTAAAAGCTGAGGGGGAGGAGAAAACAGGATTCCATTTTGTTTTCACAGAGCCAAGTGGGGAGGGAATGTTGATGGTGCATTTTTCCCCTCAGTGGGAAGAAATCCTGTTGTTTGAATGTAGAGGTCTGGATTCTGGGATGCTGGCTAATCTGTGGCTATCAATGCCCTCTGCCTGGTGCCTTAGAATTTTGGAGTGCCAAGGCTGGCCAATCAAAGGACTTTATGCAAATAGCTGGCACTTAGAATTTTGGAGTGGCGAGGCTGGCCAATCAAAGAACTTTATGCAAATAGCTGGCACTTAGAATTTTGGAGTGCCAAGGCTGGCCAATCAAAGGACTTTATGCAAATAGCTGCCACATATCGCTGTGGCCTGTGAAAGTGGCAGCCACATATCCGCCCTTCCGCCCTCCCGCCCTCCCGCCCTCCGCACACATACATACAAACATTCCACTTTATAAAAGTATACAGATAGACTAATCAGGTTGATCTCAATGCAAGAATTTTTTTTAGAACCAATTATAAAGAATTTTATCTTCAGGTATCTTTTTTAACAATGCAGTGATCAGTAGGTACAAGCATGTGTTTGTCACAGGCATGTAGCCGGGGCTAAGGGGCTTCAGCTCCCCCTGAAATTCTCAGGGTGGTCCGCGAGAAGGCCTTACTGGTACATTATTTAAACTGTTATGTTTATTCATATCATGATCTGATCACCATGCTCATTATATCCCACATTCATGGGGTTATTGGGATAACAATACAAAAGGTTTGCTAGGGTAGACCCTCTTCCACCCAGTCTCAACCCCCCACCCAAACTCAGCCCCCCCCCCCCCCGAATCAAAATCCTGGCTACGGCCCTGGTTTGTCAAGAAAAAATGCTCCTGCCAAACTAATTCTATATTTTTCACCCAGTTAAGCCACTGGTTTAGTGAAAAGTGAGAATGCTGTGAATGTCATTTACGTGGATTTCAGCAAAGCATTTGGTAAGACCACCTTCCCCATAATATTTTGATTAGTAAACTGATCGAATGTGGACTAGATAGGAACTCTTTCAGATGTATCCATAATTGCTTGGAAAGCCAGGCAGCTGCCTGCTGGAAATTCTGTCAGGTGGGAAGTTGGATTTAAATCCTATTCTAGCTTTATGATTCTATCTTAATATTTATTGATAGGGACAGGGCCGTAGCCAGGATTTTGGTTGGGGGGGGGCTGAGTTTGGTTCGGGGGGGGCTGAGACTGGGTGGAAGAGGGTCTACCCTAGCAAACCTTTTGTATTGTTATCCCAATAACCCCATTAACGTGGGATATAATGAGCATGGTGATCAGATCATGATATGAATAAACATAACAGTTTAAACAATGTACCAGTAAGGCCTTTTCGGACCACCCTGAGAATTTTCGGGGGGGCTGAAGCCCCTTAGCCCCCCTGGCTACATGCCTGGATAGGGACTAAACAAAGTTTTGTGCCATAACTCTTCCTTTTAGCTAAGTTCCACTTGGTCTTTGGAGATAGTTGATGAGAGATAGCTATCTTTCTCGGCTAAGATGAAAAAAATTTAAACTTTAATTTGGGGAAAATGGTGGGATATGGCTTGGCCAGACTCAGCGGGCCGAGCGTGTTGCGGTGCAGGGTGTCCTCGCCGCCATCTTGGTCTGGGGGGGGCTTTTTCCCAGAAGCCCCCTGGGTGGTGGGAGAGTTTCTTGCCACCCGTGCCAGCTGGCCAATGGTGGGGCTGGCACCGCCTCTCTCTGCCCCGTCAGCGGGCCGGCCCTCCTTCTGCCCGGGCAAGCTACTTAAGGCTGCCTGAGGCTCCTCAGCAGGCACTGGGCCTGTTCCTGTTTTTGTCCATCCCACCCACCCTGCTTGTATTTGTTGTTTGTATCTTTTTACTTTTCATGCTGTGCATTCATTGTTCATATCTTGTTAAATTTTCTTGCTGTTACTTATGTTCATCGTCGCAACTCTGTGTTTGGCGTGTGGCATGGGCCCTGGATTTGGCTGGTTTATCCCCCCTTGGTGGAAGGGGGGATAACGCCCTGGCCCCTGGAGTGCCTAGTTTTCATGGGCCGGTGGCACCCAGGCATGCAAGCGTCTTCGGAAAACAGCGGGTTGTCCGACCCCAGATCCAGGACCCTTGCATAGCTGCCAACCCTTGTTCCTGTTATCAATAAATGAGTTGCGGCCAATTTTATTCCAACCAATTGTGTTTGTGTCTTATTGGTCATCTGGCAGGAGGTGTATTACCCATGCACACACAAATATATTTTTAAAGCATCATCACACAGACAATATAATTTCCGATTTGCATGTCTGGAAATGAAAGACAGACAATTTAAAAAATATAATAGGAAGGACATAAACTAAGTTGAAATATGGTTTTTGGGGAGAGTTCTATGAATAAGGTGACAATTTTGTCCAATGTGGAAGGGCTGCATTTATTTCACTATTGCAGCATATGCATCCACTACAGATGCACCCAAAGGGTGAATTTGGATGAACAATCAGTGTACAGCCTTGTCACTCGAAACAAGAGTTGCATAGCACAATCAGTGCAAAGCGGCAGATAAGAGACTTGCCCTGCATCAGACTTGCCTTACCATCATCATACGGCCCATCCAGGCAGTACCTTTATTGCCGTCACTCCCGCAATAAAGAAGGAGCTGTCCAGATAACATTCTGGACGGTCCTGAATTAATTCGCCACAAACCAGGAAACCCCTGGTTTGTGGCGAATTAATTAGATAATGGATTTATTCCGCACCTTCTTGGAAGGCGCAGGATAAAACCACTACTTCTGGTGTTTGGATTGCAATCCAGACACCATTCCCAGAGTTTTCCGGACTAAATTAGTCCAGAAAACTATGGAAATAAACACCCCTCCCCCCCATAGCCCCCTCCCTCACAGCATAATGACGCACCAGGAGAGCTGCTCCAAGACTGTAATTGAGTCCGGGTAAGTTTATTTTAATTTTCAAAGGGATCTGGGGGCTTCGGGGGATGGGGGTAGGGTCTCCAGATGTTCTCACATGCCAGTCCCACGAGAGCATCTGGATACCCAGCCCAGAAGACATGCACTTTCGGGGGGGGGGGGTGTCTTTATCCTGGGGTAAAGGCCTGTCTGGATCTGTCCACAGGTAATCAATCATGGCCAAATGTAATTTTCTTCCAAAGGTAGAGTCTTGGCAGTGGATCTGTAAGTGACTCTGAAGATCTATTCTGGATCCACGCGGTCTTTCACATTGAGGATGTGCATTTCCAGAAGAAAGGTGGTCATTATTATTATTATTATTTACATCATTTATATTCTATCCTTCTCACCCCGCAGGGGACTCAGGGAGGATCACAATGCACATATACAGGCAAACATTCAATGCTATGGACAAAAAACATATATAGACAGACAACGAGAGCTACACTATTGGTCAAGAGCTCACCCCGACCCAGGCAGGCCTCAAACTCATGACCTTCTAGTCAGTGAATATCTTATGCAGCTGACTCCCAGCCAGCTGCGCCACATTACCGGTCATGACAAGGATTTGCTTGGTGCACCTTCCTCTCGGCATGTTTCTTCGTTTTGCCCCCTATTAATGCCTCCTCAAAATCTGTAATCACCACTGGTAACCATTGACCTACAATTACAACACTTGAGTGCCAGGACTTCTCGGGTTTTGGTGTTTATACCACAATTTTAAGGTTAGTTTTAAGTCAATCTTTAAATCTCTTTTGTTGTTCACTGACATTCCATTTTCCACTCTTGGGCTGAAAGTAAAGCAACTGCTTTGAGAGATAGTGATTGGACATTCGGACAACATGGCTAGTTCAGTGAAGTTGATGGCAGAGGATCATCATTTCAATGCTGCTTCTTCCAGAATGCTCACATTTGTTTGCCTGTCTTCCCAAAAGATCTGCAGGATTTTAAAAAGGCAACTCTGATTGAATATTTCCAGAAGTTGAGAGTGACGTTTATAGATGGTCCATGTTTCACAGGTGTACAACAGAACTGGATCTGGGCCAGGCCCGGATTACCCATAAGGTTTGGGGGGGGGGGCAGCAGATCCGGACCCCCAAATTTAAAAAAATCCCCCAAAAAATTCACAAGAAAAAGGGTGCATGTGCGGCCGCCCCCTCCCTTTGCTCTGCTTTAGGAGGGTGGGAGGGAGGATCGGCTCCGCTCCTTACTCCGCCTCTCCCCGCCTCCTCGCCGGATTGAAGAAAGGAGGGCGGGGCGAGGAGGAGAAAGAGGCGCCCTCCCGCCGCGCGTCCTGCGTGCCACCCACCCCTTTTTGGCGGGGCTGGCGCGACTCCTCTCTGCCTTCTCCCTGGCGTGGCATGGCGTGGCCAGACAGGGAGGAGGAGGAGGCGAAGCCACACCGCCGCCCCTCCTCCCTTGCGTGGCATGGTGACGCAAGGGAGGAGCGGCGGCGGCGCGGCTTCTCTCCGCCTCCCTGGCTTGGCGTCGCCAGGCAGGAGAAGGAGGCGGAGAGAAGTCGCACTGCCGGCCCTCCTCCCTTGCGTCACCACCCCACGCAAGGGAGGAGGGCCGGCAGTGCGACTTCTTCCGCCTCCTTTTCCCTGCCTGGCGACGCCACACCACGCCAGGGAGGAGGCAGGGAGGAGTTGTGCCAGCCCCGCCCAAAAGGGGTGCATAATACTTCATGCATGTATACAAAACAGTATCTTGTGAAGCGAGTTTAGTGAATATTTTTACTATGCTGCAAATCCGTTGCAATTACATACAGATGTGGGATTTGCATGAGTTAGGGGGGGAAAGAAAATGCAATGTTTCCAGCAATTAAAAAATAAAACATCTGATAAGAACTACCCAGGTTCAATAATTACTATCACCCAGCATTTGTTATATCAAATCTGAAGCTTTTACAAGTTGTAAGCAGCCAAAGTTGGAGTAGAATCTTATCTTGTACATTTCAGAGTCTTAGGTGAACTTGTACGGGTTATTGCAAAGAAAAGGGCTTCTTCTTGCAAAACAGATATCCATGTTGAATCTCTCTGGCATTACTTCGCGAATGAAGATTCTTAGGAAGGACTCATCCCACGCTTTTTACTAAAAAGGCCAATCCGAGATAGGCAAGTCCGGTTGCAGAAAGCACAGCAAAAAGTCTCCTTGGGTGATGTTGTTTCTAACTTGCAATTCTTTCTGCGTTGTCGTTTCTTTACGAGACTCGTTCAGCATGTCTTCTCGAAAGAGGCTGCAGCATTGTTGATAGTGCGTCTCCATGCCTCCCGATATGAGGCCAGGGTGGACCATTGTTGGTGATCAATCTGGCTGAGCCTGAGATGTTGTTTCAGGGAGTCCTTATATCTCTTTTTGGGGGTGCCTCTCTTGCGCTGACCCGTGGCGAGTTCACTGTAGAGTAGTAGCTTTGGGAGGCGGTGGTCCTCCATCCTAGAGAAGTGCCCTGCCTAGCGCAGCTGTGTTCTCAATAGCATGGCCTCAATGCTGGTGATCCCTGCTTGCTCAAGGACAGCAACATTCGTCACATAGTCGGTCCAGTGTACATTTAGGATTGAGCGAAGATAGCGCTGATGAAAGCGTTCGAGGAGTCGTAGATGTTAGCGATAGGTGATCCATGTTTCAGACCCATAAAGGAGAATAGACAGTACGATAGCTCTGTACACACTGATTTTGGTGCTTTGCCTCAGGTGCTTGTTACTCCAGACTCTTTTGTGAAGCCTTCCGAATGCACTCTATCCATTTGCTAATCTGTGATCTATCTCTTTATCAATCTTGGCATCTGAAGAGATGATGCTTCTCAGGTAGGTGAACTGCTGAACGGACTTAAGCACAGATTTGCCTATGCTGACGTGGGGATGATGGTGTTCTTCCTGTGGTGCGGGCTGGTAGAGGACTTCCGTTTTCTTCAGGCTGACTTCCAGCCCAAACAGCTCTGCAGCTGTTGCAAAGCAGGATGTTAGGTGCTGCAGGACTGCTTCTGAATGGGTGACAAGGACACCCCATGGAAATTACCTTTTTGCACTCAAACCCTTCTTCTGTTTCTGACTGTCTCTGCCCCCAAACCATCCCTGTTTGCAGAAAATAAGCATGGGATTTATTATAGCATCCGATTGGAAACACATTGAAATAATGTCTTCACCCACGTGACTTGAGGATATCAGCAGTGGTGCTTGCCCTGAGCATCAGGTCACATGTTAAAGGATGCTTTTGTAACCAGAAAGAAACAGCTGCTGTGAATAGACTAGACAACAAACGGCATGTTTCTGAATTCAAGTCCTCAGAAAAACAACAGCAAGTCCTATATTTTTAAAAATCCTGAAAAAACAAACAAGAACGCTTTGGTTTTGAAGTCAATCAGGAACAAATTCTTCTTTAGCAGTGGACTTCACCTCCTGCCAACAGCAACATGATGAAAATGAAATGAGTCTTTTCAGGGTTTTTTGGGTTTTTTTTAAAGGAGTCATCTCAGACTGGAGCAGTCAGTGCCATACTCCCTCCAGTCATGGGATTAAATTAGATGGGTCCATCTGACACTACTTTCCTCCCCCAGGTGTTTGAAAAGGATACCATGGAAATCCCAAAATAGGTTGCACATTCCAATCCAGTTTGTTTTTAAGGAAAGAAACAAACCACTGTAGGTGGGGAAAAGAGAGAAATGCAAAGAGACTTTTCAAACCCAAGGGAAGGAGTTTATTTACTAATGAATGAATGTAATTCTCTGTTATCCAAACTCTGACACTGCCATGAGGTGCTGAAAGACTTGTATTGGATGCAGACTTCTTGAGGATTGGGCTTCGAGCAATGATACCAGAAAAGGTTTGCATATTATAATAGTTGATGTCCCTTTGATGGTGTGGCGCCCTCACGGGCTGGTTTTATATCTGTATTTTGTATTTGGTTGCCTTTTACCTGCATGGGCCTTTGTCCATTGTTCTGCCATGTAGGAACTTAGGGGCGGAGTTGTATCTTGTCTCCAAGCCTGATGTCACCGCCCTTGACTCCTCCTCTTCCAGAGGTCACCTGAGAGGCTGGACTTTCTCTCTGGCCTCATTCCAGAGACCACATGGGCATAGCAAGGTGGAATCTAAGCCATCTGGGCCAAAGCAACTTAGTTCACTGCTATTAAGCCTATCCTTCGCTCTCAACCAAGCCTGCAGTGCACAGGAGGACCTTTCCTCAACATAGACTGTGGATTTTGGGGTTTTTACAGAACTTCGTGGGTCTACAAAAGCCAGAGAGCAACAGGATACCTGGGATCTAAGAAAGGAACCATCACTCTGCAAACAAAGAGGCAAGTGATAGCATCCCTTTTCAAGGACTTCCTTTGCAACCAACTAAGCATTTTGGGCCGCCAGCATTTTTACTGGTTGTTATTTAATAAATCTTGTTTGGTTCACTATTTTTGAGTCTAGCACTCATTCTTATAGATACTCCAGTTCTCCCTGTATGTGGGATATATTTTCTCTACCTTCAGGGCCCCATAGCTTGCATGTCCACCCTTTTAAAGCTCATTTTCTAGGCCCTGAAGGCAGAAGAGATGGTGAGTGCCTGTCTGTAGTGGCTAGCAATTCTGACTGGGAGCCCTTCCACACAGCTCTATATCCCAGAATATCAAGGCAGGAAACCCCACATTATCTGAGTGTGGACTCAGATATCCCAGTTCAAAGCAGATATTGTGGGATTTTTGCCTTGACATTCTGGGATATAGGGCTGTGTGGAAGGGCCCTGGAGAGTAAAAGTGGCAGCTAATGCTTTATTGTAAGAACACCATAAAAGATGTCCAAGGGTGCATCTACAACAGGCATGGGCAAACTTTGGCCCTCTAGGTGTTTTGGACTTCAACTCCCACAATTCCTAACAGACTACCAGGAGCTGAAGTCCAAAATACCTGGAGGCCCCAAGTTTGCCCATGCCTGATTGACACTACTTTAACAACCTCAATATTATGGAATCATGGGAGTTGTTTTTTTTCCCATGTCAGAAGTGATTTGAGAAAATGGCTCGACCAGACTTACTGGGCCGAACGCGTTGTGGTGCAAGGTGTCCTCACCGCCATTTTGGCCATAGGGAAGAGGCTTCTTCCCAGAAGCTTCTTCCTAGAAGCCCCCTGGGTGCCGGGAGAGTTTCCCGCCACCAGGATCAGCTGGCCAATGGTGGGGCTGGCAACACCTCCCTTGCCCCATCAGCGGGCCAGCCAAGGCTCCTCAAGAGGCACTGAGCCTGTTCCTGTTTTTGACCATCCCACCCACCCTGCTTGAATTCATAGTTTGTATCTTTTTACTTTTCATGGTATGTAGTTATTGTTTGTATCTTGTTAACTTTTCTTACTGTTACTTGTGTTCATTGTCGCAACTCTGTGTTTGTGTGTTCATTGTCGCAACTATGTTTAGCGTGTGGCATGGGCCCTGGATCTGGTTGGCTTATCACCCCCTGGTGGTAGGAGGGATAACGCCCTGGCCCCTGGAGTGCCAAGTTTTCATGGACTGGTAGTGAGCTGGTGGCACCCAGGCATGCAAGCGTCTTCGGACAACAGCAGGTTGTCTGACCCCGGATCCAGGACCCATGCATGGCTGCCAACCCTTCTTCTTGTTATCAATAAATGAGTTGCGGGCAACTTTATCCCAACAAATTGTGTCTCTGTGTTATTGGTTATTGGGCGGGAGGTGTATCACCCATGCACACGCAACTGCAAGTCACTTCAGGTGTGATGAGGTGCTAGCATTCTTTGGCAGAGACGGCTTAAAAGCCTGCAAAACCACAACGAAAGTAGTCTCAAACTGCATTAATTCACCAGCATTGGTGCAGTCATAGTCTGCTAAATGAATAGTGAGTGTAGTCATTTCACTTTTAGTAGAAGTGAGAGACTAAGGGATTGGAGGAAGTGGGAAGATCCTTACTAGCTTGCATGTCAGAGACAGATGGATTGGATCAGGAGACTGAAAACTACTTAACCCTATCAATTCTGAAGACATCTTTAACTCCTTTATGTGCTGAATGTTGTTACATTTCCGACAGGCTTTCCCACCATTCACTTATGAAAAGAGGCAAAAAAACCAGGGTGGATATCGGGGGATTTTAAAAAGGTTTCACAAAAAAAGGGAGGAGGGAATAAAAAAAAGTCTAAGGACAGTATTGGCTTACATCAAATATAATATAATAAGAGGCCCAACTAACCAGAGCCCTTTCTAAACTGTACATCCCACCTGGATCTGATTTCCTGAATTCTTAGGTGAACATGGTTAAGTAATTGTAGCATGGGAGAAAGGAAGCTGGCACTTTCCCACCGGACCAGATCCAATTTATGGAAATCAAAACATTTTTTTAAAAGAAAAGGCATTATTAGTTCCTTACCTCTCATCATGTTTTCCTACCCAAAGAAGCTGGAACGTACCCTGAAAAGATCAATCAAAATGGTCAAAGGTCTGGAATGAAAAAGGAACACAAGGTGAGAGATAATGGAATAGCCAATGCCATGCCTTTCCTTTTAGTAGGAACACACGATGGCATATAATGAAATACTTTTCTTTTAAAAACCATGGTGCCCAGAACTGGACACAGCATTCTTCACCTGGAATACTGCATCTAGGTCTGGGCACCACAGCTCAAGAAGAATATTGACCAGCTGGACCGTGTCCAGAGAAGGGAAACCAAAATGATTAGAGGTCATTGCAGGGAAAAGGTACACAAGATGCGTGTAATGATTATTCTCTCACCACGGTCTAGGCCAGGGGTTGGGAACCTTTTTGACTCAGAGAGCCATGAAAGCAAAATATTTTGAAATTTATTTCAGTGAGAGCTATATAATATTATAATGCAAGGAGCCCCTTTTCCAAACCCACCTCCTTTCCGACGTGTCCCCAAACTTTAGGGACTCCTCTGCCAGGCAAACTGCACATCACAGGAATCCATAACATTGAGCCATGGCAGCAAAAGTGGCATAAAAACTATGTTAATCCTACAGTGTGTTCATGTGAATGATGGGGATGATGGGATTGCCATTGAGAATGCTGATGTGCAAAGTGAAGCTCCAGATGAGGCCCCCGCTCCTGAGAACAGTTTGATTCCCAGGGTTCTGTTGGATGAAAATTCTTTCGTTAAGGAAACAGAAGGGCTTGAAAGAGGTAGTGATGCAGCTGAAAATGTTAATGACCAAAGGGAGGCGAGGGAGGTAGAAATGCCTTTTGATCGCAAGGCAAGTTTCCCAGGGTGTCCGGCATAGCTGTAGACTTCAGCAAAAAGATACAAAGTGAAACTAATTTCTCCTTACTTAAGAAGGTAAGGAGGGCTCATGTCTCAGTTTCCAGGCTTCGTTTAGAAAAGACATAACGTTCAAGCTTCCCTCGTCTCTAGTCTATGGATCATGTTTTTGCCTTGGCCTTGTTTTCTTGGATTGATTCTATAGTTTCATTGGACTGTCTAGGAATCTAGTATCAAGCTTTTAGACTTTTACCTTTTGGATTTTGGGTTTTTGAACAGTGTGCTTACCTTGGATATATCTATTGTTTAACCGGCGTTTACCTTTTGTTGGAAACTATATTTTGCTTCAATAAAAGACTATTTTTCAAAGACTGTCTGATGTGTGTGTGAACTAGAGGGATACTTTCTCTCTGAATTGCAACACTCCTCTCCATTTCACCCGAATAGCTGAAAGCAAGGACTGGGAGGAGGACACTCTGGGAAAGGCCTTTATCCCTTCCTCCCTGCTCGGAGGGGCCTCTCCAGGCCCTGCTGGATAGGGCCTTCCCCCTCGATCTGCTGCCTCTGGGCCTTCAGCCCCGGCAGCCCCTGCTCGGCCACCATTGCCCACCATCCAACCCAGAAGCCAGCAACCGAGGGCACCTTCTTTCCCCTGCCGTGACTCCCAGCTTCTCAAGGATCCGCCCACCAGCTTCCCCGCTGTCTTTGCGAGGGAGAGATATATCTCTCTCTCTCTCTCTCTCTCTCTCTCTGTTAAGAGAGAGAAGGCGGGAGAGAGAGAGAGAAAGAGAGAGAGAGTTAAATCCTCTCCCTTGCAAAGGCAGCAGGGAAACATACTCACATAGAGTGGAGCCAGGGGCGCGAGGGACTGTAGCAGGAAGCCAGGAAGGCATTAAGTGGTGGAAGAGTATGTGTCCCTGCTGCCTTTGTGAGGGAGAAGATCTTGCTCTCCCTGCTGCCTTTGCCGAGGGAGAGAAGAGAAGAGTCCTACGAACCCCCTCCCCTCAACGAAGAGCCAGATGGAATCATCAAAAGAGCCATATGTGGCTCGCGGGCCATAGGTTCCCAACCCCTAGTCTAGGCACTGAGATGCATCGTATTTGTGCTTTGAACCAGTTGGTCGCATAGCTGCCTGTCCGATTCTCAGCCCCAGTTGTACTGCATACAGGCAAAGCTATTGATGATTGCCTATAAGACAACGGCGCTTTCTGATTTCTTTACTTCCCTTAGATAAGTGGAAACCCTCCAGCTAGTTAATTTATCTTTATTAGAGTCCTTCCAGCAAGCTTTTTATAAATGTTCTAATAATCCAACTGTCCGACTGGTACCTCTGTGGAGCCTGCATTAATATTCAAGGTTCAACAAAACAAGCCATCAGGCTAGTACAAAGTTTTTGCGTCCAGATGCTTTCATAGAATCACAGAATCATAGAGTCCTTGAGTTGGAAGAGACCTCGTGGGCCATCCAGTCCAATCCCCTGCCAAGAAGCAGGAAAATCACATTCAAAGCACCCCCAACAGATGGTCACCCAGCTTCTGTTTAAAAGCCTCCAAAGAAGTAGCCTCCACCACACTCCAGGGCAGAGAGTTCCACTGCTGAACAACTCTCACAGAAAGGAAGTTCTTCCTCATGTTCAGGTGGAATCTCTTTTTCTGTAGTTTGAAGCCATTGTTCTGCCTCCTTGTCCCTAGGGCAGCAGAAAACAAGTTTACTCCCTCCTCCCTATGATTTCCCCACACATATTTATAAATGGCCATCATGTTTCCTCTCAGCCTTCTCTTCTGAAGGCTAAACATGTCCAACTCTTTAAGCTGCTCCTCATAGGGCTTGTCCTCCAGACCCTTGGTCATCTTAATCACCCTTCTGTGGACACATTCCAAGTTGTCAGCATCTCCCTTAAATTGTAGCGCCCAGAATTGGACACAGTATAGGCTGTGTATTATGGGGCACGTTACAATATTAAACTGTGACCCTAAATATTGTAAACAAATGGTGAAATTCAAGTTTCTGATGCCGACTCTCTAGATTTTTCGGGAGATATCCGTTCAAGTTGTCAAAACTGAGAGGCATATTATCTTTTAGAAGAAAAGATAATATTGTCTGTGGAAAAATTAGACTTAACCATTACTGCCATGGCCAGTATGATCGTGAGCAGGGCATACATAGTACCCCATTTTGTAACACAACTAATGCCAGATTTTGCATCCAGAGTTGGACACACAATTGGACGCAGTATTCCAGGTGTGGTCTGACCAAGGCAGAATAGAAGGATAGCATGACTTCCCTGGATCTAGACACTATACTCCTATTCATGCAGGCCAAAATCACATATCCCCAAAGACTTCCAGTATTGTCTGATCTTGGCAGCTAAGTAGGGTCAGCCCTGCTTAGTACCTAGATTGGAGACCATCAATAATAATAATAATAATAATAATAATAAATTTATTTATATTCCACTTTATCTCCCCAGCGGGACTCAGAGAGGATTACACTACATATAAGGCAAACATTCAATGCCTTTTTAGACAAACAATGGCAGACAATAGCACAGATAAGGTAAAGGGCTTCCCCTTTTTTCCATTTCCGGTGTCTGGAGGCCATGCTCAACTTCTGGCTGTTGTTCTAGGTTCCATGCCAAAGGAGCCTGCTGTCTGTAGACATCTCGAATCTTTTTGCTGGCATGTCTGCATGGAGCACCCTATTACCTTCCTGGTGAGATGGTACCTACTGATCTACTAGCATTGCATGCTTTTGAACTGGTAGGTTGGCAGAAGCTAGGTCTGACAATCGAGAGCTCCCCCCAGCTCGTGGCTTCGAACTGTTGACCTTCTCATCAGCAGCCTTTCCGGTAGCTAGTGGCTTTAGCTGCCGTGCAACCACGGCCCCAATGACTACTATGCTTT
Organism: Anolis apletophallus; assembly: GCA_030556195.1. NCBI lineage: Eukaryota > Metazoa > Chordata > Lepidosauria > Squamata > Anolidae > Anolis > Anolis apletophallus. The sequence goes on from JARBWK010000004.1 coordinate 11,140,864, forward strand.
AGACCAGTGTTTCCCAACCTTTTTTGAGCCGCGGCACACTTTTTACATTTACAAAATCCTGGGGCACACCACCAACCAAAATGACACTCTAACACAGTAATACATATAGTTAATATGTTTTTAAATGTATTTATACACTCACTTAGTGTAAAACCTGGGCCCGTTTCGATGAACACAAAATAGATATCCTGGCAGCAATGGTAGAAAGACACACAAGAATGCTTGGCACCATGATGCTATTGGACAGCTTCTCACCGCACACCAAGCACAGCGTAGTCGGTGCCGTCGCATCCCCGGTGAAAGTGAATCCAAATGAAAGATAGCTTTCGCTGTATTGCCTTGAGCTCACCATCTTTTCTTTTTTCTTTTGTCCACCACTCATATTAGGGCCTTCATCTGTGTCATAATTTTGTCCAGGGCTCTGTTCGGCATTTGCATTTTCCCTTCTCAAAAACTTCTCCATCACTGTCACTCGCTTGTCTTGCTGTGATCCCAAATTGCCACTGTCACTTGACGCGCAGCTGCAGCACTAACTCTAACTTTGTTTACTTAGCCGCGTCTGAGCGAATCCAAGATGGCGCAACCATAGCACTGTCGCGTCACTTCTTAGGTGACGCGGTTCCATTTCTTAAAGGGACAGATGCGCCTTATAGTTTATATACGAATGAAGTTCGAAAATAATTTCCCACGGCACACCTGATGATCTCTCACGGCACACTGGTTGAAAATCACTGCTTTAGACAACATTCAGAGGATGAAACTGGGAAAAATGGTTCTGAATATTCCTTGTCTAAGAAAAGTCTATGGAATTCATAGAGTTGCTGTAAGTCTACAGGCAACTGGAAAGGACAAACACACAATTTCTCACATAGCTCTGCAAACATTTGCAGAAATGACACAATAGTATGGATGGAGGTTCAGGAACTGCTGTGTTAATGATGTCACTATAGCTAAAGGAACCCTATGTAAAGTAATCAACTAAACTACAGCTATGTACCATGATTTTGTTTGGCAGAGGAAAAAAATGACTGAACTTGGAGGAGCAGCCAGAAAAAACAAAAGGGGAGCCAACTCAGCATATAGACCTCACTAGTTGGTTATTTTAAGTGAGATGATATCAGAATTTAACAGAGGAACAGATTATCAAGGCGTGATGCATTGTACTTTGCAACTATGAAAGTAAGTACATTGAAAGATTCAATGCAGATGGATTTAAGATCCCCCCCCCCCCCAGGTTTCATCCATGGGTTCTATTCACATTGGGACAAAAACTGAATTGTTCATTCTTCCATATTGAAAATCACTACAGCATCCTTCGACAGAAATTTTGAAGGTAGTTTACATAATAATACATTAAAATAGATATAAAAATAATGAAAAATAAAAGTAAAAATATCAAAAAGGCAAAAAAAATTACTGATTCAGAACAATTATAAAATACAAAGCAATATAATGCAATGTTTCAAGAACAGAAGTTTTGTCTTTTCCTCCACCCTCCAAAACCCAATTCTAGATGTATTTACAGGCCTCCAAAGTTGGTTTTAGGACTACATTATGAACATGATGGACGGCAGTGTGCAACCCAGCAGATAGCAGGGGCAGATCTTAGTGGAGGCAAATTAAGCGGCCACCTCAGGGCGCCATGTGGGCTAGGGGCGCATCCGGCCACGGCCGCCAGGTTCAGCGCCATTGCTGCAGGCCAGCGTGCAGGTGCGACTCCAGGTGGATGGTGATGCAAAACGCACTCCATGAGGCCGAAAAGGAGGACATTTTGCAGCCGGGGCGGAGCCTCCCACCTCCGGCTGCAAAACGTCCTCCTTTTTGGCCTCCTGGAGTGCATTTTGTGTCACCCTCCACTTGGTGTCGCGCCCACGCGAATGGCACATGCGGCGAACTAGCTGGCTCTGCGCATGCGCACACCAGCGAGCGTGTGCGAAGCTGGCTCTGCGCATGCGCAGAAATAGTTGGCCTGCGCATGCGCACACCGGCGCACCACCGGCGCACATGCACATGGAGAGTGAGGGGGTGCTAAAAGAAGGTTTGTGCACCGTTTGAAATTACCTTCATCCGTTCCTGGCAGATAAATACTAGGGTTCTGTGGTTACGGAGTTTTACTGTAATGCAAACCTACAATACAAGCATGGACACAATCTAAAAGAACATCAACCATATTGATTTGATTTTGAATGTAGACTCTTGCCACGATAGTTAAAGCATAGGTCTTGATAACCTTTCTGTCTTTAAGCAGTCCTATATAGATAGACACCCCTTCAAGTACGATTAGCAAATTGTTAAGAGTGGGGCTGCTGTGAGTTTTCTGGGCTGCATTGCCATGTTCCAGAAGCATTCCCTTCCGACATTTCACCCACATCTATGGCAGGCATCCTCAGAGGTTGTGAGATCTGTTGGAAACGAGGCAAGTGAGGTTTATATATTTGTGAAATGTCCAGGGTGGGAGAAAAAGCTCTTGTCTGCTTGAGGCAAATGTGAATGTTGCAATTGGCCTCCTTGATTAGCATTTAATGGCCTTGTAGCTTCGAAGCTTGAGTGGTTGCTGCCTAGAGGGATCCTTTGTTGGGAAGTATTAGCTGGCCCTGGTTGATTCTTGTCTGGAAATTCTCCTGCTTTTTGAGTGCTGCTCTTTATTTACTGCCTTGAATTTAGAGTTAAGAGTTCTCTGTTAAAGGAGAAATGATTCTATAAAGTTCTGCTTTGTTCGAATTTTTAATCTTTGCATTATTTTATTTGTCTCATAAATTGGACACTTAATTGATTGGAACTGTTTTTGATTGGAACACTTAATTGATTGGAACTGTTTTTTGTTGGCAATCTGTGCTGTTTTGATGGTATCTCATTTGTTTCATTCTGTGACTTTTTTTTTGCTTGATTTCAACTATTTTTCTTGAACTGCTTCAGTGACACACAATTGTTTTAATATATGCTAAACTGCAAGATTATGTTGCAACTCTTGGAAAATGCCAGATATGCACGCCACAGCTTATTATTGCTTTTTACAATAATTATTCACAGTTGTGTCTGTTGCAGTTGATTAGTAATAATAAGAAGAACTTTATTTTTATACCCCACCACCATCTCCCTCAGGGGTCTTGGGGCGGCTTACCTGTGGACGAAGCCAAATCATAATAAAAACAAGAGCATTAAAATCAATCAATGAAAACATAATACAAGCACAACAACAGCATCATAAAAAAGTAACATGGCTGTAAACAGAGTCAGAACTATGTCCGTGCTCACGTCAATGCAAAAAATTCCAAAGTAGAGCCGAGGGAAAGTGCAAAAAGTATTAATCTAGAGCAGTGTTGTTCAACCTTTTTTGAGCCGCGGCACATTTTTACATTTACAAAATCCTGGGGCACACCACCAACCAAAATGACACTCCAACACAGTAATACATACAGTTAATATGTTTTTAAATGTATTTTGTACACTCAGTGTGAAACCTGGGCCTGTTTCGATGAATACAACATAGATATAATATCCTGGCTGCACAGAGGAGCCGCCCCCTCGCCTCACACTTGAGCGAGTGCGAGGGAAAGGCCGGGCCAGGGCGAAGAGGAAGCCGCCGCCGCTGCTGCTTTTCCTTCGGACTCTGAGGGGAAGGATGGGACAACAATAACGACAGCAGCAGCAGCCATAGCAGCCTCCTCCTTCTCCCACAGCACACCTGATGATGGGCCGTGGCACACTAGTGTGCCGCAGCCCGGCGGTTGGGAAACACTGATCTAGAGGGAATACCTCTGGCCATAAAGTGTCAAGATTAGTGTGTGTGGGCAAACCTAAAGTGCAGGAACATAGATAAGATTGTGTCAGTTCTCTAGAGCATTGTTTCCCAACTGCTGTGCTGCGGCACACTGGTGTGCCGAGAGCGATCATCAGGTGTGCCGTGGAAGAACTGACCACCCCGCCAGGAGTCATCTGGGCAGCCTGCCTCTTGCTCTGTCTTTCCGTCTCTCTCTCTCTGGGGCGCCAGCAGGGCCAATCAACGCCGGCCAAGAAGCAAGCCCCGCCTCTCTAAGGGTCTCCTGCCCAGCACCACCATGTTTGTTCAGGGCGGAAGTCCCGAGAGAGGGGAGGGGAGGGGGCGGGGCCCCAGCTTTCTGGAGAAGCGGTTGGTTGGAGACTGAGGAGATGAAGGGCCGGGCGGCGCCTTTCTCTGTGAGGTCACTTCCGGAGGAGGCGGAGAGCTTCCTGAGAGGAGCGTTGAGCTTTGTTTTCCTCTCAGCCGCCTGTTTTCCCCTTCTGGCTCAGAATTCCTTCGGGCTTTGGGGCCGAGGCAGCTCTGGGGCGTCCTCCCTTCTTCCTCTCCTGGCCTGGACTCTGCCTCAGCCTCTCCTGCTCTCAGGCCTTCTTCCTTCCTTCTTTTTTTCGTGGCCTGCGTCTGCGCCTCCCTCCTTCTCTCCCTCCCTGCCTGAGGGAAACTCGGGTGAGCAGTGGCCTTGAAGCACAGGGTGGTGATGATAGAGCAGCATTGGCCCAGGCAACCCAGTCCGAAGCACACAAGGTGGGATATCTATGTCTGAAGCACACAAGGCGGAATATCTACTGTATGTCCGAAGCACAAAAAGCGGGATATCTATATCCGAAGCATACATGGTGGGATATCTATGTTGTGTTCATTGAAACAGGCCCAGGTTTCACACTGAATGTATAAATACATTTAAAAACCTATTAACTATATGTATTACTGTGTTACAGTGTAGTTCCCTACTACCTCTCCTCCAACTCTGGTTCTGGCCAACACCAGGTCCGTGCGAAACAAGACCGGGATCATCAGGGACTTCCTCCTGGAGAGAGATCGATCTAGCCTGTTTGACTGAAACATGGCTCCAGGAGGGAGATGAGGTCATTATGCACGAGGTGGCATCTCCTGGGTTTGTGGCCGGTTATCAGATGAGGACAGAGAGGCGGGGGGGAGGGGTCGCCATCCTCAGCCGAGACACTTTTAATTCCAGGACGATTCCGACGGCGAACATTCCGGGGATGGAGTGCGCGGGCCTGGTGTGGGATCTTAGTGAGAGCGTGGCCTTCCTGCTGGTGTACCGTGCACCCAACGCACCGGCGGGGAGTCTACCTAAGCTGCTGGAGGTGGTCGCGGAGTGGGCATTGAGGTTCCCTAAGCTTATTGTCTTGGGGACTTCAATGTCCATGCCGATGCCCTCAACGGCAGCCATGGACCTGGTGTCTACCATGGAGGCACTAGGACTCTCACTTTGTAAGACCGGTCCCACACATCAGGCCGGGCACACCCTGGACTTGATCTTCGCCGCCGGAATTAGCGTGACCCTAGCCTCCACTATGGAGGTTCCATGGTCGGATCACAGAGTCCTGGAAGTTCGGCTGGGGGTGGCTTCCCCTCTCGGTAAGGGTGCCGAACCTATTTTGGTTCGCCCGAAGAGACTTATGGAACCCATTAGGTTCCTGAATGCTCTAAGGGAATGGGAACTTCCCAGCGACTCAGTCGATGGGCAGGTGGAATTCTGGAACACCAGTCTTTCCACGGCCCTGGACGAGATCGCCCCAGGCGCTCTCTCCTCCCCCGCAGAAATCGCTCGCCTTGGTTTACCGAGGAGTTGCGGGCGATGAAGCGGAGGAGGAGACAGTTAGAGGACGTGTGGCGGAATCTCCGTGACGAAGCGTCGAAATCGGCTTATAAGCAGTTCAAAGAGGCTTATGAGCAAGCTATCAAGGAAGCCAAAAAGGTCTACTATTCTTCCTTGATAGAGTCGGCTAGCTCACGCCCAGCGCAATTGTTTAGGATAATTCGGTCTTTGACAACAATCCCAACTGTCCCAAATGATAGGGGTTTGGCACCAACAGCTGAGGTTTTCCAGAGCTATTTCGCCGACAAGATTTCAACTCTCGGCCGGGACATCCCGGCCACTTTTGATACAGTTAGTGAACTCGAGACTCCGCCGCCACTCGGCGGGCCCACCTTCACCCGTTTCCAATTGCTGGACGCAGCAGCTGTCGACAAGTTACTAACTGCAGCTAGACCAACTACATTCTCCCTCGACACGTGATCCTCATGGCTTGTTCGAGCGTGTCGGGAGGGGCTAGGGCCCCCCTGGGCACGATCATAAATAGCTCCCTTGAGCAAGGAGTCTTCCCGGGGGGATTAAAAGAGGCATTGGTGAGACCGCTGCTGAAGAAGCCGAATTTAGACCCTTCGGCTCCCTCCAATTACCGGCCAGTTTCCAACTTGCCTTTCTTAGGCAAGGTGATTGAGAGGGCAGCAGCGGATCAGCTGCAGCAGTTCTTGGAAGACACAGCTGGACTTGATCCCTTCCAGTCCGGCTTCCGTATTGGGCACGGGACGGAGACCGTGCTTGTCGCCATTACAGACCAACCGCGCCGCCAGCTGGACCAGGGTGGATCGGCACTGCTCGTCTTGTTAGATCTGACGGCAGCTTTCGACACTGTAGATCACACACTGTTAACCCACCATTTAGCCGGCTCCGGGGTCGGGGGGACCGCCCTTAAATGGGTGGCCTCCTTCCTCCGGGACCGGGGACAACGTGTGGAGGGGCGGGGAGGTCTCTGGGAGATCCCCACTTGACTGTGGGGTCCCCCAAGGGGCCATCCTCTCCCCTTTATTATTCAACGTGTACATGCGCCCCCTGGCCCAGCTGGCCAGCGACTTTGGTCTGGAGTGTTATCAGTACGCTGATGACACCCAGCTTCTGCTGAGAATGGACGGCAGGCCGGACACCGTACCCGATTGTTTCCATCAGTGCCTAGAGGCCGTGACTGGTTGGCTGCGGGCTAGCCGGCTGAAGGTGAACCCGTCGAAGACGGAGATCTTGTGGCCTGGTCGACCTGGGCGGGATGAGTGCCGGTTGCCTACCCTGGACGGCGAACGGCTTAGTCTATCGCCTGTTGTTAAGAGCCTGGGTGTCCATTTGGACCCCCTGCTGGCCATGGAGACCCAGGTCTCTGCGGCCAGCAGGGCGTCATTTTTCCATCTACGACAGGCTAGGCGACTGGCACCCTACCTTTCCAGGAACGACCTGGCCACGGTGATCCAAGCGACGGTCATCTCGAGATTAGACTACTGTAACGCCCTCTATGTCGGCCTTCCCTTGGCGACAGTTCGGAAACTCAAGCTAGTGCAGAATGCCGCCGCTCGCTTGCTGACGGGAACGTCGGTAAGGGGGCACATCACGCCCATCCTGCGGCAACTGCACTGGCTGCCTATTGAGTACCGAATTGCCTTCAAGGTGTTGGTATTAACCGTTAAGGCTTTACACGGCCTAGGGCCTGTGTACTTGAGGGACCGCCTTGCCCCATACATTCCCCCGAGATCACTACGTTCTGAGGAGTCGAACTTGCTCCTGATTCCATCGGTCCGCGCCTGTCACCTGTCTGCCACCAGACAAAGGGCTTTCTCTGTGGTGGCTCCGGTACTCTGGAACTCTCTCCCGGACGACGTCCGAGCTGCCACGGAGCTCATTCCGTTTCGCAGGGCTTGTAAGACCGCCCTGTTCAGACTGGCCTTCGGCTAGGCGAGTAAGCCGAATGTACTCATCTTCCTAATTAGCACCCTGGTTTCAGGGAATGCCATGGCATGTATGTAATTTTAATCTCGGGACCTATTGTATTCTGTTTTATTGTGTGTTTTATGTTCATTTTATTGTACGGCGACATGGATGCTGCATGTCTGCCGAATTTTGTACTGTTATCCGCCCCGAGCCTGCAGGGAAGAGCGGAATACAAGATGGAACAAATAAATAAATAAATAAATAAATTTTGTGTCATTTTGGTTGGTGGTGTGCCCCAGGATTTTGTAAATGTAAAAAATGTGCCACGGCTCAAAAAAGGTTGAAAAACACTGCTCTAGTGAGTTGCCTAATCAAAGGCACAACGAATCATCCAAGTTTTTAAATCCTTAGAGAAGGTGGCCATGGTGGGTGCTTTTTTAATGTCCTTAGGGATTATCCCATATTCCCAAATTTTCATGGTTCAAACTTGATATGAGCAAGTTGTCTACTTGGTAATGAAGAATGAAAAACTCCTGTACATGGAAACCTGGTATTTATTTACTGTACTTTTATACCGCCAATCTCAGCCTGAAGGCGACTCGAGGCACTTTACATAAGAGGGCAATTCCTGCCCTCCAGATAAAACACAATTAAAAACAAATAAAACAATAACCATATAAACAATTAGCAATTAGCATTAAAAACATAAAAACATACAATTACAGTTCTCAGTGTCATGTTAAAATAGCTTTCCGTCACATTGTCAATTATTCCGTGGGTCTAATTATAAAGTTATATTTCGTCTGCAAATGCCTGTTCAAACAGCCAGGTCTTAACTTTCTTTCAAAATGTTAGGAGGGAGGGGGCCGATCTAATGTACCTAGGTAGGGTGCTCCAAAACCGAGGGACTACCACTGAAAAGGTCCTGTCTCCCATTCCCGCCAATCGAGTCTGCGATGAGGACGGGACCGAAAGCAGGGCCTCCTCGGATGATCTTAAACATCTCAATGGTTCATAGGGAAAGATGCGTTCAGACAGGTAGGTAGGGCCAGAACTGTTTAGCGCTTTAAAGGCTAAAGCCAGCACTTTGAATTGTGACCGGTAGCAAACTGGCATCCAGTGGAGCTGGCACAACAGAGGAGTTGTACACTCCTGTTATCAACCTGGCTGCTGTCCCTTGGACCAATTGAAGCTTCCAAATAGTCTTCAAAGGCAACCCCACGTAGAGATCGTTGCAGTAATCTATACGGGATGTAACCAGAGCGTGGACTACTGTGGCCAAGTCAGACTTCCCAAGGTAAGGGCGCAGCTGGTGCACAAGTTTAAACTGTGCAAATGCTCCCCTGGTCACCGCCTAAACCTGGGGTTCCAGGCTCAGTGATGAGTCCAGAATCACACACAGACTACGAACTGGTAAGGTTGGGTTTCTTCTCACAGGAGCTTTGTTAGGTTGAGAAGACTTTTAGACCTTCTTATTCAAGGTCTAACTGACTTCCAAGCACTACAGGAAAAGGCGTTGTGCTTTCCTTGGAGGAAGCTTGTTTGGATGAACAGCCTTGAATTGATAGAAGGAGAGTCTGATCCACCCCAGGCAGCACCTGCAGATCTAGAGAAGGAAATTGGGGCTTTGCATCCTCTCCTATGCTGACAGCTGAAGTACCAGAAACAAACACCAGAAATGCTTTCTCCACCTTAAGTAAACAATGCCCATCAGTGAAGCCAGTGGAGGCAATAACTGCTGGCTATAAATTAGCTCAGTCAAGGGCATTCTGGCAATAGGGACAATAGACCAAAGCCTCTTATTGATGGTGTGTGATTTCCTTGGCTTCCTGTAGCACGGATACTTGGTTTGACTTTTGACTGATCCCTTTGACACCTCCCTTTTTGGTGTGGACTTGACTCAGGACTGTTCTTCATTTGAATTTCGGCTGCTTGGATTATCCTACTGCTTTTGATCAGTGGGAACCTGATGCCACCATGGGCCCCTTCTAAATATAATCTGGAATATCAATGCAAATAATCTACAGTATCTGCTTTGAACTGGATTATCTGAGCCTACATTACCATACAATCCAGTTCAAAGCAAATAACCTGGATTTTATATAGCTGTGTAGAAGGGGCCATAGATTTCCCAAGGGCTTTGTTAGGGCCCTTCCACACTGCCCACTTTATCTCAGGATCAGATCCCAGATTATCTGTTATCCCAGGTTATCTGGCAGTGGGCCCTTCCACACAGCCATATAACCCAGAATATCAAGGCAGAAAATCCCACAATAAACAAAGCTAAGGGCCCTGTCTATGTCAAACAACATAGATGGCTACTAGGACGGTCTCAGTCCCATGACCAGGGCAGAAGCCAGACTGGAAAGGGTCCAAGCCGGCTGTCTCAGCCAATAACTGCTGCAGCTGACCCGCTACTGCCAGTTCACTACCCGCTACTGGGCCGGAGAGATAGCACAGAGGTAACAGCAGCTGTGCTTGCAATCAGAAGGTTGCATGTTCGATTCCCGGGCTGGTCTGGACACCCAGCTGTGAGCCCTGTCCACTGTTATTTTACGAACTGTTGTAAGTCGCCTCGAGCCGTTGGGGGGGGGGGGACAGACAAATGTGAAATAATAAATAAATAAATAAATAAACCGTTCGAAAACAGCCCAGCTGTGAATAGATAAAACTGGGAACCGCCAAGTGGAGAAGGATTTTTACAAAGAAAGGATTTTACAACGTCTGAATTAAAGAAAGATCGGCTGTCGGAAGGTGGAATGCGGAAAAACAGAGGCTCTCCATCATGAGGATGAAGCAATAGCACCCCCTTGTGACGTAATGACGCAATCGCACCTGTGACGCAGCCAGAAGAAAAAATCCTTCTAAATTGTACGTGTTATATGTTGTATGTAATTTTATGTAAAACCGGCAGGGATTGTCTGCCGTATGTGTGATGTAATCCGCTCTGAGTCCCCTTCAGGGTGAGAAGAGCGGAATATAAATAAAGTGTATTATTATTCAATCACCTTACCTAAGAATGGAAGATTAGAGACTGTGTGATAGTTGGCAAGAGTCGTGGAGTCAAGGCTCGATTTTTTCAAAAGATAGCCTCTTTTAATTTAAGCTATCCGGAAAGACTCCTTGTTCCAAGGAGTTGTTGATTATACTCCTCAGAGGGTCTCGTAATCCCTCCAGACAGTCCTTGATTAACCAAGAAGGGCATGGATCGTAGGAGCACATGGTTGATTTACCCTCAGCTAGAATCTTATCAACATTCTCCACATCCAGTGACACAAATTGATCAAGGATGGGGCCAGTAGACAGCCATGCGGCCTCTAACTCCCTCATTGTGTCATCCATGGGGGGCATGGAACCTGAGAGGAACTTGTTTTCTATCCCTTCCTATCTCACTTTTTAGCATTTGGGTGTCCCCATGGGTGTCCCCATGGCCACTTACGGCACATCCAGACAGCCCCTTAAATGTGGGAGCTCCTGCATTTTTACGTGGGGCATTCAAAAGATGCCCCATATAGAAGTGATTACATTTGGCACAAAGCAGGAAAACCCTGCTTTGTGCCGATTAATTTTAATACTGGAAAGACCCAGGTATTTCTGAAATATCCAAGTTGAATCCAGTATGGCTGTTGTCTGGTCTAACCCCTCGGAAGTTCTGGGATTTCTGAGGGAGCTGTCCATACAGCCCTCTCGCATATTCTGGGCTGAATCAGCCCAGAATACATGAGAGGGCTCTAACCCCCCTCCCCAAAATCCCTTAAAATGGGGAAGGAATAAAATAACTTAAACTGCATTTAAACTGCTGCTGAAGCTCTCCTGAAGTGTAAAAACAATACACCAGGAGAAAGGGGAAAAGAGGAAAATCATAATTTCGACATGCTAGGAGAGCTCTGGCGGCAGTTTAATGGCGGCCGGGTAAGTTATTTTGCACACACCACCCCCCCCATTTTAAGGCATTTTGGGGAGGGGGTGAGTGTCTCCCTGTCCTCCCAGAAGGTTCCAAGAAGGCATGTGGACAACCCCCTCCCCCAAAAAAACATGTGCTTTCTGGGGCGTGTGTGGACTTCAACCTGGGCACAATTGTGTTTTTAAAACCTGATTGGTCTCGGGTGAAAGGGCTGTGTGGAATTGCTCTTAGTGGCTGGGGAGAGTAGTGGGGATCTAGGTAGCATCTGGGCCCCCTTCTACATTGCCATATAAAATCCAGATTTCTGTTTTGAACTGGATTTTATGGCAGTGTAGACTCATATAATTCAGTTCAAATTAGATAATGTGGAGTATCTGCTTTGATAATCTTGATTATATGGCAGCATAGTAGGGACCAGGCTGTATGTCTGTAGCCTAGCATAAAGAGCAAACTGCTTTCTCAAGGTGTATCTACAATGTAGAATTAATTCAGTTTGACACCACTTTAACTGCCATGGCTCAATGCTCAATCTTGGGACGTGTAGTTTGGTGCGGCACTTCTTGACAGAGAAGGCTAAAGATCTTGCAAAACAGCAATTCTCATGTCTCCATAGCATTGAGCCATGGCAATTCAAGTGTTGTTAAATTGCATTAATTCTTCAGAGAAGATTAACCCTCGGATCTCCAACAAGCATGCGATGGTACTCTAGTCCGACTACTATCTCTTGATTAATGTTGTAAATTAAATTACTTCAGCTGAGTATTATCTGTGGAACCATAATTAGAGATTTCAGGTCCCACTTGGATCTTTTGAATTTATGAAAATCATGCTAGCAAGCTAGCTGGAACACAGGTCTGCAGAAGAGTTTCACCGAGCCGGAGCGGAGAGAAAGGGGGAAAATGGAGTGTGGATTATATTCAAGGAGACGGTGTGCTGTGCTTGACTGAATGCAATGCATGCTTCACTATGGGAGATTGTCAGGGAATGAAATTACATACAGGAAATATCCATGAATATCAACACTCAAGCCATTGATATGCAGCCATGTAAGACCACAAAAGTTGGAAAAGAGGTAACACCGAAGAAATGCCGTTTTGAATAGTCAACCCATCCCCTATGAGATGCATGTGATATCTGGAAGCAACATCAGGGTGTTTTCCGGTGTAGAGCTAAAACTGGCTGTTAGTTAACCTCATTGCAAACATAAAATACAGAGCATTGAGAATATATGTCTCATTTCACTTCCACATCCCACCCACATCTTAATAATAGCACAAGAGGGACACTACAGAGCCATTATGTGTGAAAGGTTTCAAACTATACAACTTGGGGTGAATCAAAGGTCAGATCTGCCCAAACCATTTCCTTCTCAAATGGGCCAAGGGTATTTCTATAAGCCTGTGCTAAAAGTTGCAATGGTGCAACGTTGAAATCTGTTCACTGATTTGCGATGTTTTTGGTCAAGCCTAAGTATCACTGAAATACCGTATTTTCTAGCATATAAGATGACTGCACATATAAGACAATCCCCAACTTTTCCAGTTAAAATATAGATTTTTGGATATACTCGCCGTATAAAACTACCCCTCTTCCACCCATTTTTAAAAATCAGATTTGATTTCAATATGGTAATTTTCCTATTGCCGTACCTCTTTCTCTGCCTCGCACATGTGCACCTGTACTGCTTCACTCTGGAGCAAGATCTGAGAGGCAGAGAACGAAGTACAATAATAGGATACAAGGGTGGGCCAAATGGGTGAAAGAGGCATGTTTTTCTGGGCACAGCGCTGCTCGAGATCCTTTTTCCATACCCTGGGCATCCTGGACACCTGCAGCTTGCTCCGCCCTTCACTTACACCTTCCAGGTGAGACGCCCCCTCAACTTGTCATTGGAACTGTGTTAAGTCACTTCTTTCCACTAATCCTGGTGAGTGGATTTTCTTCTACCGTACTTGTACAGTGCTGCCCTTGCTGCTTTCATACGGTTGCCGCATACAGCGGGGATACGGCCATGGCTGATTTTGAGCCCCCCCACACACACACACACTACCACCACCACCATATGCAGATTCTCCAGTCCGGCTCAGAAGTTTCCTATAAGATGACACCCGGTGTACTGTATAAGACCCCTGACTTTTGAGAAGATTTTCCTAGGTTAAAAAGTAGTCTTATAGGCCAGAAAATACAGTATATACTTTATAATTGCCATTGTTCCTTTGCTTAAGGCTTATAAATCCCAATGTTTTGGAAATCTTAACATTTCCTTTTTGAGGTTTAACTATTCTTGGTTATTTGAAAAGGAACAAAGTGAGAAGCTTCTGAAACAACAATATAATGGACCTTCCACATTTCCAATCCAATAGGACTTTATTGGCATACATAACAAGACAATATAAAATACAATATAAATTATAGAAAATGAAACTTCACATTTGCTTCACATGGGCATTGAATCGTTGCCAGCTGAGTCGCGCCTTCCCCCCCCCCCCCATTGGGGGGGGGGGTTAATAAGGGCAGAGTATTTGAAATAAATAAATGAAATAAATACACGTTCAGTTTACAGACTTCATTCAGGAACTTTGTCACTGAAAGGCAACGGTTAAAATCTTGGCAGTTTAAAAGCATAATTACTTTGTCTGGGTCAGTATGGTTTTTCAAAGAATCTATAACTTGTAGTAGTAAGCTAGATCTTTGTTCTTGGTAAAGTGGGCAGTGCAGAAGAATATGCAGGATGGAATCCAGCTGACCTGTACTATGCGGACAAATCCTCTTATCGCTTGGTAGACCATTGAGTCTTCCTCTATGGAGCAGAGTGTAGCACAGCAGTTCTCGTTTGTGCCTGGTGGGCAGGGGTCAGGACCTGGGGTCCCATTAGCATTAGAACCAGCAGTGCCAGAACTGGATTCAGAGGATGAGCTAGATGACTGGGGCGAAGGGCAGCTTTCCCCGGACGGGCCTCCTTCACCCACAGAGAGCTTGGCATGGGAAGAAATGTTGTTGGCCCTAGCGAAGACATAGATAACCAGGTGCAGATGGATAGCGATTCGGGATCTTACGAACCCAGGGGAGGAATTCTCAGGAGCCTCCAGGGGAAAACATGGAAGAAGGCGCATGGGAAATGGCTAGGGAGGAAAGCTCTCAGGGAGATAGAAACACAGCTGCGGAGAGACAAGGTCGAACCTTTGATAGGAGACGGAACATCGAGTCTAGCAGAAGGGAATGGTCTAAGAGCATAGAGCGCCGAGGTCCGCGAGCAGCGATTGGAGACGAAGAAGCCTAGAGCGTCGAGGACCTCGGCCGAGGGATTAAGGATAGGATCCGTGGGAACAAATCCTCAGTGCTCCGGCCACGTCTTTCCTGGATAGGCGTGAAGCGGAGTGGGATCACGAAGCTAAGCTAGCCCGTGGTCATCAAGCCTTGCCTTGCCTTGCCTTGCCTTGTTCCTGATCCGCATGGTTTTGCGGAGCCTTGCCTTGTATCCTGGTCCACACGGTTGTGTGGAGCTTTGCTGAACTTTAAGCCTATTTGCCACGGTCCTTGACATTGTTACTTTCAACCCTTTGGATTGTTCTACTATTCTGTTGACATTATCTTTTGAACTGTTTTATATTCAATAAACTAGTTAGCCTTCAGTCCGTCTCTGTGTGTGTGATTAAGGGGCCGGTCAAGTCCGTGCATCGTGACACAGAGATGGCATAATATTAAATCCAGCCAGCACGTAGGCTCTCCTATATGAGGTGTTAGTGAGTGCTGCAATATAAAAGGCTGGGTTTCCCTGTATGAATGGCATTGCCATGTTCATAGGTGAACAGGATATATTAGCCCAGCTCAGCAGTTGTTTTTAATCCCTTTCTTGCAACTTCTTTTAATGAGGGTAAAGATCTCAGTGAAAGCTAGCATATTTAAGAAGTCGCTATCATAGCCCAATTCCCCGATCTTTACTAGGACCTTCCACATTTAAGAGTCGAGACTGAAATACAACACCGCCCGAGCTGTTGCATTTTTCCGAATGAAGCACATAGTGTTTGAGGACTGGGATATCCGTAGGACAATGAATATCGGAGATTTGCTCACACACACAGCGCTTCCTAGTCCTATCACCAAAAGTACTTTGACAGTTGGCAGCCATCCGTGCGGCAATTGCTCAATATGTAAGAATATACTCAAGAGTAGGACAGTCACCAGCACCTCAAAAGGAAGCGTTTTTGTACTCTCATCCTTCTCTAATTGTTCTTCAAAAGGAATTATTTATTTGTTACAATGCAATTGTTTATTACTGTCACGTTGCAAGACCTAGGCCGGCCCCTTAATCACACACACAGAGACGGTAATCAGCTAACTACTTTATTGAAGAATAAGAAACAGTTGAAAAGGTAATTGTCCATAAAAATATCAAAAGTAATCCAAAGGGTAAAAGGTATAGTCCAAAAGCTACTTGGCAAGGAAGTTCCAAAAACTTGGCAATGCTCCGCTTAACTAGCGGATCAAGAACAAACAAGGTTACAAGATACAAACTCTTTCTTGGCAGGCCACTAGCCCCAAACTTAGCTACGTGGTCTTGGCTTCGCTACACATCTGGATAGGATAGACGTGGTCGAAGTACTGAGGATCCGTTCCACGGATCCTATACTTAATCCCCTTGGCGAGGCCCCCGACGCCTAGGCTTCTCCTCCTCCAATCTGTGCTGCAGGCCCTCGGTCGGTCTAGGCTGTGGAACCAACCCCCTCCTGCTAGCCTCAATGCTCCGTCTCCTATCAAACGTTCGACCTTGCCTCCCAGCACCTGGTTCCCTATCTTTGTGAGAGTCGAACTCCCCATCTGCTTCCCGGGCCTCTCCCTCGGTTGTTTCCCACATTCTTTCTTGCGAGCCTCGCCCCCCCGGCCGTTCATAATCTTCACTATCACAGCTTTCGATTCCGGTTGGCCTTCCAGCATCTCGTAAGGATCAGGCCAGCCGTCATCCCAGGCCAGGCTTTCTGTGGGGGAAGAAGGCCCAGCTACCTCAAAATCCCCTTCTTCTAGCCCCTCCAAATCCTCTTCAGAATCAGCTGGCTCCAATGCGAGTGGGACCCCCGGTGCTGCCCCCTGCCCTCCAGGCACGAACGAGAACTGGTGTGCTACAATTACAATATGTGGGATTTTCTTCAAGGACCTTAAGAGAATGTCTTATTGAACATAAAAGTAAAATACGCCAGAAATCATGTGAGTCTGCCCTGTATCAACATTGCACCCAATATGGGCATGACCCTGATGAGATTAAGGCCCTTGTATTGGAAAGGGTTAAGCAGTTACCTAATTCAGATTATATTAAAAGACTCAAACAAAGAGAAACCGCTTGGATTTTTAAAATGGGCAGCGAGATTTATGATGGATTAAATGACCGTCTTTCTTTAAATGCTATACTTGGAAAGTAACTCAGCTGAATGCTATGTGCTATGCTCCTTTAAATCTATCTCATCTTCCTCACTCCATTACCATTTCCCCCATTGGATGGCATACTTCGGATCTCCCCGTGTTTGATGCTTTACTACTGATGGTAACTATATGGCAACATGGATGGTTCTATTGCTGTTTTGTATGCAACTTAAATTACAAGAATTCTTTTATTTTCTATTTTCTAAATGAAGATGAATACCCATGGGGATGTATGATTTGTCCACTTGCGAGCCCTGAAGAAGATAGTTTTCGAAACGACCCGGAACGCCAGGCACCGGTATAGCGCTTCTGTCATTGGCCACGGCGATAGTTTCGGCTACCGCCTCCCCCTCCCGCTTGGGAAGCCTTCGCGACACCTTTACGGCTCTGGCCCCTCATTTGCGGCTGCTCGCGACCAGTGCTGCGCTTCACCTTTCGGACTCCCAGACTCTACAGAAGCTCCGCGCTGGAAATTACTGCAAGTCTTTATTTGCGCTACTCACTTGGCTTATAGTCGGCTGTTTGACTGTTTATGACTATCCAAGGCATTTGCCAGTGACCACTTTAGAGTGAGCGCGACCTGCAAATAGCTATTATTGTACTTGCGTCTATACGTTTTGAATTTACACCAGCTCCCAAACGGGACCACTAATATTGCCATTTGGCTGTTATTATTTCTGTTATTGATCCTAATGCATGATAAGTGTATTGTAACACAGAATTATTACTTGCTCAAACTGATATGCTGTAAATATATGTGATATATATGCAATGTTATGCTTGCAAAGTGCTTGAACAGAGTGACATGATTTTCTGTTTATTGATTTAATAGTATACTTCGTTTATACAACTTGCATGTTGTTGTTCTCATATCCGTAGGGATACCAAGATGCTTGTTTATAAAGCTATTGTCCTCCCAGCCCTGCTATATGCCTGTGAAACGTGGACTATCTACAGACGTCGCATGCAACTCCTGGAACGATTCTATCAGCGTTGCCTCTGAAAAATCCTACAAATCTCTTGGGAAGGCAGGCGGACAAACAGAACAACAGAGGGTCAATAGCGACTGGACTTGCCAAATCAGAACATTTGGAGGGTATGATGCTGTCATGCTACAGAACCACTTCCTGGTTTGAAATGTAAAACTCAAATCTAGTCCAGATTGAGAGAGATTTTTAATCCCTGATTATTATTTTTTGCCAGGAAAATATGAACCAGGCCACACACAAAAACCCCAAGTTTCCTTCCTCACATACATGATAGCAAAAGTGGATGGGGAGGTGTGACAACCCCTTGTTGACCGGCCTCAGACTGGACAATCTTTCGCAATCCAAACTGCTAACCCTAAATGCAAGGGGGCCTCGAAGTTACCTCAGCAACTTCTGTCTTATGGCAGGGTAGACTATCTTCCCCACTAACCATTGAATTGCAGAGACTTTAAATTTCTCAGTAACCACTTGACCACACTGCCACCATTTGTCTGTCTGACCACTGACCTTGAGGGCCACCACCAATAAAAGAACTAACAGAGGTGTTTTTCTTTTAAGATGTAAATAATTTATTATGACACAAATGGGTACAAATCTTGATTGGTTTTATACTTCCTCAGAGGCACAAACTTATTCTGTTACACAAAACACAATGGGGTTATACTATAGGGTTCCCACTAACCCTCTATAGACCCCTGTACTCTTCCGTCTTTAACTAGGGTCTCTACACCCATAAAACTGGACTGCTCTCTTGCAGACCTTAAGACCAACTAACGACTGAACTGTTCTCTTACAGTCCTTAAGACCAACTAACACAAAACAAACTCCTCCCCTCTCATGGCAGTTGGCTTCCAACCGCTCTTCACCAACTGTAAAATTCATACCTTGAACATTCTAAAAGGCTCTGGCCCTGGTTGCTATGGCGACAGCTCTTCAGAGCTTCTGCCAAGCCTCCCTTCTGTCTCACCCACATCAACAATTCATAGAATATTCCTTTGAACTACACAAAACAACATACATTTAACATATGTTATACAACATTTACACACAAATAATCGACATCATTACAGGAGGGCACAGCCTTTTCACAGTGGCATTGCTCCTGCCAGTGCAAATGTCCTAGGAGAAAAGAAGGGAAATACAAATAGTTTCAGAAAGGAGAGTTAGGTTACAATCTTGCCACAGGATATTAGGAGCTTTCCTGCTTCTGCCCAGAAATTACTGCCTTTCTTTCAAACAGAAGGCTTTCATTATCTTTAAAAGACATATTTAAAAATGCCGTAGTACTAGAAGAAATTGGAGTATCAAAAATGAAATGTGGGGTGAACAATGAATTCATTTTCACCCATTTTTTAAAAAAAGCTCTGGGATATTTATTTATTTATTTACAGTATTTATATACTGCATTTCTCACCTCTGGGGGAGACACAATGTGGTTTGATTCGTGTCTGCTAAAACAGAAACTCACAAGTGTCTATGTGTCAAAAGGGAAACGTTGAATTTCTCCCACCCCACCCCCTTTTACGTGTTATATAATTCTAGTGCTGAATACAAAGAAACTTACTTATGGCAGCCTTGTTTTCGGAGTACCCTTAATGTCTTTGGATGGTGTCATGACATAATATTTATAGCATGGTGGTGCACAATGTTTAAAACCCATAAACACATTAAAAATTTTACTATTTTATTTAAGGAAACTTTTAATGTGTATGCAGGGATGGCTTTTTATCAACTATATTTTATATACTTTTAACTTTTGTATGTTTGGAGACATGATGGCCATGTGTAAATATGTGAGAAGACAGCACAGCTTAGAGAAGACAAGGATGCTGGGGGAAATGGAAGGAAAGAGGAAGAGGGGCCGACCAAGGGCAAGATGGATGGATGGTATCCTTGAAGTGACTGGCTTGACTCTGAAGGAGCTGCGGTTGGTGATGGCCAACAGGGAGCTCTGGTGTGCTCTGGTCCATGATGTCACGAAGAGTTGGAAGTGACTGAATGAGTAAACAACAACAACAAATATGTGAGAGAATGTCATAAGGAGGAGGGAGCAGACTTCTTTTTCTAGTGCTCTGGAGACTAGGATGCAATGGAACAATGGCTTCGAACTACAGGAAAGGAGATTCCACCTGAACACGAGGAAGAACTTCCTAATTGTGAGAGCTGTTCAGCAGTGGAACTCTCTGCCCCGGAGTGTGGTGGAGGCTCCTTCTTTGGAGGCTTTTAAACAGAGGCTAGATGACCATCTGTCAGGGGTGCTTTGAATGTGATTTTCCTGCTTCTTGGCAGGGGTTTGGACTGGATGGCCCACAAGGTCTCTTCCAACTCTATGATTCTACTACTTCCTCTTTCTCTCCTTTCTTTCTCTCATTCCTTCCCTCTCTCTTTCCTTCCTTCCCTTTTTTCTTTCCTTCTCTCCTTCTTCCTTCCTTCTCTTCCCTTTCCCTTCCTCTCCTCCTTTTCTTTCCCTTCCCCTTTCTCCCCTTTCTTCCTTCTCTACCTGTACTTGAACTGCAGCTCCCAGCAGTCCCCCTGATCAATCTACCTACCTATCTACCTTCATCTAATCTATCTATCTGGAGGATTGCTGGGAGTTGCAGTCCAGAAATAGGAAATTGGAAATATGCAGAGATTGGGATGCTCTCAAAGAAAGCTAAGGAGAAGAAAGCTTGCATCTTGGAAGCAATGCTTTTGGATCATCCTCCTCTTCTAAAGGGCCTGGTTTAGGGGATGCTGGGAGCTATAGTCCAGAAGAGAGTGTGGATATGCTATTGTGTGTCTTGTTTGCTAGGGGGCTTTTTAAGTCTGTCCCACCCCCACCCCCCACTGTGTTTTCAGTATTTTTATGAGGGATGGTCACTCATTTGCCTGATAGGTGTATTGTGTCCAAATTTGGTGTCAATTCTTCCAGTGGTTTTTGAGTTATGTTAATCCCACAAACAAACATTATATTTTTATTTATATAGATGTATTAAAATGCATTATATAACTTTAATTGTTTCAACGTTGTGTGGTATATGTTTTAACTTATTGCTTTCAGAAGCTTCCTTGGGTCCCACTCAGGAGAAAGGCGGCATATAAATTAATTTAAAAAATAAAATATTATATGCAAGATGCAATACATATCCCTGCAGCAACACTGGTATATGGTGGCGATGATGATGAATTATTTTTCCTGGAGGTCACAGTAAATGGTCTCTGTGTGGCTTCTTGATCTTGTTGCATGCGCCGCTGACATTGATGTGAATTACCATGTGGGGACCTGCCCATCACTGTTTTCAGTGGCTTGACCCATCTTTCCTTATGGAAAGATGGGAAGACTTCTGTTGTCCTCTGCAGGGGCAGCACTTCATCCACAGAGCTGCCAGGGAAGTAGTTCTCTGAGATAAGAACATAAGAACATAAGAAGAGCCATGCTGAATCGGGCCTCAGCCCATCTAGTCCAGCATTCTGTGTCACACAGTGGCCCACCAGTTGTACACAGGGATCTCTAGCAGAAAGGAGGGCAAACCCCTCACCTGCTCCCGACCCCCCACAAGCAGTACCCGGGGAAAATCCTGCCTGCCTCCATCAACACAGAGGTGGCACTTGGATGTCCATTTCAGTAACTACTGATTCCCTTGGTATCCATGAATCTGTCTAATCCTGCCTTGAAGCTGTCCAGGCTGACAGCTGTCACAACCTCCTCTGGAAGTGAGTTCCATAACCCAATGACCCTCTGGGTGAAGAAATATTTCCCTTTATTAGTCCTAACTTTCCTACCTTGGAGCTTTAGGGAGTGCCCCCTAGTCCTAGTGTTTTGTGACAGAGAAAATATTTTTTCTTTATTCACCTTTTCTATCCCATGCATGATTTTATACACTTCGATCAAGTCACCTCTTAAACGCCGTCTTTCAAGGCTGAAAAGACCAAGGCCTTGCAACCTGATTTCATAAGGGAGCTGCTCCATCCCTTGGATCATTTTTGTTGCCCTTCTTTGTACCTTTCCAGTTCCATTATATCCTTCTTGAGGTGCGGTGACCAGAATTGTACACAGTACTCCAAATGTGGCCTCACCATAGATTTGTAGAGAGGCAATACAACATTTGCCGACCTATTTTTGATTCCCTTCCTGATCATGCCAAGCATAGAATTTGCTTTTTTCACTGCTGCAGCGCACTGGGTTGACATCTTCATTGAGCTGTCCACCAAGACCCCAAGATCCCTTTCCTGGTTTGTCTCAGAAAGCTTTGATCCCATCAGTTGATAAGTGTATTTGGGGTTCTTTGCCCCGATGTGCATGACTTTACACTTGTTTAGGTTAAAATGCATTTGCCACTTTGTTGCCCATTCACTCAATTTCGAGAGATCTTTCTGGAGCTCTTTACAATCAGTTTCATTTTTAACTACCCTGAACAGTTTAGTGTCATCTGCAAACTTTGCTACCTCACAATTTACTTCTACATCCAGATCATTAATGAATAAATTAAAAAGTAACGGTCCTAAAACTGAACCTTGGGGTATGCCACTTCTCACCTCTTTCCACCCAGAGAAATGTCCATTCCCCTGGATCCTTTCTTGAAGATCGGAGTTACATTTGCCTCCCTCCAGTCCTCGGGTACAGTGCCTGATCTTAGAGAAAGGTTATATATTTTGGCTAGAATTTCAGCAATTTCACACCTGAGTTCCTTAAGAACTCTGGGGTGGATGCCATCTGGCCCTGGTGATTTGTTGACATTTAGTTTAGTAAGGCATGTGAGAACATCTTCCTTGTTTATCTCTATCTGGTTTAATTCATTTAATTCCCTCCCTGAAAAAACTGACTATGAATTTTGAAGAAGAGAAAGCAGCCATATGGCCCTGCCCTAAAACATTGCTTCTTAAACTATGTTTCCAAAATAGCATCTCCTTAGCTCAATGTTGGAGGCCACAAAAAATTTAGCAACAGTAAAAAATTGAACACCATCTAGGCATTTACACAAATCTGTTAAGAACAATGTGCAGTGTTTACAATGGACTCTGCAGGAAATGTTTCAGCTCTGCTTCATAAAATGAAAAATGGCCTGGTTAGCAATACTTGCAAATGATGATTTATTATCAGTAAATGTTTGGTTTGTATACCTACCATATATTCCTATCATATTTCTTCAATTTTAAGACACAATCTATTGTAAAATATACCCTAATTTCAGCACAACCACCAACAAAAATACACAAGATAACAACTGCAATTCTAAGATGCACCTCTTTTTTTAAAGAGATGTTTATCTAGGAGGAAAAAGTGAGTCTTAGAATTGAAGAAATACAGTATATACTCAGGGTAGAATGAAAAATGGGGATGATAGACTACTACTTGAGATTGTTTAAGATAATTTTAGATCAGGGGTGCTCAGATTTTTTCAGCATGCGAGCTACTCTTAAAGCAACCAAGTCCAAAAGATCTACCTGCTCCGGCCACCGTTCGCTCCCGCCGCTGCGCGCTCCCGCCACCGCGCGTGCTCCTGCTGCTGTTTTCCACTCGCACAGCGCTTCTTCCGCCTGCAGGGCATTGCAGGAAGGAGAAAGCATGAGGCGGGGCATCCAGAGGGAGCACTCCGCCATGCCTGTCTCCCCGGCAGCGGAGGCTGCACAGCTGCTTCTGGACGAGAGGCAGGGCGCTCCCTCCAGAGGCCCCGCCTCGTGCTTCCTTCTTCCTGCAATGCCCCGCAGGCGAAAGAAGCACCGCAAGAGCGGAAGGCAGCAGCAGGAGCACGCATGCGTGCAGGGTGCGCGCGCGCATGGCAGGAGTGCCCCATCCGGCTGGTGAGGCCCGAAGATCATCTGGAAGAGAGCCGAAGCTCTACTAGTAGCTTGCGAGCTACCTAATGAGCACCCCTGTTTTAGATTATTGGAGAGCATTATGCTGTATAGACTGAATTATCTCACGCTGATAGCTCCGTAAAACCGTGTCACTCTGTATTATTTCTACCGATAAGTGCCAATCCTCATCTCTCGAAAGTGAGACAGTTAAATCTAGGAGCTTCCAATATTCCTCCTAGTTCTCTTTAGTGTAAGTTTGCCTTTGTTCAGTCCTTCCCACTAACCTTTGGCTCAACTTATTAAAATAAATTCCTCTACCTTCTTTGGTTTAGACCACATCTCTCACTTAGTTGTCAAGGAGCCAAAATAAGCATATTTAATTCTTTTCATCTCCCTTCATAAGTCAGTCCTCAAGTCATTCAATTATCTGTGTGGCTCCTTACAAAATGAGCCAAACCAGGCGCTTTAAATAGTTTTGGCTGTTATTTTCAGTACCCTCCTCCTTATGTCTTATTATGTAGTTCATCCCCTGATAAACTATACTTGCAAAGTTCCAAACGTTAAAGCAAATGTAGCTGCTATCATAAATACGGTACTCTTTGTATATGGCAAACTTTCATAAGCAGAGTTTGAAAGAGAAGGGGCTTCTCCATATGCTTCCATAATATTGTTACTAGTAGAAACTTGCTTCTGTAGAAACTTCTGTTGAATACCTCAACAATTCAATATTACAGAACTTTTAAAAAGACATGAGAAGACCAGAGAAGTATATGGTCTTCTATGGTCTGTGTGGTGTAATACTTAAGAGTGTTGGACTGAGATTTGGATAATCCAGGTTTTAGTTCCCTACTCCACCATCGAACTCTAGTTGCTAACTCTCAGCCTGATATTCAGCCTACAATTGCAAGAGTATCATGTAAGCTGAAGGAAAAAATGGAATATAAATACAACCATCATCTAAGTATGTTTTAGTCTGAACTGCTACTATTAAGCTTAGGGTTACAAACTTATTGCTGTACCTCAGCAGGAGTTCACCTTGCTCACAGCACTCACCAAGAAACCAGACGTGGTAAGACACCTTAAGTAAATAGAAGGGTAAAAAACCCACAAGAGTTAATAAAGAAAGCAAGTCTTAAAGGCAATATGTAAAGCCAGAAAACAATGGTTAAAACATGAACATTAATCCAGGAAACAAGGAGCAAAACATGAGCATGAATCCAAAGGTAAATCCATAAAACAAAGAGCCAAACTTGAGTATGAATCTTGGGTCTTGAACTAAGGCATGAACTAGGAACAAGACAGGAGTTCCTTACTTCTGTAGTGACGTTGCTTGATCTAGAATCCTAAGAATAGCAAGGGGCAACACCGTGGTAAATACAAGAAAGCAATTCAGGTATATGAATAATACAATAATCAATTAGTATCAAAAATAATATTGTATTCTCAAGTACACAATTGGAATAATTCACACTCCACAATGGGAACTAAATAGTGCAATGTCCTAAGTACAGTGCGATAACATAATAGCAAAGTACATCACTGTGAGAACTAACAATCAGGTTAGGTACAGTTTGTATATCACAATAATCCAATACAGAAGTCTGTGGCCGAGAAGATAATGGTACCTTCACGGCTCCTGGGTCGCTACTGTACAAGTATACAATGGTAATACCTTTATAGGCGCTTGAACAATGTAGGGAGCCAGAAATGAAGTCCGAGTCTAGCGGAAGAAGGGAATAGTTCACGGAGACCGCTCAGAAGTGCCCATATATGCAAGGCGCATGTGCAGGCTTGCTCAATGGCGCGCTGCAGGGCAGGCTGGTCTTCGTAGTCCGTGAGAAGCGCCCACTGGGGCTGGTAAGGGCAATGCGCAAGCGCGGACACGCACAGTGGCGTGTCGCAAAGGTGCTTGGTCTTAGTAGTTCTATCGAAGCCCAGGAAGAGTTCACAGATAGAATAGAACTGACGGTACAGTAATGGGTAAACACAACCCCACAGGAGTCCCACCGAAGTGAAGATAGTGGGGAGGAGTGCCTGACGGCAGGAGCTCACCCCAAGGCCGGCGGAGGGCCGTTTTGTCACTGGGACTTCTTCAGAGGCAATGTATTGAACACAAAGACGTCCTCAAGGGTGCATAATCATCACGAGTGTCTCAAGTCACAAGGAGGACGGACCATCCCATAGGCAGGGATGCACCATCTGCCCGGGTTTGAACTTAGAGTTTTCCTTACAATGGTTGCCAAAAGGCTAGAGAGCCCATCCTGCCCATTGACGTCTTTGTCAGACCCTGCTGTTTTGACCTGTCTGGCATAGGAGGCCCTACCACCGCCAGCATAGCTCACAACTTCATTAGGATACGCAAGCCTCTCCCCCACTGCAAGGGGGCGCCAATGGAGAGGAGTCTGAATATATATATATAGGACATGCACAAAAATACCCTTATATGTGAGACCTGGGAAATGGATCCCTTGTGCCTTGCTTTCAAAATCCCTGCGATAACGGCCTCTCTGGGGTCATTAATTGTTAGAAGCCATGACTAAGATTGTCCTGTTTCAGCAGGAAGCTCTATCTTTCCTCACTTTGTTGTTTTGAGCTGAAAGAAGGGGACATGTTATCAGCCACTTAGAATTTCCTGTCTTGTAAATATGGCTGGATCAGGACAAATAATGTTATTATTAAACAACATTTTGACCTGAATGTTTAGACCCATGCTCTTAAAATATAAACATTTCCACAAGTAATATTTTGGGAGTAACAGTCAAATTTTACTCATGAAATACACAAAAATAACAATATAATTCATATAGTTCCTTCAAAAATAATTGTTATGCCTTTGTTACTCCACCCTCCAGGTAATGCGTTGCGTGTAATGGTGAGTTCTGAATATGTAAATCAGCAAAAGATATTCGTGCTTGATAAGATAGAAGACAGTAGGAAAAGAGGAGCACCACATTCCAGATGAATAGGAAGCTTATTCAGATGGATAAGGCTCAAGGAAGCAACATCCAAGACCCAAACAGTGCTGTTGAAGATAGGATTTTTTATTTTTTTTATTTATTTATACTTCAAATTTCTAGACTGCTACTCCCCGGGGGCTCGGAGCGGTTTACAGAATTGAAGAACCAACACAGTATAAGTAAACAGAATTAGCATACAAACAAAAGACAATACAATTTAACAACACAATAATTTACCATTAACCATCTTAGGGTCTAAGGGAGGGATTTGTCATAGCTAGGAAGGGATTTCTCTCCCTAGCTTCCATAGCATCAGGGTATTTTGCTTTAATTTTGGGGCTATGGGAGCCTGATCTGACCTAGCTCCCAAAGCCCAAAGCCCAGAAGGTCCTGGATCTGTATTTCTTATATTTGCTCCTCTCCAGTACACCACCAGGATTGGTCCTAGGGCTGTCCTTGTTTTCAACGCTCACCCCAGAGTTTGTGGGGTTAGCCCGATGTCCTTGGCGGCCCTCTGGGTTGCCTTTGTTCAAAGAGGGGGACTTGTCTCCTTAGGAACACCAGTCACTTGGGTATTTGTTAGCTCTGGACTCTCCACTGGTGGACCGGAAGTCAAGTGGTTCTTCAGTTTCCTCTTCCGGCTTCTCTTCCGGCACCTGGGCACTTGTTCCTTCCAGTCTAGATCCAAGGAAGACAAGGAAGACCGCCTACCCTCAGCGTCCTCAAGACCATCCACCATTTTTGTCACAATGCTGGGTCCTGGCCCGGCCCCTTAAGCACACACACAGAGACAATGATCAATTAACTATTTATTGAATAATAAAGAACAGGTGAAAAAGTAAATTGTCCAATTGAGAAATTGTCAAATAGTCCAAAGTGAAAACACGTGAAGATCAAAAGCAAAAAGCAAAAAATCAAAAGCAGAGTAATCCTTGGAAACAAAGCAAGGCAAAGTCCATGAAAATACAAGGTCCGTGGCAAAGTTCTTGGCAAGGTACTTGGCAAGGTAGCCAGACTATGGCTTCCAGGAACACGGTCACTTCACTCCCTTCAGATCAGAAGTGGCCGACCAACTGAGGAACCGTTCCCAGGAACGTATACTTAATCCCCCCCTTTGGGAACCCAACGCCTCACTAGGCTGCGTCTCCATTCCCTGCGATGGGACTCGATGCTTCTCCTACGATCAAAACACCCTCCAGGCCAGTCCGCAGCGGGCTCGCTATCTTCCTGAGAACCTTCCTCCCCTCCGGTTTCCATCAACTCATCCCGCGGGTTCCCAGATTCTTTCCTGGGAACCGTGCCCACCTGGGTCTCTCATAACTATCAGAAT
Source organism: Anolis apletophallus (assembly GCA_030556195.1). Classification (NCBI taxonomy): domain Eukaryota; kingdom Metazoa; phylum Chordata; class Lepidosauria; order Squamata; family Anolidae; genus Anolis; species Anolis apletophallus. The sequence continues at coordinate 11,168,736 of JARBWK010000004.1, forward strand.
CTGGGTCATCCTGACCTTCCTCATCCGAATAAACCTCAGGCCAGGTGTCATCCCACTGCAAACTATCTGTTGGAGATGCGGGCCCAACAGCCCCATCATCCGCATCACCTGTATCTACAGCAAGGGGGTCCAAAGCAATTGGCACCCCCGGGGCAGCCCCCTGGCCCCCCGGCTGGAATGGAAGCTGGGTTGCTACAATTTTGCTCGGCCCCCCGTGTTCCTGACTCACTGCCATCAGGAAACCACGACGTTGGGGACGGGGCCTCTGGGCACAGGCCAGGATCTCCATAATGTCCAACAGTACCTGGTCTCTCCAGGGGCACTCCATCGGTACAAGGCAGCTGGGCTGGCCAGCGCTTGTCTCAACTGGCCATGGACCTCCAGTCGCTGCATCTGAACTCGGATCAGGATTGGGCGCATCGGAGGGGCAACACGCCTCACAGAGATCCGCCGTCGAGGCTGAGAGGATGACATTGAAACCTCTCCATTCATAGGATCACCATTACTAGGTGGCAGTTAACAATCATAGACTAGACATTACTATGAATTTGATCACGTATCCCTTGACTCAAGTTGCGTGCATAAATGCATAGTTATTTACAAAAAATGTATATATTGAAAAAAATGTCTACAGTGAGCATATGGGCAATAACATAACAGTTAGTAACTCAGCTTCTGAGGATCCTTCTGGGTTTTCTTCAAAGCAATATAGATACAGTGACACATGGAAGGAGCCAGCTGAATGATAGTATGAATGACCCATGATGAATTTATGTATGGTTTGTGCTTTCTTCCAGCTGGAGGTTGCTTCCTCACGCTCTCTGTCAATTTGCACTTTGGCAAGTGTTAGTGGAAATAAGCCAACAGACACTTACCAGACTTAACTTGCTTGCACTGTTTTATTCTGTAGGGCAGGGGTGCTCACACTTTTTCAGCATGGGAGCTACTGATTAAAAAACCAAGTCCCAAAGATCACCTGCCCAGAAATGTAAAACGTATAACTATTTTCTTATTTATTTATTTACTGTATATTTATTATTCATTTTTATGTACCACCAGGGGCGGTCCGAGCTCTCCGGGGGGAGTAAGCGAACATTATTTCCCCCCCCCAGCGGCTCCCTGCTGCGCCCGCGCATGCGCACCGAATCCTGAGTGCCCCGGCGCGGAGGAACGGGGGGGGGGGAAGAGGGGGCTCACGGGGCGGGCTCCCAGACCCGAGGAGGAGCAGGAGGAGGGGGGAGGCCACGAGGGCAGCCCCCATGGAGACGCAGCGGCAGCAGCAGCAGTAGCAGCGCCCCCGGAAGGGCCCGGAGACAGAGGTGCATCTTCCTGATGTCACTTCGTCGCCGCCTCTGCCGAGGAGGAAGGGGAGGAAGGCCTCGCCAGCCGCGCGCTGCAAGGACACCCGGAAGGAGAGATGCCGGAGAGAGGGAGCCCTGTGGAGGCCCAGGTGGCCATGCCCCTCTCCGGGAACGTCACCCTACGCGACCGCGTATGTTGCTTAATGGGGAAGGCCGGCCCTGTGTACCACTCCTTCCAGCAGGCTCGGGGCAGTTGTCATAAAATGAAGTTATAAAACATCAACTTTTCAATTTAATTACAACAATATAAAACAGAGCATAAAATACATCCAACCACCCCATTTCTCCCACACTGTCATATTACCACACATATTATCAGCCAGAAAGTAAGAAAAGAGGCCTTGGAGCTAAAAGGCCATTTAATACTCTGCAAGGTAAACAAAGGGGCATGCAAAAATACATCCAACCACCCAATTTCTCCCACATTTCCATATTCCCCAACATATATTTCTCAAGGAACAAAGCAAGCAGAGAGGCTTTGGAGCTAAAAGGCCATTTTTAAACATTAAAAATAAACAAAGAGACATGCCACAGAACAATCAAGCACCCACCCCAAAGTAAAAAGAGATGCGGTAAGGAAATGACCCCAAAGCGTCCTTCTTCTCCTCCTCCGTCGTTGCTCCTACTTCCACGCCGCCAGCATGTGTGCCGCCTCCAAGAGCTCACGAGAAGTCCGAGAGGCAGAATGGGCGCTTCTGCGCATGCGCGCAGGGCCAGCCATGCATCACGTCATCCAGGCCCGCCCCCTTTGGTCTCCTACGACTCTGAGTGGCTGGAGAAGGACGGAGGGAGGAGGAGGAATCCAAAAGAGGGGGCCCACTCTGCCTCTTGGACTCTGGAGCTTTTGGAGGCGGCGCGCGAGCAGGGAGCGGGGAGGAGCAACAACAGAAGACTTCTTTGCAGCGTGCAGGGGCGCGTGAAGAGGACCAACAGCAAAAAACCTGGTCTGGGGCCTGAAGATCACCAGGATGAGGCCCGAAGATCACCCTGGTGATCGCGATCACCGTTCTGAGCACCCCTGCAGTAGAGTCTTGCTTATCCAAGATAAACAGACTGGCAGAGCATTGGATAAGTGAAAATGTTGGATAATAAGGAGGGATTAAGGAAAAGTCTATTAAACGTCAAAAAACATTATGACTTTACAAATTAAAAACCAAAACACCATGTTTTACAACAAATTGACAGAAAAAGCAGTTCAATATACGGTATCATCATTATGTAGTAATAACTGTATTTATGAATTTTGCACCAAAACATCGCAATGTATTGAAACAGCTGTGAATCCAGGCGGGAGGCAGACTGTGTTGGATAATACAAAATGTTGGATGAGCGAAGGTTGGATAAGTGAGACTCTACTGTATACACATGGGTACACACATTGTGGTGTCCCGCCCAGGGCCTGAAAAAGGGGGCTTTAAGAAATGGATGAGTTCTATAGGCCCCTGGGGGTAGCGTTATAGCTTTCCTATAAAAAGAAAACCTGGAGTCTTTAAGCAATGAGTTCAGGACCCAGAAAAGGTGAACTCAAAACAAGGTTTATTTGCTTACAATCAGTAAAACTGATGGTTCAAAAAGCTTGAAGTAGGTTGCAAAAAGTGTCCTTTAAACAAAGGGGTTGCTTTCACTTGCCTTGGCTGCAGAGTGAAGGTACCTTTCTTCGATTTCAGGTGTCCTTTGTTGCTCCAAATGGTCCTCCGACACACTAAGTTCTGAGGTTCCCAGAGATTGCAGTCTTTGGGTGAAGGGCTGGCCTTCCTATCACTGCAATCCTGGCTTGAGAGCGTAGGGAGAAAGCTATACGTGGACAAAGATGCGTTGTCTAAGCCAGTGTTTCCCAACCTTTTTAAAGCCGTGGCACACTTTTAACATTAAAAAAATCCGGGGGCACACCACCAACCAAAATGACACAAAATGACACTCTAACACAGTAAAGAACGGCTAGGGGTTGGTGGCCTGCTGGGAACAGCTGCTGGGAGTGCCGAAGCCGGGAGGGGGCAGAGCCAGGCTGCACCATGCCCCACCCTACCCCCAGCTTCACCTCTCCCAGCAGCTGCTCCAGCCTTGAGGGGGCAGTGCCAAGCCAGCGGTGCCAGAGCCAGCACAATGCTGGCTTGGCACTGTCCCCTCAAGGCTGGAGCAGCTGCTGGGAGTGCCGAAGCCGGGGGGAGGGGGGCAGAGCCAGGCCACGCCATGCCCCGCCCCTTCCCCCAGCTTCAGCTCTCCTACAGGCCGCACCATGCCCGCCCCCTCCCCCCAGTTTCAGCTCTCCTACAGAGGAGAAGCATGAGCGGTGGACGGGCTTCAGTGGGCAGGGTTTCTCCTCCACGCGGCTTCAGCGAGCGAGGGGCGAGAGTCATGGTGGGAGTCATGGCAGATTGGAGGCTGGCTGGGAAAACGGCCGAAGGAGGCGGTGCCCCGGCCCCTTCTTCTTTTTCTTCACCACTGCCCGGCCCTTCCTCCTCCCCCAAGCAGCAGGAGTTCGGCAGGAGGGGGGAGGAAGAGGGGGCAGAGAGCTTTTCTCGCAGCACAGCAGGAGGTCTGTCACGGCACACTAGTGAACCACGGCACACTGGTTGAGAAAGACTGGTCTAAGCGAGCTTTAGATTTCCGCCTGCTTCGTCCATGTGCTATTCTTGGAATGGAGGCAGAAAGGAAGTCCAGCCTCCCAGGTAAACTCCGGAAAAAGGAGGAGTTAAGGGCAGTGACACCAGGTTTGGAGCCAAGCCACAGTTCCGCCCCTAAGTACCCACATGGCAGAACAATGAAACAAACAACGGCCTTGCAGGTAAGGGGCAACCAAATACAAAATACAGATATAAAACAGCCCTGTGGGGCGCCACACACACTATTATTATTATTTCATTTCTTCCCTGCCTCTTCTCATGGCTCGAGGCGGGTTAAAACAATCAAAACACATAAGCACAGCAAATACACATTTTAAAATGTACCTCTATAAAGGTTACCCACCAAAACATATCTCTATAGTAAAATACACAAAGAAGAGATTAAACAAAGGACACACATTTAAAATTCATGTTTAAAGACTGTCTGGGTAGGCCTGCTGGAAGAGATATATCTTTACATGGTTTTTAAATTCCAACAGCCTATTCAGCTGTCCGAGTTCTTCTGGCAGGTTGTTCCACAGTCGTGGGGAGGCTGATGAAAAGATCCTCTGAGTGACAGTTGCCAGTCAGGTTCTGGCTGGTTGGAGCAGAGGGCCCCCCAGAGCAGTGTTTTTCAACCTTTTTTGAGCCGCGGCACACTTTTTACATTTCCAAAATCCTGGGGCACACCACCAACCAAAATGACACAAAATGACACTCTAACACAGTAATACATATAGTTAATATGTTTTAAAATGTATTTATGCACTCAGTGTGAAACCTGGGCCTGTTTCGATGAACACAACATAGATATCCTGGCAGGAATGGCAGAAAGACACAAACTTCCCACACAGAACTCCCATAACTAAGAGAAAATGCTATAAGAGTTTGGTGGGCATTGACCTTGAGTTTTGGAGTTGTAGTTCACCTATATCCAGAGAGCGCTGTGGACTCAAACAATGATGGATCTGGACCAAACTTGGCATGAATACTCAATATGCCCAAATGTGAACACAGATGGAGTTTGGGGAAAATAGACCTTGACATTTGGGAGTTACAGTTTCTGGGATTTATAGTTAACACACAATCAAATAGCATCCTGATATCTTCCAACAATGGAATTGAACCAAACTTGACATATTGAACTCTCATTACCAACAGAAAGTACTGAAAGGGTTTGCTTGGGAATTGACCTTGAGTTTGGAAGTTGTAGGGTTTTTATACTTCAACACACTAGACTCTCCCCCCTCCCCTCCTGGGGGTTCCAATTTCCCACGGCACACCTGATGATCGCTCACGGCACACGAGTGTGCCCCAGCACACTGGTTGTGAAACACTGCCCCAGAGAACCTCAGTGTGTGGGGCAGATTGTACAGGAGAAGGCGATCATTTAGCTAACCTGGACCCAAAACATATAAGGCTTCAAAAGTCAAAACCAACACATCGTACCTTTGTCCACTTTGTGTGTGTGCTGGCAGAGCTCTTACTTTTACAAACTTATACTTGTTATACAAGCTTATACTTATAACAGCGCTTTAACAAGCATGCAATCCAAGAACAAAGCAATTTATCAATACATTCTTCGTTGACAGCATTTTCTTTGGCAGGTAGTACTGCTAAGCTGTAGGCCACAATGCAGAATGAAATCCAGATCTCTGTGGTTGACAGAATGTCTTTTGTGCATTATTATGAAAAACACCTCTCGCTAGTCCAATGATAAGGCCAGGGAATACATGAGCATTGATTGCAGGGAAATAGTTCTCATCTTCAACCCCACGTAGAGCGCGTTGCAGTAATCCAACCTAGAGGCGACTAGGGCATGGACCACCATGGCCAGATCAGATTTCACGAGCTACGGGCACAGCTGGCGCACAAGTCTTAATTGTGCAAAGGCCCTCCCAGCCACCGCCGACACCTGAGTATCAAGTGTCAAAGCGGAGTCCAGAAGGACCCCCCAAGCTGCTGACCTGTGTCCTCAAAGGGAGTGCGACCCTGGCGAGCAAAGGTAGCCACCCAATGCCCCAATCAGTCCCATGACTGGCCAGGAGGACCTCTGTTTTGTCAGGATTAAGCTTCAGCTTATTAACCCTCATTCAGCCCATCACAGCCACCAGGCACTGGTCAAGAACCCGAGGGGCTTCCTTGGAGTCTGGTGGAAAACAGTAATAGAGTCGAGTGTCATCTGCATAGAGATGGCACCAAACTCCAAAACTCCGGACGATCTCTCTCAGCGGTTTCATGTAGATGTTGGAAAGCATGGGGGGAGAGAATGGAACCTTTTGCCCTCCATTCATGCCTCTTCAAATTCCACAGCACTGCTGGTCACAGCTGACCTCCAATTAAAGTGCTCAAAATCCGGGGCTTCCCTGTTCTATGTGTCTATGTCACGATGCACGGACTTGACCGGCCCCTTAATCACACACACAGAGACGGACTGAAGGCTAACTACTTTATTGAATAATAAACAGTTCAAAAGGAATATTGTCCATAAAAATAGCAAAAGCAATCCAAAGGCTGTAAGCAATCAATTGTCCAAAAGCAGCTTGATGAATAATCCAAAGGCTTGGCAAAGCTCCGCACAACAATGCGGATTCAGGAACAAGGCAAAATGCAAGATGCAAGGCAAGACTTGGTGGCCACTAGCCAACTTAGCTCCGTGGACCAACTTCGCTACACGTCTACCCAGAAGAGACGTGGCCGAAGTACTGGGGATTCGTTCCCACGAATCCTATACTTAATCTTTCGGCCGAGGTCCCCGATGCTCTAGGCTATGTCGTCTCCAATCTTTACTGACCGACCTCGGCCTTTCTAGGCTATGGTACCATCCCCTTCTGCTAGACTCGATGCTTCGTCTCCTATCAAAGGTTCGGCCTTGTCTCCCAGCACCTGGGTCTCTATCTCCATGAGAGCTCTCCTCCCTAGAATCTTCCCAGCCGCTCTCTTCCATGTTTTCACTCACAGGATCCTGTGAGCCTCTCCCACCCGGCCGTCGTTCATAGGTTTCGCTATCACTGCTTTCCATTTGCACCTGGTTATCTGTCTCTTCGTAAGGGTCAAGCCAACCTTCTTCCCATGCCAAACTTTCTGTGGGCGAAGGAGGCCCACTGATGGGAAATGCTCCTTCTGGTAACCCTTCTAAATCCTCTTCAGAATCTATCTCTGCTGGTGCAGGCCCTAATGCTAATGGAACCCCCGGTCCTATTCCCTGGCCCCCAGGCACAAACGAGAACTGCTGTGCTACAGTCTATGCCACAGTTTTAAAGGTTGGCATCGAAATGAGTTTACAAGATTTTAAAAACCCAAAAATATATGTAAACTTTCCCTCTCGTTTTTTTTAAAAGATAGCAATCTTTACAACAAAAAAACATTAAACATTATTAAAAGATAGACTGTAAAAGCCAAGAAAAGAGCACATCATTAAAAAGTATTTTATAATTAATTCTAAATATTCTTTCAGTACTTAGGAAGGTAGAGGGATTGAAAGAAAGGCCTTCTACAAAGGCAGTAGGGTCTGGGTCTCTATAGCCAAGGAATAATAAACCATCAACTGCTTGAAAATGTACATATGTATTTTACCGTGGGAAGTAAACTTTGATTTTGCCATTTTAAATAAGGGCACCATTGTACTACAGGGCAGTCCTGTTCATGTATACTTGATAATAACTCCTCCGTTTTTAAAAAAGTTTGATTCCCAGTAAGTTGCTACTTACACTCAAGTGCAGTATGCTGTTTTAAACTAGGAGGCAACCCTGTTTCATTGGTTTGAAAACTGCAGTCATGTTTCCAAACTTGGAAAAAATGCAACCAGTGTTTACCCATCTTTCTGACACTTTGGGTGTATTTTCAAATAAGGGATCAGCTTTCCCAGTTGTGTAGCTAAATATTTATATAGTTATCTTTACTTCCCAAAATACCACATTCAACTTGTAGCAAAAGTTTTCTAACAGTCCTGGCCAAGAGACATTTTGTTCTCCCTGCTGACATCGCACTTCCAGATGTCAAACAGATGCCAAGGAAGAATGCTGTTCACGTACAAACGCCACCTATGCCGGCAAGTACAGAAAATTTCAAGTCACGTGGTCACCATGAACATATTCATTTTGTTCTATTTATTTATTAAAATATTTACTGTATATCCTGGCCTATAGCCGAGAATTTCAGTGTGGCGTATACTAAGAATAATTCCCATGCAATATCTACTCTAATATAGCTTTGTAGAACAGTGGCATCACTAGGGTTGGTGTCACACGGTGTGATAACTCATGGTGTCATCCCCATAGACATTTATTTATTTATTTATTTATTTATTTATTTATTTATTTTGAGATTTATTAATCGCCCATCCCAGATGGCTCTGGGCGATTTACAGTAAAATACACAGCTAAGTACCTGAAACATCTAAAAACATCTAAAACTATCTAACATCTAAAAACAATTAACAGTCTAACAGTTGTCAGGCGAACGCCCTCTCAAACAGCCACATTTTACAAGCCATGCCAAAGTCTTTTAGATCACAAGTGGCTCTGATGTAAAGAGGGAGGGCGTTCCAGAGTGATGGGGTGATCACCGAGAAAGCTCTACGCCGGGTTGATGTCAGATGGGCTTCCCTAGGGCCTGGGACCTGTAATAGATTCTGATGGTCTGATCGGGGCGATCTCCAGAGTCGACAAGGAGAGAGGCGTTCCCGTAGGTATGCCGGCCGTCGACCATGCAAGGCCTTAAAGGTTACCGTGTTTCCCCGAAAGTATGACACCCCGATTGTAAGACGTATCGGGGGTGTCAGGGGGGTCGGCTAATGTAAGCTGTACCCCGAAAATAAGACGTACCCCCGGCCGCCGCGTCACTCGGTCCCGCCTCCTCCTCGGTCCCGCCTCCTCCGCCTCCTCCTCCTCCGCCCGCCGCCGACTCCCTCCGCCTCCGTCGCTGCCCGCCGCCGCCTGCCTCCTCCGCCGCCTCCTACCTCCGCCTCGGTGCCGCTCGCCCGCCGCCTGCCTCCCGCCGCACAGCGGCCCCACGCCTGTGCCTGGCGCGGCTGCGCCTGGCGCGCTCGAACCTTCTGCCCATGCGCGAATGTCTGCGCATGGGCAGAAGGTACCAGCGCGTCTGATGCAGGCTGGCGCTGGCGCGCTGGGCGCAGGCGCGCTGGGCGCGCTGGGCAGGCGTGCCAGCGCTTCGGTACCTTCTGCCCATGCGCAGACATTCGCGCATGGGCAGAAGGCCTGGAGCGCGCCCGGCGCGCCTGCGTCCAGCGCGCCTGCGTCCAGCGCGCCTGCGTCAGACGCGCTCGGTACCTTCTGCCCATGCGCAGACATTCGCGCATGGGCAGAAGGCCTGGAGCGCGCCCGGCGCAGCAGCGCCTGGCGCAGGCGTGGGGCCGCTGTCTTGTGGCGGAGGAGGAGGCAGGGCGGCGGCAGGTGGCACCGGAGGCGGTGGTAGGAGGCAGGGAGGAGGCAGGCAGGCGGGTGGCAGCGACGGAGGCGGAGGGAGGCGGCGGCGGGCAGAGGCGGCGGAGGAGGAGGCGGGACCGAGTGACGCGGCGGCCAAGGGGAAAGGCTTACTTTCGGGGTACGGCAGGTACCGTCGGCTAATGTAAGCCGTACGCCGAAAGTAAGCCGTAGTGGGGATTTTGGGGTCAAAAGAAAGTAAGACGCTGTCTTACTTTCGGGGAAACACGGTAGTACCAGCACCTTGTGAGTAATATGGAACTTGACCGGAATCCAGTGCAGTATAGAACAGGTGTTATATTGTTCCCCTTGGGGGTTCCTGTGAGGAGTCGGGCCGCCGCATTCTGTACCAGTCGAAGACTCCAGGTCACCGACAAGGGGAGGCCAACATAAAGGGCATTACAATAGTCAATTACTGAAGTTACTGTGGCATGAACCACTGTGGCCAGGTCATCCCCGGAAAGGTAGGGTGCCAGCCGCCTAGCCTGCTGAAGATGGAAAAAGGCCGACTTACTGACAGCAGAGACCTGGGCCTCCATTTTCAATGACAAGTAAAAAATGATACCAAGGCTTTTGACTGTGATAGCTGGAAAGAGAGATTCACCGTCTATGGTGGGCAATCGAACCTCAACTAATCCAGGACGATCCAGCCACAAGATCTCCATCTTTTCCGGATTCACCCTCAATCTACTGGAACCCAGCCAAGGAATGTACAGGCCTCAGGCCCGGTTTACCCATAAGGCCAACCTAGGCCATGTTAAACAAAAGGATTATATAGTTGCTAACTCCTATAGATACTAAGATAAGAAGTCAAGGGATAAAACTGTAATCCAATAATTTTATCAACTTGAAAATAAGTAATAATCACTTTGATACAATATCAATGTTCATATAACACATAATTTAAACAATACTCCACGGAGCGAATATAAAAATTACAAGTGTATCAGTGGCGAAACTCACAATATCCCAAGATGGGAGATACTAACACAAATAATAATACTATAAGGGGAACAAAGTGTCCCAAAGTCAAACCTTTCGACCGATGTAATTACCGAACGATGTAATTTCCGAAATCAAAAGTATTTGTAATCCATGGCCCGTTGGCCAAAAATGAATAGCAAATTGTAATCCACAGCCCGATGGCCGATGAACCTGAGGCAAAATATACACCGAACTGGTGAGGTAAAGGTGAGTCGCCACTGCAAAGCCTAGTGGCAATATTCTTCCTTTCCTTTCCAGGAAGTAGGGGAAGCAACTGAAATTGTAGTCCTGACGCGTCTTTCTAGTGTACTTAAGAAGCTTTTTGGTTTGATTTTGCACCGGATTGCGGTCATAGCCATTGCGGCTTTTTATATTGTTTTGCTGTACATATCAGCGACGCCATTTGAGCGACATATTACCTTTGATTTGCGCATTGGTAAGTAGGGCTTTAATCTCCATCCCTTTGTTGCTTCCCCTACTTCCTGGGAAACTATTAGAGTGTTGTGATTTATATTACAGAATCTACATAGCATGTCTACCCATTTGGGGCCACCCTGACGAAGTTGGACTCGAAACGGGTCGGTTCCGGTTATTGTATTACCCGTAGGTGGTCTTCCCATTGATTTTCGCCTCACGGAAAGGAAGAATATTGCCACTGGGCTTTGCAGTGGCGACTCACCTTTACCTCACCAGTTCGGTGTATATTTACGGCACTCTTTGGGCTTTTGTTCGCTCTGCCCTCTGCCTCCTTCCTGAGTGGGGTATTACAGAACTCGCTCCCCGCCACACAAAGGGGCCCGGTCCCTTCTCTTCAGTGACAGCTCGCACACACCTTTCCCCTCAGCCCCATTGGCACATGACGGGAAGGATGTGGCGGCGTGAGGCGGAGGGGGGAGACAGGGGGGTGCGGTAGAGGTTGGCTTAAAGGGGGCATAATTCCAAAGTGTGGCCTAGGGTGCAAAAAGCTGTTAATCCGGGCCTGACAGGCCTGGAAAGTGAAACCATTTCAGACAGAGATGCAGGCTCAGATGCAGAGCCTGAGAATATAATTGTCTCTGAACCCCAAGGCCAGTTAGAATCATCCTCTGTAGATAAAGACTCCAGCAGAGACGACTTATGAGGGACCTTCATGGGAAAGCACCTGGTTGTTCTGACGTAAGCAAGGAAGCACGCTTGCAGATTAGAGCAGACAGCCAGCTTTATAGAGCAATACGGCATCATGTGAAGCAGAAATTCCAGGGCATGTCTCTATATTAGGACAACCCCTCTGACTCCAGTTCAGGCAACATGGCATTCAAGTTAACAGCTAGATCTGGCTCTCGTTTCAATTCTTGGTTTTGTATATAAGTATTTCATGTCACCCTAAACATTGTCAGTCGAGTTAAATGCTGTTATTTTATGTAATTTTTAATGTTTTATTGCTGCGTTTTATTAATCTTAGGTTTATTGCTGTTTGTTATTTCCTGAATTTGTGAGTTGCCCCGAGCCTCTGGGGAGTGACGACTGAAAAGTCGAATAAATAAAAAAAATGTTCTTGCCTTGAATTCTTGCTCAAGTTTTGCTTATAGACTTAAGCTTCCTTGGTGTTTTGGGACTATATTTGGACTATTTTACCCTTAGATACACAGGAGACAATTGATTGCCAATTATTTGGAGTATACACCTGATTTTCTTATTTCTGGATTTTTATATATACATATACATACATATACATATACATATATATATATATATATATATATATATATATATCTTTTGTGTGTTTTTTCAATAAATTGTTTGCTTCTCTGTTGCATTCCTGTGTGATGCTGCGGTCATAGGTGGCTTCAGGTCTGGGGTGCAACAGTAGCATCAAGAGGCATTAGATCTCTCTGGCTGCACATTTATTATTATTATTATACTACATTTATACCCCGCCCTTCTCACCCCAGTGGGGGACTCAGGGCGGTTTACAATCCACGGCACACAATGCCGCATTACACATATAATAAATATAACATATCAATTTAAACAATTAACATATCAATTTAAGCATACAGTAATAAACATGACATAATAATTGCACAATTCAAATATAAATACAATAAAAAGCTTAAAATTAAACATTCAATCCCAACCAAAGTGGTCTGATGGAATAAGTGGTCAGAAGCAACAGGTGAGGTGGGGGAACCCCGAAAACGAGCGCCCGCATAGGTGTTCCAATGCCCAAATAATGGGCAGTGTGGCCATGGAGGCACCCCACGCAGGTGTTCCGGCAGCTGAGCGATGGGTGGCGCGGCCATTCAAGTAGCAGTGCAGTGAGGGTGTGGGGGCCATGTTCACTCCCTGGAAGCTGCTGGGTCAGGTGGCTAGAATGAGGGTGTGGCTGCAGGTCTCCTCATGAGTAAGCCCAGGGCTGAGCAGGCAGCAAAGCTGGATGGCAATGCTCAGGCCCCAGGGTCTCTCCTGCAGCAGAGCTCAACAAAGAGCCCATTAATGACACATTGTGAGATTCTCTAAGATGTTGTCATGACAGTTAAAATGAAACTAGAGCACTATAACTGTGGAGGAGCCTTTAGTGAAGTAGACTCAAGAGGTGATTTCCCTCTCTTGGCACCTCCAGTGAGGCCACACAAGCTGTTCTCCTGTTCCCCATACCTTCTTCCTTGCACTGAAACTTTTCTGTGGAGGATTTCCTAGTTCCCCAGAGGAGATGCAAAGGACTTACAGGGCTCCTCCTGGATCTGCGGTGGGAATGTGTCTATCAGTCAATCAGATCCTGGCCACTGGCCCTTTGCAGTTGGTCCCTAGACAATGTGTTGTGATACTCAAACAGGAGTCTTCACACTTGACATAAAAAGCTCCATCCTCCAAGACTGCATCCCAGCTCATGGTAAGTGAGAACATAAGGAATGCGGTGTTGTTTTTCCACAGAACTTGCCAATTTAAGTGAAAAAATCCAGAGAGAAGGAGATGGGGGAAGGGGTGGGGAGCGGAGATGCCAAACCAGCAGGGCTGTGAGAAGAAGAGAAACAGAGGACATTCTTCTGTTTATAAAGGCCAGCTTTCAGATCACGTGTATTTTTAAATCTAGGATGTGCGAAAAGAACCATGAAACCTACAATAAGAGGTTTTCCATCTGCATTACTTTTCGAATGCAGGGTGTTATTGAATGGTTTGAATCCAGCCACTTTGGTTCACTGTGACTGGAATTGACTTTGCAGTGCACACACAAGAGTATACTCTTTTACATCGCTGTATGTTGTAGGCCAGTGGTTCCCAAAGTGGGCGGTACCACCCCCTGGTGGGCGGTGGGGCGATCCAAGGGGGCGCTGGGAGGCTCAGGAGAATTTGGGGAGCACTGAACCCCTGTAAGGGGGTGGTGGCATGAGCCAGGCTTGCTTGCCACTTGCAGGGTCATGCGCTTGCAAGGACATCCCCGTTGGAAGAAAGAGGTAATACACAGGACGGCACCATGGGCGGGGTTGATGAGACGAAGGAGGCGCGTGCTGCGGTTTCCAATGCCTGCCTGGGGATTCCAACTCGCAGGGACAGTCGCAAGCACGCGCTCCCGGGCAGGCGTTGCCATGGAAGCCGCAGCACGCGCCTCCTTCTTGTCAACCCCACTCACGGCGCAGTCCTGTGTATTGCCTCTTTCTTCCAATGGGGACGTCCTCGCAAGTGCGCCTTGCTGGGCCCGGCGTGGGGGAGGGCGAGCGGGAGGCGCTTTTCAAGGTGGGTCTTGCTTGTCCAGTGCCGGCCCCTTCTTTTTTCAATGCCATAAAAACAACATGCAATTAAAATAACATTTAAATTAAAATTAAAACACATTAAATATTTAATTTTACGAAAAAGGTACATAAGAACATAAGAAGAGCCATGCTGAATCGGACCTCAGCCCATCTAGTCCAGCATTCTGTATCACACAGTGGCCCCCAGTTGTACACGGGGATCTCGAGCAGAAGGGAGGGCAAAACCTGACCTGCTCCCGACCCCCACAACCAGTACCCAGGGAAATCCTGCCTACCTCAACCAACTCCGAGGTGGCACTTGAATGTCCTTTTCAGTAACTACCGATACACTTGGTATCCATGAATCTGTCTAATCCTGCCTTGAAGTTGTTCAGGCTGACAGCTGTCACAACCTCTTCTGGAAGTGAGTTCCATAACCCAATGACCCTCTGGGTGAAGAAATATTTCCTTTATTAGTCCTAATTTTTCCTACCTTGGAGCTTCAGGAGTGCCCTCTAGTCCTAGTGTTTTGTGACAAAGAAAATAATTTTTCTTTATTCACCTTTTCTATCCCATGCATGATTTTATACACTTCGATCAAGTCACCTCTTAAACGCCGTCTTTCAAGGCTGAAAAGACCAAGGCGTTGCAACCTGGTTTCATAAGGGAGCCGCTCCATCCCTTGGATCATTCTTGTTGCCCTTTTCTGTACCTTTTCCAGTTCCGTTATATAGATAGATAGACTTTAATATTTCTGAGTCGCCCTCCACGTTAGTGCTCCGGGCGACTTACATAACAGCTTTAAGACAACATAGTGAATGATACACAGGGAAGAACAAGAGGGTGGGGGAGGAGGCGGTCGGGAAGTATCAAAGGTGGCGCCAATCAATGCACCACTCTACCATCAAAGGAAGGCAGGCAAGGATGTCCCCGCGAGAACATCGATGCCATCACTCCAGTAGGAGGTGGAGACCGCCAACTTCCAGCTGGAGGTCCGCACTGAGAGGCCCGGCCTGTCGGGTGCAGTGTCCTTCCTGATCGTTGAAGAGGGCCGGCAAGACCCTTGAGCGTCGAGCGCCTGTAACTGGAGCCCAGAACGTCCTGGATGGAAACGTCCTCCGGACCATCGCCTGTCTCGGGGTTGATCGTCCTTCTGTGGTCGAACCCACAGTTCCTGGAGGGCAGCCCCGTCGGTCTCTCCGGCAGGGGGGCAGGCCTGACCTCCAGTCCCTGACCTGTGACGTCCGGTGGGCGCCCTCCTTCCGTTTCCGGCGCCGGGCCCTCCTCTTCCTCTTCCGGGAGCCTCGTTCCGGGTCGGAGCTCGACGCGGAGACTTCCGGGGGCGGGACTTCCGGGGGCCGACTGCTTCCGGGTGGCCTTTCTTCATGGAGCTCCAGCACATGGGATGGCTGGCGTCCTCAAGGCCACCCGCCATGTTGGGTCTCACCTCCTCCAGGATGCTCCCCCAACTTTGTGCAGGGCGACGGCGGCGGCGACGGTCCTCTGGGGGGCCCCGAGATCCCTTTCCTGGTTTGTCTCGGAAAGCTTTGACCCCATCAATTGGTAGGTGTAGTTGGGGCTCTTTGCCCCGATGTGCATGACTTTACACTTGTTTAGGTTAAAATGCATTTGCCACTTCGTTGCCCATTCACTCAATTTCGAGAGATCTTTCTGGTAGAAACATTAATACATATATCTTTCTGTTTAATTGCTATTAAAAATAATAATAATAATTTCTAGGGGGGCAGTGAGTAAATTTTTTTCTGGAAAGGGGGCGGTAGGCCAAAAAAGTTTGGGAACCACTGCTGTAGGCTGTATTTCAAAGGAAAGAATTGCTGAAACCACCTCTGAGTGTCCTTGCCTGAGAAAACCCTATGAAATTCATGAGGTTGCTATAAGGCAGCTTTTCTTAACCTGAGGGTCAGGACCACTGGGGGGGGGGGGTTGTGCGAGGGTTTCAGAGGGGTTGTCCAAGACTATCAGAAAACATATACAGTGTTCCCTCGCTACTTCACGGTTCACTTATTGCAGACCCGCTGTTTCGCGGATTTAAAAAATATTAATTTAAAATATATATTTGGTATTTTCGCTGTTTTGTGGGGCTTTGTCATCGCCGTGCTCCAAGGCACTTTCCGCCCTCTCGCCCTCCCTCTCGCCCTCCCTCCAGCCTTGAAGGACCTGTCCTTCCTTCACTTCATTTTAAGTTTATAAAGACTTTTTAAAAAGTAAAACTACTAAAATAATGTTAAATACTAAAATAAATAGAGCATCCCTACATCGTGGTTTTTCACTTATTGCGGGAGGTCCTGGAACCTAACCCCAGCAATAAGTGAGGGCACACTGTATTTCTGATGGTTTTAGAAACCCCTTTGGCAGGGAAGGCTGAAGATCTCTCCACCTGTCCTTTTTGGAAACAGACTGCAAATCCTTCCACCAAAAGTCCTCCTCCACTCTGATTGGCCAGCCTTTCAGCCAGCCTCTTAACCAAGGGGAGGGCTATTTCTGAAACTCCAAACTGGGAGGGGAGAGCAGGCATGTTTGGTGCATGGCAGCGCTGTGCGCATGTGTGGGCAAGGCTGGAGGGAGGCTAATGCCAGCATGGGGGTTCTGTGTGGGTAGTTTGGTCCAATTCTATCATTGGTGGGGTTCAGAATGCTCTTTAATTGTAGGTGAACTATAAAGCCCAGCAACTACAACTCCCAAATGTAAAGGTCTATTTTCCTCAAACTCCCCCAGTGTTCACATTTGGGCATATTGAGTATTTGCACCAAGTTTGGTCTGGATCTGCACCAAGTTTGGTCTGGATCTATCATTGTTTGAGTCTACAGTGCTCTCTGGGTGGAGGTGGACTACAAATCCAAAACTCTAGGTCAATGTCCACCAAATCCTTCCAGTATTTTCTGTTAGTCATGGGAGTTGTGTGTGCCAAGTTTGGTACAATGCCACCGTTACTTGAGTTCAGAATGCTCTTTGATTATAGGTGAAATATAAATCCCAGCAGCAAGAACTCCCAAATGACAAAACTCCACCATTATTCAAATTTGGGCATATCGGATAATTCTGCCAAATTTAGTCCAGTGAATGGAAATACATCTTGCACATCAGATATCTCGGCATTACCCGCGAACGAAGATTCAGGAAGGACTCATCCCACGCTTTTTACAGGCGCGTTGATGACTAAAAAGGCCAATCTGAGATAGGCAAGTTCGGTTGCAGAAAGCGCAGCAGAAAGTCTCCTTGGGTGATGTTTTTTTCCAAGTTGCGGTTCTTTCTGCGTTGTCGTTTCTCTTAGAGACCCATTCGGGCGTGTCTTCTCGAAAGAGGCCGCAGCATTGTGGATAGTGCTTCTCCATGCCTCCCGATGTGAGGCCAGGGTGGACCATTGTTGGTGATCAATCTGGCCAAGCCTGAGATGTTGTTTCAGGGAGTCCTTATATCTCTTTTGGGGCGCCTCTCTTGCGCTGACCCGTGGCGAGTTCACCGTAGAGTAGTATCTTTGGGAGGCGGTGGTCCTCCATCCTAGAGACGTGTCCTGCCCAGCGCAGCTGTGTTCTCAATAGCATGGCCTCAATGCTGGTGATCCCTGCTTGCTCAAGGACAGCAACATTCGTAGGTGGCGTAGGTCCGAGTAGAATTTGTCTTTCTCCACAGGGTCAGCTTGCATAGTTGGGGCATATATACTGAAGAGAACAGCATGTGGGAGGCGTAAGGAGATAATGCGATCAGAGTGACCTGTCGGCAACGTCTCGAGTTTAGAGGCGATGGAATTTTTAATCATAAAGCCTACTCCTGAAAGATGTTTCTCAGTTTTGGGTTTGCCAGACCAGTAGAGTGTGTAGCCGGCACCGTGTTCTTTAAGGCTGCCTTCCTCATGGAGACGAACTTCACTAAGAGCAGCGATGTCAATGTTAAGCCGTGATAGTTCATGGGCTATTAGAGCAGAAACGACGCTCAGGACGTCCACTATCTGCAGAATCTTGCATGGTTCTGATGTTCCAGCATGCAAGTGTCAGTCTATTTGCACCTTTGCAGGCAGGTGTTGGCCTTTGTTTCTTTGTCTTTGTTCGACCGCATCGGAAGATGCCCGTTGGCCGCGGCTAGCCAACCAGGTAGACGGGGATGAGCTCGTTAGGCCACCTTTTCTAGGCCCCTCTCCATACGGAGCAAGCAGTACTCTCTTAAAAAGGCTGCTTGGTCGTTCAGGATGCTGCCGAACAAGGCTGTCATCTCCCGGGTCAGTCTCGAGCGACCAAAGTCCTGAACCGCCTGCATGCAGGGTTGGGTCTGTGGCTTCCAGTGCATCTTTACACCTACCGTTTCGTCCCTCGCCTATCGCTACAGGGTTTTTTCGGAAGTTGGATGTGTCCTTCGAGCCTGTGCAATGGATTTTTCTGGTGGAGCGCAGCGTGCACAGAACTGGCCTCACCCTTTAAACCAAAGGTTCATCTGCCAGGGCCTAGCAAGCTTGGACGGTGGCAGCGAGGTCCTCAGGTCGTAGGTTTGGTTCGAGTTTCCTTCTCTTAGATGGTTGACCTTATAGGGTTAGACGAGCACCATCTGCCCGGGTTTGAAATCAGAGTTTTCCTTCTCTTAGGATGGTTGCCAAAAGGCTAGAGAGCCCATCCTGCCCATTGACACTCTTTGTCAGACCCTTCGGTTGTGACCTGTCTGGTATGGGTATGGGAGGCCCTACCGCCGGCTATTATGCCACCGCCAGCATAGCTCACAACTTCACTAGGGTACGCAAGCCTCTCCCCCACTGCAAGGGGGCGCCAATGGAGAGGCACATCAGATATTTACATTATAATTCACAAAAGTAGCAAAAATTACAGTTATGATGTAGCAATGAAAACAAATTTATGGTTGGGAGTCACCACAACATGATGTGAGGACTCACCCATTTTATGCTAGGCTCAGACCAGCATAGCAGTTTGGCATCCATGGAAAGGATGGCCAGGAAAGGGGGAGTGGCTTGGATCCTTCTCAGGGAGGGAGGGAGAGAGAGCTGCCTGGGAGTGGCTCAGAGCACAGGGGAGGAGCCGAACTGTTTGAGAGGGAAAGAGTGTAGCTTATTCAGGAGCTGTAAGAGAAAGCAGTCTCTTGACAGAGCTGAGAATGAGCAGTCAGTTGTCTTGTAAACTGAGAGGAAAAGTTCTGTGTGAGAGCTGACAGGTAGTCAGTCACGGGCTTTTGGTTAGCTCACATCTCTGGAGAAGCAAGCTATAGGAAAACTCTAAGATAGAGTTACTAGCTAGGGTGCTTCTGGTAGACTGAGTGTTAGCTCAGGGAATTAACTAAGTTAGTTAGTTGAAGACTACTCACGTCTAGTTTTGATATTGGAGTGAGAGGAAATTTGGAGAGAAGTTTTAGAACTGTCTAGTTTTGTAACGAAGATCTAAGAAAGCAATCTTTAGTAACCATTACGCTCTAAAACTATTTTATATAACCAACACGCTCTCGCACCGTTCTGTATAACCATTACGCATTTGTGCTTTAAGATCTGCCTGTTCAGTTAATAAACGTGTTATTTGTTAACTTTACAAGAAAGCCTTCAGTGTGCCTCATTACCTCAGAGTGTGCCAGTTCCAGCCTTCCCACATTCCCAGTCAAAGGGGAAAGATTTTACCTCAGCAAACCTCTTCGTTTATTTGTGGATTTGGAGCCTAGATTAACAATTATTTTAAAAGAAATCCTAAAACTCATTTGTTTAGGTTGGTGGCAGCGTCCTAGTGGTTAAAGCCTCCTAGTTTTATAGCCCAGGTCGTCACACATGAGGAACGGTATTATGGGGTCGCGGCATTAGGAAGATTAAGAAACACTGCCATAAGGCGACAGGTAACTTCAAGGTACATATCTACATTAAAAAATGTGATAAATCACCCTTTAAGACTCCTTTAATTGTAAACAAGACATATAGCCAGCTGATTTGTGGTGCACTGAATGGCATAATGGGTACAAAAATGGCTTGGTGAGGCAATTGCCTCAAGTAGCAGATCCTGATGAACAGAAGTGGCAGTCCCCAGACAAATAGCAAACTCCAGGATTTCATCGCAGTGGAAGTGGAATCATAGCACCATCATGGTGGAATGTAAAATGACCAAATCCTTGGAAAAGGGAAGGAAAGGACAGGTCCCAGGATATTTGTGTTGGATTTCTCTTAAACTGTGACAACCTCCTTAGGTTCCTGCTAAGGTGTTTAGTATGTTGCCCTCAATAAAGTTGAATATTTCAGAACTGGAAAGTAGCACACACACTTTTCAAGTGAAGGCAGAGTGTGCCAAAATCCAGCCAATTTTTGGGCATCTGAGGCAGAACTCCATACATGCAGAAACACACCACAACGCAGGCAATAAAACTGCAACAGCAAAAATCCATTAAATAGCTAGGAATTTGCTACCTTTCCATGGTACTTAAAATCAGATTCCCAAGGCTGCTGCTCTCTTGCTCTGCAAAATGATTGGACTGTTTGTACTATGGCCCCGGCTGAGAGGTCAGTTTGAGGTCCTAAACTCTTGTACATGAGCACTACCTCCATGCCTGTCCTTGTAAGGCATTTCACACACTGTTATTTTGAATTCTCCTCATATTTGAGCAAGTACACCTTTTCAGGAAAGCAGCTAGGTGAAATAATTTAACGTGCCATCTCTGTGTTCCAGTGCAACAAGTTACGGTACTCTTTTTTAGGGGCTACATCAGGGGTGAGCAATTATCTTTTCTCAATGGGCCACATAAGAGCCAAAAAATATTATGGAGGGCTGCACCTAAAGGCTGAACTGCATTCTAATCTACATTATTTATTTACTTACTATATTTACTATATATTACACATCATTAATATTAACATATTAATATATCAAGAAATATTCATATATTATTAGTATTAATATCATAATTATTATATTATAGTATATATAGACATTATAATATATTGAAATTATAATGTAATATAACATTATATTAATTATATTATTATTATAAAATTATTATAAAATAGTAGTAAAAACCACTAAAATAAAATGAAATGAAATTCAAGAAGGCAAGGTGCGAACCAAGATGGAGGCTGACATCCTCAAGAGAGGAAGGATCCCAAGATGGAATGGCCCAATGGACCCAACCCAGAGGATGACAAAGCAGACCCAGCCACCGCCGCAGCAGAGCAGAGTAGCAGACGATTGGATGCTGTAGGCCTCCGCCCGCTCTCGCCCCCAGCCGTTCCGTCAGAGGCATTCCCGATCGGCTGATTGCCCTGGCGACCCGGAAGACGATTGAGTCTTCCGGGTCGCCAGGGCGATCAGCCGCCACAGGTTGCCGACTGCTCCTGCTGCAGGCCCGGATCGCCACCCGGATGGCAGGCACTCCAAAGCCGCAGCTCCTCCGATCGTTCTCCAGAGCGGTGGGCTGTCTTCCGATGCAGGCCCCACAGCCTGCGATGGGATGGCAGCAGCGGCAGCACTTCCTCTTGTGGAAATGGCCCTGCCCCCGACGCCGTTCTCCCCGGGCGCCGAAGGATCCATGAGCCAGTCAGAATCAGCTGGCGGGCCGCATCTGGCCCGTGGGCCGTAAGATGCCCAGGTCTGGCCTACATCTTATGTCTTTTTGGACTCAAAACCATGACTCTTAATGGTTATAACTCTCAGATTACTGTAGCCAGCAGAAGCACTGATGACAAGAATAGGGGAATTCGAGAGTTGTAGTCAAAGTAACTGTGGATATATTTTGCTTGGAGAAGAGAAGGTTGAGCGAGAACATGGTAGCCGTGTTTAAATATTTGAAATGATGTCATTTTGAGGAGGGGGCAAGCTCATTTTCTACTGTTCTAAAGACTAAGACATGGAGCAATGGATTCTGTCAGGAAGGCTTTAGTGGTATGTTCCTGCATGGCAGGGGATTGGACTGGGTGGCCCTTGGGATATGCTTTAATACTTGGTACAGCAAGGAGAGTTTGTTCCTCAGAGCGTAAGGATTTAGTGGGACAGTATGGGATGAGGCGGTCTCTTAGGTACATTAGCCTCAGACCATTCAAGGCCTTAAAAGTCAAAACTAATACTTTGAAGGTAATCCGGCAAGAGGCCAGGGAGTCTCAAGTTCGCTAACTGTACCAATTGTAGCTGAGAGGTCCCGGCGGAGGGTCGAGATCTTGTCTGCAAAAAAGAATGTGATAACCACCTCAATCTATAGTTTCCAGCACCATAAAAATGCAGCAAACTGTTATTATTCTTGTTGGATTGTCCTTGCCAGAAAAGAGGAAAGGTTTGTGTGGGATTTCCTATCTGAAATGCCAAAATCTCCTGGGTACTTTCCACCTTGATGAGTGTTGAGTCCCTTCTTCAGATATTGTGAGTAGGGTTGCCATATGTCCCTTATTCTAAGGGACGTCCCTTATTTTGTCCCTAAAATTTGTGTCCCTTTTTTTCAGGCCCTGTCCCTTATTTTTGACTAGCAGGACAGGTCTGGGCGGGGTTGACCAGAGGAAGGCGCGCGCTGTGGTTTCCACGGCAATGCCTCCCCAGGGATTCCAACTCGCAGGGCAGCCTGCATCCCCGTTGGAAGGAAGAGGCGATACAGGACTTTTTCAAAGTACAGTAAACTAATTAACCGTTACCCAAGGGGAATGTTGGATCATGTTGGATAAAGATAGTTTCTGGTTGCTTGAGAGTTACTCTTAAAATAGGCCTATCTGTGCATCCCAATACTATACAATGCTGTGTATTCCATACTATACTATACCATTAACTATTGACATAATAATCATGAAGATGTACTGTCTTATAAAATTTATTTCATTTTAATGTTTAGCCAGTGCACTTTTAAAGTCAGCAAAGTCAAGGACTAAATACAGATGGAGAAAATTAGGTAGTTCTAATAATGTTTTTTTCTGCATGACAAAGCATGCAGAAACATCCCATGTACTGTTAAGAGGGTGTAGGTCGGTTTCTTTTGTGAGTTTCAATCATTATCTTATTCTGTTAATAAAACTATTTCTACCTAACGTTTGAGTTTCAAGTTTTTAATGAAGTGTCCCTTATTTTTGTGAAAGATCCCGTAAATGTCCCTTATTTCTTATATCAAAAAATGGTAACCCTACAATGCACATATACAGGCAAACATTCAATGCCATTTGACATACTAACATATATACACAGACATAGAGGCAATTTAACATTCCAGTATGTGAATTTTTTATGCAAAGGGAGGTTAGAGAGGCAATGCAAAGAGAGAACACCGCCTTTGAAAAGTTGGTCTGTGAAAGGAAGGAAGGGGAAAGAGTTCAGGTGGGAAAGATATATAAGTTGTTAGCAGCGTCAGGGGAAAGCCCTGTACAAGAATTAACCAAAATGTGGGAGAGGGAAATACAAGTATCAGAATTAGAGATGGAAAGGATAATGGGAAATATTGCAAAGATGAAAAACACAAGAGTGAGGGAAATGAGAAGGAAACTCCTGCATAGGTGGTATCGGACGCCGGCCCAACTGGCACACTTCTTTCAGAATGTGGGCAGCCGATGTTGGCATGGGTGCCAAGTGAAAGGGGTATATATGCACCTGATTTGGGAATGTGTAGTAGTCCAGAAATTCTGGAAAGAGGTACAAGGGGAGATCAATAGGGCATAGAATATAAATTGGGTAATTACGAAGGAGATCGCGATATTGGTGAAAAGGAGTGACCTGGGCGAATACGGGGGAATTAAGGAAGCCATGATTGATAGCGCACAGTCTGTTATAGTCCTAGGCTGGAAAGATTCTTCCAAATGGACAATCAAGAATTGGCTGCGATATCTGGTAGAACACATCCAATTTGAAATTATGGAGATTAGGGTTAATGAGTTGGATGAGAATAAATTGCAGAAGCTGTTGGGGCAATGGGACCCGGTAAGGAAATATATAGTTGGGAGAACCCGAGATCAAGATATGAGCAAAAAGTTGGATCTACTGTTTAACGTGTAATGTAAGCTGTCCAAAATGCTTGAAGGAGAAGAAGAAGAATAGTGATGAAACCCTCAAGGGGTGGAGGGTGTGGATGGTTGTGAGGGTGGAGGAGACACTTTCACAGTGCACCTTGTTTTGTTATGTTCGTTGTATGGTTGTTTCATTTTATATGTTTTAAAAAACTAATAAAAAGTATATATATATAAAAAAGAAAAAGTGAAAAATCCCGCAAATGTCCCTTATTTCTTATATCAAAAGTGGCAACCCTAATTGTGAGGCAGCCCTCATTCAACCCCAAACTCCTTCATATTTTCCTCCCGCTTGGGTCCCTTTATAAAACATGAACAAGGAGGAGAGGGATTCAGGAAAGCCGCCAGAGAGGGGAGAAATGTTTCTCAAGTATAGTGTTCCCAAAAGTGATTGATGAGGGTGCGCAGTCTTTGAGACTGGCCAAGAAAACTCTCTCCTTATTTCTCCCTCAGAAAGTGTGTGCCAATGGGAAGGGACTGGCATGTTCTGCAGATCTGAAGCTCATTCGCTCTTTTCCTTCCTCCCCCCTTTCCTCCTCCGCCCCACCACAAGCCCATTTCCAGTGGCTGGCTGCTGCTGTTGTTTCAGTTTGGGTTAGAGCTGGGCTGAAGTGATCCTGACATTTCTGGGAGGTGATCCAACAAAAGAAAGGGGGAGTGGGTGAGAGAAAGAGTGGGGCAGGAGAAAGGAGATCAGTCAGCTCAGGGAGAGCTAGGTGAGGGGAAAGTGTTTGCTCAGTATCACTTTTGTCTCTCTCTCTCTCCTGCTTCTGTCTCACTTCTGCCTGGAAAACCTATTAGCATTGATGCTCAGCCTCTCTGGAGACAAAAGAGCCCCTCTCCAAAGAAGAGGCCGGGGCTGATGGGGAGGGTCCTGAAACTTTAAAAGAGAGGGAGAGAGGGAGAGAGCAAGCCACCAGCACCCGCAGACCCAGCACTCCTCACTCACACCAGAGCAATGTGCCTCTCTGCAGCTGCACAGGAGAAAAGGCAGAACTGTGGCTAGATGGAGAGAAGCAAGGATCCTCTTTTAGGAAGTTCTCCTTCACCGCCTCCGATCTGGTAGAGAAGACAGAAAAAGCAAGCCACAGTGAGCCGCGCATTCCCTGAAGGAGCTTGTGTCCTAGTGTGGAGGAAATCATTCTGTTGCTGGCACCACATCTCGATGGCCAAGCTCTTGGCATAAGGAAAGTCTCAGGGAGGAATCGCTTTTGGAAGGCGACGCCTGCTGTGTGTGGGTAAGTCTGGGCACCACTGTGTTGCCTTTGTGAAGCCAACTGATGCGTACAAAAAGCAGGGGTCTTGTGGCATCTTAAAAGATGAAATCATTTCTTTAGAATGAGGTTTTGTGGACTTTGACCTGTTTTCCCAAATGCACACATCAGCGAACTCTTGGTATCGGTTGGATTTTAGTTCCCGGATCTCATGTGGATAATAAAATCTGTGGGTGCTCGCATTCTATTATACGTTATGGTCCAGTGAAATTGCAAAATCAACATGTGCTTTTTAGATTTTATTTGAATATTTTAAAGCTGTGGATGATTGAACCGGGAATGTGGCGCAGCTGGCTAAGTGTCAGCTGCATAAGATCTCTCTGACCAGTAGGTCATGAGTTCGAGGCCTGCCCGGTTCGAGGTGGGTGCTCGACCTTTAAGTGTAGCCTGCTGTCAACCTTTGCAGCCCAAAAGACAGTTGCATCTGTCAAGTAGGAGATAAAGGTACCACATTAAGTGGGGAGGCAAATTTTGACTGAATTAGGAACACTGAGGAATGCGGAAGGAACAACAAGGGATGCCGGAAATGCTGAGAGATGAGGAGTGCGTCAGCTCCCCCTGGTGGCCAGAGTTTGCCTCTGTTCGTCTATATGTGTGTTGTGGAAAATGGCAGGAATTGTCTGCTAAGTATGTGTACCTGTAATCCGCTCTGAGTCCCCTTCGGGGTGAGAGGAATGGAATATAAATAAAGTGTAATAATAATAATAATAATAACTATGGATGTAGAATCTGTGGATACAGAGGGCGGCTGTACTTCACAAAAGCTTCTGCTGAAAACAATTAGTAGTCTTTAAGGCAGTGTTTCTCAATCTAGGGATTGGGACCCCTGAATGGGGGTCGTGAGGGGATATCAGAGGGTGTTGCCAAAGACCATCAGAAAATGTAGCATTTGCTGTTGGTCATGAGGGTTCTGTGTGGTAAGTTTGGCCCAATTCTATCATTGATGGGATTCAGAATGATTGCAGGTGAACAATAAATCCCAGCAACTAGGTACAACTTCCAAATGCCAAGGTCTATTTTCCCCAAACTCCACCGATATTCACATTTGGGCATATAGAGTTTTGGTGCCAAGTTTTGGTCCAGATCTATGATTGTTTGAGTCCACAGTGCTCTCTGGATGAAGGTGAACTACAACTCCAAAACTCAAGGTCAATGCCCAAAAAAAACCCTTCCAGTATTTTCTGTTTGGGCATGGGAGTTCTGTGTGCCAAGTTTGGTTCAATTCCATCATTGGTGGAGTTCAGAATGCTCTTTGACAATAAATCCATACAACTACCAAATGCCAAGGTCTATTTTCCCTCAAACTCCACCAGTGTTCACAGTTCATCTGTACCAATCCAGATCCATCATTGTTTGAGTCCACAGTGTATCTGGATGTAGGTGAACTACAACTCCAAAACAAGGTCAATAAACCCTTCCAGTATTTTCTCTTGGTCAGGATAGTTCTGTGTGCCAAGTTTGGTTCAAGTCCATCGTTGGAGTTCAGTATGCTTTTTGATTGTAGGTTAACTATAAATCCCAGCAACTACAACTCCCAAATTACAAAATAAATCCCTCCAACCCCACCAGTATTCAAATTTACATTATGGTTGGTTCATAACAGTAGCAGAATTACAGTTATGATTGTAACTACTTCATAACAGTTATGAAGTAGCAACAAAAATAATTTTATGGTTGGGGGCCACCACAACATGAGGAACTGTATTGAGGGGTCACAACATTAGGAAGGTCGAGAAACACTGCTTTAAGGAACTTTTTATGCTGCAACAGACAAATCTCCCCCGCCCCATCTCTTGTGTCTCTTTTAATGCGCAGCTGTGAAAGGTATAGATTCTATGGTTATTATATCTGTGGCTTGTCAACAGTTGTCCCCTGATTATTGCCTCAGACATGTTTCTTTTAAGACTGTGTTTGGACAAGGAAGGTTTCCTGGCATACCCTTCAATCTTCTGCACACGGAGAGAGATCACAAAACAGACCTGATTTCATAACTGAATCTGAACCTAGTCAGTAGGTCTCCATGCCTATACGGCTATGTTGAGCCATTCCAGATGTGGCTGTTGCCACACTTTTGCCCAGCCTGTATAACAGGGAACAGCAGCTTCCCACTTTGTAACCTTCCCTACTTTTTCCACAACTTCTTTTTCCTTGCCACACAAATTTCATTAAGGAAGGAAGAGAAGAGAACGGCCTCACCACACCTTCTAATAGCTAGCATGAGGCCCCTTCCATCTGGAAAAGCTTTTCAAGACAATGTTCTTGTTTTTTAAATGAAGCCAGTTTGGAAAGTCTGGCCAACAGAAATTTTAATGGGTGTTATAAGCATTTCCGTAAAATTGGCACTCTTTTTCTTGGGAAGAATTTGTGGATGAAGCACTGGATGTGTGTAATTTATGCAGTACCAATATGCAATGGCAGACAATGGCTTTAATATCAATTG
The DNA here is from genome assembly GCA_030556195.1 of Anolis apletophallus. Taxonomy (NCBI): domain Eukaryota; kingdom Metazoa; phylum Chordata; class Lepidosauria; order Squamata; family Anolidae; genus Anolis; species Anolis apletophallus. The sequence continues at coordinate 11,196,507 of JARBWK010000004.1, forward strand.
AGAAACTTGCAAGTCAGGGGTGGCCATCTTTGCCCAGGGATGTCAGGGGTAGCCAGGATTTTGATTGGGGGGCTTGTGGAAACTTGCAAACCTTTTGTATTGTTATCCCAATAACTTCTGCATTGTCAGATCATGATATGAATAAACATAACAGTTTAAATAATGTACCATCTGCAAGGACATTGAAGCCCTTAGGGATGCCCGGATGCTTCATGTTTTACCATCCTTGTGGGATATAGAAGCCCCTAGTGGCGCAATGGGTTAAACCTTTGTGCCAGCAGGACTGAAGACCCACTGAAATACCGAGCAAGGGTTGCGTAAACGCTAAAGTAACACAAAGGCACTATTTCAGTATCAAAAATATATATTCATTTGAATGATAAGGCATAGAGGACAACACAGTACACATCCCCAGACCAAGTGCATATACTTGCGATCGTAATCGACGAAATACAGCCGTGTGGTACTATTACAGCATTCAGTGTCGAATCCCGGATAATCCGGAGCAAATCATAAGCTATATAAATCCATGGGGCATCAGCCTCCAAACTTGAGTACCTACCTATATATATTTTTGATACTGAAATAGTGCCTTTGTGTTAGTTTAGGACTGAAGACCCGACAGGTCAGAGGTTTGACTCTGAGGAGAGCACAGATGAGCTCCCTCTGTCAGCTCCAGCTTGCCATGCAGGGTCATGAGAGAAGCCTCCCACAAGGATGGTAAAGACATCAAAACATCTGGGCGTTTCCTTGCAAACGGCCAATTCTCTCACACCAGAAGTGACTTTGAAGTTTCTCAAGTCGCTCCTGACACACACACAAAATCCTTGTGTCATGTCCCCACATAGGGAGCTGGAGCTGACAACAGGAGCTCAACCTGCTCTACCCAGATTCAAACCGCTAACTTGTCGGTCAGCAATCCTGCCAGCACAAGTGTTTAACCCATTGCGCCACAGCAGGTAGTGAATCCACTTCAGTCCGAGTCTGAATTTTAAGGCAACTATCCATTGTGCTGAATCCTATTCCCTAATAGATTCAGTCCCTTATATATGTCCATTGGAGTTTGTATTAAAACCTGGAATAGGTTTCACTGACCCATTGTCATAGGAACCATCAATTGTGACTGCCAGTATTGTCAATAACATTCTTCTCCCCCATTCCCTTTTTGTTTTTAAAGCGAATCCCACCATGAATTGGACAGCGTTTTTGAGCTTTACGGTACTTTGGGCAGCATGGCTTGTATGTGGCTCAGAAAGACCACTGAGGCAAGCTGATAGAGGGAGTCTAGGACTCAGAAAAGTACCTCCAGGCCACAGGGGCAGCAGAACTACTAGACTGGCTTCGCAGACAAGAACTGAAGCCTCTCAAAAACTGTTGAGTCCTTCTGGGAGGTTTCGCCAGCGCCCTCTCGTCAAAAGGGATTCTTTGGAGCCCAAGAGCCCACAAGCAGGCCCCATGCGCCCATCTCCTGCTCAGGCAAAGAATGACAGGACTCAATTACGGCCAATTCAAAGACCTAGGTCAGAAATGGTTAGGGATGAAAGCGCATCCAGCACATTTCGGTCACGCATGGTGCGTTTCCCATCAGGATCCAGTTCTCCCAACATTCTCGCGAGCTTTGCTGGAAAGAACAGAGTCTGGATCATCTCTGCTCCTCACTCCTCTGATGGATATTATCGGCTCATGATGAGCCTGCTGAAAGACGACGTGTACTGCGAACTGGCCGAGAGGCACGTGCAACAGATCATCATGTTTCACGAAGCGGGCGAGGAGGGCGGCAAAGTCAGGAGGCTCAGCCCCGAAGGAAAGATTATGGAGCAGCCTCTAGATCCCGGCCTCATCCCTAAACTCATGAACTTCCTGAAGCTGGAGAAGGGGAAATTTGGCATGGTTCTGCTGAAGAAGACGCTGCAGGTTGAGGAGCGATACCCTTATCCAGTCAGACTAGAAGCGATATATGAGGTCATTGACCAAAGCCCCATCCGGAGAATTGAGAAGGTCCGACAGAAGGGCTTCATCCAGAAGTGTAAAGCAGCAGGAGTCGAGGGCCAGGTTGTGGAGGAAGGCAACAATGGCGGTGGTAGCAGCACTCGGACAACGCCAAGTGGTGAGCAGACCCAGACCTTCTCCAAGAAAGAAGAAACCAGGAAAAGCAGCATCCAGCCAACAAGGGTTAAAATTGCAAAGAAAGTTGCACCTACCACAGTGCCGCCGCCTCTTCCTACAACGAAAGCCACTGCCTTCCCTCTGCAGACCACAACTCCCAGGCCAGTCACCAGAATAACAACAATTGCAAGCAGGCCAACACCTACCACCACTATCACTGCTCCTGTTACACAGAGAACATGGACCACAAAATCACACACTTTGCTTCCTACGGCGCCTGGGGCTACTCCTGCTCGGGTCACAGAGGATTTCTACTCTCCTGTATGGAAAGAGAACCGCAGAGAAAGGCATCCAGGCCACACACAGAGAAAGCCAGCAGCTACTAGGAGACCCAGCAAAGCTGTTCATTATGACACTTCCACGGAGATCCCAACACCCTCCTCAGAGCACTACACAAGGGCAAGTGCTGGGCGATACAGGGACAACCGCACAGACAGGAAGGAGTTCAGCACCAGGGATCCCAGTGTCACATCAGGTCAACACAAGCCTGCAAAAAGCAAGCCACCTAAAAAGAAAGCCCAAGACAAACTGCTGAGCAATGAGTACGAGGATAAATATGACGCAGGGCAGCCTGCTGTTCCCGGCTTAGAGGAAGAGGTGCCAGGGAGGAACATCCCACCCAAGAAAGGGAAAGACCCCAAGAAACACGATCGCTTGGATAAAGCTGAGAAGAAGAAGAAGAAAGAGAGAGCTGACAAGAAAAATGAGAAGCAGGCCAAGAAGGACAAAGCTGCAAAGAAAAACAAGCAAGAGAAAGAGCGGAACAAGAAAAACAAGAAAGCAAGCAAAACAGAGAATGAGGGAATCCTGAAATCCAATGCCAAGTCTTTCACGCAGGCGTCCAGGAAGTCCGTCTTGAACCTTTTGGATTTGTTTGAAGGCAAAAGGCGTCTCCTGGTGAGTAGATAATACACGAATAGTACTCAGAGTCTGTCTACAGGTTAACTTCTCTGTAGATAATTTTTATTAAAATTTTCCATCTTTTTTTTATAAACAATACAAAACATATAGATTTACAATACGTTGAAACAAAAGGAAAGGGAATGTGGGAGGGATATAGGGATAATGTTGACTTCCGTTCTCATTCCATACTTTTCATCTTTCTTAATTGTATTTTATTTTTCTTTCACTTTGGGCATCCTAAGGTGCTCTTATTTATATTTATTTATTTTTGTGTTTGACAGAGTGTTTCAGTCTGTTTTTATTAATTTTATATATTCCTTAATCTCAGTCCAATCTGTCATCGTATTCCCCTTGCCATTATTTTGGCGTAGCCAATAAGTTAATTCGTCCATACCTTGATTTCCAACACCTTCTCCATCCAATCTTCTTTGTCTGGGAGTAGGTTTTGTTTCCATAGTTTTGCAAAGACTATCCGTGCTGCTGTGGCCAGGTACACAAAAAGTTTTTGTTGGTTTTCATTTTCAAATATATTTTCCCCTATTAATCCTAATAGGTATAGTTCCGGAGTCTTAGGAAAGTCTATTTTTAGTATTTGTTTACATTCCTGATTAACTTCTTAATGAGCCTCTATGTTTACAGAATAACCCCCTCTTGTCCTGATTCTGTCAACCAAAAGAGGAAACCACTGGATGGTTCTGAAAGGTTGTGGTGGCTTCTTGACCCCATTTCCTTTCTTTTGAAAGCACCGTTCTTCATTTGGTACCCTATGATCTCTCCTAATTGCACTCAGGAGAAGTGGCTGCTACTATAGCAAACAAGTTCAGGAAGATAGGCTGCTGAGAGGTAGATTGAGTGCAGAGTTGCAGCACTCACCAACATAAAATTGGAGTGCTAAAAGTGTCCGGCAAATTGGAGTTGAATTGTCCCTTAATACAGTGTTTCCCAACCGCTGTGACGCGGCACAGTAGTGTGCCGTGACGGACCTCCTGCTGTGCCGCAAGAAAAGCTCTCTGCCCCCCTTCCTTCCCCCCCTCCTCCTGCCGAACTCCTGCTGCTTGGGGGAGGAAGAGGAAGGGCCGGGCGGCGGCGAAGAAAAAGAAGAAGGGGCCGGGGCGCCACCTCCTTTGGCCGTTTCCCCAGCCAACCTCCAATCCACCATGGCTCCCGCCATGACTCTTGTCCCTTGCTCGCTGAAGCCGCGCAGAGGAGGAAGCCAGGGAGAGGGGGCGGGGCATGGTGCGCCTGGCTCCGCCCCCTCCCCGGCTTCTGCTCTCCCACAGCTTCTCCAGCCTTGTGCTGGCTCTGTCACCGCTGGCTTGACACTGCCCCCTCAAGGCTGGAGAAGCTGTGGGAGAGATGAAGCCAGAGGAAGGGGGCAGGGCAAGGCACGGCCTGGCTCCTCCCCCTCCCCCGAGGGAAGGGGCGGGGGAGGGGGAGGGGCATGGCACGGCCTGGCTCCACCCCCTCCCCGGCTTCTGCTCTTCCACAGCTTCTCCAGCATTGTGCTGGCTCTGTCACCGCTGGCTTGGCACTGCCCCCTCAAGGCTGGAGAAGCTGTGGGAGAGCTGAAGCCAGGGGGAGGGGGCAGGGCAAGGCATGGCCTGGCTCCTCCCCCTCCCCCGAGGGAAGGGGCAGGGCATGGCACGGCCTGGCTCCACCCCTGGCTTCTGCCTTCCACAGCTCCAGCATTGTGCTGGCTCTGTCACCACCACTGAGGGAAGCTGTGGGAGGCTGAAGCCAGGAGAGGGGCAGGGCATGGCACAGCCTGGCTCCACCCGCTCCCAGCTTTGGCACTCCCCGCAGCTGCTCCCAGCAGGCCACCATCCCCCCAGCCATTCTTTACTATGTTAGAGTGTCATTTTGTGTCATTTTGGTTGGTGGTGTGCCACTGCATTTTTTTAATGTTAAAAGTGTGGCACGGCTCAAAAAAGGTTGGGAAATACTGTCTTAATAAGTCATCTCTTGTTCTGTAATAAGGTAGATATATTCTTTTTCATGCAGAAAAATGGTAGAATTTGAATGCTGAAAAAGAAAGAGATGGAAAAAATAATAAGGGAAGAATAATTTTTGCAGAACAGAAGTTAACTACGCTCTGGTTGCATCCCGTATAGATTACTGCAACACGCTCTACATGGGGTTGTCTTTTGAAGACTGTTCAGAAGCTTCAAATGGTCCAACGGGTGGCAGCCAGGTTGCTCACCGAAGTGGCACACAGGGTGTATACAACTCCCCTGTTGTGTCAGCTCCACTGGCTGCCAGTCTGCTACCGAGCACAATCCAAAGTGCTGGCTTTAGCCTATAAAGCCCTAAACGGTTCCGTCTCAGCTTACCTGTCCAAACGGATCTCCTCCTATGAACAGGCCCGGATCACCCATAAGGCCACACTAGGCCACAGCCTAGGGGCGTAGCCAAGGGGGGGTGCCACATCCAGACCCCCACTCTATTTTTTTAAAGTCGATCTTCGGGCGCTTCTGCGCCTGCGCGCAGACTCGGAGCACCATCCACGCCTGCCCCGCGCCCCCCCCTTTTGCTGCACTCCTCCTTGGCTCCTCCCTCCTCAGGAGTCAGGCCACGCTAAGACTCCCAGAGGCCGCAGAGTGACAGCTGCGCGGCCCCCATCCACGCAGCGCTGCACACCTCACGAGGCTGGAGAAGCTGTTGGACAGCTGAAGCCGAGAGGAGGGGGTGGGGCATGGCGCAGCCTGGCTCCGCCCCCTCCCCGCGGCTTCAGCTGTCCCACAGCTTCTGCAGCCTTGAGGGAGCACTGCTGAGCCAGCGGTGGCATAGCAAGCACAATGCTGGCTTGGTAGTGCTCCCTCAAGAGGCTGGAGAAGCTGTGGGACAGCTGAAGCTGGGAGGAGGGGGCGGGGCATGGTGGGGCCTGGCTCCGCCCCCTCCCACTTGAAGGTGGTTTAAAGGGGGCGTAATTCCAAACTGTGGCCTAGGGTGCAAAAAAGTGTTAATCCGGGCCTGCCTATGAACCATAATAACTAATTCTTGGGTAGAGGTGGTTCATTGTTAATCTGAGCCAAAGATTAATCCATTAGTGCTAGCAACAAAAAAAGCAATAGGGCATAAGATGAGTTTCATTAAAATAGGAAGGGTTTAAACTAAAAGGAAGTTAGTTATAAATTATTATAGAAGGATCTTGGCTGCTTGGAAGCCCATTCCTGGATAATCTAGCGTTACATTAAATGCAGTATCAAACTTCCAGTTTAATTGAGCAATCCAGAGAATAACCTGGAGAAGCAATAGTAAAACAAATTGCTCAGTGGGTTGCTGTGACTTTTTCCCGGGCTGTGGCCATGTCCTTGTAGCAGTCTCTCCTGACATTTTGCCTGCATCTGTGGCTGGCATCTTCAGAGAGTCTGTAGAGCCCCAAAAAAATCACAGCAACCCAGTGATTCTGGCCATGAAAGCCTTTGACAACAAATTGTTCAGGTTTACTTAATGAGGACCTGAAATCCATTTTCTCAATATCACTAGCACATCAGTGTTTAGTGGGATTATTATTATATGTTTCCTTCTACAGGCTCTCTGTGCTTCTTTCCGCTGCCATACTTAACCTGGATTAATTATATTTCTAAGGGTACATATACACTGTAGAACCAATGCAGTTTGATGCCACTTTTTCTCTGCTAAAGAGTGCTGGTGGCTCAACGAACCACAACTCCCATGATTCCACAGCACTGAGCCATAGTAGCTACTAGGCATGGTTTAGAACCCAAAAATAGGAAATCAAAAATCTAATGGGGGTATTAGTTATAGGAAGACTTACAAAAAAATTTCCAAAAATTTCTAAAATGTAACTTAATTACTAACGAAATTCGTTAGTAGTTCGTATGCCAGCGCATGCGCATTCCAGATGAGTTTTGGCCTACAACTCCCAGAAATCCTAACAGCTGGTAAATTGGCTGGGATTTCTGGGAGTTGTAGGCCAAAACTTGAATAAATCACACTGAATTCTAGATGGGACTCTCCAAATAGGAAGGAGGGAGCAAAGGAGGGAGGGAGGGAGGGAGGGGGTATTCTATTCTTGGAAGCAGCAAAAGAAAAGGAGGAGGAGCCCCCCCTGGTTCCTCGCTGCCTCTCTCACCCGATCCCGAGGGAGCGAGGGCCCAAGTTTGCCCAGGCTGGTTATATACCTACATTCCATGCACATGCAATAATACAGCAGTAATAACAATAACAAGAGGTAAAATTCAAACCGAAGTATTCTGACTGGTCTCTCCTCATGCGGTGCAAACGGGCTCTTCTCTGTGAGCCGGGAAAAGCCAGCGTTTTCTGCTTGGGTGCACACACATACATATTCTTTGGGGGATTTGCTGCAGAATCTTCTCTATGAGCCCGGGATTCTGCAGCAAATCCCCCAAGAATATGTATGTGTGTGCTCCCAAGCAGCAAACGCTGGCTTTTCCCGGGCTAATTTCCGGGCTAATAAGAGAAGAGCCCGTTTGCACCGCATGAGGAGAGACCAGTCAGAATACTTCGGTTTGAATTTTACCTCTTGTTATTGTTATTACTGCTGTATTATTGCATGTGCATGGAATGTAGGTATGACCAGTTGGATTACTATTAGGCACTTACAGTAGCATTCATTCTATTATACATTAGGTTGGTTTCTCACCCCAATACTCTTTGATGCTTTAGATCCTGGCAGGGCAGGAGAGGCAGGAAGCCTGGAAAAATGTAAACAGAGAGGTTTACTCAGAGTAAATCCACAAAGGAGGGCCCTTCATCCAAAGTGCCCTCCTTTGCAGATTTTCTGAGTAAACCTCTTTGTTTATTTTTCCAGGCTTCCAACGAAAGAAGGAGCGAGTTTAGGGCTTGCCTTGCCATAATACTTATTGGCAAGGGAGGCGGGAGGGTGGTGAGAGAGAAGGAGGTGCCCCCTTACGACCTAATAACGACATAAGAAAATCCTGGCCCCCGAAGTTCGAAAAAGAAAGTCCACTTCCTGGTTGGCGTTCCAGGTGCGGAAATACTCGAAAGTAGCATTTCTTACGAATTTCTTACGAAACGAATCATTTTCATAACTTTTTTCTCATGCCTAGTAGCTACATCAATGACAAACTGCATTAACTCCGCAGTGTAAATTCACCCTTAGTGTGATACAGTATAATCTCTAGGTCAGACTGATGATGTTACTGTGGTGTGATGAGATCGCACATAAAATACCGTTGTCCTGTTGTATGACCTGAGATTTTTTTAGAAGATAGCAAATTAAGGACCCTATTCCCAGGTACTGATCATGCTACATTAACAATGTGCTGCTCTGTTTGAAGCACATGGGCTAATGTAGAAGTACCAGATTTCGGGCAAGAGGAAGGAAGAGTGCTGTTGTGGCAAGGAATAGTCAGAGTCTTGGGGAGTCTAAAACATTGCTCAGCAGTGATGTCTTTTGACTTGCAAACTCTTTTTGTCATATTCCAAATGCAGCTAGGTTAATAACACAAGATATATTACTAGCTGTACCCAACCACGCGTTGCTGTGGCATAGTCTGGTGGTATGGAAAAGTAAATAATGAGAAAGTGCTTATTTTTAATATATTTTATTTCTTTCAGCTTGTGAGTAAACCGTTTTTTTAGTTCCTTTGTCAGTGTTGATTTAGAGATTGTGTGGGTTTCCTACTGTGGAAGAGGGAACCTATAACTGTCCATGTGTGAAGCATTTGGTGTCTCGATCTATGCCACACAATTCTAAGTATTGTCCTTGTGGTTTGTTGTTTGTGTTCGCCAAAGCCAGTCAAATAGGGGATTGAAGTCTAGTGCATTGTAATGTCATATCTGTAGTAATTATTGGAATGCTTTCGCCAGAAGCAGAGTCCTCGAAGGGCAGCGAGAGGAGCGCGGGACAGGGTAGCAGCACCGAGGCCTGCCTTCCTTCTTCCCCTCCAGGGTCTTCCTCCTCCCCTTCTCTGTTTGCAGAGGCCAAACGGAGAGGAGGAGGAAGACGAGCCCAGAGGAGAGGAACAAAGGCAGGCCTCGGTGCCGGTGCCGATGCCCTGCGCACTTCGCGCTGCTTTTCGAGGCTTCCGCCAAATGGAGGTACAGACCTTGCTGTGGGGGCGTGGCCTCCTCTTCTTCTTCCTCCTCCTCCTCACCACCAGATTCGCCTCTCTTCCGAGCCTGGGCCCTTCTGCGTTGCCCCCAGGGGTCCGGCAGCCATTGCAGGGAGGCGGAGGGTGTGGGGCCAAAGGAGGTGGCATCGCGAGCCCTCGAAAATGTTGAGAACCATTGATGTAGGAGCTCTCCTCTGTGTGTGCACGCACCCCCCCGTCTCTGTACGCTTGCGCAGTGGATTTTTAGGATTTGTAAGTTATGCTCAGTTGGATTTTTTGTTTTCTATTGTTGTTGGTCACACCTTGCATTGTGAGATGTTATGTTGCCAAATTTGGTGTGATTCCCTTCATTGGTTCTTTTGTTTACTTCAGCCTAACGATGACAGCTCCTTTTTTATATATGTAGATTTAGATCTCCTAAGACATGTGACAAAACATTTCTTGTTGCAAAGGACTTCCCAAAAAGTATCTGTATGACCCCATAAATGTGACCAGGTTTCAAATGTTTGTGTTCATTGTATTAGAGTTCCTGGATATGTTGTCACTGTTTTTGTATACATTTGAATGCCCAGTTCTTCCAGCTGACATCTGTTCACAGTAATGTTGATAACTTCTGAATTTTGGCTTCCTGTCAAGTGTTTTTGGCATTTATTCTGAGCCTGAGCATATCTGTTTACAAACATATTCTTTACAGTTTTGTCAGAAAAATCCATAGAGTTGCTCTTCTGCTTTTATTTATGGTGAACGTTCATACTTTAAAAGAGAAAATTCAACTTGATACCATATTATTTGGAGTTTATAAAAAAAATTGGACCACAGCTCCCAGAATCCTCTAGTCAGCATAGCCACTAGATATGTTTCTGGGGATCGTGGCTTCAAATATAACTCCAAGCTCTTACATGGACACTGTAAACGATAACCTTAACAAGAACCAATGTCTGGGTTGCAAAAAAAGATCAGGTTATACTGCAGCCCATTTAAAAAGATGCCTCTGCCAATTCCACCAGTGACAGAATTGGCTGAAGTCCCATATATGGTTTTACCGCTTAATTAAGTGGATTTGTAAGTAGAATTAAATGGCATGATCTTGGGATCTATTAATATTAGAATGAGTGACACTCCACTTCATATTCTTAGCCTTGTCTACACATGCTACTTCCCTTATCTCACAGGAACAATTCCCTTCCATTTTAGACACCTTAACTCAGTGTTTCTCAACCAGTGTGCCGTGGCACACTAGTGTGCCGTGAGCGATCATCAGGTGTGCCGCGAGAAAAACTCTCTGCCCCCCTTCCTTCCCCCCTCCTCCTGCCGAACTCTTGCTGCTTGGGAGAGAAGGAGGAAGGCCGAGTGGCGGCGAAGAAAAAGAAGAAGGGGCCAGGGCGCCGCCTCCTTCAGCTGTTTCCCCAGCCAGCCTCCAATCCGCCATGGCTCCCGCCACGACTCTCACCCCTCACTCGCTGAAGCCGCGCGGAGGAGGAGCCCCGCCTACTGAAGCCCGTCCACAGCTCATGCTTCTCCTTGTGTGGGAGAACTGAAGCCGGGGGGAGGGGGCAGGACATGGCACAGCCTGGCTCTGCCCCCTCCCCGGCTTCAGCTCTCCAACAGCTTCTCCAGCCTTGAGGGGACAGTGCCAGGCCAGCATTGTGCTGGCTCTGCCACTGCTGTGTTGGGATTGCCCCCCTCAAGGCTGGAGAAGCTGTGGGAGAGCTGGAGCTGGGGAGGGGTGGGGCATGGCGCGACCTGGCTCCACCCCCTCCCGGCTCGACACTCCCAGCAGCTGCTCCCATCAGGCCACCATCCCCAGCCATTCTTTACTGTGTTAGAGTGTCATTTTGTGTCATTTTGGTTGGTGGTGTGCCCCCGGATTTTTTTAATGTTAAAAGTGTACCACGGCTCAAAAAAGGTTGGGAAACACTGCCTTAACTTATTTTAATAGATTCAATTCATTTCAAATTTTGAATTTGCCTCTTCATTGCTGTTGACATTAATCCCCAAAGTCTCCACGTTATTAGAAGCTGCATGAAAGGCAGACGTTTCAGTGGGTGCAGTCCTTCCAGGACTGGATATATAAGGAAGCTGCACTTATTGGATTCCTGCCTTTCAACAAGCTGTCTAGGGGTGGATCGACACTGCCGTATAATCCAGTTTCTGAATGCATATTGTCTGCTTTGAGTTGGATTATATGAACCAACACTGCCCAATAATATATTCCAAAACAGATAATCTGGATTCAGAAACTGGATTATATGGCAGTGTATATGGAACCAAAGGTGCAAACCCTTTTGGGTTGCCAATTGAGGATGGCCCCATGCTCTGAGGTAGGAATTACTACAAGTGATGGCACTAAGCATTATACATTTAGTACCAACAACAGTTGCCTTCAACTTGTCATTTGAGCATGTTTGGAAATTAAGTCAGAAATCTCAGCTAAAGGGGCTGTCTCTAGGTCAGGGCTGTCCAACTTCTACGGGCCCAAGGGCCGGAATTCCGGTCACTGATCACCTGGGGGGCCGAAGGGTCTGCCTCCGCCCCTGGCTCCGCCCCCTCCCCAGCTCCGCCCCTGCCCCTCCCCCAGCTCCGCCCCCTCCCCAGCTCCAATTTACTTACAATTGACCTTGAGTTGTGGAGTTGTAGTTCACCTCCATCCAGAGAGCACTGTGGACTCAAATAATGATGGATCTGGACCAAACTTGGCATGAATACTCAATATACCCAAATGGGAACACTGGTGGATTTGGGGGAATGTTTCCTAATACCTTTGAGTTATTTGAGTCCACACTCAAATTGGGACACACCAAAAAAACCCCAAACACCTCAATGCCGTCGCAGGGCTTGATGGGGCCTCCTTTCCCAGAGGCGGGTGGAGGGGGCTCAAAGAGCTCCCTCCCTGAAGGGTAAACAAGCCGCGGGGGCAGGTGCAAAGGAAGCCATGTTGCGCCCTGCACGCGGGGGAAGGCAGCACAACTCGGGGAAGGGGGCGCGGAGGAGGGGAAGGAAGCGTCGCCAAGGAAACCACCGCTGAGGGACCCCTTCCCCCCCACTCACCCCCGTCCCGCTTTCACTCGAGCCAGACCCATACTGCGGGAGCCTCGCCACAGGGCCGAAGCGCCAACGCCCCCGCGGGACCTGATATTTTGGCAGCTATCGCGAGACTACGCAGCCACAGACGGGATTTCGACCTCCCTCGAAATCCCGTCTGTGGCTGGCGTAGTCTCGTGATGTTTGCCTAAACCCGGAAGTAGGTTTTTGTTTTTTTTAATTTTATTTTTTATTTTTTATTTGTATTTTATTAAAACAAGTTAGGGGGCTGCAGGGACGGGGCTCGGGGGCCGTGTACGGCCCCAGGGCCGCCTGTTGGACAGCCCTGCTCTAGGTCAAGGTAAAATGCCAATATTTTTTCTTTCCCATCTTTTTTTTAATTTTGTGCCAAGAGTGACTTGAGAAACTGCAAGTCGCTTCTGGTGTGAGAGAATTGGCTGTCTGCAAGGATGTTGTCCAGGGTACTGGACTGTAGCCTGATTAACCAAAAATTATCAGGGAAACTTTTAGAAGAATGAATGCAGTTCAAGACCCTGTTAGAGACATGGGAACAGAGGCCAGACAGTAGACTTATCACTGGCTTTTACTTCCTGACTTTCACCTCCTGTTTGTGTCTGCGGTTTTCCTTCAGGCCCATCTATTTTGGCTCTGATACATAGCTTTGTTTTATCTACTCTGTTGTGTGGAAAGAGTAGAACCTTTTAGTCACACTTACAAAGGGCAAAGTTGTGCTGTAGAATATCTTGTAAAACCAGAGCTTGGAAAAGTTACTTTTATGCATCATAATTTTCAGAGCTGTGCAAAAACTCTGGTCAGCCATATTGATTCAATGACCCTGAGAGCTGTGATCTAACAAAGCAAATTTTGAAAACTTTACCAAAAAAAAAAAAGCTCCTGTGATAATAACAGTTACAAGATGTGCTTAAAGAATGCAGTCAGTCTTCCATATCCATGGATTCTTCATTCATGGGTTAACCACCAATGGCTTAGAAATATCCCCCCACAAAGAACCCTCAAAAGCAAACTTTGATTTTGCAATTTTATGTAAGAGACAGGGCCGTAGCCAGGATTTTGATTCGGGGGGCTTGTTGGTTCGGAGGGGGCTGAGACTGGGCGGAAGAGGGTCTACCCTAGCAAACCTTTTGTATTGTTATCCCAATAACCCCATGAATGTGGGATATAATGAGCATGGTGATCAGATCATGATATGAATAAACATAACAGTTTAAATAATGTACCAGTAAGGCCTTTTCGCGGTCCACCCTGAGAATTTCGGGGGGGGGGGCTGAAGCCCACTTAGCCCCCCCCCTGGCTACATGCCTGTTAAGAGATAGCATTTTACTACACCACTAAGATTTTGACCTGGATAAGTAGGAGTCTAGTGTCTAGATCAGGGGTGGGCATTTGGCGGCCCGGGAGCCGGATGCGGCCCCTTGGGCGCTCCCATCCGGCCCGAGGGGCCTTGGGCAGCGCTGCTTACCAGGGGAGAGAGGGAGCCGGTTGCAGCGCTGCTTACCGGGCGAAAAAGGGAGGCCTCGGCAGGTAGAAAGCCATGCGTGGCTTTGTTTACGGCAAAAGAAAGCAAGGGAGGCGAACGCGGGGTCCCCTTCCTCTCACGCACGCTTGAAAACAAACTCCGGAGGATGCCCCGCCCCCTGAGCGTCTCCCGCGATGACGTCGCAGCCGGCATCGCCGAACACGCTCAGGGGGCGGCGCTTCCTCCGCAGTTTGTTTGGCAATGTGAACGAGAGGAAGGGGACCCCGCGTTCGCCTCCTATGCTTGCTTTTTGCTTTGTATCTGGCGAAAAACAAGCATAGGAGGCGAACCCGGGGTCCCCTTCCTCTCACGCACGCTTGAAAACAAACTCCGGAGGATGCCCGCCCCTGAGTGTCTCCCGCAATGACATCGCAGCCGGCATCGCCGAACACGCTCAGGGGCGGCGCTTCCTCCGCAGTTTGTTTGGCAACGTGAACGAGGAAGGGGACCCACGTTCGCCTCCTATGCTTGCTTTTGCTTTGTATCTGGCGAAAAACAAGCATAGGAGGCGAACCTGGGGTCCCTCAAGACGCTTGAAAACAAACTGCGGAGGATGCCCTGCCCCTGAGCGTCTCCGCGATGACGTCGCAGCCGGCATCGCCAAACATGCTCAGGGGCGCGCTTCCTCCGCAGTTTGTTTGGCAACGTGAACGGCTGCGACGTCATCGCGAGACGCTTAGGGGCGGGCGTCCTTCAGAGTTTGTTTTCAGCGTGCGCGGAGGAAGGGGACCCGCGTTCGCCTCCCTTGCTTGCTTTTGCCGTAAACAAAGCCACGCATGGCTTTCTTCCTGCCCGGGCCTCCCTTTTTCGCCCGGTAAGCAGCGCTGCCACCGCTACCTGGCTTCGCCAGGAAGGCGCGCTGCCGGACCTCCTCTTCCAAAGGAGGAAAGAAGAGGTATGTTATTGTGTTCTGGGAGATATAATATTAAATTGATTGCTTCATTGATATAATTGTGTTCTGGGAGATATAATATTAAATTGATTGCTTCATTGATGTAATTTTGTTGTGGGAGATATAATATTAAATTTATTGCTTCATTAATATAATTGTGTTCTGGGAGATATAATATAAATTTAATTGCTTCATGGATATTATTGCCCACCCCTGTACTATAATATAATAATTATGATAATAATACTAATAATATATGAATATTTCTTGATATATTAATATGTTAATATTAATGATGCGTAATATATGGTAAATATGGTAAGTGAAATAAATAAATTATGTAGATGAGCATGTAGTTCCACCTTTAGGTGCGGCCCTGCATAATATTTTTGCTCTCATGTGGCCCCTTGGAAAAAATAGTTGCCCACCCCTGGTCTAGATCCAGTTGATTCATGCTACCCCTCTATTCTGCCTTGGTCAGACCACACTTGGAAGACTGTGTCCAATTCTGGGCACCACAATTGAAGGGAAATGTTGTCAAGCTGGAATGTGTCCAAAGAAGGGCGACTAAAATGATCAAAGATTTGGAGAACAAGCCCTATGAGGAGCGGCTTCAAGAGCTGGGCATGTTTATCCTACAGAAGAGAAGGCTGAGAGGAGACATGATGGCCATGCATAAATATGTGAGGGGAAGTCATAGGAGGGAGCAAGCTTGTTTTCTGCTGCCCTGGAGACTAGGACAATGGCTTCAAACTACAGGAAAGGAGATTCCACTTGAACATTGGGAAGAACTTCCTAACTGTGAGAACTCTTCAGCAGGGGAACTCTCTGCCTCGGAGTGTGGTGGAGACTCCTTCTTTGGAGGCTTTTAAACAGAGGCTGGATGGACATCTGTTGGAGGTGCTTTGAATGCAATTTTCCTGCTTCTTGGGAGGAGGTTGGACTGGATGGCCCCGAGGTCTCTTCCAACTCTATAATTCTATGATTCTATGTATGTACTGAGACTTAGGCACCCATGGATTTTGATGTCCATACGTGGCCCTGGAATGTAACTCCAATTTTAATATATAGTGTAGGTTTGGATGTTAATGGAAAATCATCACTCACAACCAAGTTCACAGGGTACCATTCTTTCAACATTTTAAAGACAGAGAGGAACGTTAACCACCTTGAACTTGTAAAAGAAATAAGGGATATAAATAAATACTGTAGAGCATGGGTGCTCATTAGGTAGATTGCGATCTACTGGTAGATCGTGTAGGGTGTCCTGGTAGACAGGCCCGGATTACCCATAAGGCCACCCGAGGCCATGGCCTCGGGCGGCAGATTGGGGGGGGGGCATTTCTGGGCCTGAAGGAAGGGGTGAGGGGAAGTCCCGCCGCCCCTAGGGAGACTCACGTGGCTTCCCCTGCCGCCGCCCCACTTGCGCGGGTGGGCACCACTCCTTCCTTCAGTGAAGGGAGGGGGCGGAACCTGCGTGAGGGAGAATGCGCTGCTGGAAGTCCCGCCCCTAGGGAGACTCACGGGCTTCCTCCACCGCCGCCCCGCTCGCCCGTGCCCCAAACATGAGCGGGCGGCGGGGGAAGCCGCGTGAGTCGCCCTAGGGGCAGGACTTCCGGCGGCACCTTCTCCCTCTCGCCGGCAGCGGCTCTGCCCCTCCTCTCTTCAGTGAAGGGAGGAGGGTCGGACTAGCCCCGCGCAAGAGAAAAGGAGCCAGGAGAAGCCTCGCTGCTGCTGTGCCGCCCCTAGGGCGATGGACGTGCCTTCCCCTGCCGCCTCCTCACTTGCACGGGAGGCGGTGGGCCGGGGGGAAGGCACGTCCGTCGCCCTAGGGGCGGCGCGGCGGCAGCGAGCCTTCTCCCGGCTCCTTTTCCCTCATGCCGGCTGAGCTCCGCCCCTCCTCCCTTCAGTGAAAGGAGGAGGGGTGGACTAGCCCGGCGCAAGAGAAAAGTAGCCGGGAGAAGCCTCGCCACCGCCGCGCCGCCCCTAGGGCAACGGACGTGCCTTTCCCCGCCGCTTCCTTGCTTGCACAGAAGGCGGCAGGGGAAGGCATGTCCGTCGCCCTAGGGGTGGGGCGGCAGTGGCAAGGCTTCTCCCAGTTCCTTTTCCCTCGCTGGCTGGCTCCCCCGCAAGAGGCCCCGTCCCCCCTCAAGCGGGGGCGGGATTTAGAGAGTGTGGCCTGCTCCCCCTTTAATCCGGGCCTGCTGGTGGATCGCAGGCAGGGTGGGAGGAAGACTCAGTCCTGCCCCACAGGCTCCCGATGCCACCCAGGTGTTGTCGGCCCTGGGTTATCTGAAGTCCTTTCCACACAGTTGAATAAAATCCCATGTTATCTGCTTTGAATCAGATTATATGGCAGTATGGACTCAGAAAACCCAGTTCAAAGCATATTGTGTTATATGTTTCACATTTTTGTAGTGGATAGGTAGATCATTTTGACTTGGTTGTTTTATAAGTAGCTCGCATGCTGAAAAAGTGTGAGCACCCCTGCTGTAGAGTAATTGTTTACTTCTTGTAGAAAACTCTGGCAAAGCTCTGTCAATGAAATGATAATGGATGATACCTTACAAATTTGCCTTTGCCTCCTGGCTCCTAGCTCAATGAAAGCATTTCCAAGACACTGGAGACTGGAGTGCTGGGAAGGGACATCTACAAAACACTCCCATTAGATCAGTGTTTCTCAACCTGGGGGTCGGGACCCCTGAAGGGGTCGCGAGGGGGTGTCAGAGGGGTCACCAAAGACCATCAGAAAGCATAGTATTTTCTGTTGGTCATGGGAGTTCTGTGTGGGAGGTTTGGCCCAATTCTATCGTTGGTGGGATTCAGAATGCTCTTTGATTGTAGATGAACTATAAATCCCAGCAACTATAACTCCCAAATGTCAAGGTCTATTGTCTCCAAACTCCACCAGTGTTCACATTTGGGCATATTGGGTATCCGTGCCAAGTTTGGTCCAGATCCATAATTGCTTGAGTCCACAATGCTCCTTGTATGTAGGTGAACTACAGCTCCAAAACTCAAGGTGAATGTCCACCAAACCCTTCCAATATTTTCTGTTGGTCATGGGAGTTTTGTGTGCCAAGTTTGGTTCAATTCGATCGTTGGTGGAGTTCAGAACGCTCTTTGAGTATAGGTGAACTATAAATCCCAGCAACTACAAGTCCCAAATGACAAAATCAATCTTGCCCAACCCACTATTAAAATTAGGGAGTATCAGGTATTTGTGCCAAATTTGGTGCAGATATTGATGTTACAATTCATAACAGTAGCAAAATTACAGTTATGGAGTAGCAACAAAAATAATTTTATGGTTGGGGGTCACCACAACATGAAGAACTGTATTAAGGGGTCGCGGCATTAGGAAAGTTGAGAAACACTGCATTAGATGGTACCTGAAGAGGAGGCAGCTGGAGAGACTCCTTGGAGTCCTTCCAGAACTGCTTGACTCCAGGTTCTCTATGACTGGAAGTGTTCTGCCCATATCTTTTCCTCATGCCCTGATTTCCACTGTCTCAAAAATGCTTTGATCCGCATTCTGCAAAGATAGGTATTTTGTGTCACATTTGATCATTCATCACTGTAAACATGAATTTCCAACATGAGATCAATTTATGGTATCATTGCTAGAGAAGATGACAGCCAAACTTGTTAATTCAGGCCTGTGCTCAGAAGTTTCCAACTCACAACTCTAGAAATTCAAGGTAGCTTTGCTAGTTCATTGATTTTTAAAAGGACCAGACTTGGCATCCTCATGCCAGATGTTAGATATTTAGATGTTTTTAGATGTTCAGGCATTCAGCTTGTGTTTTACTGTAAATGTAAATGTAAGGCCCCAGGTCTTGTATGGTCTGGGGCCAGTGTACTTGAGGGACCGTCTACTCCCATATGTTCCCCAGAGATCTCTTCGATCAGAGTATTGCAACCTCCTACAGATTCCTCCCTTACGAAACATCCATTTGTCTTCAACAACCAAGGGAATCAGTAGTTACTGAAAAGGCCTCCCTTCTGCTCGAGATCCCCATGTACAACTGGTGGGCCACTGTGTGATACAGAATGCTGGACTAGATGGGCTGAGGTCCGATTCAGCATGGCTCTTCTTATGTTCTTATGTTCTTAACAAGGCAAAGGGCCTTCTCCGTGGTTGCACCAAGTCTATGGAATTCTCTACCATCTGAAGTCCGAGCAATTACTGACTTGCTAGCCTTTCGGAAAGCTTGCAAAACAGCTCTTTTCCGTCAGGCGTTTAACCTCTAACCACTCCTTGGTTGGAGCAAATACTGTTAATATGTTTTAATTGGTTAATCCTGATGCTGTACAGTTGTATTGTTTTAAATCGTTATTGGTTGATGTGCTGTGAACCGCCCTGAGCCGATTCGGAAGGACGGTCTACAAATCGGGGAATGTGGGAATGTGGCGCAGCTGGCTAAGTGTCAGCTGCATAAGATCTCTCTGACCAGTAGGTCATGAGTTCGAGGCCTGCCCGGGTCGAGGTGGGTGCTCGACCTTTAAGTGTAGCCTGCTGTCGACCTTTGCAGCCCGAAAGACAGTTGCATCTGTCAAGTAGGAGATTAAGGTACCACATTAAGTGGGGAGGCAAATTTTGACTGAATTATGAGGCCATTAAAAGAACTCCAGGAATGCGGAAGGAACAACAAGGGACACTGAGAGATGAGGATTGCGTCAGCTCCCCCTGGTGGCCAGAGTTTGCCTCTGTTTGTCTATGTGTTGTGTATGTGAAAAACAGCAGGAATTGTCTGCTAGTATTTATTTATTTATGTATTTATTTATTTATTTGTCACGTTTCTATACCGCCCCTCTCAGCCCGAAGGCGACTCGGGATGGTTTACACAGGCAGTCTCTGCCCTCAATACAACACAAGCAACAAGGTAACCCCCCCCCAAAAAACCATATAATAACAAATTAACAATTAAAAACGTACAATTACAGTCTCAGCATCATGTTGAAATCAGTTTCCATCGCATTGTCATCATTCCATATATCTCATTAAGCCAATGCCTGCTCAAATAGCCAGGTCTTGACTTTCTTGTGAAATGTCAGGAGGGAGGGGCCAATCTGATGTCTTTAGGGAGGGCATTCCAAAGCCGAGGAGCCACCACTGAAAAGGCCCTGTCTCTCGTCCCCGCCAGTCGCGCCTGCGAAGAAGGCGGGACCAAGAGCAGGGCCTCTCCAGATGATCTTAAACATCTCGATGGTTCATAGGGAGAGATGCGTTCAGACAGGTAAGTTGGACCCGAACCGTTTAGGGCTTTAAAGGATAAAGCCAGCACTTTGAATTGTGCCCGGTAGCAAACTGGCAGCTGGTGGAGCTGGCACAACAGGGGAGTTGTACGCTCCCTGAATGCTGCTCCTGTTATCAACCTGGCTGCTGTCCGTTGGACTAGTTGCAGCTTCCGAACAGTCTTCAAAGGCAACCCCACGTAGAGAGCGTTGCAGTAATCTATACGGGATGTAACCAGAGCATGGACCACCGTGGCCAAGTCAGACTTCCCAAGGTACGGGCGCAGCTGGCGCATAAGTTTTAACTGTGCAAATGCTCCCCTGGTCACCGCCGAAACCTGGGGT
This sequence comes from Anolis apletophallus, assembly GCA_030556195.1. Taxonomy (NCBI): domain Eukaryota; kingdom Metazoa; phylum Chordata; class Lepidosauria; order Squamata; family Anolidae; genus Anolis; species Anolis apletophallus. The sequence goes on from JARBWK010000004.1 coordinate 11,216,692, forward strand.
TCCAGGCTCAGCGATGATAGTATGTGTATCTGTAAGCTGCTCTGAGTCACCTTCGGGGTGAGAAGAGTGGAATATAAATAAATTAAATAAATAAATAAATCAAAACAATAAATAAATAAATAAATAAATAAATAAATAAATAAATAATCGCCCAGAGCCAACTGGGATGGGTGATTAATAAATCGCAAAAAAAAATTTTTTTTAAATTAAAAAATATGTCTGTAATTTAGAGATGCTAAAATTGACCTTTTTGGACCATAAGCTCCCAGATCTGTCCATAATAAGAATGTTTTCCAAGTTGTGGTTTACTCATGTATTTTAGGTAGTTTAGACTCATGTCAGCTGTTGTAATCTGGACTTTTATTTAACTTCGTATCTTATCTTTTCATCATGGTATTTCCATGCTCTGTATTATTGCCTGTCTTCTGAAATCTGACCCCAGCTTGACCATGTTATATTTGCTTTAGACATTTTAATTAAATGGATGTGTCTCCGGCATTACCCAGATTCTGGCTTCAGACTCATTACGCCTCAGCAGAGTCTTAATCGTCATCAGCCAAGTTTTTGGTGACACATTACTGTCTGATTTGCTCTTCTCTGGAGAAGAAGGAGATACTTTACTTTGCTGCTGAATGAGAAATGGAAGCCAGAACCGATTGTGTAAATCTCCAATTGCAAAAAAAGTCAATTACAATGGCTGGTTAAAGGTTAAACATGGATTCAAACTAACATTTTCTCTGTCGTCTTATTAGGTGATCACGGCACCCAAGGCTGACAACAACATGTATGTTCAACAGAGAGATGAGTATCTGGAAAGCTTTTGCAAAATGGCAACAAGAAAAATTTCGGTCATCACCATCTTTGGCACGACAGACAACAGTCGGATGAAAATTGACCACTTCCAGCTAGGTAAATTTTAATATCTGTGGGTTTTTTAAAAAAAACTTCTTTTTGAGTAAGACAACCATGTAAAGTAAGGTTACAAGACTGCAGAGAGCTCCTTTGTTGTGATGGATTACGTCCCTTTCCCCCTTTGCATTTACATGGTTGGATGTGGTATTTCTCTTGTATGCTTTTCCATTGGCATTCATGGAGTAGTTCTGCCAGTTTTTCAAGCCGACGAAGGACCGGAAAGCAGAAAAAGTGAGACTTGATCACAACAGGGGTCAAAAGGGGATTTGGTTCACAGCTACAAACATCTCCCTTCCCCACATTTTTATGAAAGAGTAGTTTGCGTCACATGTTACTCACATGAAGGGCTTAAGCAAGTTAGAAAAAGCTGTGGATTAACACTTTGACCCCACACCTTCAGTGCATAGCAGCTCCAACCAGTCCTTATCCTCAACACTGGCATGTCACTATGGCCATCTGAGATAAAGAAACCTTCCCACATTGACCTCTATGAGTGGAAACCTCCCCAGAGTTTGGAAACATATGTAAACCAAACTTTCATGATTATCCAGAGACATGTGAAGTGCGCCCAGAAGACTGGCCATGCTGGTTGGTAGAAGAGGTAAATTTTGATGTTTGTGGTTCTGCAATGTAACCTATTGTGTACATCCATATAGGTTTTTGTCCTGCATCAATAGGAGTCTAGTGTCTAGATCCAGGAAAGTCATGCTACCCTTCTATTCTGCCTTGGTCAGGCCACGCCTGTATTACTGTGTCCATTTGTGCATACCACAATTGAAGGGAGATGTTGACAAGCTGGAATGTGTCCAGAAGAGGGCGAATAAAATGATAAAAGGTCTGGAGAAGGAGCCCCATGAGGAGCGGCTTCAAGAGCTGGGCATGTTTATCCTGCAGAAGGGAAGGCTGAAAAGAGACATGATGGCCATGTATAAATATGTGAGTGGAAGTCATAGGGAGGAGGGAGCAGGCTTATTTTCTGCTGCCCTAGGGACTAGGACATGAAAGAATGACTTCAAACTACAGGAAAGGAGATTCCATCTGAACATTAGGAAGAACTTCCTAACTGTGCGAGCTGTTCAGCAGTGGAACTCTCTGCCTTGGGAGTGTGGCTCTCTTCTGCCCCTAGGGTCCATTTGAGAAATGGACGCGAAAGCTTTGGGCCCTGAAGGCAAAGAAAAGCCTTCCCATACACAGAAACCCAAAAGTCTTTGAGTAATGAGTTCTAGACTTAAAATGGTGAACTCAAACAGGTTTATTGAATAACAACCAGTGAAAAACAACTGGTGGCCCAAAAATACTTAGTTGGTTGCTAGGAAAGGGTCCTTTGAGAAAAGGGATCCATCACTTGCCTCTTTGTTTGCAGAGTGATGGTGCTTTCTTCGATTCCAGGTTTCCTGTTGCCCTCTGGTTTTGTAGGCCCACGAAGTCCTGTAAAAACCCCAAAATCCACAGTCTATGTTGAGGGTCCTACATACTTAAAATTCCGTCTGATACCACCCATCCATCTGAGAGCACCACGGCCAGCCTACGAGAACCTTCTCTGTGTCCCAGATCTGAGAGAGGACCATCTGGAGTCCATGAGATAGAGATCTTTCTCCATTGTGGTCCCTGTCCTGTGGAACTCTCTGCCGCCAGACCAAAGAGCCAACCTCGACCTGCCTTCATTTCTGGCGGCACTTAAGACATGGCTATTTAGAAGAGCATATGCATGAGTGACAATCGGTGACCTGGAATCTGTCTATTCCAATATTTTAACATTTTAATATTTTAATATTTTAGTATTGTAAATGTCAAGCTGTGTAAGTCGCCCGGAGCACGTTCGTGGAGGGCGACTCATAAATAATAAAATTAGTTAGTTAGTGAGTTAGTAGGACAGGTCCTAGGCTTTTTGCGCAGGGTTGGCAGGCTTTTTAGTTGGATTTCCAGCATCCAGGGTTGGCTTTGTAGGTGGACAAAGGTGCTTTGTCTCAGCATGGATGGATTTCCATGCACATCCATGCGGCTTCTTTCTTGGAATGGCCAAAGGGAGGAAGTCCTGCCCCTCAGATGACCTCAGAAAGGGGAGGAGTTAGGGTGGTGACATCACCTTGGCACCAAGACACAGTCCCTCCCACCAAATTCACATGGTTGAGGACAAAGGAATGCAAGTAAAGGTAACTCAAGTCCATGATGCAGTACTAAACAAGCCCTGTGGGGGCATAACAGGCTCCTTCTTTGGAGACTGTAAAACAGAGGCTGGATGGCCATCTGCCAGGGGTGCTTTGAATGTGATTTCCCTTCTTGGCAGAGGTTTGGACTGGATGACCCATGAGATCTCTTCCAACTCTATGATTTTGGGTTAATATCTCCCATCCATCTCCCATATTTTGGAACACATAATGAGATATCTTGGAGATGGGACCGAAGTCTAAATATAAAATTCACCAGTTTTTCACATACACAATACACAAAAATACTCCAGAACCCCAAATTGTCCACATGGGTGACTAAAATGGTTACATCTTTCTGATTTTTTTCAGTTTGTTTTGTAACCAAATTGTTCACTTCTCCCATTTTTCTCCAGCTTTTTAATTTTTTAGAAATATTTTTATTATTCATCATTGTCTATAAAAAGCTGTAAAAACTTCATTTTTCCACGGTTCTTAAAGCTGCCTCAAGAACCCATTGTATCTTGGTACAGACTAACACAGCTATGCCTTGGAATAAACAATACACAGTTAACTACAGAGGTTTTATTTGAGTTAGTTAACAGTTACACAATCAAGAATACTAACCTGATTTCAGTTGAAACATTCCATTGAACAGAGCTTGATTTAGCTCATTCTTTTAATAGCTTAGTAGTAATGCATGAGAACTAGCGCTGTGTGAGTCACTCTTTCATTTCTTTTGATTTTTTAATAATCATTGCAACAACATTAAAATGAAACAAATCTTATTTTTCCTATAAAAATAATGCTTACGTTGCAGAAGTGTTATATGTGTGGAGCATAATTGAGCGTCACATTTATAACATTTTACATCACGTGTTGCTCACGAGGAATGAGTCATGCATTTGTCATAAAAAATTAATAACCAATGAGTAATGTGTTGCTTTGTAAAATAATGAGTCCAAGCTCTGCACAAGCCTTACAGATGTGGTTCGGCCTTTGCTGCCATATAAGCTGTAAATAATTACTTTAAGTTTGGAAAACAAACCCTTAAAGGAGAAAGAAAACACTGTATGCCTTTTAAATTTTGAGTTCTGTCTCGAGTTACAGTGTAGTTGTGTGGAACTTGGGAAGTCCCTTCCATGAGCAGAGAGGGAGGTCCACCTTTGGAGGTCCTCGCTGGACAAGAGTGGAGCTTTCCTCTAGGGCAGTGTTTCTTAACCTGGGGTCTGGGACCCCTGGCGAGGTTGTGAGAGAGTCAGAGGGGTCACCAAAGACCATCAGAAAACACAGTATTTTCTGTTGGTCATGGGGGTTCTGTGTTGGAAGTTCGGCCCAATTCCATCGTTGGTGGGGTTCAGAATGCTCTTTATAGCAGGCCCGGATCAACCCTTTTTGGTCACACATTGGAAGCCACACTGTAACGACCGGATCGTATACGCCGCTGACAGCTAGCGTCGATCTTCGTTATTTCGCACACCAACTGAGTGAACCGTGTAGTACTGTAGCAGGGCAGGCTATCTGTCTGACCACTACCACTAATACTCAATGTTTTCCTTGTTTATTACTTGCTGCCACCATTTGTCAAAGCTTGACCACTGGATGTGAGGGTCTTTGTGAATAAACGACTTCCACAGATGTTTTTGTTGAAAGTGTTTAACAGTTTATTTTACACAAATGGGCTCAAAGCTTAGGTGGTTTCAAAAGATCTCCGCAGAGGTACAAACTTCAAAGTTTCAACAATATAACACTGGGATTTTAAATTCCCCTTACTCAGTTACACACAAGTAACTACTTAATACTGGGTTACTCTCAACCCTGTGTAGCAACCCAGTTCCCTTTCGTGCCTGGGGGGCAGGGGGCAGCACCGGGGGTCCCATTTGCATTAGGGCCAGCTGCAGTTAATGAGGACATGGAGAAAGGGGCTGATGAGTTAGCTGGGCCTTCCTCTCCCACAGAAAGCCTGGCCTGGGATGATGAATGGCCTGACGGCTATGCTAGCTGGGAAGTTCAGACTGACCCTGAGAGTGATGATTCTGATAATTATGAGAAACCAGGTGGTTTCGGGTCGCAGGAGAGAATCAGGGAAACAGTGGAGGATGAGCCCATGGAAGCTGAAAGGGAGTTCAGCTCTCATGAAGATAGCGACCCAGGTGCTGGGAGGCAAGGACGGAGCTTTGATAGGAGAAGGAGCATTGAGTCTAGCAGGAGGGATTGGCACCGCAGCCTAGAGCGCCAGAGAGGCACGAGGTCCCGTAGCACAGATTGGCGCAGAAGCCTAGAGCGTCGGGGGCCCCGTCACGGGGATTAAGTATAGGATCCGTGGGAACGGATCCTCAGTAGCTCGGCCACTTCTATTCTAAGAGGAGCGAAGCGAGCGGAGTTCCAGTTGCCGGCTCGAGCCTTGCCAAGTAGTTTCTTGGAGTTGTTCATGAACTTTGCCTTGTTCTTTGCCACGGACCAAGTCCTTGATCCGCATAGTTTTGCGGTGCCTTGCCATGGTTGCCTTTGGATTTTACCTATGGACTTTTTGCCTGTTTTGGATTGAACTTTTTGATACTTTTTATGGACAATTTACCTTTTCACCTGTTTTTATTATTCAATAAATAGTTAGCTGATTACTGTCTCTGTGTGTGTGTTTAAGGGGCTGGGCCGAGACCCTGCATCGTGACACCCTGGGACTAAATTCTGTCCCACACACTTGGGTTTCCCTCAACCCACACACAGAACTGAACTGCACACTGCAGCTCCTACAGACAGCTTGCAGCTCCAGCCACTGTCAATTCCTAACTCAATCTGGTCACAGCTGCTGACCAACTGACATTCTCCAACTGTCAGATTCAAACTGAACATTCTAAAGCTAGAGTGGCCTCTGTTGCCATGGCAACAGCCTCTGCTTACAGCTTGCTGCTGCGAACATTCCACGGCTCACTCTCTGCAGCTTTTAAAGCATGTCCCTTCTAAATACATAAACAAACATGTGATTAACATATGAATAACCACCTCATCACACAAGCCCCCGGGCCGATGCTGAGCATGCGTGGCAGCAGCCCTAGGTGCGGGGCTTCCCTCCGCCTCTTCCTCCTCACTTGCGCCGGGCACCCCTCCTTCCTTGAGTGAAGGAAGGAGGGGCGGCCAGTGCGGGCAAGGAGGTAGAGCTCCGCGCGCAGGCACAGAAGCGCCCAAAGATCGATTTTATAAAAAAAAAATTGGGGGGTCCGGATCTGGCGCCCCCCCCCCCATGGCTGCGCCCCTAGGCCGTGGCCTAGGGTGCTCTTATGGATAATACGGGCCTGCTTTATAGGTGAATTATAAATTATAGGTGTAAATAAATCCCAGCAACTACAACTCCCAAATGTCAAGGTCTATTTCCCCCAAACTCCACCAGTGTTCACATTTGGACATATTGAGTATTTGTGTCAAGTTTGGTCCAGATCCATCATTGTTTCAGTCCACAGAGCTCTCTGAATGTAGGTGAACTACAACTCCAAAACTCAAGATCAATGCCCAACAAACCCTTCCAGTATTTTCTGTTGGGCATGGGAGTTCTGTGTGCCAACTTTGGTTCAGTTTCATCATTGGTGGAGTTCAGAATGTTTTTTTAATTGTAGGTGAACTATAAATCCTAGCAACTACAACTCCCAAATGACAAAATCAATCCCCCCCCCCCCCAACCATACCAGTATTCAAATTTGGGCGTATTGGGTATTTGTGCAAAATTTGTTCCAGTGGATGAAAATACTTCCTGCATATCGGATATTTACATTACGAGTCATAACCGTAGCAAAATTACAGTTATGAAGTAGCAACAAAAATAATTTTATGATTGGGGTTCACCACAACATGAGGAACTGTATTAAGGGGTCACGGCATTAGGAAGGTTGAGAAACACTGCGCTAAGTGTGACCATCTTGGGTGCATCTACACTTTAGAATTAATACTGTTTGAAGCTGTGGGAGTTGAAGTCCAAAACACCTGGAGGGCCAAAGTTTGCCCATGCCTGAATTAAAGTGATGTCAAACTGCATTAATTCTACAGTGTAAGGCACTCCTTGTTGGTAGTAAATGTAGAAAGGGGGATTCTAATCTTGTATCAAAGAAGGCCTTGGATTCATGGACCTAAAGCCCTTTCCTTTTTAGGCCATATGCATTCATAAGATCAAGAGTAGGCAGCGTCTCCTCCTCTGTGGCTGGTGTAGTTATTTTGACTTCTGCTGGAACCCATTGAACAGGAAATTTAGCAACACGCAAACAAACATTACTAATTGCCCCCCCATTCTGCCTTGGATAACACTAGTGAAGAAAGCTCATGATGACCCCATGGCCAGTGTAATGTGGTGGTTTGAGTGTTGGATTAGGTTTGAATCCCTACTCGGTCATGGAAAGTACTGGTGTCCTTGGGCAATTCACACTCCCTCAGCCTCAAAGGAAGGCAAGGCCAACCCTTGGTCAACAAATTTTGTCGAAAGGGGGAGAAAGCATTATGGGTTTAGCATAGCAAAGGTTTCTCCTTGACATTAAGTCTTGTTGAGTCCAACTCTGGGGGGTCGTGCTCACCTCCATTTCTAAGCCGAAGAGCCAGCGTTGTCCAGATGCTTCCTAGGTCATGTGGCCAGCATGACTGCATGGAGCACCATTACCTACCCGCTGAAGTAGGTCTGAGTAGACCTATTGATCTACTCACAATTGCATGTTTTCGAACAGTTAGGTTGGCAGAAGCTGGGGCTAACAGTGGGAGCTCACCCTTTTCCACGGATTCAAACTGCTGACCTTCTGGTCAGCAAGTTCTGCAGCTTAGCAATTTAACCCATTGTATCACCATGGCCCCGGGTTTAGCACAGAGGTGCCTTACATTTGAAATGATTTGAAGACATACAACAACAACAACAACAACAACGGTGAAACCTATCTTACCAAAAAGAAATGTTTCTGGGTAAGATGTTTTTCAGAAGGAAAACATCTTTGCTTTCCTATGAGACTGAAAGGATTGTTTTACCCAGAAGCAAGCACCAAAGCATCATTTACAAGGTAGCTTCATGTAAACAATGCTTGTGCTTCAAGAGTTGTGATAATTGAGGTGATAGTCTTGGTGGGTGCATCTGAGCAAGAGGCAAATGGAAGAAGGTGACTTTTGTCTCCCTCTTCCAACCACCATCATTATTTATGGAAATTGGCAATGCTGATTTGTTCAAAATTTTGAATTATTCAATAAATACGTAATTTTCCTTTCAGACAATGAGAAACCCATGAAAGCAATAGAAGATGAAGATCTTATGGACCAGCATCTCATTAATGAACTGAGGAGAGAATATGGAATGACATACAATGACTTCTTCATGGTGCTGACGGACACTGATATGAGGGCCAAGGTAGGGAGGGTGTATTAGCAAAATCATAATAGTTGGGCAGTAACTCTCATAATCTCCTAAAATTCGTCATCTTGACTTGGGACTGGGGATTGAAGTCCAAAACATGTGTTAGGCCAAAGATCTTCCATTCTTACTGTAGATCAGGGATAGGGAACCTACGGCTCAGAAGCCAGATGTGGCTCTTTTCATGATTGCATCTGGCTCTCCCTCTTCCTTCCTTTCTTTCTCCCCTTCACCCTTTCCTTCTCCTTCTCTCCTTCCTTTTCCCTCCCTCTCTCCCCTTCCTTCTTTCCTCCATTCTCCCCTTCCTTCCTTCCTTCCTTCCTTCCTCTTCCTTCCTTTCTTTCTCCCCTTCACCCTTTCCTTCTCCTCTCCTTCCTTTTCCCCCCTTCCGTCTCATTCTCCCTTCCTTCTTTCCTTCCATTCTCCTTCCTTCTTCCTTCCTTCCTTCTTCTATTTTCCCCCAAGTCTTCCTTTCTTCCTTCCTTCCTTTCTTTTCCATTCTCCCCCCTCTCTCTCCCCTTCTTTCTTTTTCCCTTCATTATTTTACTTTTTCCTCATTCCCTTTCCTTTCTTTTCCCCACCCTTCCCATTTCCTTCTTTTCCCCCTCCTTGTCTCTCTTCTGCTTTTCTCTTCCTTTTCCATAGTTCTTCTTTTCTTTCTTCCTCTCCCCCTCCCTCCTTTATTTCCTCTGTCTGTCTGTCTGTCTTTCTTTCTTTTCTTTCTTCCTTCCTTCCTTCCTTCCTTCCTTCCGTCTTCTCTTCCTTCCCAGAGTCCTGAGCGTGCCTTTTGCAGAACCAGATCGGAAGTATCCTGTCATTCTGCCGGGGGAATACTTTTCTCATAGTTTGTACGGATATACTCACATTTAGTTGAATTCAGTCTTAGAATATATATATATATATATATATATACACACACACACACACACACACATATATATATAATTTGGCTCTCACAGAAATAAGTTTCCAAATATTTTGCTTTCATGGCTCTCTGAGTCGAAAAGGTTCCCGACCCCTGCTGTAGATAATGGAGGATTCAATGCACAAGTGACAATGGTTTAGGATGGGGGAGAACATATGACTCTGCTAGTACTGAAGCAGGAGAGAGGAGTTGAGTTGAGTTGAGTTGAGTTGAGAGAGAGAGAGAGAGAGAGAGAGAGAGAGAGAGAGAGAGAACTCTATGATTCAAAGTATTTTTCAGAATTACTCAACTGTAGTCAGAGATAGAATATGTTCAAGCTGTGACATTGAATTCTACCCCAGTGCTCTTACAAGGTGGTTGAATGTGCTCATGAAGCCCTCAACAGCAGCATGAATTTGGCTTTATGCATGCATTGCACTTATATTCTATTCTTTTTCCACCATGGAACTTAAGAGTTCCTGAGTAACTTTCAGTTCACCCATTGGTGATTTTTCACTTGTCTTCAGATCATGGGGACATTTGATGTGAATCTGTCACTATGTATGAAGTTTCACTAGTGCATTGCAATAGGAGTGAAGGGAGCTAGATCATTATTTGTAACTCTTCTTAACATTTCTTTTTGCAGCAATATTATGAGGTGCCCATAGCTATGAAGTCTGTGTTTGATTTGATCGATACCTTCCAGTCTCGCATCAAAGATATGGAAAAACAGAAGCGTGATGGCATTGTCTGCAAAGACGACAAGAAACAGTCACTGGAGAACTTTTTGTCGAGGTATTTCCTTAAAGCTAGTCCAAAACTGTTGTCTGGTTTCTTTTGAAGTGATTGAAAACTTGGCATACTTTGAATTTGTGTTCACCCTGGTCTAATACTGTACCCGATTGTTTCCATCGGTGCCTCGAAGCCGTGACTGGTTGGCTGCGGGCCAGCCGGCTGAAGGTGAATCCGTCGAAGACGGAGATCTTGTGGCCTGGTCGGCCTGGGGGGGGTGAGTGCCGGTTGCCTACCCTGGACGGCGAACGGCTTAATCCGTCGCCGATTGTTAAGAGCCTAGGCGTTCAGTTGGACCCCCTGCTGGCCATGGAGACTCAGGTCTCTGCGGCCAGCAGGGCGTCGTTCTTTCACCTACGACAGGCTAGGCGGCTGGCACCCTACCTCTCCAGGGATGACCTGGCCACGGTGATCCAAGCGACGGTCATCTCGAGACTAGACTACTGTAACGCCCTCTACGTTGGCCTTCCCTTGGCGACAGTTCGGAAGCTCAAGCTAGTGCAGAATGCCGCTGCTCGCTTGCTGACGGGAACGCCGGTGAGGGAGCATATCACGCCCATTCTGCGGCAACTGCACTGGCTGCCTGTTGAGTACCGAATTGCCTTCAAGGTGTTGGTGTTAACCTTTAAGGCCTTACACGGCCTAGGGCCTGCGTACTTGAGGGACCGCCTTGCCCCATATGTACCCCGAGGTCACTACGTTCAGGGAGTCTAATCTTCTCCTAATTCCATCTGTCCGCACCTGCCACTTGTCCGTGACCAGGCAAAGGGCCTTTTCCGTGGCGGCACCGGTACTCTGGAACTCTCTCCCAGATGACGTCCGTGCCGCCGGGGAGCTCATCCCATTCCGCAGGGCCTGCAAGACCGCCCTGTTTAGACTGGCCTTCGGCTAGGGCGATTAGCCGAACGCATTCATCCTCTGACCAACACTTTGACACTGGAATGCCATGATTTGACACAATTGTTAATCTCGGGACCAATGCTGTATGTTTTATGTTTTTATTGTACGGCAACATGAATGCTCATGTTAGCCGGGTTTTTATGTTGTGATCCGCCCCGAGCCTGCTGGGAGGAGCGGAATATAAGAAGGAACAATAAATAAATAAATAAATAAATAATCAATATCTTTGGATCTCCCAAAAATGTCCCATAATCCCAAATGTGTGCTTCCACGTTGTAGAAAATGGATAGGCAGACTTTTAGCATTGGTGTACTGGTCAATTCTGAACTGAGGGTGCTCAGTGTGACATAGTCTGCAGAGCTCCATTGCCAAGGAGAGTCCAAAAATGCAGACTGTTGTGTTGACTCATGCCAATATTTATTTATTTATTTATTTATTTACTTCATTTATATTCTGCTCTTCTCACCCCGAAGGGGACTCAGAGCGGATTACAGTACATATACATTGCAGACAATCCCTACAGTTTTTAACATATATACATATATTGACGAACATATACGAACAAAGACGTACAAAGAGGCAATTTTTCTGGTAAACTTGTGACAAACTTCTGGCCGCCAGGGGGAGCTCATGCACTCCTCTTATCTCTCAGCGTTTTTCCAGCTTCCCTTGTTGTTCTTCCGCATTCCTTTCAGCGATTCCTGGAGTTATTAATGGGCTCATAAATCTGTCAAAATTTGCCTCCCCACTTAATGTGGTACCTTTATCTCCTACTTGACAAATGAACTGTCTTTCGGGCTGCAAAGGTCGACAGCAGGCTACACTTAAGGTCAGGCACCCACCCTGATTCGGGCAGGCCTCGAACTCATGACCTACAGGTCAGAGAGATCTTATGCAGCTGACACTTAGCTAGCTGGGCCACTTCCTGGTTTTGTGAAGCTATTGAATCTTATTTATGCATTCAAGACCAACATTCTTTGAATTACAATGGGAATAGCTCATAACAATGCATTATTGCCGGGGAAATCCCCTACCTCAGCAACTATGTGAGGATAACGGCTAAGCTCATAACTTTGAGGCATGTTGACCACTGATGTCATAGTCCCAGCTCATCAAAACCCGCTTTTGGTCAGCCAGTAATGCCAGTATGGCAGTGACATCTTTGGCACATCCTCTGTTCAGATATCAGTCAGCACACCGGCATCTTAAATCAAGAAATAGTTTTCTAAGATCTACAGAGGTACTTCCAGGAATACCTCAGCTAGTAAGAGTCCAAAAGTGGCAGGCGAAAACCCGGAACCTCAACCCATGGCTGATGCCAAATGAGAGACTCCCTCCTGGGCACACAGAAAACTGGGCGCCTTGGAAGGCGCTGAACAGACTGAGCTCTGGCACCACAAGATGCAGAGCCAACCTTAAAAAATGGGGCCACAAAGTAGAGACCACAACATACGAGTGTAGAGAAGAGCAAACCACAGACCACCTATTACAATGTAGCCTGAGCCCTGCCACATGCACAATGGAGGACCTTCTTATAGCAATACCAGAGGCATTTCCAGTTGCCAGCTACTAGTCAAATGACATTTAATATAATAGCATGTTTCGAAACTTTGTGTGTTTTTAAATACATTACAACTGTACCCTTGGTTCGCTCCTGAGACGATAAATATAAATAAATCAAAACCCGTCTCCACTCACTATTGGGTTTCGAACTCACAAAAATTACCTTTCCCCATGAAAACTCAGAGCTCCCCCAAGGGAAGTCATGGTGGACACATGGTAAGAATTAAAGAACAGTGTGCTTGCCACCGATGACGAGATGAGCCCAGGAATTTGTGGTCAGTACCAGCATCATATTCATTTTAATCTTTCACCCAAAAATCTACTCTTGTGATGAAAGCCTTCTGAATTTATGGGGCTGTTGCATTACCCACATGTGGGATCACTGCTGCTTGCTTTTGGACACGTGGAGAAACACAGCTTCCACTTACACGCTAAGGTCTTGAATGTCCCAGTAAACAAGCGTTGAAAATAATCACTGAAAATATCAAACCACTCATGCCAGGATCCATTGGAAAAACACAGCTTCCACTTACACAATATGGTCCTGAAGGCCAGAGTCCATTGCTCTCAGTTCTGCTGTTAGTTTCAGTTCTGTCAGTAGGGCTTTGATTGACTAAACACAAAGTCTTAGCCCTCCGAGCTCAACATTTATTAATGTTCAGAATAGGGATTGCTTTTATGTTGTTGTGTTATTGTGATGTGTTATTTCATTTATTTTGATTTTGATTTTGATTTGATTTGATTGCGTTATGTTTTAATCTGTGTTTTCCCGGGCTTGTCGTGATGTAAGCCGCCCTGAGTCCCTTCAGGGAGATGGAGGCAGGGTATAAAAATAAAGTTATTATATTATTGTTGTTGTTGTTTATTTCCACATGGAAGGGAATTGGACTGGATGGCCCTAATGGTCTCAACCAACTTATTTATTTATTTATTTAATATTTATATGCCGCCCTTCTCAACCCCGAAGGGGACTCAGAGCGGCTTACAGCAAATTGTGTTTCTACGATAGACCTATTTGAAATCAATGTATTTAACGATGTGTTGACACAATATTTTTGTGAAGCAGAGTAAAAAAAATGCATTGCTTGCCCTCAGTTTGGTAAAACGGTAAAGGTAAAGGTTTCCCCTCGACATTAAGTCTAGTTGTGTCCGACTCTGGGGGGTTCCTCCATTTTTAAGCCGAAGAACCGGCGTTGTCCGTAGACATTTCCAAGGTCATGCGGCCAGCATGACTGCATGCAGTGCCGTTACCTTCCATCTGAAGCGGTACCTATTGATTTACTCACATTTGTATGTTTTCAAACTGCTAGGTTGTCAGAAGCTGGGGCTAACAGCGGGATCTCACCCTGTGCCACAGATTCGAACCACCAGCCTTTCAGTCAGCAAGTTCAGGAGCTCAGCGGTTTAACCCGCTGCGCCACCAAGGGGCCCTAAGTATCCCATTATGCATATGTAAATATTCCAAAAATCCAAAAACACTTCTGTTCCCAAACATTTTGAATAAGGAATATTCAATCCGTACGATCACATAACATCCAGCTGCCCAGATTCGGCAGAGACAGTCTCAATTCATTTTATGTCACCCCCCCCCCTTTTACAATTGCTTTTTAAAATGTCCTATTATTTCTCCCCTCCTCCTGTTTTTCCATCTTTGTCTTCAGATTATTTTAGCTTCAGCAAACTGAGTTCAAAGAACAAAAATACTTTGCACTTCATTAACTGAGCGAGGGGGGGCGGGTAGTGTTGAATCTTATCCTTCTCAGTTGAAGTAGGCAAAAGGAAACTTCTGCAGGCTACTTTGTCTGCTCTTTTTCATTAATCACACTGCTTAGGCACATGTGTCTGGTTTTCATCTATGTAATATTGTAGTGTATGCTGAATGATCTTGGAAAAATATACTTTCCAACCAGCATGGCCTTGGTGGAAAGGAATGATGGTGTCTCAGAGCTGTAATCCAAAATTGTTGTTGTTGTTGTTGTTGTCATCGTCTCAAAGTTCTGGGTCGCCTGAACCTGCTTTCAGAAGCAAATTGCTTCATACTTGTGGGAATTTTCTGTTTGTGGTATGAAGAGCCATCTATAATCCTATTCTATTTACTTTTCAAATTCCAGTCTTGGGTAGGGATGAGCAAAACATTCTTACGCTTTTTATTTTATATTGTGGCATGCCTTGAGTCCTATGTGGAGAAATAGGGAAAATATAAATGAAACAAAATTTAAAGTGAACGTACATAATTTACTTTTTCAAATCAATGTGCAAGCTAAACTACCCGTGTTGCCCCGAAAGTAAGACAGCGTCTTACTTTCTTTTCCCCCCGAAAAGTCCCCCTACGTCTTACTTTCGGGGTACGTCTTATATAAACTAAGACGTACCCCGTCGCCACGCCAAAGACGCCGCCGCTGCCGCCGTCACGCCGCCGCAACCGGCCCCATCGGCCGCGGCACACCTCCGCGGCGCAGCTTTCTTGGACGAAGGAAGGGAGGGGGGAAAGAGCAAGAGGCGTGGCGAAGCGGCGGTGTGTCAGAGTGACGCTCTGACGCGGCGGCGCTTCACCACGCCCCTTGCTCTCTTCCCCCTCCCTTCCTTGGACGCCGCGTCAGAGGCCTGGCAGAAAGGTGCGCCGCGGAGGTGTGCCGCGGCCGATGGGCCGGTTGCGGTGGCGGCGACGGCGGCGACGAGGTACGGCTTACATTCGGGGTACGGCTTACATTAGCCGACCCCGCTGACACCCCCGATACGTCTTACAATCGGGGGTGTCTTACTTTCGGGGAAACACTGTACATGTATACTGACCACTTTTCCCACACTGTCACAATGTAGTTTTTCCAGGCCTAAAATGCAGTTAATGTATTATATTATTATTTTATTTATTATTTATTTACATCATTCCTACCCCGCTCTTCTCTACCCCCGAGGGTAGACAAAAGGCAACAATTCGATGCCGATTCACAATCTAAATACAATATAAAACCATAAAAATTCAACATTAAAATACAATTAGCATTAACACATAATACACCTTCACTTAAGTTAAAGAACAGTGTTCCGTCCATTTTACATTGCATATAAAATGTATATATTGGAAAATACACATTTTAAAAGGCATACTATTTTTCTGCAGACTTAAACATTCATGTACTGATGCCAGAAGAGCAGGCTACAAAATTAAGATTGTAAACATGAGAAATTGAGCACAATAGAAATGGACAGACTTCTTCAGTCTCTAGTCTTTTGAAGAACCGTAATTGGGAGGCAGATGTCTGACCTAGACAATAATGAGCCTGTGTTTCTAGAAAGAGGAAAGAAAGAACATTGTGTAGAAATCCCTAATGATTAAACCAAAGTGCAAAGAGAAGGAAATACAGGAATATAATGTCTATAAATGGAAATGTTCATAATAATCATAATATTTTTTTTCCTATACAATGCATATGTGGATTACACAAAACCCAGAGATTTCCTTGCCATCTTTGGGATCTGGCAGTGCTAAATTTTCTTTATTTACCTCTTCTTTTTGAATGGAAACAGCAGAAGTGTCAGCATTTCTCAGCCTTTGTCTCTCAGGGCACAGAATTCAAAATAAATGATGTTGATTGTTCTTAATTCGTATGTCAAGCCCTAGCAAAGGGAACAATGTTGAGGATTTGCAGGACTCAAGAAAGACCTCCTGGGATATTTTAATTCCAAATATACTGCAACAGGCATCCCATTATCATTTCACAATATGGATGAACCTATCCTGTTGTTGTATGCCTTCAAGTCATTTCCAACCTATGGTGACCCTGAGACGGACCTATCACAAAATTGTCTTGGCAAGATTTGTTAAGAAGGAATTTGCCCTTGCCTTCCTCTGAGACTGAGAGAGTTTGACTTTTTATGGTCAGCCAAGAGATTTCCATGGTTGAAAGGGAATTTGCATCCTGGTGTCCAGAGTCATAGTCCAACACACAAACAACTACACCTGATGAATCTATGACCCTCTAGATATCGGTGGACTCCGGCTCCCATCTCTTCTTTTGCTGTACTGTTATCTATGGATCTTACCACATCCCACCCCCACCATGCCATTTTATCAGCAAGAGTGACGAAACAGGAGGCACAGCAGAGTGACTCTGGCACCCTGTGTGCCATTTCCCCTATCACACAGGGAAGCATCGCCCAACTGGAGCAAAAGTGTATGTTTGGCATTGAATTTTGCCATTGGTATGTTGTAAACTACTTTGAGTCCCCTCCCCCACCCCCACCCCCACCCCAAAGGTGAGAAAATTGGTATATATGATGGCATTAATTAATTATTGTTGTATGTAGTGGTTTTTAATGTAGTGGTTTTTAATGTTGTATGTAAGGTTTTTTAAATGTTTTTAATGCTTTTTAATGATGTTGATTATATGGTGTATTTTTAAATTGTATTGTGGTGTTTCGGCCTGTAGTATTGCAAATGTAAGCTGTGCTGAGTCCCCCTGCGGGGGTGAGAAGCTACGGGGTACAAATACCATAAATAAATAAATATAAATGCAGTAAATCTCTGGAATTACTTCACGAACGAAGATTCTTAGAAAGGACTCATCTCACGCTTTTTACAAGCGTGTTGATGACTAAAAAGGTCAATCCAAGATAGGCAAGTCCGGTTGCAGAAAGCACAGCAGAAAGTCTCCTTGGGTGATGTTGTTTCCAAGTTGCGATTCTTTCTGCGTTGTCGTTTCTCTTCGAGACCCGTTTGGCGTGTCTTCTCGAAAGAGGCTGCAGCATTGTGGATAGTGTGTCTCCATGCCTCCGGATGTGAGGCCAGGGTGGACCATTGTTGGTGATCAATCTGGCTGAGCCTGAGATGTTGTTTCAGGGAGTCCTTGTATTTCTTTTTGGGGCGCCTCTCTTGCGCTTACCCATGGCGAGTTCACCATAGAGTACTATCTTTGGGAGGCGGTTGTCCTCCATCCTAGAGACGTGCCCTGCCCAGCACAGCTGTGTTCTCAATAGCATGGCCTCAATGGTGGTGATCCCTGCTTGCTCAAGGGCAGCAACATTCGTCACATAGTTGGTCCAGTGTATATTTAGGATTGTGCAAAGACAGCGCTGATGAAAGCGTTCGATGAGTCGTAGGTGTTGGCGATAGGTGACCCATGTTTCAGACCCATATAGGAGAACAGACAGTATGATAGCTCTGTACACACTGATTTTGGGTCTATAAATACAGTAAATAAACAAATAAAAAATAAATAAGCGTGGTGGCTCCATTGGAACCAGCACAACACAAGAGCCTTCCCATGTTGATGAAGAAGTGTCTCAGGATACTTCCACGCTAGTTGGGGGCGGGGCTTCCACCGGATATTGAAGGACATTGTGTGATAGGCTGTGTGCCGTTCGTCAATTGGCTGGCAAGCATCCTAGGATGTTTAAATTGCTAAGTGTGATGAGGTCGGAAGAGTAATAGTTAAGTGTCAACTCTTATGGAACACTTTGTGTGCAGGGGTGGCCTGTTCTTTCAACCCCCCCCCCCCTTTTAAGGCATGAGAAGGATTGAGAAAACCCAAGGTGTGCACCATCTCATCTCAGATATGATGAGAAAAGAAGGAAACATGACTGGCCCTACCCGCAGAGGGCGATGAGGATACAGATCACACAATCCACTCGAGGTGATGACACCCCCTGATTACGGGACAATGTCATCGGGAATGCAGCGTAGCTGCATTAAATAAGTGCATCACTGATAAATAGAGATATAAAACAACTCTATCAAGACTAATTGTTTACAGAAACAATCAGCATGTTTATAGAATTTCGTAAGACGCTAACGAAAGAGTGCCAGAAAACTCAGCAAGTGTTGTCTCAAATGTGAACTTGTTTCCAGGAGGAGGAGGCAAAGACGGAGGAGGAGGAGGAAGAGACGGGGAAACTCTTTCAAACTCTGATTCAGAATTAGGAAACAGTTTGCATTTCAATATTTATTTATTTATTATTTCGATTTGTATACCGTCCTTCCAAATGGCTCAGGACGGTTTACAGCATATCAACCAATAACAGTTAAAACAATCCAAGTACACAATAACAATTCAAGACAGATTAGTAGCATTAGCTTAACCAAGATGATTACTGGTTAAATGCCTGATGGAAAAGGGTTGTTTTGCATGCTTTCCGAAAGGCGAGTAAGTCGGTAATTGCCCGGACTTCAGGTGGCAAGGAATTCCACAAATATGAAACCACTGTGGATTTTCTTTGGCTATAATAGACAGTAATGGAAATGGGTGGCACTAAACTAGCTTAAGTGATAATGCTACCAGGGGTGGTCTAAGGTAGTTTTATATGGTAAGCGAACATTATTTTGGTGCCCCCCCCAACATTATTTTGGCGTCCCCCCATGTAAAACAAATATACAATTATAATATCACAATACCATTAGTAGTATTATATTGTATCAATGTATATACAATATATTGTAGTACAAACTCATACTATATTATATCATAATTATATTATAATATATTGACATAATATAATATAACATTCTATTATATTATTATTATAAAATTATTATAAAATTATTTATTTAAATAAAATTATCCTCTACTAAATATTTTCATTACTCCTATTACTCAAATAACCCAAAATAAAGTAAAATAAAATATTATTTATTCGTATTTGCCTGCGCAGTTGCGTCTGTCTCTCCTTGATGCTCCCAGCCAGCGCGTGTGGGGAGGTGGGCGGGTGTGGTAGGGTTCACATGTGATTGGGCCTGGCGAGGGAGTTCGCCTCAGCGCGCGGCGGCTACTTCCGGTGGCGGCTGTCAGGAGGCAATACGTTGCCCTCTCCCTTTGTCTCCTCCCCCTGCCTGCCCAATTGGGTCACCGTAATCGGCGGCAGGGTGGAGACAAAGTGAGAGGGGAAGCACTCCCTGCCTGCCCGATGGGGAGTGCTTTGCTTACAGGATTGGACAGATTCATGGATACCAAGGGAATCAGTAGTTACTGAAAAGGACATTCAAGTGCCACCTCGGGTTGGTTGAGGGTAGGCAGGATTTCCCCTGGGTACTGGTTGTCCCAATCGGGAGCAGGTCAGGGTTTTGCCCTCCCTTCTGATCGAGATCCCCGTGTACAACTGGTGGGCCACTGTGTGATACAGAATGCTGGACTAGATGGGCTGAGGTCCGATTCAGCATGGCTCTTCTTATGTTCTTATGTTCTTATGTACAGGCTTCTGTGCACAGGAGCTACTGGGCATGCGCGGAGGTTTTCGTGCATGCGCAGTTGCTCCTGCGCTCAACTTCAGTTCCGGAACAACTGCGCCTGCGCGAAAACATCCGCGCATGCCCAGAAGCGACGTCGGAGTGCACAAGACCAGGGCCCAAAAGCAGGCAGCTGTGGCACTGCCTGAGGAACATCGGCAGGGCCAGGACACTGTCTGGCGCTGGCACCCGGTGGGCGGGGGAATTCGCCCCTTCCCAGATGGTGCCCCATGCGGCCGCTTCCTTGGCCTACCTGTAGGACCGCCCCTGAATGCTACCTAGGAGAATCTCAAACTTTCACCAATTCTGATCTGGTTTATCTTAACTGTCAATGCTCTTGTCAGTTTTGTTGTGGATTTAACTCCAACTCCTCCTTTCCAAGTTCTCAAGGAGTCGCCATTCATCTTTTGTATGCCACTTTCTATCTTTGCTTCATTTCCCAAAGACATGGGAGGGCAATGGAAAATTACACCCCCAGAAGAACTAGGGAGCCTTGAAATTACCACCACCGCTCTTGCTTTCAAGGAAGGGAAAAAAGAAAACATTGTGGAAGGCCAACACAGAAAGGACGGCAAAGACACCATCTGTAAGGATAGCAACATCTGCAGTCATTTAAGAGACCATTTCCTGCTATGAAAGTCCTCTTGTAGCGCTGTACATTTCTCTAAACCTAGTTAGCTTGGGTTATTCTATGGAAATTGAATATTGTTTTGAAAGTATAAAATAACTTCGCATAGGCTTTCCAGTCTTTTAGCTACAAATGTGCCGCCTCACTGCCAACTTTTTCCTCAGCCAGGGAAAGAAAAGGTGATTTCCAAGTGGAGCTCATGGGACAAAATGGAGCTCATATGGAAAAAAGAAAGTATCTTTCATTCAAATCAGTTCAGCCTGTCTAGGAAAACTTGATGTATTTGCTGTTTTTACAACGAAACGTGATTACCTGAAACTTAAAATGTTATTTTTAGAAGCATGTAAGAGTTATTATTTCTTCACGTGTGCAATCTGATCCACATCCCTCTGAAACTAAAGAATTTAAATTTAGCTTTCATGGCCAGATATTACACTCAGTTCAAAATAATCTTATTTAAAATTGTTTATTGGAGAACCATCTGAATGTTTAGCATGGTCCTGAGCACTATTATAAAAGCAACTTATAATAAAAAGCAAAGCTCCTAAGATTGGAAGCAATAAGACACATCCTGATTGTTGCACAATTAAGTTCAAGGCATTAAAATATCTTTAAATGACTTGAACTTAATTGTGCAACAAAGGTAAAGGCCTCCCCCCCCCCTTTTCCCATCTACGGTGTCTGGAGGTGGTCCTCAACTCCGGCCATGGGGAGGTGCTCATGTTCCATTTTTCCATGCTGAATAGTCTGTTGTCCATAGCATTTCCAGTTGTGTTGCTGGCATGTCTGCATATCATCATGGCGTTCCCTTTTACCTTCCCACTGAGGCAGTACCTACTTATCTACTCGTATTGCATGCTTTCGAACTGCTAGGTTGGCAGGAGCTAGAGCTGACAGTCGGAAACTCACCTCAACTTGCGGCTTCAAAAGGCCAACTTTCTGGTCATTAGCTTCCATGCAGCTAGCGGTTTAACCTGCTGTGCTTCCATTGCTCCTCCTAAAATAGCGGTTTGCCAAAAGTGGTATTCAAACCCACACTTCCAAGGGAGACTGTGACCTGAACACAGCAGGTTAGACTGCTCAGCCGTCCTTTCTGATTGTGCTTCGCCAGGCTTGTTCTAAAAAAATAATTAATCTACAGTGAAATTTATTCTTTTGTGGGGCAGCGTTTTAGGATTCCAAATGTTGCTTATCTTCTAAAAATATAAGAAGTTCAAACATCCTGCAAGTAAGATGTTTGGAGAGTTAGTGAGCATAAAGATAAACATGCATTTGTAAGATGATTAAATAAGAAGTCATTGAGGCCATGCTATTGAGAACTCAGTTGTGCTGGGCAGGGCACATCTCTAGGATGGAGGACCACCGCCTCCCTAAGATACTACTCTATGGTGAACTCGCCACGGGTCAGTGCAAGAGAGGCGCCCCCAAAAGGAGATATAAGGACTCCCTGAAACAACATCTCAGGCTCGGCCAGATTGATCACCAACAATGGTCCACCCTGGCCTCACATCGGGAGGCATGGAGATGCACTATCCACAATGCTGCGGCCTCTTTCGAGAAGTCACGCCAAATGAGTCTCGAAGATCCCGATCACCATTCTGAGCACCCCTGACCTAGATTATGTTTTAAAAGGTGACTGAAAATGAATTAAAGTGAAGAAGCAATAGAGGTTGCTCAGAAGGATTGGATCTGAACACACATTTCCTTCTCTGTGAAATCCACATGCGCCTCTGGCCAAACTCTTATAATGAACTACTTACAGTAAAATATATAGCATTGTGGGCTGCCAAAGAATCCCCCTGAGGAATGTCCATTCACTGTGCGTGGATGCCAGCTGTCTATTCTCCTATATGGGTCTGAAACATGGGTCACCTATCGCCAGCACCTACGACTCCTCGAACGCTTTCATCAGCACTGTCTTCACACAATCCTAAATGTACACTGGACCGACTATGTGATGAATATTGCTGTCCTTGAGCAAGCAGGGATCACCAGCATTGAGGCCATGCTATTGAAAACACAACTACGCTGGGCAGGGCACGTCTCTAGGATGGAGGACCACCACCTCCCAAAGATACTACTCTATGGTGAACTTACCATGGGTCAGCACAAGAGAGGCGCCCCAAAGAAGAGATATAAGGACTCCCTGAAACAACATCTCAGGCTCGGCCAGATTGATCACCAACAATGGTCCACCCTGGCCTCACATCGGGAGGCATGGAGACGCACTATCCACAATGCTGCGGCCTCTTTCGAGAAGTCACGCCAAATGAGTCTCGAAGAGAAACGACAACGCAGAAAGAACCGCAACTTGGAAACAACATCACCCAAAGAGACTTTCTGCTGTGCTTTCTGCAACCAAACTTGCCTATCTCGGATTGGCCTTTTTAGTCATCAACGCGCTTGTAGAAAGCGTGGGATGAGTCCTTCCTGAATCTTCGTTCGCCAAGAAAAACCGAGAGAAAGAAGAGAGAAAGAAGAAGTCAGTGGAGACTCAAAGCGGCTTACATTAAAAGCATTTCAATACAATTTAAAATCTGCAAATATATAAACATTAAAACAGAATTAAACATCAATGGTATTTTTAAAAAAATCACAATTAAAATTCATAAAAATATATCCAAAACTTGCAAAACTTCCCTCATAGCCATATAATCCAGAAACCCCTGAATTAGTATATTATATATTGCGATGGTGCAAAAGGTTAAACTGCTGAGCTGCTGAACTTGCTGACCGGAAGGTTGGTAATTCGAATCTGTGGGATGGGGTGAACTCTCACAGTTAGCCCCAGCTTCTGCCAATCTAGCAGTTAGAAAACATGCAAATGTGAGTAGATCAATAGATACCTCGTCAGTGGGAAGGTAAACGGTGCTCCACGGAGTCATGCCAGCCACATGACTTAGGTGTCTATGGGCAACACAGACTTTTCGGCTTAGAAATGGAAATGAGCACCACCCCCGGAGCCAGAGCCTTTCCCTTTATCTGTTTATCTCTGTGTTGTTGTTTCTAGGCATTGAATGTTTGCCTTTGTGTCTGTATATGTTGGAATTCGCCTTGAGTCCCCTTGGGGAGATAGGGTGGAATACAAATAAATTATTATTATTGTTATTATTATTTTACTGACACAAAACCACAGTATGTCAGAGCAAACAAGATCTATATGCTGGATTTCGTATCACAAAATCACAAGTCGAACACTTCCCAAGCGTCTGGACTGTGTGATGTATTTTCGAATGATGCATGCCAGGTGGCCTTTTGCAGTTGACAGATCATGATTTTGTCAATGTTTATTGTTTCCAAATGCTGGCTGAGATCTTTCGGCATGGCACCCAGTGTGCCAATTAGGGTTCCCATATGTCCCTTATTCTAAGGGACGTCCTTTATTTTGGTCCTAAAATTTGTGTCCCTTATTTTCAGGCCCTGTCCCTTATTTTTGACTAGCAGGACAGGACTGGGCGGGGTTGACCAGAGGAAGGCACGCTGTGGTTTCCACGGCAATGCATGCCCGGGGATTCCAACACGCAGGGCAGCCTGCATCCCTGTTAGAAGGAAGAGGCTATACAGGACTTTTTCAAAGTACAGTAGACTAATTAACCGTTACCCAAAGGGAATGTTGGAGCAAGATAGTTTCTGGTTGCTTGAGAGTTACTCTTAAAATAGGCCTAGCTGTGCATCCCAATACTATACAATGCTGTGTATCCCATACTATACTATACCATTAACTATTGACATAATAATCATGAAAATGTACTGTCTTATAAAATTTATTTTATTTATTTATCAAAAAAATGGCAACCGTACCCAGTATGGCGACATCAATAATCCAAACTATTTTTCTTTTCCACAATTGTGATGTCTGGTGTTTTGTGTTCCAAAACTTTGTCAGTCTGGATTCAAAAGTCCCACAGTATTTTTGCGTGTTCATTTCCCACTATCTTTGCAGGTTTATGATCCCACCAATTCTTTACTGCTGGAAGGTGGTACTTGTGACATAAGTTCCAGTGAATCATTTGGGTCACAGAGTTGTGCTTCTGTTTGTTGTCTGTTTGTGCGATTTTCTTGCAACAGCTATTTATTATTATTATTATTGAAAAGCAGAATTGTGGATATAAATGGCATAATTCCAAATATAATGTTTGTTGGGCCATGGACCAGGAATAAGGTGCTCACCTCCCCCAAACATCTGGCTTGCTTGGCCTCTTCTTTGGCAGGCTTTGAACGTTCCCACCTTTGCTCTCTATCTTTTCACCCCACAAAGCTTCCCACACAGCAGACTCATATCCTACCTGGCATAAAGCTATAGTAGTGTCTTGGGAATGTGTTCTCTGAGCATGTCCTCTCTTTGTTTCAGATTCCGGTGGAGGAGGAGGCTGCTGGTGATATCTGCTCCCAATGATGAGGACTGGGCTTATTCTCAGCAGCTTGCAGCCCTCACTGGGCAAGCCTGCAATTTTGGTGCGTAATGGTTTTCTAGCCATTCTCTGTTCTTATTAAAAATGAAATCATATATGGTTGGCTCTCCACACATACAGGTTTAACTTTGGCAGATTTGATTATGTGCAGATTTAATTATGTTCTCTCTACAAATCACTTGGTCTTCCAGAACAACTTTCTGGTCAACTGCCATTTTCCTGAATTTTGCAGGAATCCTGGGTCCTAAACCCCTACAAAAGTAGATGGCGTGCGGTAGGATGATAGTATTAGGAATCTTACAACCACGGGGCTTATCTAATACCCACTTTATTAAAGTAATGATTGGCAACTACACTGCCGATTTGGGTCTGTTTTGGCACAATGCTCCTGCAGCTAACTTCAGAGTTTATTCTTCCCAATGTGGAAGTGATGCGGTATAATTTTCTTTTTGTTTGTTTGTTTGTTTGTTTGAGCCAGTTGAGAGGTCATGGCTACTACGAGTAACAAGACTGCCATTTGGGGCTTAGAAAAGTTATTTTTGGGATTGCTACTCTTCTGCCTTCAGGGCCTAAAAAAGGGCTTTAAAGAATGGACATTGCAAGCTATGGCCCTGAAGGTAGAGGAAAAGTCTTCCTACATTCAGGGAGACCCAGGAATATCTTTAAGAATGAGTGCTAGACTCGAAAATAGTGAACCAAAACCAAGATTTATTGAATAACAACCAGTAAAAATGCTGGTGGCCAAAAATGCTTAGTTGGTTGCAAAGGAAGTCCTTGAAAAAGGAAGCTATCACTTGCCTATTTGTATGCAGAGTGATGGTATCTCTATTTTGATCCCAGGTATCCTGTTGCTCTCCGGCTTGTAGGCTCGCGAAGTCCTAAAAAAGCCCCAAAATCCACAGTCTATGTTGAGAACGGATCCTCCTTTGTACTGCAGGCTTGGTTGGGTGGGAGCGAAAGTTAGGCCTAGTAGGTGAACTAAAAATGCTTTGTCCCAGCAAGCTTAGATTCCAACCTTGCTTTGTCCGTGTGTCCTCTGGAATGGAGGCAGAGGGGAAGTCCAGCCCCCCCCCCCCAAGTACTCCGGAAAAGGGCAGAGTTGAGGGCGGTGATGGAGCCAAGCAAAACTCCTCCCATCCCAGTCCACATGGCTTAAACCAGTGTTTCTCAACCAGTGTGCCGGGGCACACTAGTGTGCCGTGAGCGATCATCAGGTGTGCTGTGGGAAATTGGAACCTCGGGGGGGGGGGGGAGTCTAGTGTGTTGAAGTATAAAAACCCTAAGAAACCTACCTTGATAAAGGCACAAAATTAAAAACACCCCCTCCCCACCCGTTGTTGACTTGGTCTCTCCCTCTCCATGCATTGGGAAGGCCCGCCTCCCTTTCCCCAAGTAGAGACCTCCTCTTGCCTCCTGGGGGTTCTGTGTGGGAAGTTTGGCCCAGTGCTATCATTGGTGGGGTTCAGAATGCTCTTTGATTGCAGGGGAACTATAAATCCCAGCAACTACAACTCCCAAATGTCAAGGTCCATTTCCCCTGAACTGCATCTGCGTTCATATTTGGGCATATTGAGTATTCATGCCAAGTTTGGTCCTGATCCAACATTGTTTGAGTCCACAGTGCTCTCTGGATATAGGTGAACTACAACTCCAAAACTCAAGGTCAATGCCCACCAAACTCTTATAGCATTTTCTCTTGGTTATGGGAGTTCTGTGTGGGAAGTTTGTGTCTCTCTGCCATTCCTGCCAGGATATCTATGTTGTGTTCATCGAAACAGGCCCAGGTTTCACATGGAGTGTATAAATACATTGAAAAACATATTAAGTCTATGTATTACTGTGTTCGAGTGTCATTTTGTGTCATTTTGGTTGGTGGTGTGCCCCAGGATTTTGCAAATGTAAAAAGTGTGCCGCGGCTCAAAAAAGGTTGGGAAACACTGGCTTAAACAATAGAACAAAGAACCTTGCAGGTGAAGGTGACCAAATATAAAATACAGATATAATATCAGCCCTGTGGGGGCGCCACAGCTACTCTCAAAATCCTACAACTAGGATAGACACTGACTGGATTCTGGGGGCTGTAGTCCCATAAGTGACACGGCCAAGCTGTATAGTGAGTGCCTATGTGATTAGGAAAGGAAGATGCTTAGATCAGTGTTTCCCAACCTTTTTTGAGCCGCGGCACACTTTTGACATTAAAAAAAAATCCGGGAGCACACCACCAACCAAAATGACACAAAATAACACTCTAACACAGTAAAGAACGGCTGGGGGGTGGTGGCCTGCTGGGAGCAGCTGGTGGGAGTGCCAAAGCCGGGGGAGGGGGCAGAGCCATGCCGTGCCATGCCCCGCCCCCTCCCCCCAGCTTCAGCTCTCCCAGCAGCTGCTCCAGCCTTAATTTATTTCAGGATTTTACCCCGCTCTTCTCAACCCCCGAGGGGGGACTCAGAGCGGCTTACAGCAGGCACAATTCGATGCCACATCAACAGCGTAAAACCCCAAACCCCACAACCCATTAAAACATTAAGGCATTAAAATACAATCCCTCAACACATCTACAATCATTCCAATTAAAACAGTATTCAACCCTAGAAACATTGACCCTCTTCCTCCCTCCCATTAAAATTCCGTCTCACATGCTGCCTAGTGCTGGTGAGGGAATGCCTGATCCCAGAGCCAGGATTTCACCTTCTTCCTGAATGTCAGGAGGGATGAGGTGGACCGTATCTCCGTAGGGAGCGCATTCCACAGGCGGGGGCCACCACCGAGAAGGCCCTGTCCTCGTCCCCACCAACCGCATCTGAGAGGTCGGCGGGAGCGAGAGCAGGGCCTCCCCGGATGATCTTAGGTTACGGGATGGGACGTAGCGGCCGATGCGTTCGGACAAGTAAGCTGGGTCAGAACCGTATAGAGCTTTAAAGGTCAAAACCAGCACTTTGAATTGAGCCCGGAATTGGACAGGCAGCCAGTGGAGCTGACACAGCAGGGGGTAGTGTGCTCCCTGTCTGTAGCTACCGTTAGTAGTCTGGCTGCCGCCCGCTGACTAATTGCAATTTCCGAACTGTCTTCAAAGGCAGCCCCACGTAGAGTGCGTTGCAGTAATCTATTCGGGATGTGACCAGAGCGTGGACGACCGTAGCCAGATCAGACTTCCCAAGGTACGGGCGCAGCTGGCGCACGAGTCTCAACTGTGCAAAAGCTCCCCTGGCCACCGCTGAGACCTGGGGTTCCAGGCTCAGCGCTGAGTCCAGGATCACTCCCAAGCTGCGAACCTGCGTCTTCAGGGGGAGTGTAACCCCGTCCAACACAGGCTGTAACCCTATACCCTGTTCGGCCTTACGACTGACCAGGAGGACCTCTGTCTTGTCTGGATTTAGTTTCAATTTGCTAGCCCTCATCCAGTTTCAATTTGCTAGCCCTCAGCCTTAAGGGGGAAGTGCTAAGCCAGCGGTGGCAGGGCCAACACAATGTTGGCTTGGCACTGTCCCCTCAAGGCTGGAGCAGCTGCTGGGAGTGCCAAAGCTAGGGGGAGGAGGGAGAGCCAGGCCGCGCCATGCCCCGCCCCTCCCCCAGCTTCAGCTCTCCCACAGAGGAGGAGCATGAGCGGTGGACGGGCTTCAGTGGGCGGGGCTCCTCCTCCATGCAGCTTCAGCGAGCAAGGGGCGAGAGTCATGGCGGATTGGAGGCTGGCTGGGGAAACAGTCAAAGGAGGCAGCGCCCCGGCCCCTTCTTCTTTTTCCTTCACCAACGCCCAGGCCTTCCTCCTCCTCCCCCAAGCAGCAGGAGTTCGACAGGGGGGGGGGGAGATGAAGGGGGGGCAGAGAGCTTTTCTCGCGGCACAGCAGGAGGTCCGTCACGGCACACTAGAGTGCCACGGCACACTGGTTGAGAAACACTGGCTTAGATGGCTTCAGCAATCCCCACAAGTGGACTCCAATGTATAAAGAGGCCACAGGATTGAGAACTAAGGGCCCTTCTGGGTTATCTGAGTCCACACTGCCATATATTACAGTTCAAAGCAGATAATGTGGGATTTTATTCAGCTATGTAGAAGGAGCCTGAATCAATCATAGTTTTGGCTCAGTACATGTTACACAGCTTACGTTGCATTCTAACATTATGTTGCATTGTGTGGAAGGGGCCTAAGCTGCATAGATAATTCAGGGACTTTCAGCATTTCTTTATCTATAACATCTGTATCATCAAGAAATGCCAGTAACTTAAGAAGGTCTCATGACCTTTCTTTCTGCCTGTAGCTTTTGTGTGAACAGCTTGAATCAAGTAATGAAGATTGAGAAGCACCGTATGTTTGACCCTTGCAAAATAACAATTTCTAATAAGTTATCAATGTTTGGATTATGAAGGAATCTTAGAGAGGGCGTAATTAAGTCCACAAGTTCTCTAACTTTCACTCAGATCGGTTTCAATCTCATCATAGTCCCTCTATGACTTGTCGAAAACAGGAACATTTGAGATGGGAGTAAGGCCAAATCCCTAATGCAAAATTCTTAAATCAATGCCATATTTGTTGTATGCATTGCATGCTGAAAAAAGGGAATAACGGTGGTGAACATGTATCTGCCTTTTGAATTACAGCAATGTTTACTTTTCATTCAACGGATACATCTTTTATTATTGTGATTGACTTCTTCCTTTTACAGGTCTCCGTCATATAACTATCCTCAAACTTTTGGGCCTCGGAGAAGAGATTGGCGGAGTGCTAGAATTATACCCAATCAATGGTGAGAAATGCTTTGCAACCTGAAACCTCCACGCTTTGAAACATTGTAATTGAATAAACTGCTAAAGTTCCTTGCTACAAATCTTTCTCTGTGACATCACACTCCCCCTGAAGACGCAGGTTCGCAGCTTGGGAGTGATCCTGGATTCATCGCTGAGCCTGGAACCCCAGGTCTCGGTGGTGGCCGGGGGAGCTTTTGCACAGTTAAGACTCGTGCGCCAGCAGCGCCCGTACCTTGGGAAGTCTGATCTGGCTACGGTCGTCCACGCTCTGGTCACATCCCGAATAGATTACTGCAACGCACTCTACGTGGGGCTGCCTTTGAAGACAGTTCGGAAATTGCAATTAGTTCAGCGGGCGGCAGCCAGATTGCTAACGGGAGCTACATACAGGGAGCATACCACCCCCCTGTTGTGTCAGCTCCACTGGCTGCCTGTCCAATTCCGGGCTCAATTCAAAGTGCTGGTTTTGACCTTTAAAGCTCTATACGGTTCTGGCCCAGCTTACTTGTCCGAACGCATCAGCCACTATGTCCCACCTCGTAATCTAAGATCATCCGGGGAGGCCCTGCTCTCGCTCCCGCCTACGTCTCAGATGAGGCTGGTGGGGATGAGGGATAGGGCCTTCTCGGTGGTGGCTCCCCGCCTGTGGAATGCGCTTCCTATTGATGTACGATCTCCCACATCCCTCCTGGCCTTCAGGAAAAAAGTAAAATCCTGGCTGTGGGACCAGGCATTCGTACACCAGCACAAGGCAGCATTTTAGATTGGTTTTTAATGAAAGTGGGTGATTATGGCCAATGTTTTTATGGACTGAACATTGTTTTAATCCAGAGTGAATGTGTATGGTGCTAATGTAGTTGTATTTTAATGTATTTTTAATGTATTTTAATTGTTGAAGTGTTTTGGGGTTTATATTGTTATTATGTGGGCATCGAATTGTGCCGTACTGTAAGCCGCTCTGAGTCCCCCCTTGGGGGTTGAGAAGAGCGGGGTAAAATCCCGAAATAAATAAATAAATAAATCATTTCAAAACACAAGCCTCAAATTAAACCCCTCACATCTGGTGGCCAAGATTTATATGGTGGCAGCTTGAGTATCTATGTTGATGGTAGATTTTTTAGGAAGATACCTTTTGAAGTAGCAACCTCTTCACACAACTGACATTTACCACAACTTGGTGTCAAATCTGCCTTCGCAAATCGGTGGACATAAGCTTAAAATTTGAGATTGAAGCACGCTTCTTCGCAAATTGGTGGCGGCGGTGGGATATCTGGCCCTGCTACAGTGGTCAGTAGAGAGTGGGGACGGTCAGTTCTTCACAGTTTGAAGTATAGCATCTTCGCACTACTGATTTTATAAATTACTAGCTGTACCCGGCACACGTTGCTGTGCCCTATTTAGGAGATGCGAGAAAGTCTGAGTATGTAAGGGTTGGAATTGATGTTACTTATGGTCTTGGTGGGGTCATGGCTGTGTCGTTGTGGGTTGTTCTGGTGGGTAGGATGTTGAAGTCCTGGGGAGTTGTCGGTGTGTGGTGTTGCTGGCGTTCTGCAGAGCTTGTGGATATACAATGTTTTTTGTCTTTCCGTCTGCTGTGTTGATGGAAGCAGGGCTGTCCAACTGCCGGCCCTGCAGGTGTTTTGGACTTCAACTCCCAGAAATCCTAGCCACTTTACCAGCTGTTAGGATTTCTGGGATTTGAAGTCCAAAACACCTGCAGGGCCGGCAGTTGGACAGCCCTGAGGTTCTGTGGTTTCCCAACTCTGGATTTGAAAAAAGAAACTGTGTTTCTGTTCTGGCGTTTGTTCTGCCCTTTTTTGTGTGATGTATGTAGCGTTGCGAGTGTGTCATCCGATGCTGTTCTTTTTAGGAGGCATGGCTTGTCTTTTGGGTCAGCTTATGCCTGTGTGGAAGGAAGGAATGGCATACAAATGGGTTGAGCAGTAGACGCAAGGTTGTGTTATGTGCGTATTGTGTTGTGTGTAGGTATTACTTTTTTGGTGAGTTAGTGGGTGCGTGGTGTAATTGTGGGTGGTAGTATGTTGTGGAATGCTTGTGTGGGTGGGGTGTTTGTGTGTGTTTGTAGAGTATCAGTGCAGTGTTGTGTTGTGTTGTGGTTGGAGTATAGGTGGAGTTGGTTTTTGTTTGTGGTGGTGGTAGGTGTTGTGTGTGCGGGGTCCCGTAAGGTTGGGAGGATGGGTTGTGATAGGAAGTTGTGTTGTGTTGTGTGGGTAGGAATTGCTGGAGAATTGCTTTCTCATAGAGTTTGGTTTTGTCAGTTTAACCCTCAAACACCAACTGACTGAACTCAAATCACTCAGCATTCTATCCTAGCCTTGGCTGGCTGCGCCCAGCGTTACTATGGTTACTCAGCCTCCCTGCATTTTGTGGGGGCCGATGTTGGCCAATGGGTTTCGCTGGCTGCCGCAGAGGATGCTGGGAAATGTAGGGTTTTTTGTATCGTGGTTTTGGGGGCCTTCTAGGTTTTGGGGGGGAACGTTTCTTTGCGAAAAACCTTCCTTGCCTGAGGCCTATCTGTGTTGGCAAGTTTGGTGTCTCTGCCTTGGAAGGTTTCTCTGTCTCTGTCAGTCGTTCGATGACGGGACCTCCTTTATTTAATAGATTTTAAGTTTTAACCATAACATTTTTAAAAAATAAGAGATACTACGAGAGAGGATTCTGGGAATTGTAGTCGCTGGTTGTGTCAATTCTCAGCCAATCATTGCATGGACACCACCAGGCTTTTTATTAACTGAAAGACACACAGAGAGAAAAGCTTCAACTCCCACCCTACTCAGAGAGGAACTTTTCAATGGCCACCCTATGCTACTGACACTGGGAATATGAATTCCCAGCGCCTTCTCTAGGGGCAGGGCCGTAGCCAGGAGTGTGGTTCGGGGGGGGCTGAGACTGGGTGGAAAGAGGGTCTACCCTAGCAAACCTTTTGTATTGTTAATGAGCATGGTGATTAGATCATGATATGAATAAACATAACAGTTTAAATAATGTACCAGTAAGGCCTTTTCGCGGACCACCCTGAGAATTTTGGGGGGCTGAAGCCCCTTAGCCCCCCGGGCTACATGCCTGTCTAGGGGAGGAGGTAACTTTACAAGAAACAATGGAGGATAGCCCAAAACTATTGGCTCTCTGAATCCATTTTGCTGGTCTTTTCATCTCTCCCCCCCTTTCTGTTTTTGGAAATTAAATGAAAACAGCCCTCCAAAAACAAATCTTTTCGTTAACAGTTAATCAAGCCCAAGTCTATTATTAAACATCAGAGCTCAATGTACCTGAGGGAGCGGCTTACCCCATATGTGCCCAATAGATCACTGCGCTCTGAGGGGCTCAACATGTTGGAGGTCCCTGGGATGAAGACATGCAGGCTATCAAGCACGAGACAGAGGGCATTTTCAGTGGCCGCGCCGGCCCTATGGAATTCGCTCTCTGCAGAGACGCACGCACTGCGGGATTTAATGACCTTCCGCAGGGCCTGTAAGACCTGGTTGTTCAGGCAGGCATTTGGCCCCTGACTGGCATTTATTACAACCTGCCATTCCGCCGCGTCACTGCCACACTGTCACAGATGCTATGTGCTCGATCACTGGGGTTTATAGTGGGGGACTTTTAACTTTAACTTTTAACTGTTTTAACTGTTTTTAGCTGTTTTTAATGTCACTTTAATGTGTTTTAATTGGTTCTGTTTGCGTGCTGTAAACCGCCCTGAGCTTCGGATAGGGCGGTCTATTAAGCCGAAACAATAAATAAATAAATAAATAATGTAAATGTTTAAAAAAAACACCAAATAACACAAACCCTTGTTCTTTTCAGAATATGGTCAACATGGAATAACAATTCCAAAAAGAAAGGACAGTATGCTGATTGACATAGCAAATAATATAATAATAATTATAATAATAATACACTTTATGTATATTCTGCCCTTCTCACCCCAAAAGGGACTTAGGGTGGATTACAGTACACATACAAGTAGACAATCTTGCCGTTTTTGTATTTGACATACAGGATATGCAACATATACAGTAGGAGGATCTTCCAGTTGAGCCACATGTTATTTTTCCCAGTTCTTTCCAGTTGTGTCACCGGGTGCTGTTGCTCCATTGTGCCACAGGGGGTGCTGTTGCTTCATCCTCCTTTGACGAAGAGCTTGCCAGCCCGTTAGGCAATCGGTCTTCTTTATTTATTGGCGTTATAAAAGTTTCTTGACTGCTAGGAACAGCAGATTATTGAAGAAACTCCCTTGACAACTATGTTTAAGTCCACTGTGGTGTGAAAAAAATATTTATTTTTATTTATTATTTGGTCTTATATTCCGCTCCTTCCGGCAGGCTCGGGGCGGATCACAGCGCACAGTAAAACATACAGTAAAAACATAAAGCATAACAGTGATAAAAACGGAGATTACAGTTCTTGAATTCAAGGACATACACATGCCATTTACAATTCAGACTTAGCTAAAAGCAAGCATAAAAAGGGCAGCCTTACCCGCCCTTCGAAAGGGGGCGAGCTCTGGGATCGCACGAGTACGATCTGGAAGCAAGTTCCAGAGCGCAGGCGCCGCGGCAGAGAAGGCTCGCTGTCTCGTAATAGACAGGTGGCAGGAGCGGATCGATGGAATGACCAACAGGTTCTGCTCTTTCGAGCGTAGCGATCTCGGGGGAACATATGGGGTAAGGCGGTCCCTCAGGTACACTGGCCCTAGACCGTGCAAGGCCTTAAAGGTTAGAACCAACACCTTGAAGGCAATCCGGTACTCAATGGGGAGCCAGTGCAGCTGCCGTAGGATGGGAGTAATATGCTCCCTCACTGGTGCTCCCACCAGCAAGTGAGCAGCAGCATTCTGCACCAGCTTGAGTTTCCGGATTGTCGACAAGGGAAGGCCAACATAGAGGGCGTTACAGTAGTCCAGCCTTGAGATGATCGTGGCTTGGATCACCGTGGCCAGGTCGTCCCGTATCTGACCAAAATAGAGATAGTGTATGGAGCAGGAATATGAAATAAGTGTGGAGCACATTTCAACATAACACCTTGCCTGCGTATAATTTGATGCTGATGTTATTTCTGATTCTCACCTTGCCTAGGGAGCTCCAGTGTGGACAGAGAAGACCTCCCTGCTCATTTGGTGAAAGACATCCGCAATTATTTCCAGATCAGCCCTGAATATTTCTCCATGCTTTTGGTTGGAAAAGACGGGAACGTCAAGTCCTGGTACCCTTCCCCCATGTGGTCAATGGTGATTGTCTATGACTTGATTGACTCTATGCAGCTTCGGCGACAGGAGATGGCCATTCAGCAGTCCCTTGGCATGAGATGCCCAGAAGATGAATATGCAGGGTATGGCTTCCACGGTTATCACCAAGGATATCAGGACGGTTACCAAGACGATTATCGTCACCATGAAAGTTACCACCACGGATACCCTTATTGAAATTAGCAATTTAACCTTTGACTGGACAGTGCTTGGAAATCTTAAACTTCGAGCCATGGAAATCTTTTTATGGCCATTGAACAGTTTTCTTGCATTCAGTCACAAGATTACATAACTATTGGACTTTGGCCTTCTCTATAATATGCATATCCATGAGGCGAAATAGGTCAAACTAGTATCACTGATGTCTTATGGAATAAAGACTCCTTTGTATTTCAAAACCCTTTTAAATTGAGGGTTTGATCAGGTGCTCTGTATGTATAGACTCCCTTCTTTCCTCAATCCAATGATGAACATTGTACTGTAGGCACGATATAAACTGTACAATACACACATATATAAGCTTTCTATCTTCACTTGAAAGGGGGGGGGGAGATATTTATTGGAAAGTTATGATTTGTGATTTTTCTCCCTGAAGAAGTGAAATAGATTATATTAGAAAATATAGCTTTTGAGAAAGGAACGCAGAAGAGATCCTTTAGAACAGTGTTTCCCAACCAGTGTGCCGCAGCACACTAGTGTGCCATGAGCAATCATCAGGTGTGCCGTGGGAAATTGGAACCTCCAATACCCTTTCTTCCCCCTCCTGCTGAACACTTTTTCTTCTCCACTCAGCTTCCCTTCTTCCCAGCCTCGCTGTGCTCGCTTTGCCTCACTTTGCTCACACTGCCACTTCTGTTGCCATTTTGATCCGAGGGGGCAGTGTGAGCGTGTTCAGGAGGGGAGGAGAGAGGGAGGAAGACGTGGGGTGAGTCTGCGCAGTAGCGCCCGCATGGGTCACGTCAAAGCGAGCAGAGCGAGGCTGGGAAGAAGGGAACCCGAGTGGAGAAGAAAAAGTAAGTGTTCGGCAGGAGGGGGAAGAAAGGGTGCGAAGGGGAAGGGGGAGGAAGAGGTCTCTGCTGAAAGCTGGCATGGGCAAACTTGGACCTTCCAGGTGTTTGGACTCCAACTCCCACCATTCCTAGCAGCCTCAGGCCCTTTTCCTTTTTCCCCCCAGCCATTTAAGTAGGAAGGGCCTCAGGCTGTTAGGAATGGTGGGAGTTGAAGTCCAAAGCACCCAGATGGCCGAAGTTTTCCCATGCCTGTTTTAGGGACCTTAAAGTGGTGAGCCTCCTTCCAACATTGTGATTCTGGATAGAAAACAAACGACAGCATAACATAACATTCTTTGAGTCCACAGTGCTCTCTGGGTGTAGGTGAGCTACAACTTCCAAACTCAAGGTCAATTCCCAAGCAAACCCTTTCAGTACTTTCTGTTGGTAATGAGAGTTCAATATGCCAAGTTTGGTTCAATACCATTGTTGCAAGAGTTCAGGATGCTCTTTGATTGTGTGTTAACTATAAATCCCAGAAACTGTAACTCCCAAATGTCAAGGTCTATTTTCCCCAAACTCCATCTGTGTTTACATTTGGGCATATTGAGCATTCATGCCAAGTTTGGCGTCTTTCAAGGCTGATCCAACATTGTTTGAGTCCACAGTGCTCTCTGGATCTAGGTGAACTACAACTCCAAAACTCAAGGTCAACTATATGTATTACTGTGTTAGAGTGTCTTCATTTGGTTGGTACAACTCCAAAACTGTGCCCTGTGTTAAGATTTTGTAGATTTTGTAAATGTAAAAAATGTGCCGCGGCTCAAAAAAGTTTGAAAAACACTCCTTTAGAAAACTGGGTGCGAAAGGATTTGTAATGATTTTTTAAACTCAAAAATCTGTGTTTATAAAACTTCATAGAATAATAGTTTTACCAGCAAAATATCAACATAGAACAATACTGTGGAACATTTTTGCAATCTCTCGATTTACAGATACTGTTTTTCTCCCACTGTAAGCAGGAAGACGGTCAGGTCAAGGAAGTGCCTGCTTTTGGGACAACAGAGGTGGGGCTGAGAACGTTTCCTGACTAGGCATGATTCCTCCCTAATGACTATCCTGCTTCCATATGGAAAGCTTTTACAGAGCTTTGGGAATATAATGCATACAAGAAACAAAACGAAAAGGGATAGATTATCGAAAGAACAAGGGGGCTTCAAGCAAAAGCGGGCAATTGCAAAGGGAAGTGGGTCCAGTTTTTGCCACATACAGTGGCATAGGAACATTGTGTTGTATTGTACCAGAATCAAACTCACACCAGTTCTGGCCACTGTTTACATCAGGAAAAAAAAGATATTGGGAAAAGGTTTTTGAGGAAGAAGTGGGAAAGTCAAACCACCATATTTGCAGATAGTTATCTTGCGCTTTGGACCAAGAAATTACCTAAACACCAGTCCAGTTTAAGTGAATTTACAAGCGCTATATCCAAAACCTCATTTTAGGGCCCTTCTATACTGCCAGATAATCCACATTATCTGCTTTGAACTGGATAATCTGGGGGCCCTTCCCACATTATCTGAGTGTGGACTCAGATAACACAACTCAAAGCAGATATTATGGGATTTTCTGCCTTGATATTCTGGGATATAGGGCTGTATGGAAGGGCCCTAAATAATATAATCCACTTCAAATCAGATAATCTGGATTTTATACAGCTATGTAGAAGGAGTCTTCTCTTCCACACAGCCCTATATCCCACATTATCTGAGTGTGGACTCAGATAACCCAACTCAAAGCAGATATTGTGCCATTTTCTGCCTTGATATTCTGGCTGTGTGGATGGGCCCAGTGCTATCCTAAAAGAACTGCATTCCCTGGATTTTTTCCAAGAGCTATAATATTAACTCATT
The DNA here is from genome assembly GCA_030556195.1 of Anolis apletophallus. NCBI lineage: Eukaryota > Metazoa > Chordata > Lepidosauria > Squamata > Anolidae > Anolis > Anolis apletophallus. The sequence goes on from JARBWK010000004.1 coordinate 11,254,451, forward strand.
ACATATTAAAATAGTGGAGTTCAATGGCAGAGGTAATACTTTGTATGGAGAAATACAAGGGTCAGTCCATGACCAAGGGCCCTTCCTAACAGCCCTATATCCCAGAATATCAAGGCAGAAAATCCCACAATATCTCCTTTGAACTGGGTTATCTTAAGTCCACACTCAGATAATGTGGGATTTTCTGTCTTGATATTCCAGGATAAAGGGCTGTGTGGAAGGGCCCTAAATGGTTCTGGTCCAACTTACCTGTCCGAACGCATCTCTCCCTATGAACCATCGAGATGTTTAAGTTCATCTGGAGAGGCCCTGCTCTCGGTGTCACGATGCACGGACTTGACCGGCCCCTTAATCACACACACAGAGACGGACTGAAGGCTAACTACTTTATTGAATATATAGAAACAATTCAAAAGGAATATTGTCCATAAAAATAGCAAAAGCAATCCAAAGGCTGTAAGCAATCAATTGTCCAAAAGCAGCTTGGTGAATAATCCAAAAAGCTTGGCAAAGCTCCGCACAACTATGCGGATTCAGGAACAAGGCAAGATACAGGATGCAAGGCAAGACTTGGTGACCACTAGCCCACTTAGCTCCGTGGACCAACTTCGCTACATGTCTACCCAGAAGAGACGTGGCCGAAGTACTGGGGATTCGTTCCCACGGATCCTATACTTAATCTTTCGGCCGAGGTCCCCGACGCTCTAGGCTTCGTCATCTCCAATCTCTGCTGACGGACCTCGGCCTGTCTAGGCTATGGTACCAGCCCCTCCTGCTAGTCTCGATGCTTCATCTCCTATCAAAGGTTCGGCCTTGCCTCCCAGCACCTGGGTCTCTATCTCCATGAGAGCTCTCCTCCCTAGAATCTTCCCAGCCGCTCTCTTCCATGTTTTCACTCACAGGATCCTGTGAGCCTCTCCCACCCGGCCGTTCATAAGTTTCGCTATCACTGCTTTCCATTTGCACCTGGTTATCTGTCTCTTCGTAAGGGTCAAGCCAACCTCCTTCCCATGCCAAACTTTCTGTGGGCGAAGGAGGCCCGCTGATGGGAAACTCTCCTTCTTCTAACCCTTCTAAATCCTCTTCAGAATCTAGCTCTGCTGCTGCAGGCCCCAATGCCAATGGGACCCTCGGTCCTGGCCCCTGGCCCCCAGGCACAAACGAGAACTGCTGTGCTACACTCGGTCCCGCCTTCTTTGCAGGCGCGACTGGCGGGGACGAGTGACAGGGCCTTTTCAGTGGTGGCTCCTCGGCTTTAGAACGCCCTTCCTAGAGATATCAGATTGGCCCGCTCTCTCCTGACATTTCACAAGAAAGTCAAGGCCTGGCTGTTTGAACAGGCATTTGCTGATGAAATATAACGGTTTAATTAGATATATGGAATGACGATGATGTGATGGAAAATGACGCTGAAACTGTAATTGTATGTTTTAATTGCTAATTGTTGTGTTATATGGTTATTGTTTGGTTTGTTTTGCTCGTGTTTTGATTGGAGGGCAGAGACTGCCTTGTGTAAACCGCCTACAAGTTGCCTTCGGGCTGAGAGGGGCGGCATAGAAATGTGATAAATAAATAAATAAGTCACTTCACTTTTTTTAAAAAAAGTAAGTGGCAGACAATGGGAAAGATCTTTGCTGGAGAATCTAGAAAGCTACTGCCTGTGTGAATAGACAGCACTGATTTCGATGAAAAGATATTCTGATTTGTGGTTGTGTGTCAAAATTAAAGGGTTATTACAAAGAATGTGTCTACACTCTAGAATGAATGCAGTTTGACACCATTTTAACTGCCATTGTTTAGCCAAAAAGTGCTGGTCTCCCACCAATCTAAAATCTCAGGATTCCATAGCATTGAGCCATAGCAGTTAACGTGGTGCCAAACTGCATTAATTCTACAACGTAGATGCACATTTGCATGGCCCTGCTGGTTGATTGGACTGTATAATGACTTAGCTTCCTCCTCTGGCATTACTTCGCGAACGAAGATTCTTAGGAAGGGCTCATCCCACACTTTTTACAAGCATGTTGATGACTAAGAAGGCCAATCCGAGATAAGCAAATCTGGTTGCAGAAAGCACAGCAGAAAGTCTCCTTGGGTGATGTTGTTTCCAAGTTGCAGTTCTTTATGTGTTGTCGTTTTTCTTCGAGACCCATTCGGCGTGTCTTCTCAAAAGAGGCCACAGCATTGTAGATAATGCGTCTCCAAGCCTCGCGATGTGAGGCCAGGGTGGACCATTGTTGGTGATCAATCTGGCCGAGCCTGAAATGTTGTTTCAGGGAGTCCTTATATCTCTTTTTGGGACGCCCCTCTTGCGCTGACCTGTGGCGAGTTCACCATAGAGGTAGTATCTTAGGGAGGCGGTGGTCCTCCATCCTAGAGTCGTGCCCTGCCCAGCGCAGCTGTGTTCTCAATAGCATGGCCTCAATGCTGGTGACCGCTGCTTGCTCAAGGACAGCAACGTTCGTCACATAGTCAGTCCAGTGTATATTTAGGGTTGAGCGAAGACAGCGCTGATGAAAGCATTCAAAGAGTCGTAGGTGTTGGCGATAGGTGGCCCATGTTTCAGACCCACAAAGGAGAATAGTAGGGTTGGTTTAGAATCCTAAAATTGGGATTCTAAAATCAAATGGGGGGGGGGATTTTTTTGATTAGTATATCAAAGACTTACAAAAAAATTTCCAAAAAGTGCTAAAATGTAACTTAAGTACTAACGAAATTCTAAAGTGGTTCTAAAGTAGGAAAAGCAGGGAAACAGTTAAAAATCAAGAGGGGAAACATTCCCCTTCACCTCTGCAGTGCAATTAAGTGGAGCTGTAATGTATAACATAAATATAAGAGGTAGTAGCTACTAGCTACTAGCTCTCAGGACACCAGAAAGTGAAGTACGATTCTCCCCCGCCCTTATTATTTCCCCTTTCCCCTCCTTTCTTCCTTCTCTACCCTCTTCTTTCATTCCTTCCTTTGCTCTTGGTTCCCCATCCCTTCTTTTCTCTTCTTCGCCCCTCTTCCCCGCGCCGCCGGGTGCCCTCGCTCACCCCTCGCCTCTCTAGCCTGGATCCATGGATCGAGGCTAGAGAGAGAGGCAGAGAGGCGCTGCTGGGCCCTTTCCAGCTAAATAAGCCGACCCAAGCCTGGGTCGGCTTATATTTTAGCTGGAAAAGGCCTCAGAACCCCTCTCTGCTTCTCTCTAGCCTGGATCGAGGCTAGAGAGAAGCAGAGGGGCGCACGGGGCCCCTTTCAGGTAAAATATAAGCCGACCCAAGCCTGGGTCGGTTTATATTTTTAGCTGAAAGGCGCAGCAACGCCTCTCCGCTCTCTCTAGCCTGGATCCAGGCCAGAGAGAAGCAGAGGTGGTGCGCGGAGCGCCTTTCCAGCTAAAATATAAGCCGACCCAAGCCTGGGTCGGCTTATATTTTAGCTGGAGGCACCCGCCTCTCCGCCTCTCTCTAGCCTCGATCCAGGCTAGAGAAGCAGAGCATGCGATGTGAGCGCCTTCCAGCTAAAATATAAGCCGACCCAAGCCTGGGTCGGCATATTTTAGCTGGAAGCCTCACAAGCACCCTCTGCTTCTCTCTAGCCTGGATCGAGGCTAGAGAGAGGCAGAGAGGCGCGCCGCGGGGCCTTTCTCCTCAGCCAATGACAAAACACGCTTAAAAGGGCAACGGCATAGCCACGAATGCTTTACGGCCCAGGTACAAAAATGGCGCCGCAGTGCCGTAAAGAAAGTCTACTTCGGGTTCATGACAGCGAGCCGTAAAACAACAAAAGTCCCATTAATTACGAATTTCTAACGAATCAATTAGATTTCCGTTTCAATTTTAGCATGCCTAGAGAATAGACAGTACGGTAGCTCTGTACACACTGATTTTGGTGCTTTGTCTCAGGTGCTTGTTACTCCAGACTCTTTTGTGAAGCCTTCCGAATGCACAATATGCCTTTGCTAATCTGTGATCTATCTCTTTATCAATCTTGGTGTCTGAAGAGATGATGCTTCCCAGGTAGGTGAACTGCTGAATGGACTTAAGCACAGATTTGCCTATGCTGACGTGGGGATGGTGGTGTTTTTCCTGTGGTGCGGGCTGGTAGAGAACTTCCATTTTCTTCAGGCAGACTTCCAGCCCTAACAGCTCTGCAGCTGTTGCAAAGCAGGATGTTACGCACTGCAGGGCTGCTTCTGTATGGCTTAGCAATTGCCCATCAAATATGCCCTTTGAACTACCCCATAACAGTGACATTCTGACATACAAGGAGGCATGTCAGAAAAGCTTTGGCAAATTTCTTCTTTTGTAGCAGGAACACATTCTGCCATTGCCACCCAATGACATATCCCTTGTGAATTTGTAAACTGCATAATAAGGGAAGAATAGTTAAATTTATCTTCTAACCCAGTGCTTGCCAAGTTACCTTATATGGGGGACCAGCGATTCTGTTTTTCCAATGTTCCAGACGCCAGTGCCTTAATTGGGCACATTGGTTACAATTGCTTTCTTTTTTCCCCTTGGAAAGTCTCCAGGGATCAGCAGCTAATTATTGATTTGTAGACAGGCATTTGTCCAGAGGTGCCATTTTGAGTTGTGCTATTCTTACACATTTTGGATTATATGTTGGTGTTGTTACCAAAACTTGGGTAGAAGCTGAAAGGCCAATCATGATAAACACTTCAAGAAACAGCACCAATATGTTAGGAAGTAAGTAGAGACTGTAGATGTGTGAAAATGTAAAATGATCCATACAACTTCATTGGAATTCGGAAACTCTTAAGTCAGGGGTGCGCACACTTTTTCAGGATGCGAGCTACTTATAAAACAACCAAGTCAAAATGATCTACCTACCCACTACTCAGAGAGCCATAAAAGCAAAATATTTGGAAATTTATTTCAGTGAGAGCCATATAATATATTTTAAAACTGAATTCAACTAAACGTGAGTATAATAAGCCCCTGAATTAATTCATAATAATAATAATAATGATAATATTCATTCAGCCTCTGCTACTACTACTACTACTAACAACAACAATAGGTTCCTAGAGTAGAAGGAGACCTCCAAGGGCCATCCAGTCCAACCTCCTTCTGCCATAAGGGAAAAACACAATCAAAGCATTCCTCACAGATGGCCATTCAGCCTCTGATGATAATAATAATAATAATAATAATAATAATAATAATGGGTTCCTAGAATAGGAGGAGACCTCCAAGGGCCATCTAGTCCAACCTCCTTCTGCACCTGGGCGGCGTTGGGAGCCTGCGGGGCAGGACTGAGCCTTCCTCCCGCCCTGCCTGCGATCTACCAGGACGCCCTACGCGATCTACCAGTAGATCGTGATCTACCTAATGAGCACCCCTGCTCTAAGTCTACAATAGCCTACACATGCAACTTATGGAAAAACTCTTTCCTGATTTGACATTACGCACTTATGTTCTTGTTTGTAAACTCATCAGTTGTCCGAAAAACAATTTTAATTACCTTCTCAAATTATCAATTTAGCTCAGATCCATCCATTCAATTATTGCATCCTATAAAATACCACAATTTATATATGTTTCCCAGCTTCAACAGGCCACCAGTGAAGTAACAGATTCAAACTCTGCATACAGCATCTATTGTAACTTGCCAAAAGAGAGTGAAAAACACCTTTTGTTTTTACAGCTGAGAAGTGGGGATTTAAATGTTTTTCACTGGTTTCATGCACAATTCACAAGTTGGGAGGCTTGATATATGGTTTCAAGTTAGGGTTACTTAACCAGCAAAAAGATCTAGACAGATTTATGCACACAACCATTTATAAGAGGAAATTGTATGGAAATATCCAAGTGTAAAATGTCTATGTTTTACTTCCTTGACTGAATGGAAAAACCATGCTAGTGAGGATAGCCATTCTTCTGGCCAAAGTGAAGAGACCAAAGCAATTAAAAAACGCATTGCATGCAGTAGGAAGCACTAAAAATTTACCGCACTACAGTAGTCCTAGTTCTGACACTTTAAAGTTTTTAGTACTAGCTATTTCCTTTGCAAAACAAGCTATACTGTTGTAATGAAATAAGCAGCTGGAATTGCCATTTGCAAGTAATGGATTTTTGCACTCCAGATGAGATAATTAGGATTAGACAGATTCATGGATACCAAGTGTATCGGTAGTTACTGAAAAGGACATTCAAGTGCCACCTCGGAGTTGGTTGAGGTAGGCAGGATTTCCCTGGGTACTGGTTGTGGGGGGTCGGGAGCAGGTCAGGGTTTTGCCCTCCCTTCTGCTCGAGATCCCCGTGTACAACTGGTGGGCCACTGTGTGATACAGAATGCTGGACTAGATGGGCTGAGGTCCGATTCAGCATGGCTCTTCTTATGTTCTTATGTTCTTATAATCACAAGAGTTCTCTTACAGGGCTGAAGTATAGTACAGTGTTCCCTCGCTACTTCGCAATTTGCTTATTGCGGACTTGCTGTTTCGAGGATTTCAGAAAATATTAATTTAAAATATTTGTCATGGTATTTTTGCTGTTTTGTGGGATTTTGCCGCTGTAGCTCTCCGAGGCACTTTCCCTCCTCAGTCCTCCCTCCCTCCAGCCTTGAAGGACCTTTCCTTCACTTTATTTTAAGTTTATATAGACTTAAAATAGTGCATAACTACTATAATAATGTATAAATATTAAAATAAATCGAGTATCCCTACATTGTGGTTTTTCACTTATTGCGGGAGGTCCTGGAACCTAACCCCAGCAATAAGTGAGGGAACACTGTATATCCAGGTCCCCTGGTGGCACAGCGGTTTAAACTGCTGAGCTTCTGAACTTGCTGACCAAAAGGTTGGCGGTTCAAATCCACTGTTAGGCCCAGCTTCTGCCAACCTAGCAGTTCAAAAACATGCAAATTGAGATTAATTGGTATCGCTTCTGCGGGAAGGTAACGGCACCTCATGCAGTCATGCCAGCCACATAACCTTGAAGGCGTCTTGAAGCACACACACCCCCCAGAGTCGGACACAACTAAACATTGAGGGAAAACCTTCACCTTCACCTATAGTATATCCACACAAAGAAGTGTTGCCTAAATGTATCTTCCAGCAAATGTGAATGCAGAAGGGAATGTGGTGCAGCTGGCTAAGTGTCAGCTGCAGAAGATCTCTCTGACCAGTAGGTCATGAGTTCGAGGCCTGCCCAGGTCGAGGTGGGTGCTCGACCTTAAGTCTAGCCTGCTGTCGACCTTTGCAGCCCGAAAGACAGTTGCATCTGTCAAGTAGGAGATAAAGGTACCACAGTAAGTGGGGAGGCAAATTTTGACTGAATTATGAGGCCATTAAAAGAACTTCAGGAACTCTTGAGGAATGCGGAAAGGAACAAGGGACGCTGAGAGATGAGGAGTGCGGCAGCTCCCCCTGGTGGCCAGAGTTTGCCTCTGTTCTTTTTTTTGTTGAGTTATGAAAAACAGCAGGAATTGTCTGCTAGTATGTGTACTGTAATCCGCTCTGAGTCCCTTTCGGGGTGAGAAGAGCGCAATATAAATAAAGTAAATAAATAAAATAATAAAAAGGAGAAACACTCAAGGCCGAGAAGGACGTATTTAACCTTTCAATACCTAATTCGCCCGAACAAATCCTCCCCATGATTGTTTTCCCCCCAACTACTAGACTTGGACAGGTAGATATTTTTTAAATGCCCTATAAGGCATGAACCATGCAGGCATTTACAGGGAAGAGTTAGTCACCAGAAGGATACAGCAGTTCCCTCCCACTTGACACCTTCCCCTGCAAATGCCTCTTCCTCATATTAGAGGGAAACAAGTCTCCGCTTTGTAATGTATTCACTTTTCTTTGATTAACAAGCTACAAGGGTGATACAAACAAAAACAAGCAACTTAGTTCAATCAAAATCTTATTACAGTAGAGTTTGTCTTATCCAGCCTTCGTTCATCCAACGTTCTGTATTATCCCGTCTGCCTCCCGTCTGGATCCACAGGTGTTTTAATACATTGTGATGTTTTGGTGCTAAATTAGCAAATACAGTAATTATTACATAACGTTACCATGTACTGAACTGCTTTGTTGTTTAACATGTTTTGGTGCTTAATTTGTAAAATCATAACGCAATTTGACGTCCTTAATCCCTCCTTATTATCCAACATTTTCGCTTATCCAACATTCTGCCAGTCCGTTTATGTTGGATAAGCGGGACTCTACTGTACTTAGGTTATATCATGGTCTGAAGAAAGGAGGGAAAGAGGGATATATTCATCTGAAGACATTGCTACAGATTTTATGCTTCCTTTGCCCCATGACTAACTCAGAGTTGGAATCTGACTTGCAAGTTGTGTGTAATCTTCAGGACAATTTGATGCATCCCACAAGAAACCAGTCCAATTCATCTATTTTCACTGAAAACATATACATCTATTTGCATAATTAAGAAATTGCCCCGTGAATTTCACCTTCACAGTGAACAAACCTCACAAACTCTGAGGATGCCTGCTATAGAAACGTCAGAAGATAATGCTTCTGGAACATGGCCATACAGCCCGGAAAACTCACAGCAACTCAATTTCATCTTTGTTGCAGAATTTCGGAAAAGGCATATTAAGCAGACCTCTTCTATTATTGTTCACAAATACACTGGAAAAACTCACAAAAATCCATTAATTTTGTTCAGACACTGTGATTTATTTTTGTGGCATAGTAATCTGGAATGTAAAACACTTCAAACAAAATGCAAAAGTATCCCATTTAAATTAATCCCAGGCACTGGTAGAGAGTCAGGGAGAGTTCCACAGCAAATATCTATCTATCTATCTATCTATCTATCTATCTATATATATATATATATATATATAGTTAGAGATCACATCTTGTTATATCAGCAAGTATTGAATTTGCTCAATAAGAAAGCTATCACAATATTTTTTTAAAGTTAAAACACACTTAAGCCCTATGTTCAACATAAATACAAACCGCTTCAAAGTTATTCTTATTATAGAAATAAACTCTTATTTGTAATAGTATTGTTGAAGAAATACTGGGGCAAATTAAGGATTGGCTCATTTAGACAGGTGTGCTGTAGTACAAACCAATGAAACTGGCCTTTTCTACCAACCCACTGCAAAGATAGGCGTTATCTCTGCAATCAGTAGCAGCACCGCATATTGTTAAGTATTACTTACTGGAGTGTTTATGGCAGACATCCTCAAACTGTGGCCCTCCAGCTGTTTGGGCCTCCAACTTCCAGAAGCCCTAACCAGGTTTGTTCAATGGTCAGGAATTCTGGGAGCTGGAGGCCCAAACAGCTGGAGGGCCAGACTTTGAGGATGCCTGGTTTATGGTCACTGTTTTCAAGCATTATGCCCCTAGAGATGGGAAGGCCTGGGGCAGGGCCGGTTTGTCCATTAGGTGGACTACGCAGGCGCGTAGGGCAACGTCACCCGGGAGGGGCATTGCTGCGCCGGCTCTGCCCCGCCGGCCGCGCCGCGCCGCCCCACTGTTGCGCCGGCCAGGCCACCGCAGCTGGTCCCGTGCCGCGCCGCCGGGCCTTTGTTAGGTGGCTCCACGGCTCCGTGCATGCGTACTGGCTCCAGAGCGCACCTCCCACTTTGGAGTCAGTGCACGTGTGCGCAGTTTCGCACATGCGCACTGGGCTCCAAAGCGGGAGGCGAGCTCTGGAGTCAGTGCGCGTGCGCACAGATTGGCACATGCGCACTGGGCTCCCCTCGGGAGCAACGGGGGGGGGGCGCAATTTTTTTTCGCGTACCCCCCGGGAACAGGTAGGTCCGCCCCTGGCCTGGGGGAAAAACAGAATAATTAGGGGGGGACCCAGAAAAATGGAATGAGTGGACTGTTTTCTCCCCCAATTTTTCCAGTTTTTTTCAGGGCTTTCCATCTCTATCCACCCCATAAGACTTCTGCAAAACACGTAGCTTTTTTCCTGTAACTTCTTTTACAAATGTGGATAAGCTGTTTTATAATTACCATTATATATCTCCTCACCTTCAAAACAGCTTATAAAATGTTACATTTCACACACCAAAATACTTGCTGCGTTATTACCATTTGTAGAATATGCTATTACAACTGTTCTTTCCGGCATTGCATTTTATTCCCACCCTTTCTATTGCCTCCTTTGTAGTTTGGCACTGAGAATTGGGGAATCACAATACTTTTTATTGGTTTCATGCACAATTCACAAGTAGGGAGGCTTTGTGTATGGTTTCAAGTTCTTCCGACAGTTACTCAAGCAGCAAAAAGTGCTAGACAGATTTATGCACACGACCATTCATTTATAAGAGGAAATTGTATGGGAATACCTATTCTGGACTTTAAAATAATCCAGCTAGCATGGACAATGGCAATGTTTTCTTGGAGGAGTGAAGAACTGCAATAAAGAATTGTTTAAAAAAAGTTTTCCAAGCTCTAGTTTCAACACACACAGGGAGAGAGTCTTGTGTATCACATACATTAAAAATAATAAGCAACACAACCAGAGGACAAAGGCCAGACTTGGGTATTGCAAAAGTCAATCCAGTCACCATCACTGAAATCAATCACTCTTGCCTGCAGCATGTAGATACAGTGGCAAAGACAGGTTTAGCACGTTTAATGGGCAAAACACTCCTGAAAGGTGATGAAAAAATAATAATTTCATCCCTATATGTTAATGTCATACAGTAGTTTGAATACTTTTGTGCCTTTGTAATGTTGTAAGATGGGCACCTTGATAACTCTATGTACCTATTCTTTCCTCATATCAGCTCTCAAGTGAGGTTTCAAGGTCAACCCCAACAGCAAGGGTACGACAGAATCAGCAGTCTCAGAAAACTACCAAAGACTCAGTAGGCGTAAGACATGTAGACGAAACTGTTGTTTCTCTGTATCCAAAACCTTTGGGACTCCATTCTGTGCTGATCATTTTCTTGACTTCAGTGAGACGGATTCCATAAAAACAAGCACAGGGACCAGAGATCTATGGGCAGGTCACAAGACCAAGCACAGGGACCAGAGATCTATGGACAGGTCACAAGCAGCACATGACAAAGGTTGTCCTCTCCCATTATTACTTTACAGCAGGGCTGTCCAACTGGCGGCCCACGGGCCATATACGGCCCCCCAGCTCCTTCCCTGCGCCCCCCTAAGCTTTTTAATAAAAAATAAAAATAGGAAAAAAATTAAATTTTTTATTTCCAAAAAAAAATCCAAAAAAAGTGCACATGCGTGCGGTTTTGCCCGCTTTGGGAGGGCGGGGGGAGGCCCCTGTGGCTCCTCCCTCTCTCCCAAAGCTTCCGAGGCTGTTGTGATGCTTTGGGCGAGGGGTTGTGATGAAGGGCGCGGGGGCCCTCTCCCCCAAAGCGTCCCAACAGCTGTTGGGATGTTTTGGGCGCCCTCCCAAAGCATCCCAACAGCTGTTGGGACGCTTTGGGGCGAGGGGGCGGAGCCGTGGAAGGCTCCCCGTGGCTCCTCCTTCCCTCCCAAAGAGAGAGGCTCCCCTTGGCTCCTCCTTCTCTCCCATCGCCCGCTTCCAAGGCTACTGTGATGCTTTGGGAGAGGGGGCGGAGCTGCGTGGCCGGGAGCGTGGCCGGGGGGCGTGGCCGAGTGGCCCTCAGGTAATCACTCACCAGAAGTCCGGCCCTTGGGCTGGCAGAAGTTGGACAGCCCTGCTTTACAGCATAAAAATACTTCCCAGTAATCTGGTGATCATGAAGATGGTGTATACTGATATCAGTAACCAGTAAGACTCATAATCGGTTAATTTACCCAAAACACTTAGATGTATACTGAGAAGTACAACTTATGAAAGCCAAGTCGAAGCCCGCCTTTGTGTGAAAAACATTTTTAAAAATCCATTCCACTTGTCTGTCATAATTCCTTCTCTTCACATTTCAAATTGCAAAACGTGACAAGAGCTCCCTGGACTTTCGAGAGTCCAAACCTTCCTATAAGGCCTCTTCCTCTGAATCATGATCGCTGTCCTGTTTGGTAAGTCTTTCAAGTTCTTCTCCATCCTACAGAAAACAAGAGATGAGAGTGAAAATTGGCATCTAGATTTGGATTTTAAACAAAACTTCTAATTTATAACATACTAAGATATAAGAAATATATCCAGCATTTCCTAAACTGATATTGAATCCTTTTTATGGCACCTTTCCCCATAATAATGGAAGTGAAGCTGACTAATAAGCACTGGTGGCCTGAGCTCAATGGCATTATTGTCAGAAATATTAAAAACTAGCTGAGGACCCGGCAGTGCCCGGGTTATTTGAGGAAGGCATTGTGTGCCAAGGTTGGTTCCTATTAGATGTTTATGTGGCTTGCAGTGGTCTCAGGAACTTAGTGAAGGTACTGCGGTGAAGGTACTGGGGGCCTAGTCAGGAAAATCAAGTTAAGGAAGCCTAACAATATCCCATGAGCTGAGGCCTAGTCAGGGAAATCAAGTTAAGGAAACCTTTCTGTCAATTTTGGGCCTGGTTTGTGATTTATAGGGGCTGTAGTGTTGTTTGGGAAGTGAATGACATGAAGGTACTGCAAATCCCATCATTCGTGGCCCCTCCTGCCCTAAACCACACCAGGTAGTGAAGTGGGCCATTGGTCGCCTGTTTGGCAAGTTTGTTCCTGATCTGTCATTGCTGTGGGCCTGAGGCCTTTCCCTTTCCCTCTGAGTCACTTTAGAATGTTTGAATGTGGTTGGCCGTTTGGAGGCAGTTATGCAAATTCCATTTCAGTGGCAAGCAATCCCCTCTGTCTGGGGCCATAGAATGTTGGATTTCTGGGGCTGGCCAGTTAGAGCCCGTTATGCAAATAACCCCACAATGGCAGCCAATCAAAACACTGGCACATATTCCTCCCGTCGCTCGGTCGCTCGACCGCAAACACTGACTTTTATTATATGTAATAGATTAACTACATATTTTTAATTACAAAGATGTGAGTCAAACACGGAACGAGTTAGTAGGCCGAAGCCTGTTAGAGTTAGTGGGCCAAAGCTAGTGTTGTCCTGCAGAGTGTGAGGTAAACCTCTGTGTGAGAGAAGACTCATGTGAGAAAGCTCCAGTGTGAAGGCTGCTGTGTGTAAAGTTACTATATAGTTGTTTATTTGTGTTATGGAAACTTTATTTTTGTAAATAGTGCAACCATATTATTTTGCTATAAAGAAAAGCCTCCTATGGAAGAGATAGCATTGGTCTGTGTGTTTTTGTTCTTTTTATCTATTTTGGCTACCGGTGCTGGGTCACACTGCTGCTAATAAGTGACTCTGCTATACGTTTATGAAGAGGGTCTTTTGTTAGTAAGCTCACTCACCCAACAATTATGCTCTAATGCACTTTTAAAGTTATCCAAGTTGGTCTTCACCACCACATTTTGTGAAGCAAATTCCAAAATTTCCATTTATCTTTTCTGAATTTCCCACCATTTATTTATTTATTTCCAACATTTCTACCCCGCTCACATTCACATTCACTTAAGTTAAAAACAGTGTTCCGTCCATAACAGGGGCATTGAGCCATCTCCATCAACTTGCCCTAACAAATCCAGTCCAAAGTGCTGCATTGTGCTAATGCGCAAATGCCTGGTCCCACAGCCAGGACTTCAATCCTTTCCTGAATGCCAGGAGTGATGTGGTCGATCGTATGTCACTTGGGAGCATGTTCCACATGTTCCCCTCTCTCGTCCCCACCAACCGCGTTTGAGAAGTTGGCAGGAGCGAGAGCAGAGCCTCCCCGGATGATCTTAAATTATGAGGTGGGACATAGGGGCTGATGCGTTCAGACAAGTAAGCTGGGCCAGAACCGTATAGAGTTTTAAAGGTCAAAACCAGCACTTTGAATTGAGCTCGGAAGTGGACAGGAAGCCAGTGGAGCGGACACAACAGGGGGTGGTATGCTCCCTGTATGTAGCTCCGATTTAGTAATCTGGGTGCCGCGCATTGGACTATCTACAATTGCCAAACTGTTTTCAAAGGCAGCCCCACGTAGAGTGCGTTGCAGTAATCTATTCGGGATGTGACCATTTAGCTTCAGCAGCTGACACCAAGTTTCGACGTTATAAGAGGAGAAAATCTTCCCCTTACATTCTTTTGCTACATTTCTGCCATAACGATCCATGAAAAGGTTCATTGTGAAAAATCAAGACTTGGGAAAGGTGTCCTTTTGGACTACAAATCCCCAAGCTTTCAGTCATGGTCATGCCGGCTGCGGATTCTGTGAGTTTTAGAAAAGTAATGTTTCTAAATTCTAAAAACCGTATTTAACCTAAACAACTTTTGGGGAAATGCACCTGTGTATTGATCTCAACAAAAACCTAATATTCCATTTGCTGATGCCAATAGGAATGAGTGCACAAGCGTTAAAGGACCGCTTTCCTTGTCCGCACTGCCCTCTAGTGTCCAATATCTACAATCCGGCACAGAAAGCACAGCTACACCCAGTTAAATCAACTGGTTTAAAGCAACATTACCTGTGAAGTGGACTGTGGGCTTGTCTCAACAGTGTATTGCCTTTTCTCAGCTCCATAGAATACAACGGATGTTCTTCTAAATGTATGCTTTAATAAGTATTTTTGGAAAATAATATAAGAATCCTTAAAAACCACTTTTTCCAAAAAAAAAAAAACACTTTTAAATCTCATTTTAATGTGCCCACTATAGTCATGACACAAAGTTAACATTTTCGGGGCAGCTACAACACTGCACTTGAAAATCTTACATGTACAAAAGTCTAAAAACGTTTGTTTGTTTATATGTATGTATATTTGAGCAACAATTATACCTGGCTTGATCGATCTGGACCATATTTGCTACACATACTCTGCATGGTCCAACTCAAAATACTGATGGGTTTTGGGGAGGACTGACAGAAGATAATGGGAATTGTAGTCCACCCACATCCGGCACCTGTCTGAATCCCACTGATGATGAATCTAGATCAAACTTGGTACCCATGCCCTTCAGGACCCAACTTCAAATACTGGTGTACTTTGGGACCATGGTAGAGGCTGATGGGAACTGTAGTCCACATCCAGGGAGCCACATCCTTCCCTGTCAAGACTGAGGGTGTGGTTCTCCTCCAAACCAGTCAGACAGTTCAGCCTACATGGCAGAATGCATTTCCCAACAGTACCGTAGCCGGAATTTTGATTCGGGGGGGGTGTTAATCTGAGTGAGAGAGGATCTACCCTAGCAAACCTTTTGTATCGTTATCCCAATACCACCATGCATATGGGATATATTGAGCATGGTGATCTGATCATTATATGAATACACATAATAGTTTAAATAATGTATCAGTAAGGCCTTCTTGCAAACCACCCTAAGGCTGAAGCCCCTCAACCAGGGGCGGCCCAAGCTCTCCGGGGGGAGTAAGCAAACTTTATTCGCCCCAGCGGCGGCGGCGCCCAGCTGCGCCGCGCATGCACAGACTCCCGAGCGCGCCAGCGCGGAGGAACGGGGGGGGAGAGGGGACTCACGCCGCTCACGGACCCGAGGAGGAGCAGGAGGAGGGGGAGGCCACGAGGGCGGCCCCCATGGAGTCGCAGCAGCAGCAGCAGCAGCAGCAGCGCCACCGGAAGGGCCCAAAACCAGAGGCGCATCTTCGTGACGTCACGTCATCGCGCCTCTGCCGAGGAGGAAGGGGAGGAAGGCCTCGCCGGCCGCGCGCTGTAAGAGACGCCGGAGGGAGGGAGGGAAGGAGGAAGAGGCCGCCGCGCCTCCGCAGGGCTCCCTCCCTCCGGCGTCTCTCCTTCCGGGCGTACTTACAGCGCGCGGCCGGCGAGGCCTTCCTCCCCTTCCTCCTCGGCAGAGGCGCGATGAAGTGACGTCACGAAGATGCGCCTCTGGCTTCGGGCCCTTCCGGTGGCACTGGTGGCTGCTGCTGCCGCTGCTGCGTCTCCATGGGGCCACCTCATGGCCTCCCCCTCCTCCTGCTCCTCCTCGGGTCCGTGAGCAGCGAGCCCGCCCCGTGAGTCCCCTCTTCCCCCGTTCCTCCCGCGCCGCCGGCTGGCTGCGGCGACACGCCGGCGAGGCGGAGCGGCGCCCCTCCCAGGTGGCCACACCCTCTCTAGGAACGTCACCCTACGCGACCGCGTAGGTCGCTTAATGGGGAAGGCCGGCCCTGCCCTCAACCCCCACCCCGCTACGGACCTGTCTCCAACATCCTTGTCCCTCTGCTAGGCAGTGTGGGAATTATGGGAGTTTCAGCCCAAGAAGACGGGTGAGCTATCTAATCAGTTCAAGTTGCGGCTGGAGGACAGCTGAAACTTGCAGTCCAGTCAGATCTAGGGCTGATGTGAGTTGCAACTGGCCAGAACCAAATACAAGAGGCCAGTAGAGTCACTAGAGTGTTGCCATGAAGTCCTACATCCCCAGTGGTCAAGATCTGAGAGATAGAGGAACCACGGCTTTGTGTTTCCTTCCGGTAAATATGTTTGCCCTTTTAATCAAATGAGATGACTGTGAAACACTTTTTTAAAAAAACAACCTTGGGACAAAGTTACTCCAAAAGCAAACACAGTACAATTACTGTGTGCATGTGAGGAAACTTAGAAATGAGCAGTAAAATCCCAGATGTAATCCCAAGAGGCTACTAGAGGGTTGCCATAAAGATCATGGTTACTACCTGAGGGACAAAGAAAGTATTGCTTTGTGTTTCGGTAGGGTGATAAAACCATCCCCTACAATCATAAAACTAACTGTTACTTTTACTAATAAATACTATTAAAAATGCAATCTGGACAACGCTGGGTACATATGCTAGTACTACAATAAAACCAAGGGCTCTAAAGTGTTCTAGTTGGCAGCAGAAGTGGGAAAGATATTCCCCTGGTGGTCCTCAAGGCTGTTCTTGAACTCCAGCCTACAGAGTTTCTTTTGCATTTCCTTTGGTAAAAAGGGTGAACTGATCATTCTAATTCCATTATAGCAACTCAACAACTGGATCGCTTACGCCAGTGACACAAACTATATTGGAGATGGTCTCCTTTCTGAATTGGTAGGCCTCCAGGGAGACTGCAGGGAAAATGAACACAACTGGGCTCACAGACCATTATTTCCTTTCTCCTACCTGTGGTTCTCGACCTGTGGTCTCCAGGTGTTTTGGCACCGGGAATGTGGCGCAGCTGGCTGGGAGTCAGCTGCATAAGATCTCTACTAATCACAAGGTCATGAGTTTGAGGCCTGCCCGGGTCAGGGTGAGCTCTCGACCAATTGTGTAGCTTGTTGTCTGTCTATATATGTTGTATGTCTATGGCATTGTTTGCCTGTATATGTGCATTGTGGTCCGCCCTGAGTCCCCTGCGGGGTGAGAAGGGCAGAATATACTGTAAATGATGATGAAAATGATGATACAACTCCCAGAAATCCCAGCCAGTTTACCAGCTGTTAGGATTTCTGGAAGTCGAAGGCCAAAACATCTGGGGACCCACAGGTTGAGAACCACTGCCCTACACTGCTGACCAGTGCTACACCAATGCATTGGCATTCTAGAGGTACTTGTTCCAATGCAGGGGAAGAGAAAAATAAATCCTTTCTGATAGTATCTTCCACATCCTAACAACAATAACAGAAGTGTATTATCTCTTTGTTACCATTGTTTTCAAAAATAGATTTACTACAGTGAGGAAGTTGGTGGTGAACATTTGTAGAATTGGTTGAAGGCCATACATTCACAGGTCAATGGTACAACTTAAACCACTGAAGGAAAAGTTCCTATTTGTGTTAACAACAGCCATTTATACAATGGGGTCCTGAAGGGAACCCTTTCAAAGCCTTACCCCGCTGGAGCGCTCCCATGCACCTCCGCTGTGTTTGCTCCTCTCCCACTGAGCTGTATACTCCACACCTCGAGGGCTGCTGGAATGGTAAATAAATATGGACAAAAGGACAACAGGAGCTTCCAGGAAGAACTCCAGAGAAGGCTTGAAGTCAAAAACAAAGACGGACACTGTGGTGATGATAACAGTTGTAACCTGGGCTGTCAGAACGTGAAACATGTTGTCCCGGTACTTCAAGATGAAAGCCACTGAGAGCCCCAGGAAAGCAGTGACAAAAATCAGGGCCACGGAGAAGGCATTGTGGCCATAGAAGAAGCCACAGTATTCTATGCGGCGCCTGTTTTCAGAACGCAAACTCAGCATCAGGCCATTAAACATCGCTCCAAAGAGGTACAGCTTGGTGTTTTGCACAAAGATGTTTTCGCTGAACTGCCCTCCTTCTTTCAGTATCTTTTCATTGTAGATGTTGGCCAAGGCAGAGATGAAGCACTGCACCAGTATGAGCAGATGTCCTAGGCCAAGGTGAACCGTTCTTGAGGTCCCTATACCAGTGGTGACATTCCAGCTCAAACTGGGGAAGGACCACTTTGCCGTGCAGTTTTTTCCCCAGCATTCTTCCTCCGGGTTGGTGTATTGCAAGCAGCTGTTTGAATGGCTGAAAAAGATGTCATGATGAAAACCATGCACAGCCAAGCTATCCTTGTTGCTCCCTGTTCCTGTGGTCAGGGCTACAATAGACAGGAACAAAATCAGCAGGGAGGCCCATTGAACCCAGGAGACTTGCCGCCTGTGTAGAGAAGAGACACATTGAGCATATATGGGCGTGCATGAAATGACCCTGATGAATCAATCCCAAAGAGAGCAAGTGAAGGCATGTGATAAAATACCCAACTTTCTTTTTGCAGAGGCAGCTATGTGAATACACTCCAACAATACACCAAAGTGTACTGTAAATACATCCAATGTGTTGCCTGCCATATTGCCCAGTGCTAGGATTCATAAACCCCAAATCAGACTTCATGTATAGTATAGTGAAGGCCTTGAGCAGCAATCAATTTAAAACACATCAAGGTGATGATTCAATCTACATTCCCTGTTGTTGTTGTTGTTGTTTTGTTAATTTGTGGAAACTATATACAGGCAGTCCTTGGTTATAAACAAGGTTCTGTAAGTCTGTCCTTATGCTGAATTTGTATGGGCCGGAGAGATAGCACAGCGGTAACAACAGCTATGCTTGCAATCAGAAGGTTGTATGTTCGATTCCCGGGCTGGTCTGGACACCCAGCTGTGAGCCCTGTCCACTGTTCACCTAACAGTTCGAAAACAGCCCAGCTGTGAGTAGATGAACTAGGGGCCGCTAAGTGGGGAAGGATTTTTACAAAAAGGACTTTACAATGCCTGAATAAAAGGAAAGATCGGCTGTCGGAAGGTGGAATGCGGAAACAGAGGCTCTCTGTCATGAGGATGAAGCAACAGCACCCCCTTGAGATGTAATGACGTAATGGAGCAACCGCACCCTGTGACGCAGCCAGAAGAAGAAAAAATCCTTCGAAATTGTACTTGTTGTATTGTAATTGTATGTCAACCGGCAAGGATTGTCTGCCGTATGTGTAATGTAATCCGCTCTGAGCAGGATCTGAGTCCCCTTTTCAGGATGACAAAGACTGTGTGACACAGAATATAAATAAAGTGTTCTTATTAAATTATTATTGTTGTAAGGTGGAAAGGATACATTTTAAAGTGTAACTCCAGTCATTTTTTAAAAAAAAGTTTTGGATAGCATGGGGAAGGATTACTATAACATTTGTTTTGTTGTCTGTGTTCCTGTTCAGAAAATTTCACCTCATTTTCAGTCCCTGTGACAATTAGATTTTGAAAATTTTGCAGTTGTTGTGAAAACAAGGATTGGTGAAAAAATATCAGCAAAGACACCCTTTCTCCAGGATAATTCTTTCAGGAGCGAAATTCCTATTCTTACATGGGTAGATTTCCTTTAACTTCTGTTGTCTCAGCCTCGTTTGTAACTAAAAATAGTATGTAAGTTGGATGTTTGTAACTTGGGAACTGCTTGTAATCGTTTTTATAAGAATATAAGAATATGGCTGCACTTGTTTGAATATATAAAACTCTTGTCTAAAATAGCATTACAGGGTCCCTTGAAAGCTGCACACACAGAGAGAGAAGGGGGGGGGAGAGAGACAGATTGAGAAAAAAATACACTAAAAAGGCAGAAAACAGACTACAGAAAATTAAGGGAATTATCAAGGCAAGTTGGCTCTGATTTAGGTTCAATAGGACTGTCACACAAATAGATGTGTTCTAAACTGCAGCCTTACACACCAGCAATGAGCATAGCAAGAATTACATTACTGAAATTACTTTAAGCATTTTAATTTCAAATATCCTTAGACTCTACTTTAAAATTGTATTCACAAGAACTAGACACAATTTATTACCAAGAAAAGAGGCAGCAAAATGCCATCTCTATAGCTACTCACTTCAGCACTATTCTGAACAGGAGAGCCGTTGTTATAATGACAAAATTTGAGAACAACACAGCCATGGCCTAGTAAAAAGAAGGGGAGGAGTCAAGGCACAAGCCAAATGAAACTTCCTTTTAATATATGTTTCTATTGCCGACACAGGTAGAATAATATCACAATCCACCATCATTTCAGAATACATATCAAATATTATTTTCTTAGTGTTCTTATCCTTACCTATTTCACCTTTCTCTTTAGCCAAATGCAACTTAGCAACAGAATATCCACCAACTGACAATCCTGTTATTAAAAAATTCAAGTAGGCTAGCATTTCTCTTGGCTTTTCTTCGTGAATGAAGATTCAGGAAGGACTCATCACACGCTTTCTACAAGCACGTTGATGACTAAGAAGGCCGATCCCTTTGTCGCGGGGGAGAGGCTTGCGTACACTAATGAAGTTGTGAGCTATGCTGGCGGTAGCATAATAGTCACCGGTAGGGCCTCCCATGCCAGACAGGTCACAACCGAAGGGTCTGACAAAGAGCGTCAATGGGCAGGATGGGCTCTCTAGCCTTTTGGCAACCATCCTAAGAGAAGGAAAACTCTAAATTCAAACCCGGGCAGGTGGTGCTCGTCTAATCCTATAAGGTCAACCATCTAAGAGAAGGCAACTCTAATCAAGTCTACGACCTGAGGACCTCGCTGCCACCGTCCTAAGCTTGCTAGGCCCCGGCAGACGAACCTTTGGTTTAAAGCAGTGGTTCCCAAAGTGGGCAGTACCACCCCCAGGTGGGCGGTGGGGCGATCTAGGGGGGCACCGGAAGGCCCAGGAAAATTTGGGGGGCGCTGAATCCTGTAAGGGGGCGGTGGCATGAGCCAGGTGACAGGCTACCATCCATCTCCGTGTGTGTGTCTCTCTCTTCTTCTCTCCTCCTGCTCCCTCCTCCTCCTCTCGCCAAGCAAGGGATAATAATAATAATAAGAATACCTTTGGGGTTCCCTTCCAACTGGTTGAGTCTTACAACAATAATAATAATGTCCTTCAACATATTTAGTGGAACATGGATTCAGTGCGGTAACCAACTTATTATCCAAAAAAGAAACCGACTACAAAATAGTCAATCGCGATGATTTGAAATTACTGCTAACGAAAATAGAGCCGAGGATTACTAGATTTATTTATTTATTATTTAAACTTGTATGCCGCCACTCCCCGAGGGCTTGGAGCAGCTTACAGTTACATAAAAAACAAATTACAATCAGACAGCATTTAAAATTGACCAAAATAGTTTCACAAATTAGCAGTTAAATGATTGGTAGCAGCATACCAGGTTCATCCTTCTCATTAAGATGATTTCGAATGTTTTAACTTTTTTTTTGTATTACCTTTCTATTCAAAGATCAATAAATAGTTTCATAATTTCAAACTTCAATGTTTCTAATTTATAACTTTCTTTATTATATTTTACGAAAAAGGTAGAAATATTAATACATATATCTTTCTGTTTAGTTGCTATTAAAATTTTAAAAAAATTTCTAGGGGGGGGCCGTGAGTACATTTTTTTTCTGGAAAGGGGGCAGTAGGCCAAAAAAGTTTGGGAACCACTGGTTTAAAGGGTGAGGCCAGTTCTGTGTACGCTGTGCTCCACCAGAAAAATCCACCGCACAGGCTCGAAGGACACATCCAAGGCTAGCACTACAACTAATAGTATAGCCAAGATTTATCGATCTAACTAAAACTCGCATTTGGAAAGCCATTTCCTTTTTTAAAAAAACATAACTCAAAATCTAACTGGGATATGATTAATTGAAATGGCTTTCTAGAAAGGGCCAAAAACTTTCATTTCAGAGAAAAAAGGAAAGAAGAAATAGGGCATTCCTCATGTTTTTCCTCAGCTCTTCTTTTCTACCAAAAATCTGTTCTGAATAATGAAAACCTCTATGAAAGGAACAACTTCAGTTACTGAGATGTTTGCTACTCGAGGCCTCTTCACACTTAGCTCCACGTTGCTCCATTTCGCCAGCAATCACCCGCCGTTCCCTCCCTCCTTCCCCTATCACAAAGAGGAAATGTTACAAGGTGGGGGAAAGGGCAGAAAAATGTGGGTAGCTCTATCGGAATTACCCAAAACACAACTTACTTTGTGTTGGTGGAGAGGAAGCGTCCTGCAATGCTTCCTCACTATTTCGGGGATCAATGGAGTCGTCTGATGGCACTTGCAAGGCCCCATCCCAGAAGAGGAGAAAGGGCCCAAAAGCCCCAAGTGTGATAAGGTCCTTAGTGAGGACAAGTAAACATACTTGAGAAAGACTTAACTTTCTCAAGTCCTGACTTGACTGTAATTTCACAGAGGCTACTTATGGGCATTGCACAAATTATCTCCCTATTAACTCTGGGGACAGATAGTATTTCTTCATTTTTGGGGTATTACTTACTGGTGCGAGGTAGGACAACACATAGAAGACAATCAGATTATCCAGAAAATAAAGGAAGGCAGGAATGGACCACTTAATATAGCTATACAATTGCCTCCATGAGCTGCAGCCAAATCCACTATGAGAATATCCTCCTAGAAAAAGAAAACATTAAAGAGGAGGAAGAAACAGTTAAGTGCACTTAGTAGCAAACACATCGTATTATGGTAAGTAGCTTTAGTGAAATACAAAGCATTAAAATTTTCAATACTGAATTAATTTTGGGTGAGTAAGTTACCTCAAATATTGATGTTACATTTCTATGTGTTTTAACTTGGTATGTTTTATGTGCTGTAAACCGCCCTGAGCTTCGGATAGGGCGGTCTATCAAGCTGAAATAATAAATAAATAAATAAATAAATAAATAAACTCTAATATGTTTTTCTCAAATGATATTTCAACTCATAGTGAAGCTATGATTTCTGAAAGCAGTTCTCCATAATGCTTTGCTGGGGAACAAGAAGGTGCTATTGCTTGTGTGTATCTTGTTGGGATAAAAATTTGAAATATATATTTTTAAAAAGTATTATGTGATGTTATGTGCATTCGATGTGATTGCAGTTGTCATTTTATGTTGTCATTGTTTCTATGTTTATGTATTGTTTATTTTATGCACTGGGAATGTGGCGCAGCTGGCTGGGAGTCAGCTGCATAAGATCTCTACTGACCAGAGGTCATGAGTTCAAGGCCTGCCCGGGTCGGGCTGAGCTCTCAACCAATTGTGTAGCTCGTTGTCTGTCTATATATGTTGTATGTCTATCGCATTGAATGTTTGCCTGTATATGTGCGTTGTGATCCGCCCTGAGTCCTCTGCAGGGTGAGAAGGGCGGAATATAAATGAAGCAAATAAATAAATAAATAAATATGTGTGGCACTCTGGAATGATTTTGTAGAGCACTTTTTCAACGACATCACAATATAAACATTAGTAAAGTGCGACTGGACCTCTAAGAAAAGGAGAAATGAAATAAGTGCATGGCTGAGTCCTTCACTGATAGGGAATATTTAAGTTTAAGTAGCATGCTAGTAATTACTAAAGAGACACTATAGTGAGAAATAGCCTGAGGTATCTGTTTTTCCACTGTAGGAAACTAGAATGGATGGAGCTGTAGTCTAACCCTGCTGGGCCTTTTCCCATGTTGCTAGGCCCACTGAACAACCTCTACTATTGGCTGCCAATCATGGGTAACAAGGGGGAAATATATTAATATGTGTAACTTATTACATATTAATATATTTAATATACTATATTTGCAAAATATTGAAGGTTACAGTTCTGCACATACTACAACACGTATTTTGAAGGGGATGTAAACCAGTAACCTGCTTGACACATCAAAGACCTAGCAAGATGAATACTAACTGGCATGATGGTTGGAATCAAAGAGGTTCTCAAACGATAATCATGACATTTAAAAACACAAACACACATCGAAGTAAGGCAAGAAGAAAGAGGGATTCAAAGACCTCTGCGACATGCCACTAACTACTTTTCTAAGTCCCTCTCTTTCGGAAATCTTCTATGACTAGAACAGGAATTGTTTTCAAAAGATTGTGCATGAAACCTTAGATTCATGAACCGCTTCCACGTTTCTTAAGAACTGATTATCTACTAGTATTTGATAAAGTAATAAAACTGACTGGCAAGCATGTCACTTCATAGAATAACCATCTCTATTTGAGACAGCCTATAAGTATGCATCTAATGATGATAATAATAATAGTAATAATAATCTTTATTTGTATCCCGCCCCCCATCTCCCCAATGGGGACTCGGGGTGGCTCACATGAGGCCAAGCCCAAACAACAAATTACAATAAAAATAAAATCAAAAACATCAGCAATAACACAATAAAAATACATACATATAAATAAAAAACAATATACAACTAGATGTCAAAAATCACAAAGACAGGGCGGGCCGCAGGCACACATATAAAGTGTTAAAAACTCTGGGTGAGATAAGCAGAATAGCATCCATTACGGGGGGGGGGGGTAGACTCCAAGAATGGGAGCATTGAGGAGAGCAATGCTATAAATTAAATAATTACTCTCCAAAGGCACAGCAGAAAAGCCAGGTTTTCAGGTGTTTCTTAAAGGTCTGCAAAGTGGTGGCTTTCCTAATCTCTCTGGGCAAGGAATTCCAGAGTCGGGGGGCCACAGAGGAGAAGGCCCTCTCCCTTGTGCCCACCAAACGAGTCTGTGATCCATACTATATCTGAAGGATGTAGCCTACTGCAGTGTCTCCCAACCTTTTTTGAGCCGCGGCACACTTTTTACATTTGCAAAATCCTGGGGCACACCACCAACCACAATGACACAAAATGACACTCTTAACACAGTAATACAAATAGTTAATATGTTTTTAAAATGTATTTATACACTCAGTGTGAAACCTGGGCCTGTTTCGATGAACGCAACATAGATATCCTGGCAGGAATGGCAGAAAGACACAAGCTTCCCACACAGAACTCCCATAATCAAGAGAAAATGCTATAGGAGTTTAGTGGGCATTGACCTTGAACTTTGGAGTTGTAGTTCACCTATATCCAGAGAGCACTGTGGACTCAAACAATGTTGAATCAGAACCAAACTTGGCATGAATACGCAATATGCCCTAATATGAACGCAGATGGAGTTCAGGGGAAATAGACCTTGTCATTTGATAGTTGTAGTTGCTGGTATTTATAGTTCCCCTACAATTAAAGAGCATTCTGAACCCCACCAATGATAGAACTGGGCCAAACCTCCCACACAGAACCCCCAGGAGGCAAGAGGAGGTCTCTACTTGGGGAAATGGAGGTGGGCCTTCGCAATGAATGGAGAGGGAGAGACCAAGTAGACAACGGGTGGGGGTGGTTGTAATTTTGTGCCTTTATTGAGGTAGGTTTCTTAGGGTTTTTATACTTCAACACACTAGACTCACTCCCCCCTTTTCCTGGAGATTCCAATTTTCCCACGGCACACTGGTTGGGAAACACTGGCCTACTGACTAGAAAAGGAGTATTTCAAAGAGCTTTGGTAATACACATCTAGAAAACCAGTGTACCCAGACAACCGGTAAAACCACCGAAACCAAAATGGCCCCAAAGGAAACATGATAATCAAGGTGGTGCGCTGCAACTCTTCAGAGTGGGTGAAAATTTAGTAGGGTGGGCTCTAGGCATCATTCATTTTTGAAGCAGGCCCATCACTGCTTTAAAAACTAATGTCATCATGTACTGCTTGTTACAATACTTAAGGAAATGACATGGATCACTCTGTTAAATATATTTCACAGAAAGGCATAACTTGAAAAACAGGTTGGGTCATTATCATCTTAGTACATTGCTTATAATTAATTAACTCAGACCTCTTAAAGAGTTTTATAGAAATGTCGTTCACTTGGTTAAAGGAAGCCTGGTAGACAAAATTTGTGTATTAGGGGCACATGAACTCTTAAGCTACATAGTGTTATATATATTTTATTGTATTATGTCTTCTTTGAATCTGCAGTCTCATAAAGCACCACACATTCATTAAAACATATATTGGAGATTTTAGAAATGTTTTGCACAGGGAGAAGTAGCAGGAATCAGGAATTGCAATTATTAACTCCATGAAGTGGGCTTCTTCAGACCATAAAATACTTTTTCAGACACAACAGGTATTTTTAGAATGTTGCTGCAGTTTTCAAAGCAACTGTACTGCATCAACATTTGTTTATTTATTTAGATTATTTATAACCCGCCCTTCTCTACCCCCAAAGGGGGACTCTGGGCGGCTGACAAAAAGGTAACAATTTGATGCCGCATATACAGAGAATAAAAACATCAAGACATCAAAACACAATAAAATAGATTAAAAACAATTAAATATCAATGATTAAAATACATAATCGTAGTTTCATATTTAGAGGTTGTCCGAGCCAATCCGCAGTCTGTTTCCAAAGTCATCATTTTATTTTCTGCCTGATGCCAATATCTAACCCAGTGTTTCCCAACCTGTGTGCCATGGCACACTAGTGTGCCGTGGGAAATTGTAACCTCCAATACCCTTTCTTCCCCCTCCCGCCGAACACTTTTTCTTCTCCTCTCGGGCTCCCTTCTTCCCAGCCTCGCTCTGCTCGCTTTGCTCTGGGGCGAATCTGCGCAGTAGTGCCCGCACGGGTCACGTCTTTCTCCCTCCCCCCTCCCCTACTGAACACGCTCACGCTGCCCTCTTGGATCAAAATGGCGGCAGAAGCGGCAGTGTAGAAGTAAAAGTGTTCGACAGGAGGGGGAAGAAAGGGCGCAAAGGGGAAGGGGGAGGAAGAGGTCTCTGTCGAAAGCTGGCATGGGCAGACTTGGACCTTCCAGGTGTTTTGGATTCCAACTCCCACCATTCCTAGCAGCCTCAGACCCTTTTCCTTTCCCCCCCTCAGCCACTTAAGCAGGAAAGGGCCTCAGGCTGTTAGGAATGGTGGGGGTTGAAGTCCAAAGCACCCAGAGGGCCAAGGTTTTCCCATGCCTGTTTTAGGGACCTTAAATTGGTGAGCCTCCTTCCAACATTGTGATTCTGGATAGAAAACAAACAACAACACAACATAACATTGTTTGAGTCCACAGTGCTCTCTGGGTGTAGGTGAACTACAACTTCCAAACTGAAGGTCAATTCCCAAGCACACCCTTTCAGTACTTTCTGTTGGTAATGAGAGTTCAATATGCCAAGTGTGGTTCAATTCCATTGTTGCAAAGAGTTCAGGATGCTTTTTGATTGTGTGTTAACTATAAATCCCAGAAACCGTAACTCCCAAATGTCAAGATCTATTTTCCCCAAACTCCATCTGTGTTCACATTTGGGCATATTGAGTATTCATGCCAAGTTTGGTCCTGATCCAACATTGTTTGAGTCCACAGTGCTCTCTGGATATAGGTGAACTACAACTCTAAAACTCAAGGTTAATGCCCACCAAACTCTTATAGCATTTTCTCTTGATTATGGGAGTTCTGTGTGGGAAGCTTGTGTCTTTCTGCCATTCCTGCCAGGATATCTATGTTGCGTTCATCGAAACAGGCCCAGGTTTCACACTGAGTGTATAAATACATTTTAAAAACAAATGTAACAGCTTACCTTTTCTAGTTACCCAAAGTGCCATTATCAAACAGAGCACCAACTTAACTAATTCTGAACACACATTCACAGTCGCAGGAAGGTAATCATATTTATTATCTGAGAAAAAAACAGATTAATTTACTGTCATTAGAAGAATTGCTGTAGACATATTTGCAAAGTAGCAACAGTTCAATAAAACACAATAATAAAATGTATGAAATACTTTGGTATTGTTTATGAATACAGAAAGCCAAAGTAAAAAAAAAGATACACTCTTGATGATGTCCAAGGAGAGAAGCACTGAGGCCTGATATCCTGCAAAGGTGAGATCGTTTACCTGGGTTGGCACAAAGACAAGCTGTTTCTGTGCCCACAGAACATGGCATGAAGAGTAGGGCATTCCCTGAAGACTGTAGTGCAGGGGTGCTCATTAGGTAGATCGCGATCTACTGGTAGATCGCGTAGGGCGTCCTGGTAGATCGCAGGCAGAGCAGGAGGAAGGCTCAGTCCCGCCCCGCAGGCTCCCAACGCCGCCCAGGTGCAGGAGGTTGGACTGGATGGCCCTTGGAGATCTCCTCCTATTCTAGGAACCCATTGTTGTTGTTGTTGTTGTTATCAGAGGCTGAATGGCCATCTGTGAGGAATGTTTGATTGTGTTTTTCCCTTATGGCAGAAGGAGGTTGGACTGGATGACCCTTGGAGGTCTCCTTCTATTCTAGGAACCTGTTGTTGTTACTATTAGTAGTAGGAGTAGTAGTAGTAGCAGAGGCTGAATGAATATTATCATTATTATTATGAATAAATTCAGGGGCTTATTATACTCACATTTAGTTGAATTCAGTCTTAAAATATATTATATGGCTCTCACTGAAATACATTTCCAAATATTTTGCTTCTATGGCTCTCTGAGTAGTGGGTAGGTAGATCATTTTGACTTGGTTGTTTTATAAGTAGCTCGCATGCTAAAAAAAGTGTGAGCACCCCTGCTTTAGTGGTCTGGAAGACTACGATGGGAAAATGACATTCCTTGGTAACCTGGTCCACTGTTTGACAGCAAATAAGTAGTTAGCATAGATCATTTAGCATAGGTATGATATGAGGTGTATATATTTGTGATGAAGGTCGAACATCCCTTTTTCTGGAACTCCAGGATGCAAAATACTACAAAATAGTTGGCTGAGATAGTGATACTTTTGCTTTCTGGTGGTTTAATTCACACAAACTTTGCTTCATGCATAAAATGCTGTGCATAAAATGACCTTTAGGCTATGTGTATAAGATGTATGTGAAACATTGCAAGTTAAGTCATGGGTCCCATCTCCAAGGTATCTCATTATGTTCATGCAAGTATTCCAAAAGCTGGGTAGAATCCAAAAAAATGGAACACTTCTGAACCCAAGCTTTTCGGATAAGGATTTTGTAACCTACGAGGGCGGGTCAATAAGTCAGTGACTTTTTGAATGAAACACAGGTTTTTGGATAAAAAATCATTTTATTTTTCAACATAGTCTCCTTTGAGCTCTATACACTTTGTCCAACGTTTCTCCAATTTTTTTATCCCTTCCAAGAAATAAGATTTGTTGAGGTCTTCAAAATATTATTTGTTTGTGAGATGATTTCATTGTTGGAGTCAAATCTCTTTCCGCCAAGCCATTTCTTCAGGTTTGGAAACAAGAAATAGTCACTCAGGGCAAAATCCGTAGAATAGGGTGGATGAGGGAGCAATTCGTATCCCAACTCATGGGTTGTTCCCATGGAAACTGCACATGTGTGCACCCTTGCATTCTCCTCGTGTAAAAGAACTTTTTCCTTGGCCAAATGTGGTCAGTTTTTTCCCAAATCCTCATTAAATCGACCCAATAAGTTGGCATAATATTCGCCATTTTACCCCTTTGAAGGTAGTCAATGTGGATTATACCGCGTGCATCCCAAAAAACGGTCGCCATGACTTTATTGGCTGACAAACCCACCTTGGCCTTCTTTGGCGCCGATTCACCCCGAGAAACCCACTGTTTTGACTGCTGTTTGGTCTCTGGGGTGTTGTGGTGGATCCATGTTTCGTCCACGGTTACGAAACGGCACAAAAACTCATCCATATTGCAGTTGACTCCAAACACACTTGCGAAATTGTCAGGCGATTGCGTTTGTGGTCAATTGTGAGCAAACAATTGAAACCACTGAGCCATGTGACATGCCTATGGCTTCCACAAACTCTCGCACTTTCAAATTTTGTGTCTATGATGCAGAATAGTGGCAGAGTATCACCTGTACAATAAAATCTTATAGGATGGTTTTAGGAATGTGGATTGTTTTAGGTTTTTCAGCCTATATAGCCATGTTCCAGAAGCATTCTCTCCTGACGTTTCGCCTGCATCTATGGCAGGCATTCTCAGAGGTTGTGAGGTTTATGGAATGTATGTGGATTTTCTTAGTGTGATTTTAGTGGTGGCAGCAGCTAATGTTAAGAGACAGGCATATACAATTTTCAGGTCTTGTGATATTCAATCCTACCCTGAGTTTACTTAAATTGTTCTTGCAGAATGGTGCACTGAGGAAGCAGTTAAGATTAGTGCATAGTTCTAATATTAGATTAGGACTACACAGCCTGATGACATAACCTCATATCATAAGCTCACAGAGAATCTGAAGGTCATATCTGCATGCTGACAAATGCATACCTTCATTGGCAGAGTATTTCATCAGAAGGATACGACTTGACCCCAAGGCAACAAAGGTACCTCCTAACAGGAATGTATGTACAGTCGATTTGAACAATCTCGAAGTCTGACTGCCACATTTGGACTCCATTCTGTTGTCTTGTTGTCAGTGACCTTTGAACAGTAAAGAAGAAAACGTATCAGATAGGTCTTTTCAGAGGAACAACAGTATCTCATTACTTGCAATGCTGATTAGGTTCAGAGAGGGTTCAGGGGCCATTTTTCATACACAAGAATCTATTGCAGGTTATTACCGGACTTATGTTCACTAAAATTGGATGTGATTGGAAAAGAACATCCAGTTTCTGACTCAGTGGTTTAAAACCTAAAACAAAGTGTAATTGTACAGAAGAAAGCATTGCTTCAGGCATGGATGATTATGGGATGGGTACAATGTGAAACTGAATAACATTCAGCAAAACATAATTGTCATGACTTTCCATGCAGACTAAATGACAAGATTTCCACGCATCTATTCAACTACACAACATAAATGACAATACTTTCCATACATCTGTTTAACTACAAAACATAAATGACATTGCTTAACATACTTATTGCTTAACATAAGTATTTTTTGCTTGGTGTTTATTTTTATTGATTTAGTCTAATTTCTACTGTATGCCTTATTAGTTTTGTTTTCACTGTTGCTTTCTGTGTAAGCAGCCCCGAGTCCCCTTGGGAAGATGGGGCATGTGCAGAAGTGTTTATTTTTTATTATAGGATTGAGGATTGAATATGTATTGAAATGTTTAGATGTTTAGGGAAGGTGCACTTCTTCAGTAAAGGCCCACCTTGGGGAAGAGTTGCCATAGCAACATGGCTGTAAGGCAGAGGTGGGAGGAGTCAACAGCTTTCTGCCACAGCCAAGAATAGAATTCTGGGGAAGTTTGAATTTTGACAGTTTAACTGTCAGACCAGCTCTAGGAGAGAGCAGGTTCTGAGGGCAGTCTGTTTTTGGAGCTGTAGAGAGACAGTTCTAGTAGGCTGAGCTTGCGAGCCAGTCTGTTTATATGGAGCCTGAGGGCTAGAGATAGGCAAGGTGCCTATAGGAGGAGAGAGGGTCTGTGTGTGAGATAGTTACATACTGATCTAACTGAGTAATAGTAACAGTCAAACATTTTAAACTTTGTATCTTCTACAATACCAATGTAACCATGATGAGTTGAGCCTCTAAGAAGTTATAACGTATCCATCACGCTTTTGTGCCAAGCTATAAATAAACTGTTATTGTTCTTTTCATCAACAACCTCTCTCTGTTCCGTATTTTAAAAGTCCAGCCTCAGAGTAAAGCAAGACAGGAAAGTGTTTTTAACCTGTCTTGTTACACAGTTTGAAGTCCCACAATAATTGGTGACAGACCCTCCTAGATAACTGATAACAACAACAGTCCTCACAATCTGGTGGCTAATCTCTTCATATTTAAGGGATCCTTAAATTAAAGTTATACAACACCCTTTTACATTAGGTCAGATACGTAGTGACCTCATCGTTACAAATTGGTGGCAGCAATGGGATCAGTAAAAGAGGGTCCACCTTGTCCAGCCGGTTCATTTGAATAGCCTCCTTACAGGGCAGGATATAAAGTTTATTATTGGTGGTGGTGCAGAATGCTGCGGCCCGACTTCTCGCTGGGGAACTGGTGATATGTCATATAACTCCAATTCTCCAGCAGCTGCACTGGCAAACGATTGAGCAACGAATTACCTTCAAAGTGATCCAAGCGACGGTCATCTCGAGATTAGACTACTGTAACGCCCTCTACGTTGGCCTTCCCTTGGCGACAGTTCGGAAACTCAAGCTAGTGCAGAATGCCGCTGCTCGCTTGCTGACGGGAACGTCGGTAAGGGAACGTCGGTAAGGGAGCACATTACGCCCATTCTAAGGCAGCTGCACTGGCTGCCCATCGAGTACCGAATTGTTTTCAAGGTGTTGGTGTTAACCTTTAAGGCTCTACACGGCCTAGGGCCTGCGTACCTGAGGGACCGCCTTGCCCCATACATTCCCCCGAGATCACTACGTTCGGAGGAGATGAATCTGCTCCTGATTCCATCGGTCCGCACCTGTCACCTGTCTGCTACCAGGCAAAGGGCGTTCTCTGTGGCGACTCCGGTACTCTGGAACTCTCTCCCGGATTATGTTCGAGCCGCCACGGAGCTTATTCCGTTCGCAGGGCCTGCAAGACCGCCCTGTTCAAACTGGCCTTCGGCTAGGCTAGCGAGCCGAACGTACTCATCTTCTTAACTGGCACCCTGGCTCAGGGAATGCTTCAGTATGTACATAATTTTATCTCGGGACCTTTGTTGTTTTTATGTTGTATTTTATTGTACGGCGACATGGATGTGACATGCCTGCCGAGTTTTTATGATGTTATCCGCCCCGAGCCTGCAGGGAAGAGCGGAATACAAGATGGAACAAATAAATAAATAAATAAATAATAAAAGTGATGTTACTTACCTTCAAGGCCTTATATGGTCCAGAGCCGGTGTATTTGAGGGACCGCCTTACCCCCCCTATCAACCCCAGAGATCACTTCGTTCTGAAGATCAAAATCTGTTGTAAATTCCCAACTTTAAGATCTTCCACCTGCCTCCTTCATTGTGGAATGCATTATATGCAGAAGTCCGGGCCCTACGGGACTTGCCAACTTTCCAGAGGGAATGCAAAACATATCTATTTCGGGAGGCGTTTGAGTTATGAAATTGGTTTTTAATCTGGTTCTTATTGTTATAATCGTACTTGTAAACCTCTCCGAGCTTTCGGGGAGTGGCGGTATATAAGCCCAAATTATAAATAAATAAATTGTTATTGACATTATTATTATTGTTTGAAACGCAAGACTAGTACACCGCAAACAATATCACTACGCTGGCTGTTGTATCGGGTCACAAGTTGGATCACAAGTCGGATACTTTCCAAGTGTCTAGGACTATGTGATGTATCGGCGAATAATGCATGCAGATCTGAGTAGGGTGGCCTTTTACAGCTGACAGATGGTAATTTTGTCAGTGCCACTTGTTTTTAAGTACAGGCCAAGATCTTTAGGCACTGCATCTAGTGTGCCGATCACCACTGGGACCACCTTTACTGGTTTGTGCCAGAGTCTTTGCAGTTCGATCTATAAATCCTCATATCAGTGTAACCTTTTCCAGTTGCTTCACGTCAATCCTGCTGTTTCCTGGGATTGCAACATTGATGACCCATACATTTTTCCACTCCACAGACCTTTCGGAGGGCCTGTAAGACCATCCTGTTCCAACAGGCGTTGAATCTCTAAGGCTGCAATTTCTACTCTGGTCTTAATCTGTTTTTATTATGTTTTAAAGTATGTTGTGATTGTGTTGTTCGTTGCTGTGAACCACCCTGAGCCTTTTTGGGAAGGGTGGTATATAAATCAAAATAATAAATAAAATTTTGAAGGACGGGATATAAATGCTCGAAATTATATATATATATATATATATATATATATATATATATAATATATGAAAATATATATATGCCCACTCACTGATCTTTGCAGATCATGTTGCTTGATAAGTAAAGTTAGACCCTCTGTTGACAATGGAGACCCATGTCTCCGCTGTAAGCAGATCCACATTTTTCCATCTGCGGCAGGCTAGATGACTGGCTCTCTACCTATCTAGGAGTGACCTGGCTACGGTGATCCAGGCGCTTTATATTGGCCTTCCTTTGTCGGTGATCAGGAAGATTAAGCTGGTGCAAAGTTACACTCCCCCTGAAGGCGCAGGTTCGCAGCTTGGGAGTGATCCTGGACTCATCGCTGAGTTGTATTTTATGTATTTTGTTCCTTGGATATTTGTAAACCGCTCCGAGCCTTTGGGGAGTGGTGGTATACAAGTTGGAATAATAAATAATTAATAAATAATTTTTCTGAATAGAGGGGCAAAAGGCAAGAACTTAGTCTGTTTTGGGGAAACTGTTCAACAGATATTTACTTAATTTTTTTAAAATGCATTTTAACCAAATTCTTTTAATAACAGCAATAGTTTGATTCATCAGCATGATGCTCCAAAGGGCTACGGCAGACCTTGAAGAAGACGGCGTATATATACGCTATTGTACTGATGGTAGCTTGTTCAACTTAAGCCGTCTGAGGGCTCGCACTAAGACTCTAAACTATCTAGTCCGTGAGCTGCTTTTTTCTGACGATGCTGCCCTTGTCGCCCATTCAGAAGCAGCTCTGCAGCGCCTCGCATCCTGTTTTGCAGCAGCTGCACAGCTGTTTGGGCTGGAAGTCAGCCTGAAGAAAACGGAAGTCCTCTACCAGCCCGCACCACAGGAAGAACACCATCATCCCCACGTCAGCATAGGCGAATCTGTGCTTAAGTCCGTCCAGCAGTTCACCTACCTGGGAAGCATTATCTCTTCAGCCGCCAAGATTGACAAAGAGATAGATCACAGGTTAGCAAAGGCATAGAGTGCATTTGGAAGGCTTCACAAAAGAGTCTGGAGCAACAAGCACCTGAGGCAAAGCATCAAAATCAGTGTGTACAGAGCTATCATACTGTCTATTCTCCTCTGGGTCTGAAACATGGGTCACCTATCGCCAACACCTACGACTCCTCGAACGCTTTCACCAGCACTGTCTTCGCACAATCCTAAATATACACTGGACCCACTATGTGACTAATGTTGCTGTCCTTGAGCAAGCAGGAATCACCAGCCTTGAGGCCATGCTATTGAAAATGTCCATCCTCTGGACCCCTATTTGGAACTTTACAGTCTGCATGAACGTTGTACTACCATTTGGATTATTCCAGCATATACTCCTATGAAACTGGGTCTAAGTTATATTTCTGGACTATTTATTTATTTATTTATTTATTTATTGTTTCCATTTACTTTACCACCCTTCCCGAGGCTCAGGGTGGTTTCCAACATAAAAACATATAAAAATTTAAAACATCATAAAACACTATAAAATAATCCTAACCAATTGCATTTACATCAATCGCAGCGGGTCAGAACAAGCTGACTCGTAACAACAACAATAGTACACAGCAGGATGAGGTATCAATTCAGTTCAGGCGCCGGTCAGTCACCAAATGCTTGCCTGAACAGCCAGGTCTTGCACGACCTACGAAAGGCCATCAGGTCTCGCAGGGCCCGCGTCACGGCCAGTAGCGAGTTCCACAGGACCGGGGCAGCCAGCGAGAACGTGCTCTGCCGTGTGCTGGAAAGCCTATAGAGCTTCAAACCTGGGACCTCAAGCATGTTAAGACCCTCTGAATGCAGTGATCTTCTGGGCACGTATGGGGTAAGCCGCTCCTTCAAGTACACTGGCCCCAAACCATGTAAGGCCTTGAAAGTCAAGACTAACACTTTGAAGGAGACCCTGAATTCAATTAGCAACCAGTGCAGTTCGCACAGGAGAGGTGTTATATGGGATGTTCTAGTAGCTCCCAGCAGCAGGCAAGCTGCTGCGTTCTGCACCAGTTTAAGTTTCCGGATCGCCGACAAAGGTAGGCCAATGTACAGCGCGTTACAGTAGTCGAGCCTCGAGAGGACGGTGGCTTGGATCACTGTGGCCAGGTCGCAACGGGAGAGCGAGGGAGCCAGGCGTTTTGCTTGCCGCAGATGGTAAAAGGCTGTCTTGCAGGCACAAGCAATTTGTGCCTCCATAGACAGCTGCGAGACTCCTCCCATCACAGCGGCGTGATACTGGTATTGTTTTTCACCTCGACATTTGCCTATATTATTGTGTACTGCTCTAATACATTATTGTGTACTTTTGAGGCTATTTGCCTTTGTTTGTTTATTTCATGCTATTAAGAACACAGCTGCGCTGGGCAGGGCACGTCTCTAGGATGGAGGACCTACGCCTCCCAAAGATACTACTCTATGGTGAACTCGTCACGGATCAGCGCAAGAGAGGCACCCCCAAAAAGAGATATAAGGACTCCCTGAAACAACACCTCAGGCTCGGCCAGATTGATCACCAACAATGATCCACCCTGGCCTCACATCCGGAGGCATGGAGACGCACTATCCACAATGCTGCGGCATCTCTGGATAAAGGTGAACTACAACTCCAAAACTCAAGGCCAATGCCCACCAAACTCTTATAGTATTTTCTCTTGGTTATGGGAGTTCTGTGTGTTTCTTTCTGCCATTCCTGCCAGGATATCTATTTTGTGTTCATCGAAACAGGCCCCGGTTTCACACTGAGTGTATAAATACATTTTAAAACATATTAACTATATGTATTACTGTGTTAGAGTGTCATTTTGCGGCCACTTTCGAGAAGACACGCCGAACGGGTCTCGACAACGCAGAAAGAACCGCAACTGTACCCGAGGACTGGAGGGAGGCAAATGTAACACCAATCTTCAAGAAAGGATCCAGAGGTGATCCAGGAAATTATAGACCAGTCAGTTTCATCTCAGTTCCAGGCAAAGTGATGGAAACCATTATTAAAGAAAATATTACTAGGCACATAGAAGAACAGGCATTGCTGAAAGAAAACCAACATGGTTTCTGCAAAGGCAAATCATGTCTTACTAACTTGTTAGAATTCTTTGAGGGTGTAAATAAACACACAGATAAAGGGGAGCCAGTCGATATTGTTTACCTTGACTTTCAAAAGGCTTTTGACAAAGTCCTCACCAAAGGCTCCTAAATAAGCTCTTCAGCATGGAATCAGGGGACAGGTCTTGTCCTGGATCGGAACCTGGCTAAACCGTAGGAAACAAAGGGTGGTAATAAACGGACATTTCTCTGGGTGGAAAGAGGTGAGAAGTGGCGTACCCCAAGGTTCAGTTTTGGGTCCGTTACTTTTTAATTTATTCATTAATAATCTGGATATAGGAGTGAATTCTGAGGTAGCAAAGTTTGCAGACGACACTAAATTGTTCAAGGTAGTTAAAAATGAAACTGATTGTAAAGAGCTCCAGAAAGATCTCTCGAAATTGAGTGAATGGGCAACAAAGTGGCAAATGCATTTTAACCTAAACAAGTGTAAAGTCATGCACATCGGGCAAAGAACCCCAACTACACCTACAAATTGATGGGGTCAAAGCTTTCGAGACAAACCAGGAAAGGGATCTTGGGGTTTTGGTGGACAGCTCAATGAAGATGTCTACCCAGTGCGCAGCAGCAGTGAAAAAAGCAAATTCTATGCTAGGCATGATCAAAAAGGGAATCGAAAATAGGTCAGCAAATGTTGTATTACCTCTCTACAAATCGAAGGTAAGGCCACATTTGGAGTACTGTGTACAATTCTGGTCTCCGCACCTTAAGAAGGATATAACGGAACTGGAAAAGGTACAGAAAAGGGCAACAAGAATGATCCAAGGGATGGAGCGGCTCCCCCTTTAAACCAGGTTGCAACGCCTTGGTCTTTTCAGCCTTGAAAGACGGCGTTTAAGAGGTGACTTGATCGAAGTGTATAAAATCATGCATGGGATAGAAAAGGTGAATAAAGAAAAATTATTTTCTTTGTCACAAAACACTATGACTAGGGGGCACTCCCTGAAGCTCCAAGGTAGGAAAATTAGGACTAATAAAGGGAAATATTTCTTCACCCAGAGGGTCATTGGGTTATGGAACTCACTTCCAGAGGAGGTTGTGACAGCTGTCAGCCTGGACAGCTTCAAGGCAGGATTAGACAGATTCATGGATACCAAGGGAATCAGTAGTTACTGAAATGGACATCCAAGTGCCACCTCTGTGTTGATGGAGGCAGGCAGGATTTTCCCCGGGTACTGGTTGTGGGGGGTCGGGAGCAGGTGAGGGTTTTGCCCTCCTTTCTGCTAGAGATCCCTGCGTACAACTAGTGGGCCACTGTGTGACACAGAATGCTGGACTAGATGGGCTGAGGCCCGATTCAGCATGGCTCTTCTTATGTTCTTACCTCTGGATAAAGGTGAACTACAACTCCAAAACTCAAGGCCAATGCCCACCAAACTCTTATAGTATTTTCTCTTGGTTATGGGAGTTCTGTGTGTTTCTTTCTGCCATTCCTGCCAGGATATCTATTTTATGTTCATCGAAACAGGCCCCGGTTTCACACTGAGTGTATAAATACATTTTAAAACATATTAACTATATGTATTACTGTGTTAAGAGTGTCATTTTGCGGCCACTTTCGAGAAGACACGCCGAACGGGTCTCGACGACGCAGAAAGAACCGCGACTTGGAAACAGCACCACCCAAGGAGACTTTCTGCTGTGCTTTCTGCAACCGGACTTGCCTATCTCAGATTGGCCTTTTTAGTCATCAACGCGCTTGTAAAAAATAAATAAATCTTGGAGTGCATAAAACAGTGTGTAAAACAATAATGATAAACAATACAAATAAACAAAAAAACATACCATGAATAATTAATAAGCAAACAATAAATAAACAGACAGACATGTAGCCTTCCCAGCTCTGAGAGAGCCTTGTGGTTTGCCACAGAGACTTCCCTATCTTCCACCTGGAAGGACTGCAACATGGGAAACAGCCCAAGCTTGCCTATTTTCCTGGCTACTGAAGGTGAAACTCCTCCAAGAGAGAGAGAGAGAGAGAGAGAGAGCCTCCATTATTGCTTAACATATGAAATCAAGCAGCAGTTCCTATTCCACCCATTCCCCTTTGAAGGGCTTGGTTACCTGACAGCAGCACCTTTTCCCTCTGTATACATAGCCTGGCTGGTTTCCACTTATCTGCGCATGCGCGGCAAACCTCCCCTCTTCTTGTCCCAACCCCTTCTCATGTACGCATGCGCAGAAAGGGAGACAGTTCAGTTGTATGACTGAGACAGGAGAGAGTCGTTCTCTCTCTCTCTATATAAAAAAACCCGGAAGTGCCTGGTTTATAGAGGTATTAAAACTATAGAGGTATTAAAAGGATAGAGGTATGAGTCTCAACAAAACATATAATACATTGTGTTTCTGTGACTCCAACTCAGGCATGAATGTTTCAATGGCTCATCTTGATTAGCATTTAATGGCCTAGCAGCTTCAAGATCTGGCTTCTTAGTGGATGGAAGAATCCTTTGTTGAGAGGGGATAAGCTGTCCCTGGTTGTTTCTTGTCAGGAGCTCCCCTGTTTTTTGACTGTTGTTCTTTATTTACTGTCCTGATTTTAGAGGGTTTTTTAAAATACTCACCTTGATTAGCATTTAATGGCCTAGCAGCTTCAAGATCTGGCTTCTTAGTGGACAGAAGAATCCTTTGTTGAGAGGGGATTTTATATTATTTTATATTATTTAATTAATAAACAATATAATTTATTTTATAATTTCATATTTTATAATTTCATATTTTATTTAATCTTTTTATATTCTTTAATAAATAATATTTATTAATTTTATTATTTATTTCATAATTTCATATTTTATTTAATCGTTTTATATTGTTTAATATCATTTAATTAATAAATAATATTATTTATTTTATTATTTATTTTATAATTTCATATTTTATTTAATCATTTTATATTATTTCATATCATTTAATTAATGAATAATATTATTTATTTTATAATTTATTTTATTATTTTATATTTTATTTAATCATTTTATAGTATTTTATATTATTTAATAAATAAATAATATTATTTATTTTATAATTTGTTTTATAATTTCATATTGTATTTAATCATTTTATATTATTTAATTAATAAATAATATTATTTATTTTATATTTTATTTAATCATTTCATATTATTTTATATTATTTTATATTATTTAATTAATAAATAATAATATTTATTTTATAATTTATTTTATAATTTCATATTTTATTTAATCATTTCATATTATTTCATATTATTTATTTAATCATTTTATAGTATTTTATATTATTTAATTAATAAATAATATTTATTTTATTATTTTTTATAATTTCATATTTTATTTAATCATTTTATATTATTTAATAAATAAATAATATTATTTTATAATTTATTTTATTATTTTATTTAATCATTTTATATTATTTCATATCATTTAATTAATAAATAATATTATTTATTTTATTATTTATTTTATAATTTCATATTTTTAACCATTTTATATCATTTGATATCATTTAATAAATATATTATTATTATTTTAATAATTATTTTATATTTTCATATTTTATTTAATCATTTTATATTATTTAATATCATTTAATAAATAAATGATAATATTTATTTTATAATTTATTTTATAATTTTATATTTTATTTAATAATTTTATATTATTTTATATCATTTAATTAATAAATAATATTATTTATTTTATAATTTATTTTATAATTTTATATATTTTTACATCATTTTATATTATTTAATATCATTTAATAAATAAATGATATTTATTTTATAATTTATTTTATAATTTTATATTTTATTTAATAACTTTTTATTATTTAATACCATTTATTTTTATTCATTTATTTTTTTTATATAATTTCATATTTTATTTAATCATTTTATTTCATTTGATATAATTTAATAAATATATTATTATTATTTTAATAATTATTTTATATTTTCATATTTTATTTAATCATTTTATATTATTCAATATCATTTAATAAATAAATAATAATATTTATTTTAAATTTATTTTATAATATAATATTTTATTTTAATAATTTTATATTATTTTATATCATTTAATTAATAAATAATATTATTTATTTTATAATTTATTTTATAATTTTATATTTTATTTAATAACTTTTTATTATTTAATACCATTTATTTTTATTCATTTATTTTTTTTATATAATTTCATATTTTATTTAATCATTTTATTTCATTTGATATAATTTAATAAATATATTATTATTATTTTAATAATTATTTTATATTTTCATATTTTATTTAATCATTTTATATTATTCAATATCATTTAATAAATAA
Source organism: Anolis apletophallus (assembly GCA_030556195.1). NCBI lineage: Eukaryota > Metazoa > Chordata > Lepidosauria > Squamata > Anolidae > Anolis > Anolis apletophallus. The sequence continues at coordinate 11,295,794 of JARBWK010000004.1, forward strand.
ATAATAATATTTATTTTAAATTTATTTTATAATATAATATTTTATTTTAATAATTTAATATTATTTTATATCATTTAATTAATAAATAATATTATTTATTTTATAATTTATTTTATAATTTTATATTTTATTTAATAACTTTTTATTATTTAATACCATCTATTTTTATTCATTTATTATTTTATTTATAATTTCATATTTTATTCAATCATTTTATATCATTTAATATCATTTAATTAATAAATAAATTTTTACTTAAAACCTTTAATAAAAATTTAATACTTAAAAAAAAGAAAGAAATTGTCCACATGCTGTTAGGAATTGTTGGAGTTGAACTCCAAAACACTCAGAGGGACGAAGTTGGCCCATGCCTGCTCTATCTTTTTCCTATCTCTGTGGTGACACAGAGATGCAGCCTCGAACGCGCAGGCGCACACAAGACCTTTCCCACCCTAGCCAGAGGGATGCGAGGAAGCCGGCCGGGTCATGTGATTGGTCGAGAGGGGGCGGTGGGCGGGGCGTCGCGCGCGCGGAGGGGGCGGGGCCACGCTTTCCCGGAAGGAAGTGTCCCTCAGCGGCTGAGCCTGGCTGGGTTCAGTCGAGTCGGTGCAGCGCCGCCGGCAGGATGCAGAGCGTCATCAACACGGTGAAGGGGAAAGCGTTGGAGGTGGCCGAGTACTGGACGCCGGTGCTGAAGGTAAGGCCTTGTCCCACGAAGGGGAGCAACGGGCGAAGGCTGCCTCTACGCCAGGCATGGGCCAGCTTGGGCCCGCCAGGGGGGTTGGACTTCAACTCCCATCATTCCTAACAGCCGGTAGGCTGTTAGGAATGATGGGAGTTGAAGTCCAACCCCCCTGGCGGGCCCAAGCTGGCCCATGCCTGCTCTACCGTAGTTTGGTGAGGGACCAACGCTCTTCAGCAGAGAAGGCTTAAAGACCTGGCCAAACTACAACTCCCATGATACCAAGATCCAAAGGCGGGTCAATAAGTCAGTGACTTTTTGAATTTCCCGCCTCTTAACCGAAAAGGCAGCACCGCTCCTGTCAACAGGCACCTGTCAGTTGACGCCTGTCAAAATTTGGACAAGCCGCCTCATTTAGTTCGTGTTTGACAGCCATTGATACGGTAGCAGACTACCGCCTGATTTGAGGAGAAAAATGGGAAAAAAGTGAATTTCGTGTGTTCATTTTGCGGGGAAAAACCATCACTCAAACCATAGCTAAGCTTGATCAATACGATGGGGACTCTGCACCATCAATTTCAATGGTTAAAAAAAAGTGGTTTACTGAATTTCGTGGTGGCCGTACGAGCACGGAGGATGCCGAACGTTCTGGACGCCCAGTTGAGGTCTCTCTACACCCGAAACAATTGAAAAAAATTTACGATATGGTGTTGGCCGATCAGAGACTGAAAGTGTGAGAGATTGCGGAAGCCATAGGCATCTCGCGTGGCTCAGTGGTTTCAATGTTAAAGGATCACTTGGGTATGAGAAAGCTTTCCGCAAGATGGGTGCCGCCTTTGCTCACAATCGACCACAAACGCAGTCGTGTGACAATTTCGCAGGCGTGTTTGGCGTTATTCAACCGCAATATGGACAGGTTTTTGCGCCGTTTCGTAACCATGGATGAAACGTGGATCCAGCACAACACACCAGAGACCAAACAACAGTCAAAACAGTGGGTTTCTCGGGGTGAATCGGCGCCAAAGAAGGCCAAGGCGGGTTTGTCAGCCGATAAAGTCATGGCGACCGATTTTTGGGATGCACGCGGTATAATCCACATGGACTACCTTCAAAAGGGTAAAGCAATCAATGGCGAATATTATGCCAACTTATTGGATCGATTTAGTGAGGATTTGAGGGAGAAAAATGACCGCATTTGGCCAAGAAAAAAGTTATTTTGCACCAGGTCAATGCAAGGGTGCACACACGTGCAGTTTCCATGGCAACAATCCATGAATTGGGATACAATTTGCTCCCTCATCCGCCCTATTCTCCGGATTTAGCCCCGAGTGACTATTTCTTGTTTCCAAACCTGAAGAAATGGCTCAGCAGAAAGAGATTTGACTCCAACGATGAAATCATCTCACAAACAAATACCTATTTTGAAGACCTCGACAAATCTTATTTTTTGGAAGGGATAAAAAAAATGGAGAAACGTTGGACAAAGTGTATAGAGCTCAAAGGAGACTACGTTGAAAAATAAAATGATTTTTTATCCAAAAACTTGTATTTCATTCAAAAAGTCACGGACTTATTGACCCACCCTCGTGTATATGTGTGTGTGTGTGTGTATCTCCGCCTGATGCTAGCGTAGATGACGACACAAAGAAGAAGATTGGAAAGCCAAGATAGTTCCCCGTTTATCCCTCCCCAAAACCCTGTATTTATATCCCTCACCTATCTCCGCGAGGCGACTCAGGGCGGTGGCCAACAAAATGGCAAACTTGCAATGCCGTAATAAACCAACAAATAAATAAATAAACAACCCTACCACACACCAGAAATAAAACCACAAAATTATGTCATTTATGTTTTGTCGTGAATGCAAAATTATAATGAACAAACAAAAATTAAATAATAACATAATTGATCAGTTACTTCACATCTAACATTAAAACACCTCACAAATGTAACCATAGAGCTGCAGTCTTGGCTTTTCTTCGCGAATGAAGATTCAGGAAGGACTCATCTCACGCTTTCTATTTATATAATGCCGTTATTATAATAACATCATCATCAATGCTGGAAGCCTATATTGGAAATGGTTCATCTCCTCATTTATTTATATAGTGCCATCGCTATTATAACATAGTAATGAGATATGACAGGACAGTACAATAATGTATAATGTTTTAAATGCCTATTTATGTTTTATCTTGATTGCTTATAATAATTTACTGTTGTGTGATTTTGTATTATATTCTAAATATATTTGAAACTGCTTTGGGTCCCCACAGTGGTAGAAAAGCAGCATATAAATAAATAGTTGTTGTTATTATTATTCATTAATGGTAGTGTTCCTTGCCTACATCTCCCCATGGATAAAGGCAAAGAACAATAATATATTAAAATATGGCATATACATTAAATTAAAACCCAATTAAAACATAATTTCATGCATAAAGGCCATGCTATTGGGAACACAGCTGCGCTGGGCAGGGCACATCTCTAGGATGAAGGACCACCACCTCCCAAAGATGCTACTCTATGGTGAACTCGCCACGGTCAGCGCAAGAGAGGCGCCCCAACTTGGAAACGACATCACCCAAAAAGACTGTCTGCTGTGCTTTCTGCAACCGAACTTGCCTATCTCGGATTGGCCTTCTTAGTCATCAACGCGCTTGTAAAAAGCATGGGATGAGTCCTTCCTAAGAATCTCCGTTCGCAAAATAATGGCGAGAGAAAATATATATACATATAGAGGGGGGCATATTAAAACAACCATAACAATTTAAAATTCATAAATTAAACATACTCTGGATAGGCCTGCTGGAAGAGACTGCTGCTTGGATTCATCTACACTGCCATATAATTCAGTTTCAGAATGTGGTTCAACTGCATTGAACTGGATTATATAAATTTACACTGCCATATAATCCAGTTAAACTGCATTATTTTGCCAGTGTAGTAGACCCAGCCTTTAATGCTGTTTTAAATTCATAAGGTGAATTCAGTTGTCAGATCTCTCATTGTAACACTATATAATTGTTCCCTATTGTCAAGCTTGCAATCATTAAGACATGACACGAAAGGAAAAGGGATGACAGTGTGGGAAGGGGAGTAAGTCCATCAGATGTGCTCTTTTTCTTCTCGCCCTCCAAGGCAAAGGCAATGACAGTTGGGATGGATGGTGGGCTGTCCCAGCTGCTGCTTCTTTCTCTCCCAAATAAGCAATATGGAAGGTTTCATCATATCCTTGTGGTGTCCTCCAATAAAAACACATTGTTATTATTATGTTTATTTATACCCCACTTTTTCTCTCTACAAAGCAGCCTTAGGGAAATTGGTTTCCTTTGCAGTCTATCTTTATGTTTACTTTGCTTTCTATCTTGATCTATGATTCATGACAAATAGGCTTTGCTCTCTGACCTTGCTTTACTTCATATGCCAGAGGCACTTTCTCTGTGCACTTCATGGTTCTCTTAGCACAGTGGTTCCCAAACTTTTTTGGCCTACCGCAACACTTTCCAGAAAAAAATTTACTCACCGCCCCCCTAGAAATTAATTTTAAAAATTTTAATGGCAATTAAAAAGTTTACTGTTGTTCTTTATTTACTGTCCTGATTTCAAAGGGTTTTTTAAAATACCCACCTTGATTAGCATTTAATGGCTTAGCAGCTTCAAGATCTGGCTTCTTAGTGGACGGAAGAATCCTTTGTTGAGAGGGGATAAGCTGTCCCTGGTTGTTTCTTGTCAGGAGCTCCCCTGTTTTTTTACTGTTGTTCTTTATTTACTGTCCTGATTTTAGAGGGTTTTTTTAAATACCCACCTTGATTAGCATTTAATGGCTTAGCAGCTTCAAGATCTGGCTTCTTAGTGGACGGAAGAATCCTTTGTTGAGAGGGGATAAGCTGTCCCTGGTTGTTTCTTGTCAGGAGCTCCCCTGTTTTTTGACTGTTGTTCTTTATTTACTGTCCTGATTTCAAAGGGTTTTTTAAAATACCCACCTTGATTAGCATTTAATGGCTTAGCAGCTTCAAGATCTGGCTTCTTAGAGGGTTTTTTTAAATACCCACCTTTGATTAGGAAGAATCCTTTGTTGAGAGGGGATAAGCTGTCCCTGGTTGTTTCTTGTCAGGAGCTCCCCTGTTTTTTGACTGTTGTTCTTTATTTACTGTCCTGATTTTAGAGGTTTTTTAAAATACCCACCTTGATTAGCATTTAATGGCCTAGCAGCTTCAAGATCTGGCTTCTTAGTGGATGGAAGAATCCTTTGTTGAGAGGGGATAAGCTGTCCCTGGTTGTTTCTTGTCAGGAGCTCCCCTGCTTTTTGACTGTTGTTCTTTATTTACTGTCCTGATTTTAGAGGTTTTTAAATACCCACCTTGATTAGCATTTAATGGCTTAGCAGCTTCAAGATCTGGCTTCTTAGTGAAGAATCCTTGTTGAAGAAGCTGTCCCTGGTTGTTTCTTGAGAGCTCCCTGGGACTGTCCTGAAGTTTTTGTCCCTTGATTAGCATTTAATGGTAGCAGCTTCAAGATCTGGTCTTAGTGGATGGAAGCTCCCTGTTTTTTGAGCTCCCCTGTTTTTTGACTGTTGTTCTTTATTTACTGTCGTGATTTTAGAGGTTTTTTAAAATACCCACCTTGATTAGCATTTAATGGCCTAGCAGCTTCAAGATCTGGCTTCTTAGTGGACGGAAGAATCCTTTGTTGAGAGGGGATAAGCTGTCCCTGGTTGTTTCTTGTCAGAGCTCCCTGTTTTTTGACTGTTGTTCTTTATTTACTGTCCTGATTTTAGAGGTTTTTAAAATACCCACCTTGATTAGCATTTAATGGCCTAGCAGCTTCAAGATCTGGCTTCTTAGTGGACGGAAGAATCCTTTGTTGAGAGGGATAAGCTGTCCCTGGTTGTTTCTTGTCAGGAGCTCCCCTGTTTTTTGACTGTTGTTCTTTATTCACTGTCCTGATTTTAGAGGGTTTTTTTAAATACCCACCTTGATTAGCATTTAATGGCTTAGCAGCTTCAAGATCTGGCTACTTAGTGGATGGAAGAATCCTTTGTTGAGAGGGGATAAGCTGTCCCTGGTTGTTTCTTGTCAGGAGCTCCCCTGCTTTTTGACTGTTGTTCTTTATTTACTGTCCTGATTTTAGAGGGTTTTTTGAAATACCCACCTTGATTAGCATTTAATGGCCTAGCAGCTTCAAGATCTGGCTTCTTAGTGGACGGAAGAATCCTTTGTTGAGAGGGGATTTTATATTATTTTATATTATTTAATAAATAAATAATATTATTTATTTTAAATTTATTTTATAATTTCATATTTTATTTAATCTTTTTATATTCTTTAATAAATATTATTTATTAATTTTATTATTTATTTCATAATTTCATATTTTATTTAATCATTTTATATTGTTTAATATCATTTAATTAATAAATAATATTATTTATTTTATTATTTATTTTATTTTATTTTATATTGTATTTAATCATTTTTATCATTTGATATCATTTAATAAATAAATAATAATTATTATTTTATAATTTATTTTATAATTTCATATTTTATTTATCATTTTATATTATTTTATTTTATTTTATTAATAAATAATATTTATTTTATAATTTATTTTATAATTTCATATTGTACTTTATCATTTCATATTATTTTATATTATTTTATATTATTTAATTAATAAATAATAATATTTATTTTATAATTTATTTTATAATTTCATATTTTATTTAATCATTTCATATTATTTCATATTATTTATTTAATCATTTTATAGTATTTTATATTATTTAATATATAAATAATATTTATTTTATTATTTTTTATAATTTCATATTTTATTTAATCATTTTATATTATTTAATAAATAAATAATATTATTTTATAATTAATTTTATTATTTTATATTATTTTATTTAATCATTTTATATTATTTCATATCATTTAATAAATAAATAATATTATTTATTTTATAATTTATTTTATAATTTCATATTTATAATCATTTTATATCATTTGATATCATTTAATAAATATATTATTATTATTTTAATAATTATTTTATATTTTCATATTTTATTTAATCATTTTATATTATTTAATATCATTTAATTAATAAATAATATTATTTATTTTATAATTTATTTTATAATTTCATATTTTTAATCATTTGATATCATTTGATATCATTTAATAAATACATTATTATTATTATTTTAATTATTATTTTATATTTTCATATTTTATTTAATCATTTTATATTATTTAATATATCATTTAATAAATAAATAATATTATTTATTTATTAAATGATATTAAATAATATAAAATGATTAAATAATTTTATATTATTTAATATCATTTAATAAATAAATAATATTATTTATTTTATTATTTTATATTTTTTTAAATCATTTTATATTATTTAATATCATTTAATGAATAAATGATATTTATTTTATAATTTATTTTATAATTTTATATTTTATTTAATAACTTTTTATTATTTAATACCATTTATTTTTATTCATTTATTATTTTATTTATAATATAATATTTTATTTAATCATTTTATATTATTTAATAGCATTTAATAAATAAATAAATTTTTACTTAAAACCTTTAATAATTTTTATTTATTTTTAAAAAAAGAAAAAAGAAAGAAATTGTCCACATGCTGTTAGGAATTGTTGGGAGTTGAACTCCAAAACACTCAGAGGGATGAAGTAGGGCATTGCCTGCTCTACATTTTTCCTATCTCTATGGTGACACAGAGATGCAGCCTCGAACGCGCAGGCGCAGACACGACCTTTCCCATCCTAGCCAGAGTGTTAGGAATTGTTGAAGTTGAACTCCAAAACACTCAGAGGGACGAAGTTGGCCCATGCCTACTCTACATTTTTACTATCTCTGTGGTGACACAGAGATGCAGCCTCGAACGCGCAGGCGCAAACACGACCTTTCCCATCCTAGCAAGAGGGATGAGAGGAAGCCGGCCGGGTCATGTGATTGGTCGAGAGGAAGCGGTGGGCGGGGCGTCGCGCGCGCGGAGGGGGGCGGGGCCACGCTTTCCCGGAAGGAAGTGCCACTCAGCGGCTGAGCCTGGGTTCAGTCGAGTCGGTGCAGCGCCGCCGGCAGGATGCAGAGCGTCATCAACACGGTGAAGGGGAAAGCGTTGGAGGTGGCCGAGTACTGGACGCCGGTGCTGAAGGTAAGGCCTTGTCCCACGAAGGGGAGCAACGGGCGAAGGCTGCCTCTACGCCAGGCATGGGCCAGCTTGGGCCCGCCAGGGAGGTTGGACTTCAACTCCCATCAGTCCTCACCGCCGGTAGGCTGTTAGGAATGCTGGGAGTTGAAGTCCACACCCCCTGGCGGGCCCGAGCTGGCCCATGCCTGCTCTACTGTAGTTTGGTGAGGGACCAACGCTCTTCAGCAGAGAAGGCTTAAAGACCTGGCCAAACTACAACTCCCATAATACCAAGATACAAAGGTCAATAAGTCAGTGACTTTTCGAATTTCCCACCTCTTAACCGAAAGGGCAGCACCGCTCCTGTCAACAGGCACCTGTCAGTTGACGCCTGTCAAAATTCAGACAAGCCGCGTCATTTAGTTCGTGTTTGACAGCCATTGATAGCAGACTACTGCCTGATTTGAGGAGAAAAATGGGAAAAAGTGAATTTCGTGTGCTCATTTTGCGGGAAAAAAACCATCACTCAAACCGTAGCTAAGCTTGATCAATACGATGGGGACTCTGCACCATCAATTTCAATGGTAAAAAAAGTGGTTTACTGAAATTCGTGGTGGCCGTACGAGCACGGAGGATGCCGAACGTTCTGGACGCCCAGTTGAGGTCTCTCTACACCCGAAACTACAAAAAAGGGGGGAGCTTACAAAGACAAAAGAGCAACAAGGAGAACCACAGTGAATGATCAGGTTCGCACTGGTAATGAGGACAATAATGCAATAGCTGTAGTATCAAAAATAGCATATATAATGGGAAAGGCTAAGTAGCAAAGTGATACAACATAGGTCTACACATTTGAACATATTTGAACGGGATGGAGACGGTCCTGGTCTCCATCACAGATCAACTCTGCTGCCAGCTCGACCAAGGCGGGTCTGCCCTGCTCGTGTTATTGGACCTCACGGCAGCGTTTGACACGGTCGACCACAATCTACTGATCCACCGCCTGGCCATGGCTGGAGTGAGGGGGGACAGTTCTTAAATGGCTGACCTCCTTCCTCCACCAGCGGTCTCAGCGTGTGAGGAGGGGCGAGGTGGTCTCCGAGGGCTCCTCATTAGTTTGTGGAGTTCCGCAAGGGGCCATTCTCTCCCCTCTGTTATTCAACATCTACATGCAGCCGCTTGCACAGCTGGTGCGGAGTTATGGGCTGGAGTGCCACCAGTACGCTGACGACACCCAGCTCATTCTGAGGATGGAGGACAGGCCGGGATCCATCCCCGATAATTTCCAACACTGCCTCGAGGCCGTTACTGGATGGCTGCGTGCCAGTAGGTTGAGGGTGAATCCGGCGAAGACGGAGATCTTGTGGTCGGGCCGCTCGGGTGGTGTAGATGTCCAGCTTCCGACCCTGGACGGTGTGGCGCTATGCCCATCGCCTTCCGTTAAGAGCCTGGGGGTCCATCTGGACTCCCAGCTGTCCATGGAGGCCCAGGTCTCCGCGGTCAGCAAGGTTGCTTTTTCCTCTGCGGCAGGCTCGGGGGCTGGCCCCCGATATCTCCCGGAAGGACCTGGCCCCGGTGATCCAAGCTACGGTCATCTCAAGGCTGGATTACTGTAACGCGCTTTACGTTGGCCTTCCTTTGTCGGGCGACCCGAAGCTCAAGCTGGTGCAGAACACTGCCGCCCGGCTCCTGTCTGGAACCCCAGCAGGCCGTCACATCACACCTGTTTTGCAGGATCTGCACTGGCTCCCAATCGAGCACCGGATCTCCTTCAAGGTGTTGGTTCTTACCTTTAAGGCCTTGCATGGCCTGGGGCCAGTGTACTTGAGGACCGACTCACCCCACACTGTCCCCCGAGATCACTACGCTCCGAGGATGCTAATTTGTTAGAGATACCCTCGGCGAAATCGGCTAAACTGACATCTACTCGCCGGAGGGCGTTCTCCGTTATAGCTCCTACGCTGTGGAACGCCCTCCCAGCTGGAACGCAGGCTATAAAGGACCTGCTCCCATTTAGACGTGCCTGCAAAACTTATTTGTTTAAGCAGGCCTTTGGTGAGTAGGTCCTGCCCATGTTCCGCTTTAGCCGCTGTCCTGGGGTGTCACGCTATCTAATTTCTGAACTGTACCGGGGGTTTTGTATTTTGCTGTTTTAACTGTTTAATTGTCTTAGATGTTTTATCGCATTGCTTGTGTGTAGTTGTACCTTCGGTTCCTGTGAGCCGCCGCGAGCCTCAGGGAGTCGGCGGCATAGAAACCCGAATAATTAATAAATAATAAATAAATAATAAATAAATATGCAATGCATTATGGCAAGAACATCAATATAAATAACTATGTGGGAATATATGTGACGTATGTGAACATACTATGCATTCAAGCATGTGCAACATATCATGGCATCATCATTAATATCAATATATACATGCAAGTATATGTAACATATATAACAGTACTATACATTCAAGTATATGGGGTACATCATAGTAAAGCTGTCAATAACAATAGATACATGCATGTATATGCCACATATAACTGAGAAGTGAAGCAGATAGGATGCATTTACAAAGATAGTACCATGTGGAAAGACAATGCAAACAGAATCTGTTGGATAACTTAGTCAGTTCAAACCTGGCCCATATGCAGCCGCGTGGGCTCTTCAGAAGGCAATCAGACTCAAATAGGGGAAGAATGGGAAAGTATTGAAGGAGTCACTTGAAGAATGGGTGCCAGGGAAAGTCGAAGGACGCAAAAATCCACTCCGCGTTCTCAGAGGTGGAGGCGGCGAGCGGGGGAATTCAAGCCGCGGCCGCAGCGAGCGGAACGGGATTACTTCCGCGTTAGCCTGGCGAGCCTGCCGGAAAGGATCGGAGAAGCCGCAAAGTGTCGTAAAGGTGTCGCAGCAAAGTGTCGTAAAGGTGACTTGGGTCAAGCGAAAATGAGGCTCGAAATGAGCAATGGGTCACTCAGGGACTGCGTGGGGGCAGGCCCTGATGCCAAACGGAGGGCTTGGGCGCCAAAGGGTTTGTCTTTATCCTTTTTCGTGTCTTAAAGACACTTCATCTGGGCACGTCGCTGAATACAAGCATCATGGCGAAGTAACGAATGGCTTCACTGATAAGGTTGCAAAGGCTCTACACCCAAAACAATTGAAAAAAAATTACAATATGGTGTTGGCCGATCAGAGACTGAAAGTGTGAGAGATTGTGGAAGCCATAGGCATCTCGCGTGGCTCATGGTTTCAATGTTAAAGGATCACTTGGGTATGAGAAAGCTTTCCGCAAGATGGGTGCCGCCTTTGCTCACAATCGACCACAAACGCAGTCGTGTGACAATTTCGCAGGCGTGTTTGGCGTTGTTCGACAGCAATATGGACAGGTTTTGCGCCAAGCCAGAACCGTGGACGAAACGTGGATCCACCACAACACACCAGAGACCAAACAGCAGTCAAAACAGTGGGTTTCTCGGGGTGAATCGGCGCCAAAGAAGGACAAGGTGGGTTTCTCAGCCGATAAAGTCATGGCGACCATTTTTTGGGATGTACACGGCATAATCCACATTGACAACCCTATTCTCCGGATTTTGCCTCGAGTGACTATTTCTTGTTTCCAAACCTGAAGAAATGGCTCGGCGGAAAGAGATTTGACTTAAACGATGAAATCACCTCACAAACAAATACCTAATTTGATGACCTCGACAAATCTTATTTTTTGGAAGGGATAAAAAAATTGGAGAAACGTTGGACAAAGTGTATAGAGCTCAAAGGAGACTACGTTGAAAAATAAAATGATTTTTTAATCCAAAAACCTGTATTTTATTCAAAAAGTCACTGACTTATTGACCCGCCCTCGTGTATGTGTGTGTGTGTGTGTGTGTATCTCCGCCTGATGCTAGAGTAGAAGATGACACACAGAAGAATATTGGAAAGCCAAGATAGTTCCCCGTTTATCCCTCCCCAAAACCCTGTATTTATATCCCTCACCTATTTCCCCGATGGGACTCAGGGTGGTTGCCAACAAAAGAATGGCAAACTTGCAATGCCGTAATAAGACAACAACAAAAACAACAACAACCCAACCACACCCCAGAAATAAAACCACAAAATTATGTCATTTATGTTTTGTCGTGAAATGCAAAGTTATAATGAACAATCAAAAATTAAATAATAACGTAATTGATTAGTTACTTCACATCTAACATTAAAACACAGCACAAATGTAACCATAGAGCTGCAGTCTTGGCTTTTTTCTTCGCAAATGAAGATTCAGGAAGGACTCATCCCATGCTTTCTACAAGCGCGTTGATGACTAAGAATAGTCTATTAGAGTAGGCTTCTAATATAAAAGGTTCCTCATCTTATTTATTTATATGATGTTGTCACTATAATAACCAACAACAACTCAAGAAAGCAATATTGGAAGAAGATCTTGTCCTCATTTATTTATATAATGCCGTTATTATAATAACATCATCATCAATGCTGGAAGCCTATATTGGAAATGGTTCCTCTCCTCCTCATTTATTTATATAGTGCCATCGCTATAATAACATAGTAATGAGATATGACAGGACAGTACAATAATGTATATTGTTTTAAATGCCTATTTATGTTTTATCTTAATTGCTTATAATAATTTACTGTTGTGTGATTTTGTATTATATTCTTAATATGTTGGAAACCGCTTTGGGTCCCCACAGTGGTAAAAAAGCGGCATATAAATAAATATTTATTATTATTTATTTATGGTAGAGTTCCTTGCCTACCTCTCCCCATGGATAAAGGCAAAGAACAATAATATATTAAAATATTGCATATACAGTGAATTAAAACCCAACTAAAACATAATTTCATGCATAGAGGCTATGCTATTGGGAACACAGCTGCGCTGGGCAGGGCACATCTCTAGGATGGAGGACCACCGCCTCCCAAAGATGCTACTCTATGGTGAACTCACCACGGGTCAGCGCAAGAGAGGCGCCCCCAAAAAGAGATATAAGGACTCCCTGAAACAACATCTCAGATTCGGCCAGATTGATCACCAATAATGGTCCACCCTGGCCTCACATCGGGAGGCAAGGAGATGCACTATGCACAATGCTGCGGCCTCTTTCGAGAAGACACGCCGAAGGGGTCTCGAAGAGAAACGACAACACAGAAAGAACCGCAACTTGGAAACGACATCACCCAAAGAGACCTTCTGCTGTGCTTTCTGCAACTGAACTTGCCTATCTCGGATTGGCCTTCTTAGTCATCAACGCGCTTGTAAAAAGCATGGGATGAGTCCTTCCTAAGAATCTTCGTTCGCAAAATAATGCTGAGAGAAAATATATATACATATAGAGGGGGGCATGTTAAAACAACCATAACAATTTAAAATTCATAAATTAAACATACTCTAGATAGGCCTGCTGGAAGAGACTGCTGCTTGGATTCATCTACACTGCCATATAATTCAGTTTCAGAATGTGGTTCAACTGCATTGAACTGGATTATATAAATTTACACTGCCATATAATCCAGTTAAACTGCAATATTTGCCAGTGTAGTAGACCCAGCCTTTAATGCTGTTTTAAATTCATAAGGTGAATTCAGTTGTCAGATCTCTCATTGTAACACTATATAATTGTTCCCTATTGTCAAGCTTGCAATCATTAAGACACGACACGAAAGGAAAAGGGATGACAGTGTGGGAAGGGGAGTAAGTCCATCAGATGTGCTCTTTTCTTCTCGCCCTCCAAGGCAAAGGCAATGACAGTTGGGATGGATGGTGGGCTGTCCCAGCTGCTGCTTCTTTCTCTCCCAAATAAGCAATATGGAAGGTTTCATCATATCCTTGTGGTGTCCTCCAATAAAAACACATTGTTATTATGTTTATTTATACCCTGCTTTTTCTCTCCACAAAGCAGCCTTAGGAAAATTGGTTTCCTTTGCAGTCTATCTTGATGTTTACTTTGCTTTCTATCTTGATCTATGATTCATGACAAATAAGCTTTGCTCTCTGACCTTGCTTTACTTCATATGCCAGAGGCACTTTCTCTCTGGACTTCAGGGTTCTCTTAGCACAGTGGTTCCCAAACTTTTTTGGCCTACCGCAACCCTTTCCAGAAAAAAAATTACTCACCGCCCCCTAGAAATTAATTTTAAATTTTTAATAGCAATTAAAAAGATATATATATATATTAATATTTCTACCTTTTTCGTAAAATACAGTATAATAAAGTTGTAAATTAGAAACATTGAAGTTTGAAATTATGAAACTATTTATTGAACTTAGAATAGAAAGGTAATACAAAAGTTAAAATATTCAAAATCGTCTTAATGAGAAGGATGAACCTGGTCTGCTGCTACCAATCTAGTAATCCTCGGCTCTATTTTTGTCAGCAGCGATCTCAAATCATCACGATTGACTATTTTGCAATCGGTTTCTTTTTTTTGTTAATAAATTGGTTACCGTACTGAATTCATGTTCCACTAAATATGTTGAAGGACATTATTATTATTGTTATAAGACTCAACCAGTTGGAAGGGAACCCCAAAGGTATTATTATTATTATCCCTTGCTTGGCGAGAGGAGGAGGAGGGAGCAGGAGGAGGGAAGAAGAGAGAGAGACACACACAGAGATGGATGGTAGCCTGTCACCTGGCTCATGCCACCGCCCCCACCACCCCCTTACAGGGGTTCAGCACCCCCCAAATTCTCCTGGGCCTTCCATTGCCCCCCTAGATCACCCCACCGCCCACCAGGGGGTGGTACCGCCCACTTTGGGAACCACTGTCTTAGCATTTCCATTTTGCAAGGAAGGCTGTGTTTCCTGTACCCAGAGTCAGAGAGAAACCTAAATTCTCCAAGATTACTCGATTCTGAAAAACAAACAAACAAACAAAACCAACCCAAATTACTAGATTCTTTTGGAATCAGAAGCTGTGCAAGGTCAGGCCTGGTAAATACTTGGAAGCCAGACCACCAGGTACTATAGAATAACAGCAAAACAACAACAACACCCACCTTTCTCTGCGGCTCGAGGCAGGAAACAACATCATTAAAATGAGATCAAACACTATTAAAAGACATACAACAAGATACACAGACTACCTTTGGAAGATGACCACGGCAAACCTTATCTGAATAGTATTTGCTAAAAAAGTCCTAAACAGGTGGACTGTCCCTTATCCAAAAAGCATGTGACCAGAAGTGGTTTGTTTTTTGGATTTTTTTAAAAAAGGGAATATTTGGTTATACTTAGATATCTTTGAAATGAGACACAAGTGTAAACACGTTTATTTGTATTTCATATATACCTTCTACAGATAGCCTGATGGTATTTTTTTTAATAAATATTTTTAAACAATTTTGTGCATGAAATACATCAGAAAGTAAAGGTTTCACTATGTAACATCCAACATTGTGGATGATTTTGAAACATTTTGGAATTAGGGATGCTCAACTTGCAACAGTGATGCCATAAGTTGGAATCAGCTCAAGAGCAGAGGAAAACAAGAGGTGGGGGTATGTGTTGTGATGTGCATTTTCTGGCATTTCAAGGGACATGTTAGTGTTTTGAAAGGCTACATCACAAGAAATCTGATTCATTGTAATCCTAAATATGCTCAGAGGCAAGCCCCAGTGAGTTTTGTGCATCATAAGTCCCTAGTATGTGTTTTTAGGGCTGTGATTTGGACGTATAAGATGACTGTGTGGTTAGTGTTTGTGGTGGGGGACTACTATGGCTGTTTCTCTGGAATTTGCTTCATAGACACAAGGCCTCTATGAGAGACATCCCTGGGTCTTGTAGAGCTACATGGGAAGGTTAACTTAAACCAGTATTTAAAGGCAAGGAAAAAAAGAGGAAGATGCTTTGAAAACAACAAAAAAGCGGAATGAAAGAAATGTGGAAAGTGTGTTGCTGCTGGATGATATGGGTGACTTTGTGGTTTGGAGTCTTTTCTCTGAATTATTACTGGGGTCTTGTGACTGTCATAAGATACAGTGGGAGTGAGACGGGGATTTCTGCAATGTCTGTGGTATGACACCCATGCAAAGAAATATGATTTTTCTTTTTTATTGAAATATATCATCAATTTTTACATATCCTTATTTCATGCACATATGAATGTTTCCATATTATCTAGTTCAGTGTTTCCCAACCAGTGTGCTATGGCACACTAGTGTGCTGTGGCACACTAGTGTGCCGTGAGAGCGATCATCAGGTGTGCCGTGGGAAATTGGCACCTCCAATACCCTTTCTTCCCCCTCCTGCCGAACACTTTTTCTTCTCCACTCGGGCTCCCTTCTTCCCAGCCTCGCTCTGCTCACTTTGTCTCGCTTTGCTCTGTGGCAAGTCTGCGCAGTAGCACCCGCACGAGTCACGTCTTCCACCCTCCTGAACACGCTCACGCTGCCCCCTCAGATCAAAATGGCGACAGAAGCGGCAGTGTAGAAGAAAAAGTAAGTGTTCGGCAGGAGGGGGAAGAAAGGGCGCGAAGGGGGAGGAAGAGGTCTCTGTCGAAAGCTGGCATGGGCAAACTTGGACCTTCTGGGTGTTTTGGACTCCAACTCCCACCATTCCTAGCAGCCTCAGGCCCTTTTCCTTTCCCCCCTCAGGCATTTAAGCAGGAAAGGGCCTCAGGCTGTTAGGAATGGTGGGAGTTGAAGTCCAAAGCACCCAGAGGGCCAAAGTTTTCCCATGCCTGTTTTAGGGACCTTAAAGTGGTGAGCCTCCTTCCAACATTGTGATTGTGGGTAGAAAACAAACAACAACATAACATAGCATTGTTTGAGTCCACAGTGTTCTCTGGGTGTAGGTGAACTGCAACTTCCAAACTCAAGGTCAATTCCCAAGCAAACCCTTTTAGTACTTTCGCTTGGTAATGAGAGTTCAATATGCCAAGTTTGGTTCAATTCCATTGTTGCAAGAGTTCAGGATGCTCTTTGATTGTGTGCTAACTATAAATCCCAGAAACTGTAACTCCCAAATGTCAAGGTCTATTTTCCCCAAACTCCATCTGTGTTCACATTTTGGCATATTGAGTATTCATGCCAAGTTTGGTCCTGATCCAACATTGTTTCAGTCCACAGTGCTCTCTGGATACAGGTGAACTACAACTCCAAAACCCAAGGTCAATGCCCATCAAACCCTTATAGTATTTTCTCTTGGTTATGGGAGTTCTGTGTGGGAAGTTTGTGTCTTTCTGCCATTCCTGCCAGGATATCTATGTTGTGTTCATCGAAACAGGCCCAGGTTCGCATAATGTATAAACACATTTAAAAACATATTAACTAGGGGGCTTCAGCCCCCCCCCCGAAATTCTCAGGGTGGTCCGCGAAAAGGCCTTACTGGTACTTTATTTAAACTGTTATGTTTATTCCTATCATGATCTGATCACCATGCTCATTATATCCCACATTAATGGGGTTATTGGGATAACAATACAAAAGGTTTGCTAGGGTAGGCCCTCTTCCACCCAGTCTCAGCCCCCCGAACCAAAATCCTGGCTACGGCCCTGCTATATGTATTACTGTGTTAGAGTGTCATTTTGTGTCATTTTGGTTGGTGGTGTGCCCCAGGATTTTGTAAATGTAAAAAATGTGCCCTGGCTCAAAAAAGGTTGATACCACAGATCTAGTTCATTGCGTAAAATATAATATAATAGGTTAAATTTTGAAACATGAAATCATGTCAGAATTTTCTTTTCTTCTGGGAAATTTTGAAGGGTCTTTTAGCTAAAGATATCTTGTCAAAATGTCAATTTCTGCTATTTCAGTTACTTTTACTTTCTAGTCTTCCTTTTTTGGTATTTTTTATAGTTTCCACATCTATGCATACACAATTCTTGCTGCAGTTGTCTATTGTATATCTTCAAGAGTGATCTATCTATTATGCCTAGTAAGAATGCCTCTGGATGCATGCGTATTTTTAGTTTTAATACTTTTTTAAATAGTTTTATGGATCTCAGTCCCAAAAACTATTGCCTTCTTGAAGGACCATCACCCACGAAAAAAAATGATCCCTTTGCTTGTTTACATTTCCAATAGGTATCTTTCAATTGTGGCTACATTTTGGCTATTTTTACAGGTATCATGTAATATTGATAGAACATTTTGTAAAAGTTTTCTAATAGTGAATAATTTCTGAATATTTTTATTTTTCCTTTCCAGAGGCATTTCCATTTGTCTGTATTAATCTTTTTTGTGTAGTTTTAGCAGCAAGGAGTAGATTTTGGATAGTTGTTTATTTCTTACTTGTAATACTTTGTTGAACCGGTCTTTTCTTCCTCAGATCCTATGTGTGCGTCCTTTTGACATTGATGATGTATTTGTGTAAATTCAAACCACTTCAGGTTTTCTAGTATCCACTTCGTTTATTTAAAATGTATACACTGTATGGTTTAATTTCTTTATTATCACACAGGGTGCTATCATGCCTTCCTTCCAGAATAGAAGTGAAAAAACATTGTACAGTATTAACCTAAACATATTTTATTATTCTGGTATAAATATGGTCTAAAGTTGTTATGGCACTCCTTGTAACTTGGGGTAGGCAAACTCTGGCCCTGGGATTCCTAAGACATAACACTGTCTTGAGGCCCCAGGCCCTCCCTATGTGTAGTTTTCAGAAAACCACCTTGTTTAGAAGCTTTGAAGAATTATCATTTCACCTGTTAAACAGATCCCAAGGACCACATGTGCTGGTTAATATAATTTTTCAAATGCAAAATGTGGGCATTTCTGGTTCTTTGTGGTTGGGTTTTTATAGGACAGTCTGTGTGGCCACCAGAGGAACCAGGGGCAGAAAATTAACCTACAGATCTTCCAAAGTTTAGTCTATTGTAGCTTCATAATTATCTTGGATGTAATGAACAACAGATCTTCTTAGAAGCTATTATTATTATTAATGAGTTTTGGTATCCCGTCATTTCTCACCCCCGAAGGGGGACTCGGCACAGCTTACATTGCAGCACTAAGGCCGCTATACCACCATACAAAATATAATGCACATCAAATATAAACACTAAAACCATTACATAATCATTAAAACAGTATCGCATTAATAAAACCATAAAACAGAGGACAATATTGTCTACCGCTATGCCAGTCCAGTCAATGTCCAAAAGTGCCAATTACATCTGCTGCCCAAATGCCTGGTCCCAGAACCACAACTTTAGCTTTTTTCTGAAAGCCAGGAGAGATGGCGTCACTCTTATCTCGCTTGGGAGTGCATTCCATAGGCGCGGGGCCACTGCCGAGAAGGCTCTATCTCTCGTCCCCACCAGCCGCATTTGCGATGCTGGTGGGAGCAAGAGCAGGGCCTCCCCAGATGATCTTAGGCTGCGAGATGGGACGTAGAAGCGGATGCGTTCGGACAAGTAAGATGGGCCAGAACCGATAGAGCTTTATAGGTCAATACCAACACTTTGAATTGGGCTCGGAGATGGACAGGCAGGCAGTGGAGCTGACACAGCAGGGGGAATGGTATGTTCCCTGTATGATGCCCGGTTAGCATTCTTATAAAAAGCTTTGATCATTCATCTCTGAGCCATTGTGATAAATCAGGTTTCACTTTATTGTAATTCAAGTAAAAGTATAAGCAATTATATATCCTAAAGGGGCCAGATGCCCTCTGATCTTGGAAGCTAAAGAGATCAGTTCTAGTTAGTACTTGGATGGGAGACTGTCAGTAAACACTAGTTGCTGTGTAGGTTATATTTCAGTGGAAGACCTCTGAGTATTCATTGCTTAAGAAAATCCAGTAAGAGTCTTGGGTCACTTGAAGGCAGATGTGCACAGAGAGAGATGCCACAAGTATAAACTATTGTTTTCCAGGAAATGCTTCAATACCCATTTAGAGGAAACTGCACATTTGTGTATAAAATGTAACAAATTGGAAATATACACCTCCAAAAGAGGATGTAGTTCTTCTGCCATACAACAAAGCACTAAATTGTTTAAATCTGACTCGTAACAGCAACATGGAGGGATGTGCCCTTGTCAGGCATCTTACCATATTTATTGACAGAGTTAGATAATGCCTTGTGAGCTATATCAGTCCCAGCAAACATATAGAAACATCTTAAACCAACAGTGAGTTAAATACTCTATCCAACTCATTTTTGAATGTTGTTAAGAAAAGCACAGCTTTGATTTGTTAACTTTAACAAGAAGAGTTTCCTTTTAGAACCTGTTTTACTGAATAGTTACTAGAAAGGATAAACATTGAAGATTTTTTCCTCATATGTGAAAAACCTGATTTTACAACAGCATGCAGTGACATATTTCCAACAGGATTACCAAGATGTTGCCGGTTTTTGAAAATGTTTTGTAACATGCTAGAGATAAGACATTGAGGTTTTACATTACATTGTATGACAATATTATATCCTTTTTCTTGTCCGATGTACTCACATGTTCTACTATTGTATGCCAAATCCAAAAGGCTTCTAAAGTAAGCTCTACAATGTGACACTAAAGGAATCCCTTGTCAGAAATTATGGATGGAGGTCTCCTTTTGGTTTGAAATGTGTCTTATTATTTTCTTTTGCTGCAGGAATCAAAATTTAAAGAAACTGGAGTCATCACTCCTGAGGAGGTATGTGAGTAATTATTCACATGTTTACTGAAATAACTTCTGAAAGTAGTGGAATCTATATATATAAAGGAAGAGTCGTCATGGAAAGACCGTCCCAAACAGAGAAACCTTACAACGCAGAGACACCAAACTTGGCAACAGAAATAGGCCTCAGACAAGGTAAGTTTGTAGCAAAGAAACTCCCCAAAAAAAAAACCCCTAAAAGGCCCCCAAAACAACGAGTAAAACCTACATTTCCCAGCATCCTCCGGGGCTGCCAACGACTCTTCCAGCCTCTACATTCTGACAACATGATTGGCTGCCAATAAGGGCGCATTTGCATAACTCCTGTACTGGCCAGCCAACATGAACATTCCGACCCATAATAAACTGTCAGAGGATGATAAGGCAAAGGGCTGAGGCACAAACACAAACACCCAATTCACTTCCCACAGAAAATTTACACCCCTACAAACCACAGACCACGCCCAAAATTGACAGTAAGTCTTCATTAACTTAATTTCCCTGACTAGGCCTCACTTAATGGAATGCTGTTTATGCTCTGAATTGACAGAAAGGCTTCATTAACTTGATTCTCCCGACTAGCCCTCAGCTCATTGGACATTGTGTTTGGCCTGAATTGACAGTAAGGCTTCATTAACTTGCTGTTCCTGACTAGGCCTCAGCTCATGGGACATTGTGTATGGCCTGAATTTACAGTAACCTAACTTGGCACACAGAGCCCCTATGACCCATGCTACATTCTACTACAGTTTGGAGGAGGGTGGACCATGGATTATGGGACTTGAAGTACCTCCATGGATAATGGGATTCAAAACCCATCATTCCCCACAGACCACTGTGTCCAAGACCGATAAAGACCAAACTTGGCAAACAATGCACCCCATGACCCACACTCCATCCGACTGCAGATTAGAGGAGGAGACACCATGGATAATGGGATTTCAAGTACCTCCACTCACTTCCAAAGTACCCCACCCACACACGCATCAACCTCTACATCAACACAGCAGACGGAAAGACAAAAAACATCGTATATCCACAAGCTATGCAGAACGCCAGCAACACCACACAACAACAACTCCACAGGACTCCAACATCCCACCCACCAAAACAACCCACAACAACACAGCCATGACCCCAACAACACCATAACTAACAACAACTCCAACCCTTACATACTCAGACTTCCTCGCATCTCCAAAATAGGGCACAGCAACACGTGCCGGGTACAGCTAGTATTTACTATTTTTGAAAGTACAAAGTACTTTCTACTTTTGATCCTCAAAATGCAGTCCTTGATTTAAGTGTTTTTCAAGTTAGAAAAACTTAAAGGCCCCATTACAGAATCTGCTAGCTCCTGTTAGTGCAACCTAGAATTGGGGCAAGACTCTAAAATCTGAATTATAGTTAAGTACATGTTTTCCTAGAAACCCTAGTCAAACTATAAAAACAGCAATTATTTATTTGTCAGTGTTGAATGTTCAGTCCATATGTATGCTTCTTTCATTAATTTAGGAGAGGGTAGGATTAGGGGGAGTGCAGACTCCAGTTTCCCTATGCATGATGATCAGACTACAAAACTATTTAAAGAGATTTTATTGGTGTTAGAAAAAAAGCTGACTTCACATGGCTTAATCCTATCAGCTGTTTATGGCATAATGATGAAAGGTTGGGAATGACCTCACTGAAATATTGCAAAATCCTAATTTGTTTCATCTTGCAACAGTTAGCATCTATCTTGAGCAATACATTCTTTGACATTCTTCTACCAAATTCTATAATTTTTTTCAGGGTTGAACTATATGTCCACTGTATTTGCACATCATAAATGCCAATGCATGGTTGGGTGAAATTAAACTTGATACAATGTCCAAAACCAGCGTTGGTAACACATCCCATAGTTTGTAGTTGGATTCTGAGTTTGGGCTAGATATTGGGAGCAGACGGACAATAAAACAATGACAGTGTTGAAAACAGACTGTGACTGGCTTTGGACAAATTTGAGACTACGGAACTCGGACTTTGTGGATTTGTGTATTTTAACTATGTGTATTTGTAACTGGTTTTTAATCTGTTTAATGTATTTTATGGTACAGTTGGTTGTTTTAATGATTGTATATGTATCACTGCCTGTTGTTAGCCGCCCTGAGTCCCCCTTCAGGTTATAAATAATTAAAATAAATAATTGTTTGAGCTGTGGTATAACTTCAGAACTCAAAATGGCTTGTTTTTTTCCAACTCACTAAGGTAGATAAATTTGAATCTCTTGTCACAAAAGTACACAAATTATTTATTTATTTACTAACCCTTTCATTTGAGAAGTGCAGCAGGATGTGTGGGAGCTCAAAGTTTGGTCTTGATCCATCAATTGGGAGTTGCAGTGGTATCATGAAATTACTGAAGGTAGTGGAAGTCCCATCATCTCTGGCTCTTATTTATTTATTTAAGTTTGGTCTGTATTGGTGAATGGATGAGGGTTGCATTGTTTTTAGGAAGTGAGTGAAGGTACTTCAAGTCCCATCATCCGTGGTCCGTCTCACACAAAACTGCACCAGGATGTAGAGTGGGTCATGAGGGCTCTGTGTGGCAGGTTTGGTGTTGATCAGTCATTGATTAGGTTTGTAGCAGGCTTGGGAAGTGAGGGAAGGTACTGCAAGTCCCATCATCCATGGTCTGCCCCCTCCAAACTTCAGTAGGATGTAGAGTGGGTCACTGGGGCTCTGTGTGCCAAGTGTGGTCTTTATCAGTGTTTGTTGGGGGGCCACAGTGGTCTGTGGAAACAGAGGGGTGTGAAAGTACTACAAATCCCATCATCTATTGACAGTCCTCCCCCAAACCTCACCAGTACGTGAAGGCAGTCATAGGGGTTATGTATGCCAAGTTTGGTCTCGATCAGTGATTGGATGAGGGTTGCAGTGGACTTGGGAAGTGAGTAGAGGTACTTCAAGTCCCATCATCCATGGTCCACCCTCCTCCAAACTGCACCAGGACGTAGAGTGGGTCATGGGGGTGGTCGCTGTGGCCCGTGAAAGTGGCTGCCACATATCCGCCCTCCCGCCCTCCGCACACATACATACATACAAACATTTATAAAGGTATACAGATTATTCATTTTTATATACCGCTCCCTCCAGCAGGCTCGGGGCGGTTTACACAGTACATATAAAGCAATCACAACACAATTTAACACAAAAAGTACTAAAAGCCCCTGTGACTCTCTTCCTTCCTCCTTCCATTTAGAAAGGAAGAAAACAACTTTCTAATAGAAGCTTATTTGTCAACACTAGAAAAGATAACTGGCCTTTCATTTAGATTATTTAACCCCAGAATGAAGCAGCTAGCCCCATATCTTAGTGTGAAAGGTTTGGGGGGGAAAGGAAGATTTTGAAAAACATAAATCTGTGTACGTTTGATCCTTTCAGAATACAGTCTTCTATTTTAGTGTCTTTTTCAATAGATCAGAACACCAGGTTGGCAGTAAAGTGCCTCTGCCTTGAGGCATTGTGTTACAGCTTTAGTTTTCACTACAGGAACTTAATATAGAGGACAGTGCACCTAGGTTTGTTTTTAATCTATCTGAGCATGCCGAGTCAATGGAACATCTTACTCTTTGTGCGGGGCTAACCAGTAAGCTTGTGTCAATTTACCAACTTGCCTCTCCCTGTTTGGGTGCCTCTTAGTGTAGGCCCTTGCTACTTTGAAATTTAACCCACAGTTTCCATTTAGAGAACTCAATTGCAGCAGTTTAGCTTGTTTGTTTTTGCCTCATTTGTGGTGATAGCAAGATCGCATGTTAAAGACTACTGAGGAGAAAGAGAAATAAAATCTGTTCATGCCCAAACATTTCATTTTGTGATACGTAGTGAACTGTTTGAATAAAAGACACGTCCCTATCCTGATCTGGAGCAGAAGTAGCTGTATATTGCTTTCAGAGATCGTTGCCACTGCCGTAAACAAGAATTTAAATAAATGGTGCTTTTCTCAGAAACACCATTTAGAACACCTTATTGGTTATTTGCTGCATGGTTATACTATGCAGCAAATACCACTATTTGCTGTTTTTATCTAGGAGACTTAATGATGTTTTCATTATTGTCATGGTTTAATCGATATGCTAATGTTTTTAATTGTTTTAAATGTTTGTTTGGCATTGAATTGTTGCCTTGTGAACCGCCCCGAGTTACCTTCGGGCTGAGAGGGAGCGGTATACAAATGTACTAAATTATTTATTTATTTACTTACTTTATTTATATTCTGCTCTTCTCACCCCGAAGGGGACTCAGAGTGGATTACAGTACACATACTTAGCAGACAATCCCTGCTGTTTCAACATACAACATATAGACGAACAGAGGCAAACTCTGGCCACCAGGGGGAGCTGACGCACTCCTCATCTCTCAGCATTCCAGCGTCCCTCGTTGTTCCTTCCGCATTCCTTAGCATTCCTGGAGTTCTTTAATGGCCTCATAATTCAGTCAAAATTGGCTTCCCCACTTAATGTGGTACTTTTATCTCCTACTTGACAGATGCAACTGTCTTTTGGGCTGCAAAGGTCGACAGCAGGCTACACTTAAAGGTCGAGCACCCACCTCAACCCGGGCAGGCCTAAATAAATAAATAGTACTACCCAAATATTCATGATTCTTTCTGATTAAATTTTCAAAATATTTTAATGTTGTTCTTGGCATGTATACTAAATAAACAGAAGAGATTATGTATGGGTAAGGGAGACCATTGCATGTATGGATAGTGAGGGAAATGCAGAAGAAGGAAGAGAACTCTGGCGTTGTAAGTTCTTTGGGCTGTATGGCCATATTTCAGAAGCATTCTCTCCTGACGTTCCATCTAAATCTATAGCAGACACCTTCGGAGATTGTGAGGTCTGTTGGAAACTAGAAAAATGTTTCCAGCAGACCTCTCCCCCTTATGAGGATGCCTCCCACAGATGCAGGCGAAACGTCAGGAGAGAATGTTTCTGGAACATGGCTATACAGCCCGAAAAACTTACAACAACCCAGCAATTCCGGCCACGAAAGCCTTCAACAATACAAGGAACAGAACTTTCTGGCATACGCCCTTTCCTCGTTGTACTGGGAATGAGAACACGTGCTGAGAGCTTTGGTCTAACTTGGGAAACCAGCTCCAGTTTACAAGGAAGTTGTGTGGCAGGCCCTTTCAGGCAAAGTTCCATGTATGTGTTCAGATCTGTAGAATTTATTTCTGGAAGTGGAATTGCATAGACCGATCTAGTATTGTTTATTAATGTTGTTGAAACTCTCCATATGTAAGATTCGGCAGCACTCTCCCCTTTTATGTTTGGCAGTTTGTGGCAGCCGGAGACCATTTAGTTCACCACTGTCCGACTTGGAAATGGTAAGTAAAAAAATTCTACAGAGAGTTCGTCACAGACATTTGCGGGTGACTGTTCTGAAAAATAATAGTGTGTATGTTTCTCTCACCATGTCTGCAGCAATGTGTTATATCTAGACGACACCAATATCGTGCTCCACATTTGAGAGAGAAAAGTGTTACGATTCAAATATAGGAATAACAATGCTAAGTTAGCCCAAAAGCCCATTCATACACCAATCATCAAGCCGCCTGGGGAATCCCAGCTGAATGTAAATGCTGACCAGGGTCCTCCCACTTGAGCTCCTCAGAACAGATACATAGAGGCTTATAGATAGGTAAAGGCTTTCCCTTGGCATTAAGTCTAGATCAGGGGTACTCATTAGGTAGAGCGTGATCTACTGGTAGATTGTGTAGGGCATCCTGGTAGATCGCAGACAGGGCGGGAGGAAGGCTCAGTCCCGCCCTGCAGGCTCCAGACACCGCCCAGGTGCAGAAGGAGGTTGGACTGGATGGCCCTTTGAGGTCTCCTCCTATTCTAGGAACCCATTGTTATTATTATCAGAGGCTGAATGGCCATCTGTGAGGAATGCTTTGATTGTGTTTTTCCCTTATGGCAGAAGGAGGTTGGACTGGATGGCCCTTGGAGGTCTCCTTCTGCTCTAGGAACCTGTTGTTGTTACTATTATGAGTAGTAGTAGTAGCAGAGGCTGAACGAATATCATCATTATTATGAATAAATTCAGGGGCTTATTATACTCTCATTTAGTTGAATTCAGTCTTAAAATATATTATATGGCTCTCACTGAAATAAATTTCCAAATATTTTGCTTTTATGGCTCTCTGAGTAGTGGGTAGGTAGATCATTTTGACTTGGTTGTTTTATAAGTAGCTCGCATGCTGAAAAAGTGTGAGCACCCCTGGTCTAGATGTCTCTGACTCTGGGGGGTGGTGCTTATCTCGGTTTCTAAGCTGAAGAGCCAGCATTGTCTGCAGACATGTCATAGAAATAAAGTAAATAAATAGAAAGAAACACGTCAGTGGCATAGTAGTGGTGTATTAGTAAAATTAAATGAACTGGAAAAGGTTAGAAGCTGGCCATCCATTTGGAGCCTTGGCTTGACTTGATCGAAGTGTATAAAATTTATGAAGGGAATAAAGATTTTCTTTTTATAACACTGCTCCTGATGACCCATAGAAATAAAGTAAATAAATATGAAACTACTATTTAAACTCGTGTAATTCTAATTTTGTATATAGTAGTGGCATAGTAGTGGTGTATTAGTAAAATTAAATTTCCTTTTTTGTGTGTTTTCAGGGCAACAGGAGAAGAAGTAAAGGTCAAGGCTTATCTCCCAGCAGATAAACAGTTTTTGGTCACTAAAAATGGTAAGCCAAGTGTTAGTTGTGTTACTGTTACGAATTTTCCACCAGCCACCGGCCTGCCCGAATGTGCCCTTGTATCCAAATTTGCAACTGAACACCTCTTTCTCCTAATTTGCTGTGCTAATGGGAAAATCATCACTTTTAATTAACAAACATCAGGGATCATATGGAAAGTTGTCTCTATGTTCCTTTTTGATGTGATTTTTGTCACCGTTTTTGGTGGTAATAGTAATAGCTTTATTCTTACATCCGGGAATATGCACCGGGAATGTGGCGCAGCTGGCTAAGTGTCAGCTGCATAAGATCTCTCTGACCAGTAGGTCATGAGTTCGAGGCCTGCCCAGGTCGAGGTGGGTGCTCGACCTTAAGTGTAGCCTGCTGTTGACCTTTGCAGCCCGAAAGACAGTTGCATCTGTCAAGTAGGAGATAAAGGTACCACATCAAGTGGGGAAGCAAATTTTGACTGAATTATGAGGCCATTAAAAGAACTTCAGGAATTCTGAGTAATGCGGAAAGGAACAAGGGACGCTGAGAGATGAGGAGTGTGGCAGCTCCCCCTGGTGGCCAGAGTTTGCCTCTGTTCATTTATATGTTGTGTTATGAAAAACAGCAGGAATTGTCTGCTAGTATGTGTACTGTAATCCACTCTGAGTCCCCTTCGGGGTGAGAAGAGCGCAATATAAATAAAGTAAATAAATAAAATAACTAACTACTAGACTTGGACAGGTAGGAGATATTTTTTAATGCCCTATAAGTAATGAACCATGCAGGCATTTACAGGGAAGAGACACTGGGAACGCTGAGAGATGAGGAGTGTGTAAGTAGATACCCATTACTGTACTTCATTCAGCTGTCAGCTAAGTTGGTTTTCAGCTCTGTGTGTGGCATATTCACAAAACAAAAAGTCTTTGATCTCCGGATCCATTGGCTGTATTTAATTCTGACTAAATGCATCCCGCAGAAACATGTGCTAAAATAAATGACATGCATAGATAAGGATTAGGCATTTTAAAACTATCCAAAAACATCACAATAAATTCTTTCCAGCTGATTGAGTGAATGCTGTGTCCTATTTTTTTTTCTAGTTCCGTGCTATAAGCGATGTAAACAAATGGAGTATTCAGATGAACTGGAAGCCATTATAGAAGAAGATGATGGGGATGGAGGATGGGTAGACACATATCACAATGCAGGTAATATGGTTCCTTTTTTGTATATTTCTGTGTCACATTAAGCTTAAACATTTTCAGACTGTGGTTACCATTCTTGCATACTACCAGTGTTTCGAAAGTAAGACAGTCTTACTTTCTTTTGACCCCAAAATCCCCACTACGGCTTACTTTTCGGGTACGGCTTTACATTAGCCGACAGGTACCCGCCGCCACCGAAAGTAAGCTTTTCCCTTTGGCCGCCGCGTCACCGGTCCCGCCTCCTTCTCGGTCCCGCCACAGCTGCCTCCCCGCCGCCGCCCACTGCCGCCTCCCCCGCCGCCTACCTCCTCCGCCGCCGCACAGCCGGCCCCATGCCTGCGCCAGGCACGCTGCGCCAGCGCGCAGGGCGCGAATGTCCGCAGGCGCGCCTAGCGCGGTGATGCAGGCGCGCCTGGCGCAGGCGTGAAGCCGGCTGTGCGGGCGGAGGCGAGATAGGCGGTGGCAGGCAGCGGCGGGGAGGTAGGCGGCGGGCGGAGGCGGAGGCAGCGACGGAGGCAGGCGGCGGAGGAGGAGGCGGGGACCGAGTGACGGGCGGCCGGTGGTACGTCTTATTTTCGGGGTACGGCTTACATTAGCCGACCCTCCTGACACCCCCGATACGTCTTACAATCAGGGGTGTCATACTTTCGGGGAAACACGGTATGAAAATACATCCATGTCCAGCTATAGAAATCAATGTCATTATTTAAATAACTTCACTGAACTTTTATGCATTTAAAGAAGTACCCACTAAAAATTAGAATTACAGTTCCCAGTGGTTGGGATTGAGGTGAAGGGTAGCTCTGTGAGACATCAAGGTTTCAACACTATTATCCCTCATTCTGACTGTCTCTGTGCTCTCAACAGGCATTACAGGAGTTACAGAGTCCATTAAGGAGATCACGTTGGAGAGCAAGGTATATTTTATGGCGGTGACTTCTGTGATAGAAAGATCGTACAATAAAAATCTGAAAAGCACAGTTTATTTGTCGAGAGTTACTTTTCTCCTTAAATGCAAATTGATTATTTTTTTGTCTTGAAACAGTAGACAAATGCTTAATATGAGGGGATAGCAATGATTCCACCATTTTCCTATGAACTGAGGACACTCTTCTCTTCAGTTAAATCTCAAGCATATTCAATATCTCTGATGTTTGAGATGGTTAGTTCAGAATTTGCACACTAGGGCAATGTATATTTTGTATATTTTGTATAAAGTATATTTTGGGCCAGATATTATAGTTGAATAGTAAAAATACACAGACCTTGAAGCAAGTTTAAAGTTGCCAGCCAGTTATGTGTGTATACCTAAGAGCTACTATTGCATGAGAGATGCCATTATATATATTGAGACTAATATCCACAGAATTTTGTTATTTTGGTTTGGTTCTGGAATTACAACCCCAGTGAATGCCAGAGGCCCACTGTATTTCATTTTAAGAGTCTTTCTGCTAGTAATAATATAATAAATGACCTCTAGATATCTAGTACATTGTTTTTTTATTTATATGTATGTATTTTTGTGTTTATTGCTGCTGTTTTGATTTGATTGTAATTTGTTGTTTGGGCTTTATTATTATTAAAACTTTATTTATAGATCGCCCTCTTTCCCCAAGGGGATTTAGGGTGGTTTAAAACACAAAAAGATAAACATTCAATGCCCAGACAAATGCAACAAAACAATTACAATAAGGCAATATAATAAACGTAATAATGACAGTGAGCTTACTGTATAAAAATAGATGTCAAAATGAAAAACAAGATACAAATAATAACATAGAAACAGGTTACACTAATCACATACTCAACGTTCAAACATCTCAAATGATTATAGTTGTTCTTGAAGTGTACCTAAGTGGCCATGAGGTACAAGTAGATCAGTCAGTATTCCAATTGATCTAGATCAGTTGTTCTCAACCTGTGGATCCCCAGGTGTTTTGGCCTACAACTCCCAGAAATCCCAGCCAGTTTACCAGCGGTTAGGATTTCTGAGAGTTGAAGGCCAAAACATATGGGGACCTATAGGTTGAAAACCACTGATCTAGAGCAGAGGTGGGCAATTATTTTTTCCAGGGGGCCGCACGAGAGCCAAAAAATATTATGGAGGGCCGCACCTAAAGGCTGAACTACATTCTAATCTACATAATTTATTTATTTACTATATATTACACATCATTAATATTAACATATTAATATATCAAGAAATATTCATATATTATTAGTATTAATATCATAATTATTGTATTATAGTATATATAGACATTATAGTATATTGAAATTATATAATATAACATATTGTATTATTATTATAATAAAATTATTATTATAAAATAATAAAAACCACTAAAATAAAATAAAATGAAATTCAAGAAGACAAGGTGTGAACCAAAATAGAGGCTGACACCAAGATAGAGGCTGACATCCTCAAGAGAGGAAGGATCCCATGATGGAATGGCCCAATGGACCCAGCTGAGAGGATAACAAAGTGGACCCAGCCGCCGCCGCAGCAGAGCATCAGACGATCGGAGGCTGCAGGCCTCCGCCCGCTCTCGCCCCCAGCCATTCCCCAGCTGATCGCCCTGCCATGGAGTGCCTGCCATCCCAGCTTTGGAGTGCCTGCCATTTGGAGTGCTTCCAGGTCGCCAGGGTGATCAGCCGCCGCAGGTCGTCGACTGTTCCCACTGCAGGCCCGGATCACCTCCCGGGATGGCAGGCACTCCTGACTGACTGACTGACTGACTTTATTATTTCTAAGTCGCCCTCCACGTTAGTGCTCCGGCGACTTACACACAACAAATTCCACAATTAAAATAGAGTATTTAAAACTAGATTAAAATATTCAGTGGTTAAATGCAGGGGCCAGGCCCGGTATTTGGGTTCCTGGTTCTGCATTAACCATGGGCTTCCTAAATAGCCAGGTCTTCAGAGCGGTCAGGAACTGGGGCATCGAGGAGGCTCTAGTCTGGTGGCATCGAGGTTCCAAAGAACGGGGCCACAACGGAGAACGATCTCCGTCTCGTGGTCTCCAGGTGGGCCTCTTTCAAGCCTGGTACGTGAAGAAGGTTCTTGTTTGCTGGCCGCGGTCCTTGAGTAAGCAGGCATCAACAAGCGGTCTTTTAGGTATGTTGGGCCCCGGCCCGGTAGGGCTTTGAAAGCCAAGGTCAAGGTCTTGTGTAAGGCTCTCCAAAGCCGCCGCTCCTCCGATTGTTCTCTGGAGCGGCGGGCTGTCTGCCGACGCAGGCCCCATGGCCCGTGATGGGATGGCGGCAGCGGCACCCCTTCCTCTTGGCCCCGCCCTGACACCCTTCTCCCCGGGCTGGACAGAATAGGTTGCCCAGGTCTGATCTAGAGGGTCCTCTTCTCCATATGCCAAAGTGCAAAGGTGGGTCTTCAAGAGTTTTTTTAAAAGAAGAGGAGGATGTAAGGCATTTTTATTTCTTTGGGGAGGGAGTTTCAGAGATGGTCGATCAAGGAGTAGGCCCCCTCTCTTGTTTTCCCCAACCAAGCTTGTGACCGGGGTGGGACTGAGAGGAGGGCCTCCTCCTCTGCGATTGGACACATAACCTGGTCCCTCTTTCTTAAATGTCACATAATGTAGGAGGCCGGTTCTATTTAAATTTTCATTAGAAATAACTAACAAAGAGGATGGATTGGATTAATTTGGAAGGAATAACAGATGAAACATAGTAATAGAAACTGTATTTCATTACGAATCAGGTGGTATTTTTCTGATGAGGCTGAAAGTCTTGAGCTTTTTGGTTGAGAAAAAATAAGCAATTGGATGCATAGTCACTTGTTGCAACACAGCTAGTTCAAAAATAAAATAGAGCCGTACACCCATCTAGAATACAATTTTCAGTGCTTGCGTTTTGAGAATGTAATGCACATCTAGTTTGCTGGTTACGTCCATTGCTGAATTCTATCCTTTAATAGCTTTGATGTGTGCTTTCTCACATAATGTATAAACCTCATTTTCCTAGTTTCAAACAGACCTCACAACTTCTGAGGATGCCTGCCACAGAAGCAAGCAAAACGTCAGGAGATAATGCTTCTGGAAAATGGCCGTTCAGCCCGGAAAACTCACAGCAACCCAGTGCTTTCTCATGTTTGCTACATGTACACTGAGTCTGTGCATTTCTTAGGTTTTTTGTTTTTCTTTTATTCAAAGGACAATGCAAAGTTACCAGAACGATCAGGTTCTTGCGAAGATGAGGAGGAGGACGAGGGCGACGCAGCTGATATGGAAGGTAGACGTCTTTTAAATGCTTTGCAGAAACGGTATTTATATGCTGTTCCTCCATTAATTTGATATCATAAGAAAGACACTTTGAATTTGACTTTTGAGTTTTTCTCTGAAATATTTGAATTGGTTCCTGATATCCATATGCTTGAAACATGATCTCAAGAAGAGCATCAATTTTTTATCTTGTGAACTAGGCGTAAATTGATGAGTTAAGAATACAACTATAAAGTTATATGGTTAATACGAGGGTTGAATGAAAAGTAATGCCTCCACCTTCGTTACTTGGGTTTGGATGGGGATATTTTAATAAATCCAACACAGAAATAATCCTTAGCATGTGCTCTTTAACTACCACTATTCACATTTCCACATAATCACCAGACAATTGGATACATTTCTGCCAACAATGAACAAGTTTTCTGACGCTGTCACGGAAGAAGTCGACACTCTGTTTCCGCAACCAGCATCTCACAGTTCTCTCAATGTCTTCATCAGAAACATAATGATGTCCCTACAGATCTTCTTTCATTATCAGGAACAGATGGAAGTCAGACGGTGCTAAATCTGGACTGTATGGAGGATGCTGTACGGTGGTGAGATCCAGTCTCTGATCTTTCAGGTGTTAGCATCCTGGGTACCCATCGTGCACAGATCTTCCAATAGTCAAGCAAAGCAATAATGTGACCCACACATTCTTGTGAAATGCTGATTATGCTTGAAATTTCTCTCTGAGTGATACGACGATCGTCCTGAATCAATCTGTCAACCTTTTGCTTGTGAAACTCGGTGGTTGCTGTCACAGGACGTCCAACCCTTTGTCACGCAAGTCAGATGTTCCCACCTCAACATCTTTAAACTTATTTGCCCAATGACGCACAGTACTCACATCAACACAGTGACCATAAACAGCTTGCATTTTCTGATGAATCTCCTTTGGGGTGACACCTTCTGCTGTCAAGAATTCAATGACTGCACATTGCTTAAGTCTCATTGACCAATGGTCTGCGCAGGGTTCCATACTTCACACTTTAACAACACAACCGTTCAATGCTAAGGCTTCCTGCCAAAATGGAACTGTAGAGGAGCGTTCTGCCGCATACCAGTACTGCCATCTGTTGAGTTACGAAGGTGGAGGCATTACTTTTCATTCGACCCTCGTATATTCACCTCAGTATAATGGTCCATTGCTTTTTGTTTGTTTTTAAATGTTGTGGCCTGCCCTGAGAGGATTAAGAAGTACCTAAACACTGAATAGTAAAGTGGTCTCTTTGTATTATTCTTTCAGAATATGAAGAGAGTGGATTGTTGGAGACAGATGACGTGAGTGTGCTCTGTTCACTTGGCCGCAGTTGTGCCTCTTTAGACTTTACCTTGGGTACCTTAAAATGGTGTCTGGGACAAAGTTTTTATAATATAATATGATTTTATATCACCACTTTGGTGTTGAGCTCTGTGGGAAATGGATAACTACCAACTTATGAGTTAACTTGTTTGTTTTTTTTTCATCTTTCTTAGGCAACACTAGATACAAGAAAAATAGTGGAAGCCGCCAAAGCTAAAGCTGATGTTGGAGGGGGAGAAGAAGCTATTCTACAAACCAGGACGTATGACCTTTATATCACATATGACAAATACTACCAAACACCAAGGCTTTGGTTATTTGGCTATGATGAGGTACAGTTTGTTTTTTCCTTAACAGTTCAATAAGGGCAGGGAAACTGGCCATCCAGGTTAGGTCTCATTAACCATAGCCATCATAGTCAATGTGAAGGATTATAGGAGCTGCAATTCAAAAACTATTGAAGGAAGACAGTTGTCTGCCCCAAGTTAAATGGATTAGAAGCAGGCTATAATAAGAAAAACTAAAATAAATCAAAGAAATGAAAGACTACATCGGAGATAATGCACACTTTTGGAAACAGTTGTAAACAAACTTTCTATACATCTGCTTCAATATGCAATTCAGTTCTATAGTGGCAGGTTTAGAGAGACAGCAAAGAAATACAGGTGTTTTTTTCTTGCCCTGTGAAATCCTGTCAACTTCAAGTGTTATTTTTTGCTGTACATCGGAAGGATAACTTCTGATCTATGTATGGGGGGTTTCCAGATGTGTAGTATACTCTCATATATACCGTATATTCCGGAATACAAGTCGACTGGATATAAGGTGCCCCCCCCCCCTCCAACTTTTAAAGATAAAACACAGTGTTAGGGATATATTTGGCATATAAGATTATTTATTTATTTATTGTTCATTCTTGTATGCCACCACTCCCCGGGGGCTCGGAGCAGTTTACAACGACAGCATAAAACAGATAAAACATCAAGTAAAATTAGCTAAAATTATACTAGACTACACTAAGCAGTCTAGACTGCCCCTCTTGCCATCCCCTGTCCTTTCTTTAGACCTACTCTCTCTCTCTCTCTCTGCCCCGGAGTGTGGTGGAGGCTCCTTCTTTGGAGGCTTTTAAACAAAGGCTGGATGTCCATCTGTCGGGGGATGCTTTGAATACAATTTTCCTGCTTCTTGGCAGGGGGTTGGACTGGATAGCCCATGAGGTCTCTTCCAACTCTATGATTCTATGATTCTATGATACATCTCCCAGACTGGATGGCACTGAACCACGGCACAGAAAGTGGTGCCAAACGGCATGAATGCTACAAATTTTTCCTTCTCTGTGTTTTGCACCACTCCTCCCACCAGAGGTCTTGCTGGCTGAGTCCTCTGGGGAGCTGTAGTCATGAAAGAGGCCCCTCACAGCCGGCTGCTCTGGGCCCAAAGAGAGAGGGCGAGAGAGGGGGGGGGGTGCCAAAGGAAGCCTGAGAGAGCAGCCCTCGCTCCTCTCCTACATAGAGTCTCCCCATCTCACAAAAAACTCCCACTTCCAAAGGCTGGTGGGAAAAGAGGGGTGGACGGAGGACCTCCAAGTCTGGCAAAGTTTTCCTTAAAGGGGCAGGATGCAGAAAGGCAGAGGTGCTTGGTCAGGACGCAGAGTAAGCAGGGCCCCTTTAAATATTGTTTGTGGGTGAAGAGAGGGGGTGGTTTTGTTGTTTGAGTATTCTTCTGGGGCTTGTGCGATCAGCATTGAGAAGAGTAGCTTGTCAAAGAGGGCGTGGCGCTTCCTTTGGGAAATTTTCAGATAGGAAACCCTGGTTCCATCAACACTGCCAGAAAATGCAGTGTAAAACTGCATTATATGGTCAGTGTAGACTCATATGCGTTCTACCATCTTCGACAGGCTAGGCGACTGGCACCCTACCTGTCCAGGGACGACCTGGCCACGGTGATCCAAGCTACG
Organism: Anolis apletophallus; assembly: GCA_030556195.1. Lineage (NCBI taxonomy): Eukaryota > Metazoa > Chordata > Lepidosauria > Squamata > Anolidae > Anolis > Anolis apletophallus. The sequence goes on from JARBWK010000004.1 coordinate 11,331,716, forward strand.
GTCATCTCGAGACTGGACTACTGTAACGCCCTCTACGTTGGCCTTCCTTTGTCGACAATTCGGAAACTCAAGCTGGTGCAGAATGCCGGTGCTCGCTTGCTGGTGGGAGCACCAGTGAGGGAGCACATCACTCCCATCCTCCGGCAACTGCACTGGCTTCCTATAGAGTACCGAGTTGCCTTCAAGGTGTTGGTTTTAACCTTTAAGGCCTTACACAGTCTAGGGCCTGCGTACCTGAAGGACCACCTTGCCCCGTACATTCCCCCGAGATCACTACATTCAGAAGAACAAAATCTGTTACTTGTCCCATCGATCCGCTCCTGCCATCTATCCACAACTAGGCAGAGAGCTTTCTCTGGTGGCCCCAGTGTGGTGGAACTCTCTTCCAGATGCTACTCGAGCGATCCCAGAGCTCGCCCCGTTCCGATGGGCTTGTAAAACTGCCCTCTTTAGACTGGCCTTCGATTAAACTGGTCTGTCCTGGGGGCCCCATGCCTCGAGTTCCTAGAAGCTGAAATTCCTCTGATTTTATTGTACACTGTTTTTGTGCTTTTATGTTTATTGTATGGCTGCTGGTTTGTTACGCGCAGCATGTTTTTATTGTATGTTGTAATCCGCCCCGAGCCTGCAGGGAGGAGAGGAATATAAGATCGAATAATAAATAAATAAATAAATATAATGTAGCTGCTGCTGCACCCCTCCGGTGCTGCTTGGCTCCCCAGGTTCCCGCTTCCAGCATCAGCCTCACCGAGGGGCTCCTCCACTCCATGCCCACCTCGGCAGACAGTGCAGCGGAGGAGGAGGCCACGCGAGGCTGGGACCCACTGGGTGACAGAAAGGAGGAGGAGGAGAAGCCACCTGGAAGACTTGAGTATAGCCCAACTTGTATACCCGGAATATAAGACGACCCCTAACTCCTGTGAGGATTTTCTAGGGTCAAAAAATCACCTAGTATGCCAGAATATATGTAGACTTCACAATAAATTATGCTTGGAGTTCAAGTTCTGTCCTCTTCCGTGTCCTGTGTAATATGTTTTGCTAATATTGCTAATGTTTACGTTTCAGTGTTTTCACTTGCTTTTCTCTCTTTTAGCAACGGCAGCCATTGAGTGTAGATCATATGTATGAAGACATTAGTCAAGATCATGTCAAAAAGACTGTGACCATTGAAAACCACCCCCATCTTCCTCCACCTCCAATGTGTTCAGTTCATCCATGCAGGTATTTCTTTAATCTACATTTTTTTTAAAACTATCACCTGTGGGTTTTGTAATGAAATAATTTGGTTGGAGGATTTGTGCGCATGTGTTTCGATTACTATGATTTAGTAAACCCAGTAGCTTCTTAACGCATTGTTTTTCATAGGTTTCACTACTTCTGAAGTGAGCCCCCACTGGCGCAATGGGTTAAACTCTTGTGCCGGCAGGACTGCTGACCGAAAGGTCAGTGGATCAAATTCAGGGAGTGGGGAGAGCTCCCATCTGTCAGCTCCAGCTTCTCATGCAGGGACATGAGAGAAGACTCCCACAGGATGGTAACACATCAAGGCATCCCTTGGGCAACATCCTTTCAGACGGCCAATTCTCTCACACCAGAAGCAACTTGCAGTTTCTCAAGTTCCTGACACACACACACAAAAACTATGCCTGAAGTCTTTTTCTTCAGTATCTAGCTCATGCTGCACTTGGCTCTGGTTTATTATAGAAGACTATATCTGAAGGAAAAAACTCCTTTGCTCTTGCCGTTCGAAAGATTTATTGAAGTTCAACCACTTGGGGTCATATGGAGTAAACTTGTCTTTCTGGTTTCTTTTCCTCACTTCTCAAACTCCCCAGAAGGTGGCAGAAAATGTTGTTTGTTCCCCCCCAAGTCTGCGTCTATTGTCCATTAACACAAGTTGTCACACCTTTCCAGGTATCCTGACAGGGCAGCACATGCATTTTGTTGTCTTTCTAATGTTTTGGTACTCACATTGAACCCTTCTAATATATTGCTACTGACCGTAGATGTCACAATTCTATTCTTGAAAACAAACAAGCAGCATTTTTTAAAAAAAATCTGAAGTATTCTGTTTTTCTGGTTTGACAGAAATGTATTAAACAATCTACTTTTTGCTTCACTTTTGAAGCCGAACTCTGCCTGACCCTTAGGAGTTGTATTTTCTTGTCATTGAGATTGCAGGAATAATCAGCTCATGTGTGCTGGAAGCAATACATTAATGTGTACACAAGGGTGGGAAAGTGCTTATGCTAAATCAGTTAGACTCACACTTTCTGGCCACAGGGCTGATGAGACTTAGAGTTTATCACGTGGAGAATGCCAGCTTTGCCACCCCTGGCAAAACACGATCAGTGCAGGAGGACTATATTTTTTGGATAGGGAAAACAATGAGTAATGATTGCTCACGTTTCTGAATGATAGAAAATTGTGAGTTTATCTCTGTCCTAATTCTAATCATCAGATAAGAAAGAGGGAGAAATTGGACAGTTTTATTCTGCTTGCCTTCTCCACAATGCTCCCTCGGTTTTCCCAGCTCAAGAGGAGGTTCATTACCTAGAAAGTGGCAGATTCTGGACATATTTGCAGCTTTTGATACCATCAAACACAATATCATTTTGAGCTGCCTTTCTGGGATGGGATTTGGAGGCACTGTTCTTCAGTGGTTCCAGTCCTTCTCAAAGGGTCAAACGGGGAAATTAAAATGTTAACTTCATCTGCAAATGCCTTCTCGAACAGCCAAGTCTTGACTTTCTTTCGAAATGTTAGGAGGAAGGGGGCCGATCTAATGTCCCTAGGAAAGGTGTTCCATAGCAGAGGGGCCACTGCTGAGAAGGCCCTGTCTCTCTTCCCGCCAATTGGGTCAGCGAATAAGGTGGAACCGAGAGCAGGGCCTCTCCAGACGATCTTAAAACACCTGTATGAATCTTGAAGCAGATAGAGAATCTCTCTCTCTCTCTCGGCATTACTTCGCGAACAAAGATTCAGGAAGGACTCATCCCACGCTTTTTACAAGCGCGTTGATGACTAAAAGGGCCAATCTGAGATAGGCAAGTCCGGTTGCAGAAAGCACAGCAGAAAGTCTCCTTGGGTGATGTTGTTTCCAAGTTGCGGTTCTTTCTGCGTTGTCATTTCTCTTCGAGACCCATTCGGCGTGTCTTCTCGAAAGAGGCCGCATTGTGGATAGTGCTTCTCCATGTCTCCCGATGTGAGGCCAGGGTAGACCATTGTTGGTGATCAATCTGGCCGAGCCTGAGATGTTGTTTCAGGGAGTCCTTATATCTCTTTTTGGGGGCTCCTCTCTTGCGCTGACCCGTGGCGAGTTCACCATAGAGTAGTATCTTTGGGAGGCGGTGGCCCTCCATCCTAGAGACGTGCCCTGCCCAGCGCAGCTGTGTTCTCAATAGCATGGCCTCAATGCTGGTGATCCCTGCTTGCTCAAGGACAGCAACATTAGTCACACAGTCGGTCCAGTGTATATTTAGGATTGTGCGAAGACAGCACTAATGAAAGCGTTCGAGATAGAGAATACTCAGAAGACCTTTGCCATTGCCATCCTCTGAATATAGCCTGTCATATCTGGTATTTGCTGGAGTTTACTCTTCCAAATGCCAACCGAGTTAATAGCTTTAAGTAGAAAGGCGGCATTTTTGGCTTTCCCTTTAGCTCCAATCACCACTGAAATGCTGGCTTCAAGAACTCTGAATATAGGGCTACTACACAGAAATTTAATCTTACTAAAGTGTACATTGATGGTCACGGATACATTAATAGTTTTGTTTTCAGGCATGCAGAAGTAATGAAGAAAATAATTGAAACGGTGGCAGAAGGTGGCGGAGAACTTGGAGTTCATATGTATCCTTTTATAAAATCGCACTACTGCTTCATCACAATGAAACTTACACAATTCCTCTGTTCTTCAGACATCGTCCAGGTAAAGTACAACACATTGGCTCTAAACGCTTTCTTCCCTGTTCCACGCATCTCCAGCGACTTTAAAATACAGGTAGATAGCGGCACTTGGGATAATGTTAACTGAAAGGACGGAGAACTGCTTTAGAAAAAGTTTCAGGATTCATTTTAAGCTTATTATTGCTGCTGAATGGCATTAGATACTACCATCTAGGAACTCTTGAGTCAATCCAAGGTTTCTGTTCCCCTTGACAAGAACTGGACTAGTCCTGCGTGTTGACTCAGGACTAGTCCAGTTCTGGTCAAGGGGAACAGAAACCTTGGACTGACTCAAGAGTTCCTAGATGGTAGTATCTAATGCCTTACAAGCATATAAACAGAAGCAATGGTAGAGGAGACAGTCTCCAAAAGAATATGTATATTGTTCAGCAAATATCCAAATGTTTTACTAGTAGCAGTAACTAATAAAAACTAATTGTCAAGCAGACTTGTCCACACAATGGAAAGTTCTACATTGCCTTTACAATTATTGTACTATACTTAGTGTTATCTTGATTTTTCCTATGAGATAAAGTAGTGCTGGATTCTCAGAAGGGGTGAGATGCTGGGATACCCGCGGTAGTCGAGGGAGAGGTTGCTTTCTGACCTTGCCGTTCCAAGCAGACTTGTAGTTGTGAATCGTCTTGAGTTTATTTTCCTTAATTAAACCATCAGGTACCTTCTAATTTTTTTGAAATTTGTACAAGCAGTCATTCCCACAATAGAATATGACTATACAAGACACTTTACAATGTAACTGTGGGAGGGAATGTTTATGGTAATTATTATTGATCCTAATTTTTAAAAAGAATAACCCGTACATGTGACTCATTTGTTGATCCACCATTGTATACAATTTCCTGTAATGTACCACTTCTATCAAGTTTATGCGTCAACATAAAATTCCACTACCAGCCTTACTTTTTAATAAAGACCTTTATGTGTAAAAAATAAATTACTTTCATTCCTGTTCCGTGACTACAGAGGTGTTTTGTTTTTCTCTTTGACGCAGTGCAAAGACAGTCCGATTGTGTTCGTCATTAAAAACTTTGATCAAATAATAATATTTGCTTCTTCATGGTCATCTGTGGAAACCACACATATGTAGTTGATGCACCTGTATCCCGATCTTCTCACCCCTGTGGAGGGACTCAGCCCGGCTCACAGCAAAGATTCAATGCTACAATAATAATTAAAACCATCCAACAACAATAAAATATTAAAATACATATGAATAAAATACATGAAAGTTTATGTAGTGTAGTGGTTTGAGAGTGTGTATTGGGATACAGCAGGGCCAAGATTCAAACTCCCTGGGACATTTAAGCCTACTGGGTGACCTCAGACAAGTCACGATTACCACCTCAACGTAAGGCCAGGGCAAACCCTTTCTGAACAAATGCTGCCAAGGAAACACTACTAGGGATTGCCAAAGTCAGAAATGATTTGAAGATGCACCTCATAATCCACAACAATGGGTATGTAAGTTCAGTGGAGCACCAGTAAAAAAAATGATTACAGCAATCAATATGAGAAGTAAGCATGCACTAAGATCAGGGGGTTACACTCCTCCTGAAGTCACAGGTCCGCAGTTTGGGGGTCCTCCCGTATTCAGCGCTGACACCTGATGCCCAGATGTTGGCGGTGGCCGGGAGGGCCTTCGCACAGTTAAAACTTGTGCGCCAACTGCGACCATACCCCATGAAGTCTGACTTGACCATGGTGGTCCATGCCTTGATTACCTCTAGACTGGATTACTGCAGTGCACTCTACATGGGGCTACCCTTGAAGACAGCCCGGAAACTTCAACTTGTCCAACGATCAGCAGCCAGATTAA